>CM040423.1:37738391-38938391 GCA_022702705.1 Papilionanthe hookeriana x Papilionanthe teres | reverse complement strand
GTCAGAAAAATATAGTTACCCTCTCTAGCCTGTGAGACATAGAATTTTTGTAATTATCAATCAATAATGATTTTTTGCAACTGGGCCAGGACCCGTGGTTTTTCCCTTTACGGGTTTTCGACGTAAAAAATTTTGTAGTCGTCATTGCTTGTTTTCTCTTTCATCTTTGTGTGTTGAATTCTCGTACAACGTTGAGAAGATAAATTCGTTACTCTACCGCCGCGAATTTTTTGGCACGCATCACCACAAGAACGATATCACCAACAAAAAGCATACACCAAGGTACATCCTCATGAAATGTCTAGTATGAGCATCCATAAATAAAGCAAAAATGTATTTGCTTAAAGTCGATCCCTAATGTAATTAGGGTTGTCAATGATCTGATTTCGAGCCAAGCTGGAGTCGGCTCAAAATCGGCTTGAAAAAAAATAGATCCAAAATTTTGGCTTGTAGTTTGGCTCGTTTATTTTGATCTGATCTCAATCCGAGCCAAAAATCAAATCAGGTTTTTGTGCGATTAATGATCTTCAAGCTAAATTCACAAAATTCACAATCATATGTTATTAAAAATGTGATTTTGAGCTAAGTTGGGGTCAGCTCAAAATCAACTAAAAAAAAAATTATCCAAAATTTTGGTTTGCATCTCGGCTCATTTATTACAATTCAATCTCTCTTTAAGCCATAATTCGAATCAAAATTCGAGCAATTAAAGATGTTTGAGCTAAATTCACAATCTTAGATGTAATCTAACTGAAATAGGAAAATATTTGGCAAACCTCCTAATAGCTAAACCCTAAACCTGAAACACATTCTTCAAAGTAAATGAAAATAACAAGTTACCTTCCTCGGTGGTTTTGGGTAGCAGAGGAGCCGAAGGAGGAGAAAAATGTGAGTTTCCGGTCACTGTAAGCCGCAATCCCGTCGTTGTGTTCCGAACTAGCTTCTATTATGACTGTATCGTGAGGGTTTCAGGGATGAAGGCGATGGTTTTGGAAAAAATAGAGAGGGACATGCGAGAGTTTCAGGGAGAGTCAAGGGAGAAGATGACGGTCAGAAGGAGGGTTTAGAGCAAGACCAGGAGAGAGGTAATTTCGGGTGGGATATAGGATTAATTCCAACGGCCGATCAACGACTTTTATTGCACCGGTTATTAAAACTATTATCAATTATCACTCCTGTCGCTTAATAATTAAATGTGTCAATTAAAACCCCGCCAGATGGCGGGTTCACAGACAGCCTATGAACTATAGTGTTCGGTTAATATTTACTTATAACCGACGGTTTTTTCCATGGTTTATAATTTAAAATAGCTAGAAAATAAAATATTGTTGATAAGTGACCATATATGTTGTAGTTATGTCGTCGCTAATAACCAACATAAAAATCAGTTCCAAAACCGTCGTTAATTAGAATAATTTTTTCTACATGTAAAAAGTTGTCAGTTTTTCCATCGATTTTATCATTTTTTTTCCTTAGTGAATGAATCGACATGTCCGTTGAGTAAAAATTTACACTGTAATGCAAATAAAAATATGATGTTGATTGACCATCCAAAGTGCAGGTCGACCTACTATGCCAACCGCCGGATGCTCGGGACGGCTGAATCTGTCGATCGACCACAGGTCTCTTAGAGAGATCCAATATTTTATCAAAAGAGTATGTTCACTTGGTTGTATTCTCTCGTTCGGTGGGTCTATTGATCGGAAGATTTTGTTGGTCGATTCTGCTATATAGCGAATCGATCGTTTACGTAAAAAATTTCAGTTCTTTAATTTGGAACTTCATCCACAGTCCTCTAATCTTTGTTGTTCGATTCGTCGAGATTCATGTTGGCCATGAACATTTTTTCATTGAGTTTCGACAAGTCTATTTACATCTTAAACCTATCATTCTTTGATGTTTTATAATAAAATAATAAACAAGCCATCTTTGCATATTTTCAGTTCGTTGATGCCTTCTTTTCGTAAATTTGTAATATATATCATTAAAGTCAATGTTTAAAATTCCCTCAAAACAAATTGTAAGCCGATGAGAATTATTCCTTTACAGATATTTTCTTAGAGCTATTCCAATGGTATTTATGCGTGCTAGAATATTCGTGGTGGTAAAGTAATGGATTATCATCTTAGCATTGTACGAAAATTCAACACACACTCGAATGAAGGAAAAAAAAACTCAAAGATGGAACTAGAAGTTTTACATGGAAAACCTGTAAAAGAAAAAACCCATGGGGCCTGATCTAGTCGTAAAAATCCACTATTAATTTATGATGACAGAAATTTTTTGTCCCACAAACAATATGTGGTTACTACATTTTTCAAGTTATAATGTTGACTGACGACGTCTGATTTGAGCGGTAGTTGTCAATGGCGGTAGGTAATGGTCGACGATAGTCGATCGTGGTCGATGACGGTTGGCGGTGGTCGACAGCGGTCGACGACGATTGGTGGTGGTCCACGGCGGTCAACGATGTTTCTCCATTTCAGCTCCTTCTAAAAGCCTCTAGCTCTCTCTCAAGACTCAAGCTCCTCCCCTCATGAGAGGGTGGAGCTCTTTTTATAGTGTTATATGTGTAATTAATGCAGGAATATAAATCATTTTGATCTGATGGTTCAGAAAGCTTCCTTTAATCAGACGATTCTAATAGACATTTGGATGTCTTAGTGATGTTGGAATTGAGTGATATTGAGCTCGTTCGATTCGTCTTATTGAGATGTTTGATTCGACTATAAGCTTACTGGATTCAGCATTTGTTAGACCTTCCAAATGTGCCCAGATATCTTCCAAGTGTGGTTTAAAGACTTGATCCATGCTTGAAGCTGGGAGGCCAGAAGTGGACCCATCGGGCAGGTTGAAAATTTTTATAATTTGTCCAGGCAGGGTTCGAACCCTGATTCTGCCGCTTAAAGCAGAGGGAAACAACCAACGAAGTAGCACTAAGCATAGATTTAAATTATTCTTATTTAAATACAAATGGTAATAAACTATAATGAATATATTTACACTATGCTCTAAAAAATAAAAAAAAAAACATCAGATTTTAATATTTTCTGACAAATAAATCTGATTCACCAAAAAATAGACGAGTAACTGATACACCACCAATAAATTTTCATCATTCGGCACGAATATCGAGATGTGACACGGATCTCGATACAATATTTAGAGCAATAATTGCTCAACTATTAATGAAAAACCATAAGAGCTCGATTTCAACAAACTTATAATCAAACTGACCAACTTTATGAGACGGAACTATGACTTTAATTCAATTTTCAATTTTAAATGGGATTTTAAACTTGAAAAAAAAATAACATTGTGGTTAAGAAATATACCATGAATGCAATCATCAGTGATAAATACTTCTCAATAAGTAACTTAATAACTGAGTTATTAATAATTCACATATTTTAATTGAATAATAAAAATAACATAAAATATTATCTTTATTTTTTTAAAAGTAAGTAAATAAATATATAAATAAATAATTAAGCATCAAGAGAGTGTAATGACATGCATTGGCTTAGGCAACTTGTCATAAAAAACGGCTCCTAATCACAATTATACATAATCACCTCTCCTAACACAAATTTATTTATTTATTATTATTATTAAAAAATTGATTGGACATCTCATAAGTCCATTTTGTTAGTTGTAAATTACAATTATAGATATTAAACGGAATTATAGACCAAACTAATTGCCTAACAACTCCTCGTGACCAATCGCTATCACTTAACAACCATTTGCGATCTCATGCGTTTAAAATACGACTCCATCGCGACCGTCCATTGTCACCAATCATCAACAGATCGTGCCGGGATCCTCCTCCACGTATGCTATTTCAGCAATAAATCGCGGATCCTGAGTCGCCGCAGTTTCCCCCACTCTCCGACCGTCAATAAAAATCCGCCGCGAAGCCATTTGATAAATGGGTGAGGATTTGGGTGCGTTCAAATAAAGACAAAAAAAAGCGGGATTTTGGGAATCGTACTTCACATTAAACGGTTAGACAATGCCAGCTGTTAAGCACTTTCTCTCTCTTCTGCTCCAACGAAGCAGTTGAGCGCACGTGCTGGCGGGGAGGGGGACGCACGTGTCTTTCCACGAAGCAACGATGGTTTAATATTAGCCCTGAGAGTCGGAATATTTACCATCCGAACCAGCCTCCGGACGGGTAAAGGACGCGGTGGGTACTTCGTAATTTCGTCGGTCACATGGGCCGTAGTGAGGTTAGGTCGAGGATGTTCCCGCTCCTCCCACCGTCCGATTAAACTAGAACACCGGCCATATACGTGTCAGATTTAATTGGCGATACACTGGAATTATAATATATATTATTAATTTAGATGAGTTTGGGATAGGGGAGACGAGATCAATGCTTGCCTTCTCAGACAAGTGGGACCCACTCGATAATTGAGAATATTATGGGGGAATTTACATATATACCCCCAACATTTTATTTATTTATATAAAAAATATCTTTTTTTGTATATCACTCTCGTTCTAGTGAGAGGTCATCATCGGTTGATAATGAAGTCGAGTGGAGTCTAGTATGACGAAGAGACCAAGCTAGTGATGTTATAGTCGAGAGTCTTGAGGCGACCATTCAGAAGTTGCAGTGCTAGATACAATTGTCGTGGTAAGACAACTATCGCCAATGTGGATGAGGAGGAGAATGAGAACAAGAATGATGAACATCAGGACATTTTTTTCTCTTTTTCATTTGGAGTTTTTTTTTTATATCACTGTACGTATTCGACTCGTTTATTTTTCGAACACAACAAATGTGTTCGTATTCGGTCCGTTTGCTTAGTGAGTCAAATACGAACTGTTCGTCATAGAATGTTAAGAGTTGAGGAAAGAACCAAAATCTTATTGTTTATATTAAAATATCATTTAAATATAGTATAATATATTTTTATTCTATTTTTAATTAATCATTTTAATTGATTATAAATCTTTATTATATCATTTATATATCGAGCACAACAAAAGTGTTTGTGTTTGGCTCATTAACTTGGCGAATGAATCGTACACGAGCTTCTTAACAAGCCTAACACGAGCTGTTCGCGAACAAGGAGTTGTCTTAAACAGCCCTAATTTCAGTAATTCAATTCCTTAACTTAGTAAATTGCTTGAGGAGCTCCTCTATACTTTCTTCAATAATTGACTTCAAAATGACGACTTCAAAAAGAATCCAAACGATTTAAGAGATTGATTGCTTAACCTGTCAGTCTTATCAGAACACTACTCAACTTGTAACATTGACTATCACAGCTCATCAACTCAATAGCACGAACACGTTAACTCATTGGGTCGACAATCTCATCGTAGATGCATCTCCGCCCAACAATCCAACTATGGTTGAAAATGAAAATACGTTAACTCGAGAGTCTAACGAAGGCTATTAAGTGGATCAACAATCAATGTATGATCATGTTGACACCTTTTATGTCACTCTATCCTTTTCCATGTTGCCTATTTTATAACATACTCCATGCTGCTAAATTGGGGATCTAATTTTGATTAAATATAATAATATTAATATCATTGGAACACTGAAAAGGCAAAGAAAGGAGGAAAACGTGACGTTTGGTAGTTTGCTCTTTCAACCTCATATTGATTTTTAGTTAATAATTATTGCGTATTTTATTTGACTTCCAACTTATTCTCGAGTTAACATTTAATAAATATTCACCCATAGTTTAATAATAATAATAATACCCTTAATAAACTTTATATTTATTATTTATTTTCATTATTTTAAATTATTTATAATATTTGTATATTTGAGATGGTTAAAAAACAAGGAATGAGATATTTATGCATTGCCTATCATCGCTTTCTCTATCTTATATGTTATCTTTGTTAATATAATTTTTATTGTTTATATCTTTCCCCGAATACCAAAAATACATATAATTTAAATTTCAAAATTATGGGGCACGTATTCTACATAAATTATTTATATCTATATTTTTTTTCAAAATTATGCTTCATTTTTACTATTTCAATATAGTTTTTTCTGAAATCAAAATTATTTTCGTTGCAACAACAACAACAACAACAACAAAGCCTTAATCCCACTAAGTGGGGTCGGCTACATGAATCTTTTTTCTCCATTGCGTCCTATTTAGTGTCAAATTTTCGTTTAATTCTAATAAATTAAGATCATTTTTTTATGCAATAAACCCAAGTTTTCCTAGGTCTACCTCTGTCATTCTTAACATAAGTTGTATTTAAAACATCTACTCTCCTAATCAATCATCAGGTGGTCGACGTTTATTTTCATTGCGTGCTAAAAAAAATCATGATGATGGAGTAGTTATTTAACGTCTTATTTTTGCACCACATAAATAAAAATGAGGTAATGAAATAATTTTTTATGCGGAAATACGTGGAAAAGGAAAAAATCACGGGGTTTATCCAATCAAAGTAATTCATTATATGCGTGCACCCTTCTCTCACAATGGAGAGACGTGGTTACAATTTTATACCAAAAACTACACCTTTTTTTATATTGTGCAAAGAAAATACAAGTATAAGAAACAACAAGCATACTGTAAATATAATAATCGCATGCAGTTGTTGAGAATGGGGCCTACTTATAGTCTATTGGGAAAATTAATTTGATAGTTTGGTCTCTTGCCAATGTATCCATTTGACCAGATGCCCTCAGAACCAGTGTTGAAAGCTAATAAAAGGACTAAGGCTAATCGAGCCGAGCAGAGGCATCGATCCGCCTAATGTCACGGGATGCCCATGAGATCCTTGACAAAGGGTCAATAATTGGCAATAACATAACTCACGAACATCCCAAAGAACCCCCTCATCATATAATGTGTTATCTATTGGTTTACGGTGGCTCACCCTCTACGTGATAAGAACTCTCGTTCTACTAACAAAAGCCTCTTATCCTGTGATCAATAGTTGATAAACAAATTAGAATAACCCACTCGAAAAGCAAAGCCAATCAAACCAAGCCTTACATACACAAAAGATCATTAATAGTCGACCTAAAACCTAGATTCAGCATAGTCAAATGAATAGATAACTGTCATTATTATGTTGCTCGTTTTTTTTTTTTGTTTAATACATTCTGCTATTTTTTATTATATTTATGGCATGCTAATGCTACAATAATTCACTCGATATTCCACAACACTACTTTGACAGTATATGTAATGTAGCATCAGAATAATGTCGACGTTAAGTAGCGTCGGACATTCTCGACATAAATTAGCATCAACTAATGTCAATGTTAATTTACGTCGGCGTAAATTAACATTTTATATTTATAATTATAGATAATTTTGAAAATATATACATATGAAATCGCCATGTCAGCATCCTACGTGGCGAGAACCTTGGTGATAAACGGGCCCCACATCATCATCGTCGGCGCCAACTGAAGCCCGCTCCATATACCAAACGTGACGCCCCAGTCGCGCGCTGGGCCCCGCCCTGCTATCGTCCACGGCAGCCGTGATCGGCGCACGTTAGCGCATTCAAACCTTCTTCAAAATTTAAACGGCTGGGCCCACCACAGCTCTTAAATTCGCACCCCGCACCAGCCGACAAAAAGAGCCGTTGCAAAATAATCATTTGTTTTTTATTTTTAATTTCTGCACTTATTTCATCAAATAGTCCACTTTTTAATATTAATTTAAAGAAAAAAAAGTAAAGTTGTGTTTTGCGCTTATTTCATAAATATTAATTTTAAGAAAATTAGTTTGGTGCGGACGTCACCAGTTCCGCATAGTCTGTATTTGGCCGGTGCGGGGACGGTGAGTAAAAGAGCAAGCTAGGTGAAGCTATCTCCCCACCATTTCTTCTCCTTTTATTGTCCTTCTTTGTCCCTTTCTTCGTCGTCTATTATATATATATATAAAGTTTGAAGATTTATAAGCACATATTATCTTTAATATAATTGAGCAAGAATTATTATTATTATTATTATGGAAATATTCTATTTTGTTTAGGTAATATGAGACTGATGGGATTAAAATTTTATTAAAATTTTGAATATATATATTGATGCGTGCTAGAAAATTCACGGCGGTAGAGTAGTGGATTATTGTCTTGGCATTGTACGAAAATTCAACACACACACAGATGAAAAATAAGCGGTGACCACTCCAAATTTTTTTACGTGGAAAACCTGTAAAGGGAAAAACCACGGGGCTTGGCCCAGTTGCGAGAATCCACTATTAATTGATGTTTAGAGAAATCCCCTGTCTCAGAAACAGGAGAGAGTAATTATATGTTTCGGACTACAATGTCGACTAACGGTGTCTGATTGGTGATTGACGATGATTGGTGGGGGTCCACGGTGACGAAGGTGGACGGCGGTGTTAAGCTGTAACTTCTCCTTAAGCCCTCAGACACTCTCTAGGCCTCCTCCTCTCTCATGTGAGGGTTGGGGATCTATTTATAGTATTTTAGGTGCAATTAATGCAGCCATTTTGATCCGACGGTCCAGAGGACTTCCCTCGATCATACGACGTCTAGGGGGCATTTGACGGCCTTAAAGATGTCAAAATTGAGTGATCTCAAGCTCCTCTATTTTATTGAAAAAAAAAAAGAAAAAAAATGTTGAAGATTTATAAGCACATATTATCTTTAATATAATTGCACAAGATTTAGTATTATTATTATTATTGAAATATTCTATTTTGTTTAGGTTGTGATAATATGAGTGTGATGGGATTAAATTTTATTAAAATTTTGAATAAATTTTAAATAAATATATATATAATTTAAATTGAGGAGAGTTAGTGTGAATTCCAAAATATTATAATGGAATTGTGCAAAATTGTCTTATATGATGGATTTAATATAATTAAGTATTTTCCTTAAAAATAAAATTATCCAAGCAAAGTTAATTTTTTATATGATTTTATTGATATGTGGGTTGCATGATAATATGATTTCAATGAGGAATTTGGTTAATGTTGTTGTATTTTAATGGAAGGTTAGTATTGTGTTGGAGATTATGGACTCTTGTATTTGGCTTGTGCTTATAGTTTTTCTCAATAGCGGTCAAAGTGTCAAGGCAATAATTTTTTCATGATATTACATGAAGTATTTATGATTGAAATGTAATTAACTACAAGATATTATTGTTGTGGAATACTTCAATTCCCTCATATTAAATAACTCTAAAGTAGTTATTCTATATCGTTCAAAGAAGATCTATAGTTGAATAGAGTTTTATATATATCTATAAAATCAAGGGCAAAGATATACTTTTTTTTAAGGGGAGCAAACGTATTAAAGATTTAAATCTATTAGTTAAAATATAAATTTAATAATACATATTAACGATATAATTAGTAAGTCTAATTGAACTGGTGTTTCTTTTTGGCGTTCCGTTGGTGTATTCGGAAACACATGGAGGCGTACAATAAATCTTTGGTAGGATCGCGCAGCCCACATTCCTTTACAACTTATTACTCTGCTGCCCTTTCGTTCTCCATCCTGCGTAGCTCTATGATCGATCTAAGGGAGACCCACGCCTCTCTCACCTTGCTCTCTTCTCGTAGACGAGTCGCTTGCCCGACAGCCCTAGCTCGCGCAGAGGAGCTCCACGTCTCCCTCTCATTCGATTTCGGCTTGAACAAGAGCATTCACACAATAAGCTTTGTCTCCCTCTCATCCTCCGACTTCTTTTTCAATTAGTCAGGAACGAGATTTCCTCTCGCACCATAGTGATGCTAATGTCTCATGCCGCGAGTTGCGAATGCATTGTGCACGAAGCATCAACTTCCTCGCCTGGCATCCGAACATGCTTGCTTTGACCAGCAAGTTAGTCCTTCACGTTCTTCTTCTTCTTACTTCATATCTTAATTGACGTTGCTCTATGTTGTCTCTATCATTCTCAGAATTTCTGCTCTCATTCATTCTGTTTTGATTGGATAGAATGTCCATGTGACGTCAAAAGTGGAGTTAATCACTGCTTATGGAAAAAGTGTGCTTAAAGTGGAGTTATCATCTACTCCATCAGAATCAATGGTCCAAAACTAAGGAGTGATGTCATCAACGCCGGTCGTATATTATTTTATTAAATTGTTATGTATTATTTTTTTGTTTCTCAACTATTAAATATATTGTTATGATAGTTCTGTTGTAAATAATATTACTTAACAGAGACAGAATTGTCGTTTATTCAAAAACAGTTGCAAATCAGAAAACAACTGCAAATTAGTTATTTTTAAACAACTCAAAGCAAACAACAAAACAATTTATCCGGATAAGCTGCCGATCAACAACTTATCAGCAGATTATTCAATAAGCGTCCCAAACATACCCTTAATGAAAACATTTTATGCGCACCTTGTTAACAACCTCTTATCATTCTCTTCATAATGAATTGTTCTTATTAGTACAACATAAATAATAATAATAATAAGCATATATATATTGAACTTTTATTATTGACTATCATATAAAGATAAATAACTTGCATATATGATCATTATTACCTTTAAAACCCTATAAATCATGATCATTAATCACTAAACCCTATTCTAATAAAAAACATGAAATATAGTAAGAATGTGAATACTATATATTGATACCAATTTCACAATATCACTAAAATTATTGCCACACTTCCACCAAATATCTTAATACATGAATTATTTGATATTTATCCTCAAATTTTTTACAAATATATCCCAAATGACACAACACAATTAGTTGAAAAGGAAAGCATACATACATCAAAAGACAAGCAACTGCCCCACCTTATTTAAATGGGGCCCCAACTTAATGGAGAACAGCTGTTCAACCTTTTTCTTGACCAATGAAACCAATACTTCTAATCCTTAAATTTTCACTTTTGAATATTCTAATCAAATTTTAACCCAAAAAAATCCTTTAATTTTTACTTTTTAAAAATTAAGTAATTATTAAATTACACTCATCAATTATCATAAGAATTAATTCAAAATTTTTAATTTTTTTTGAAATCGACCCATCAAATCAAAATTGGCCAAACCCAAGCAACAACTATCATGTTCGGGTTGGTGATTCAAGTCGGGTCAGATTCGAGTTAGCACTTTCGACGTGCACAATCTGCAGGTCGAGTTCGTGTCATATCTTATGTAGTACTCAAACTCTACCTGCTAACCCGGATTAACACCATCAAATCAAAATATAGGAAATGAGCAGCATCATTAACAGGTACCTAATTTGATCAATTTGGACCCACCATTGGACTTAAATGGCATCCAGCTTTAGGGGATGGTCTTCTGAAACTATTAATATAATTATTCTCCAATGTAGGCTAATAATTAAAATAGTAATAATAATAATAATAATTAAAAAAAGAGACATGCTAGAGATAGCATGGTCACCATCAATCCAGCCAGGCAGTATTACATTCCTGCCTCACATCAAATCACTACTTTGCCCAACCCCTTTTTTCTCTCTCTTTTTATTTTTATTTATTTTTTGTGGCCCTAAATTAACTTAATAATTATAATAATAATAAAAAAAAGGACATGATGACCAATGTGCATCTAATAGTCAAAGAGATCAATACCTAACTTCTGATTTTATCATAAAATACAAATTTTGTTCATCATTATCCTTTCTGTGGTTGAGAATCATGCTCATAACATTATTCCTTTATAATTATCTTGTCTTTGATAAATTTTAATTATTTATAACACGTCGAAAATGTGTTAGAATGAATCGCAAATAGATCTCACGAGAGGTGAAAGAGTTGATTTGGCCTTGCTGAAACTAACAAGGATGAGCTAAGACCGCACGCTCAGTCGCCAATCACTGTGTAGTGAGGAGACGGTGCTTTTCCGACGGATAAAAAGTGGATCACCACCTGAATAATCCGTCTGACTAGATGCACGCGAAGGAACCTGGCTCCTTCCAACACGGATAGACTGAGAAAGTGAAATGGATCCTCCAGTTCCAGAGCAGTTGATGTGGACCTTCAACAAGTAGCCGCCCGCCCCAACAGACAACTGGTTACTGACGCATGGCTTGATGGCTTCTCAAACTAATGGCCACCCGGTCATATACGTGGGTCCCACGGGCCATATTTTTGTACAAACTAAAATATCTTCGTTGTAACTACGTACTCTAGGGGCATAGCATGTAATTATACGATGACTGGATATGTAAATATATACGATTTGATTGGGTATGTATGTAAATCTTCCCAAAGATAATCAATCCTTTTATAATAATCAATCTCAAAGTTAAGAATCAAGAGCAGATCATGATTGCCTCAGCAAAATTAAACTCATTTCATTATTCTTATGTGAAAAAAAAATAAATTATAATAATTAAGAGTATGATTAGCACAAAACTCTTAATTATAAAATAGCCAAATGTCCAACTATGCCTATTCAATCCAAATAATAACAATAATGTGTTTGAAATATTCAACAGCAGGCACAATTAAAATTTTAAAAAATATATATATAAGCTAATTAAATTCCACTAAAAAAATTAAATTAATCTTTTTTCTGTTGGAGCATGGGTCTGATTTTTAATTTTATTTGTGTATTTTTGCAAATAAAAAATTGTGGCCATGCTTTATTGTAATTGGAGTACTGAGGGCTCTTTCCTTGTGGGAGTTTGCAAGAATATAAATTGCAAACTTTGAATTTAAAGTAATAAATAAATAAATAGATGGGGATGGGAGAAAGGGATAGGGAAGGGGAAAACTACTAAGAGGGAGACAAGAGCTCATTTGGATGGAATCTAGGTAGCATTGCTAATATTGCAATTTTGAATATTCCTTTTTTTTTCTTTTTTTTTTTTTGGGTTTAAATAAATTTTTTCTTATGAAAATTATTTTATTAATTTCATTGTCTTTGATTTTATGGGATGGTGATTATGGCATAGGGTTTGATTTGTAATTAGGGTTTTACGTAAATATTTTAATTTTAATATTAAGAACATCACTAATCTTGTTTTTTTATTTAGTACAACGCCTTTTATATGTATATATTTGGTGTGATTATGACACTGATATTGCAATTGTGTATATATTTTTTCTAATTTATATTTTTATGTGTTTTTTAAATTAAAATTTAGGTAAATTCCTTAACATATTTTGAAGAAATAATGGAAATGATTGAGATGAGAAGTTGTCAACAACAACAACAACAACAACAACAACAAAGCCTTAATCCCACTAAGTGGGGTCAGCTACATGAATCCTTTTTCTCCATTGCGTCTTATTTAGTGTCAAATTTTCGTTTAATTCTGATAAATTAAGATCATTTTTTATGCAATAAGCCCAAGTTTTCCTAGGTCTACCTCTGCCTTTCTTAACATAAGTTGTATTTAAAACATCTACTCTCCTAATCGGATCATCAGGTGGTCGAAGTTTAATGTGACCAAACCATCTAAGGCGACTCTCTCTAATTTTATCTGTTATTGGTGCAAACCTACACTATTACATATATATTCATTTCACATTTTGTCTCTAAGTGTAAAACCACTCATCCACCTAATCATAAGAATATCTTGAGCACTAATTTTGAAGCAATAATGTAAATGATTGAGATGAGAAGTTGTCAATTAACTAAGAAAGATATATTTAAATGATAAGGTTGTAAAAATAAAATTTAAATTACATTAGATCTACATTTTAGGATTAGAAAAGATTGAGTTTAAGTAAAGTCAAATTAGCAGCCTGGAAATTAATTTAGGTTCATAAATGATGTGGCAAATATATAATTTATGTTATCATAGGAGGTGTCTCGTGATTCTATCAACAACTTCTTTAATTATAGAGAATGTCTCTTTTTACAATTCCTAGTTCATATAAGTGGACTAAAATATAGATATGATTTTTCTTCTTAAAGTTGTCTTGTAATAACTTGAGTCACATTTATATTATTGCTTTAAATTTATTTTTATGTGCACTAAATCTTTGTATAATTTTAATAAGTTAATTTTTTTTTTCTATTAACATGAATATTGTAGTGAAAAAAAAAACAAAATTTTTAAAATTTTTTTTATTTTAAAAACATATTTGTTTAATCCATTTTCTTTTCTTATGCTCTAACTCTAAAAATGAAAACAGACATTAGGGTTTGTTTCCAATCTTATTTATTTATTTTTTTTTGCTTTTTATTTTAAAACCATATTTGTTTAATGCATTTTCTATGCTTTTATTGTTTTTATTAAAAAAAAAATTATTAATTTTTTTATTACTCAAAATATTTAAAATTCATTTTGAGTATTTTTAAAAATAATTATAAATATTACAATTTATCAGATATGTTTTATTTCAAGTAAATTCACAAGTGATCTCAAAATGCCCCTGAGGGTGTTTTTTAAATGTTTTTATCTATTTTCCTAAAAATAAATTAATATATTTCTTGAAACACTAAAAAGCAATTTTATGTGCATATCTTCATCAAACATACCAAACTCATTTTATTTCAAATCAAAAGAAAAATAAAAAAAGAAACAAATATAAAAGTGATCCCAAACTGTCATTAATTAATAAATTAGGATCACAAGCGGAACATTTTAATCACAAAAAATTTATAAATAACCCTTTGAGTAGCATATATGATTCATGCATTATTCAAATAAATGTTACACTCAAAAATTGTGATGCAATCATAATTGAAACTCACTTTCAACCTTTACCAAACCCATGTGCTTCTCTCACAACCTCATTCACCCTTTCCACAACCCCTCCAATAATCAAACATATTAATCATTAAACAACCCCCAATTAATTTAATATTGCACAACAAGCCAATATTTGGTTCATGCACTCAAACTTCATAACATTTACATCTCAAAAGAGCCAACTTTGATGAAATTCATTAAAGTTCATTTTTTTATTACTCATATAACTAAGAACAACATGGATTAGAGATATTTGAGAAATTAAAATGAAAATAAAGAATAAAAATCAAAGTAGAAGTTGCACTTACTTTGTACCTAAGCAATCAATTCTTTCAACATAAATAAATGTAAAAAAAAAGAAGGGGTGGAATGAAAGAAATTAAATTAATGTCGGTTGGCTTAAAAGTAGGAAACCACACTGATGAATTGAGGGAATCTAAGTAACAGCCTAGTTGGCTTTTGCCTTTTAATTTTATTATATATATTTTTTATATTTATAGTACTAACCTTTCATGAGGGGGCATTTGACTATATGACCCACATATCATACAATATTATAATGTTGGTGCTTAATTAACAAGCAAAGAACCCACATGTGTGACCTCATAGTTCTTTTTAATATTTCACTATTTTTTATTTCTTACTTTATTGATCTTTGTCTTAATTACTTTGATATGGGGAGATTGGAAGGCATTGACAATTAAGAGAAGGGATAATAACACACAGACCATTTGAAATATTGATATTTATAAATTAATCTTACATGTGATTCACGATCAAACTATTCAGAAGGGTTGAGTTTTACCATCAATTTTGTATTTACATATCTAATATTTAGAGTTTAATATTTACTTTCATAAAACACAAATCTTTAACACCACATAAAAATACCACTTTGCTATCTTTTTAAAAGTCAAGTGCATGTTTTTATGCATAGGTTTAAGAATGTAAATATCAAATTTTTAGGGTTAGATATGTAAATTCATGAGAGTTGTGTGGTATGTATGTAATTTTTCTAATTATTCTATTAAAAATTGATACTGAATGCACAAATGTGTCATTTGCTACGTTAAACACAAGAACTTGTTGTCAAGCAAACAATTTAGGCTATAATTTTAATTAAATGTCTATTTGAGGTAGCTGCAGCTGTTTGAAGAAGCATATGTGAAACTCCTAAATAAGAAGCTGCTGTTCAAAAAGTTGTAGTGGCTGCTACAATTTTTTTCTTGTTTTTTTAAAGACATACCGCTACTTTCTAGCAGCCACCGTAGGTAGCCAGGTTTGGTGAGAAGACGCAGTTTTCAACTGCAGCTTTCTGGGAACACAGACAAAATACAGTTTTGCCCAATAAGAAAAACTGTGACGCGACATCATACCGACACCGCATCACCGCCCTAAATGTACTCTTAAGTTTTAGTCTTGAGCAATTTGAAAGTAAGAAGATCAAAAATTTAAGTCTATTTATTATATTTTATAGCATTAAATAATTCTCAGAAGCTATTTGTGAAATAATTTGCATTTATGATGGTAGAATAATAAAGTAAGTGTACATGTAATATATTACTAATGTTGTATAATTGTACACCAAAATTAAGTTCTTGTGGGCCAAAGCCCACATCTAGTAGGCCTCACGAGGTAGATTAGCCAGACCGTCCAGAAGATACCACTGTCATCATAACTTGACTTGTCAATCTTACTCCTCGATGTGTCAGCTACCATAGACTAATTGTCAAGTTGACCTACAGGGTTGATTTAGCGAACTGACTCGTAGGTTTGGTATGTATATTTCTTCTGATAATCTCACCAATTCGGCTCACCAGCTTAGCTTGCCTCCTCGGAGATCCTCAAAATTATCAGAATGCAAAAGTGAGGACCGACATCAATGATGAACATATGCCACATCATCATTTATGAGCCGCTGATATACACATAGTGATATTTTCATTTGTACTTATTTAATAAATTTACTCAAAATTCATAAGCTCTTTCGGAAAGTGAAATTGTCTTGTTGATGAAGAACAATTTAAAAAGTAAATTATTTCTATGTTCGAGTCAATAGTACTAAAAAAAAAGAGTTTTTACATACATACCGCATAATTCTAATCTATTTACATATCTAGCACATAAATATCATATTTACATGCATGCCGCTCAAAATTTTAACATCACATAAAAAAATATTACAATTATTATCTTTTCAAGAGTGAAATACACATTTTCATGAAAAAGATTTATAACGCCAAAGTGTGATGAATGTAAATATCAAAATTTATACGTCTAACAATTTATCGAGGCAAGAAAATGTGTATTTCAGTTTTTAAGAATAATAATAGTTGTATCTTTGACATGATATTGTATACCAAAATATAAATCTTTGGTATATTAAATACTATCTGACTATCAAAATCATTAACTCGATGCAAATTATAAAACGACAGCTAGACTCCGTCGAAAAGTTTGACGGTAAGTTTTTAGTCAATTAATAACCGACGGTCATGATATGTTGATCGATGACCAAATCCGTGAGTTATTAAAAAATTAAAAACCAATGGTCAAAGTATATCAGAAAGCCGTCAGAAAGGTTAATTATATCGAAAAAACATCCTTAAATCATCATGATCTCTTGCACGAGAGCCACTGCTCTGGAGCCGATTGATGCTCCCTCCATTCCTAATTTCATCAGGGTTTATTATTTCTCGAGTTTTTACACTCAAATCACAGGTAGCCTCGATTCCACAATTCCCACAACATTTGATTAAAGAAAAAAGGAAAATAATAATAAAAAAAAGCACATAAGGTCCTCCTAACTCTCTCACATTCTCACCAACAAAACCATAAATATAACAAAAATAATTCATGCATTAAATATCAATCATTTGCATGATCACCATATACCATATAAAAAAATATCTATGTGGGCACAAACAATGTGTCATTCTCATTAATCATAAACCTTGACTCGGTGTGCAACTTGTAACACCCTTCACCCCTCCTCATTGGACCAAAATTCTTTATAAGAAAACTCGTAGATACCAACCAATCAATTATTTCCAACCACAAAAGTCCATAAGTTTGAAAGAGATCGGTTCCTAACGTTTAAGTTCTATACCATCAATAACTAACAATCATAATTGAAGTCGGTGATATATCATTCAAGTCTAGAAAATATTAAGTGCACATAACTTGAAGTAAGGACGACGGTGTGAATCATGCCACACAGTATGAACAGAGGCATGGTGTGATTATTCACGTTGCCGTCTAAACATTAAGTGCAGATAACTGAAAGTAAGGACGACGGTTTGAATCGCATCACGACATGCACAGAGGTGTGATGTGACGATCCACATTGTCGTCCAAACATTACTTGCAGATAACTGAAAGTAAGGACGGTGGTGTGAATCACACCGCACCGCATGCACAAAGGTGTGTTGTGATGATCCACGTTGTCGTCCAAATATGTGATGTCCGATCGTAATATTTGTTTTCTCTTCTCTCACCTAATCTTCTCAACTTGTATTAATAGTTTATTTTGTTTTATTTTTGTAGAGTTTAAAATTAAGGACAATTTTAAAAATTAGAAAATTAGTACTAAACTGTAATGAAGACAAGTGGTTTCATAAAAAAATATTTATCATGCATGGTATCATACTTTCTTGCTCATTTTTCTTCGTTTTATGGGGAATGTTTAAGGAAAGAGGACATATTAGTTAATCACGAGTTGTTTATTTAAGCAATCATATGTTAATTATTAGTACGATTAATTTAGAATCATATATTATTAGTACAATTATTAGTTGTTAGATCACACTTTAGACCAATAGATAATTACATAATATATTTTTATTAATACTTTACATGCATCCCACTCAATTCCATGTATTTACATATCTATCACCTAAATTTCAATTCTTACATTAATGTCACCTTATGCATGAAAATGAGTATTTTTATTTTGAAAAAGTTAAAGTTGTAGTATTTCTTATGTGATATTGTTGGATAATCTGATTTTTCTGTGAATCACATTCTAAAGCATAGAATGTATGAAAGTAGAGAGACAGCGAGAAGAGTGAAGAGTAACGAACAATAATATGTTTTGCCTATATTCTCTTTCCTCATAAAATGATCTTCTTATTTATATGGTAGATTGTACAACATAGTAACATTACTTTTCTAACTCTTTTTTAATGAGAGGTGTGTAGGATATTCTAGGCACTCTACATATTGAGCATATCGCTTGGCTACTATGTGACCGTTCGACTGAGCTTTATTGACTTCAGGTCGGTAGGATTGACTCGATCAATTGGGTTTTGCCTATTGGTTAATATAGTCTAGCTATCATCAATCCTTCATCCTAGCATGGGGAGCTCTTGTCAACGAAACGAGACCAGGCTATCGCGCAAAGGGTGATTCACGGTAACCTGATAGACTAGGCTATCACGCAAAGTGTAATCATTTTGTAAACCCTTTTGTCATTTTGTGAACAAAATTGAGCGTCCTTATAGTATTAAATATGGTGCAATTACCTAACTACTTTAACAACTAAGGCATGATTATACGACCTTATATATAAATAAGGCAATTGAATGTTATTATTGACAACCAAATTTTAATTAGTATACCTCTATGACAAACATGGCAATAGAGATGAATTATCACTAACAACAAAATCATATGTATTCTACTAAAGTGGAGGCAAAGTTAAGCATGCAATTATCTATGTAATATAAATGTTAAAAGCACAAATAAATGCACATAAATAACAACAATTTGAATGATTGATATGCAACTTAAGCAAATATTACAATTATTTAAATAAAAATACATGTGGATGAATGATATCCACATAAAAAACAATCATGCAAGCACATTATGTCATATTAAAAAGCATATAGTTAGAAATATAATTTTATACTATTCTGAGTATCGCCCTCATTAAGAGTTTGTTTGGGGCAGCTATAGCACATTGAATAATCTGTTGATAAGCTAGGTGCGGTAGCTATTACAAATTTTTATTTTTTTTGGAAAAGTCATACCGCAGACAGAAAGCTCCCACCGCATCTATGTAGGTGCGGTGTGAAAACGATATTTTCAGCTTTTTGAAAACGCCTAAGCTGCCAAAACACGGTTTACCCAAACAGGTCAGGTGCGTTTTCAAAACGCTACCGCACTAAATAAACTGCCCCAAACAGACCCTAAATATAATTTTTTTGTTACTTCACTTTTACTAGTTATGCCAGTCATGCATAGAAGTGTTGATTCATTTTTGCATGAAAACGATATATTTTATTAAGTTGGGTTGGAATGGACTTAAGCCATTTATTTTTTTACAATTTGTGAATTTTGTTAATTTCATTATATAAAATCAATATGCATTTGGTTTACTCGAAAAAAAAATTTAAAGAAGTAAATATTATAATTGATATGAAATTGATACTTCAACAATCAAATTTAATCAATCAAATGAGATTGTTTTGATTGAATTGAGTTTTACTAATCAATGCACATCTATTATAATGTACCTGACATGTCTTCTTTCTATTGTAACTCTTTTTTTATTCTGATTTTTTCATACTATTATGATTTAAGGCCATAGAATATTATAAGTTTCTTTTCTTATTCTGTCACATATATTTCTTTACCCATAGAGAATCGATAGGATTTACAAAGAAATTCACATCTAAATTTATATCACCTAAATATTTATAATGTAAGGAAATACAAATTCTCCTGATAAAAATTTATCAAACTACTAAAATTTCATTGATTAATCACATTAAGAGATTATGTGAATTCAATTTAAATACAAATTTCTTACAAAAATATAACACCGCTTTTACTAAACTCAAAACCAAGTTGCATATGAGTAATAAGTATTTTTAGGAGCAATATAGTTAATATAGTATGCATTTTGGGTTATGTTTATGAGTAGTAAGTATTTAATGTTACTTAATGATTATGAGTATATGTATACTTTTTATATATGTAAATGAATGAGCCATGGTTCTCCTCTCATACTTTCCAAGGAATTTTTATATATATGCATAAACTTATGGGCATAGTCAAATTAATTTTTTCTCCACTCATCTACTTCTAGCATTTGGGGCAAGCTCACCGTTGCATCGTTATATCATTTTTCTCATGATTATTTTATTCGTTTGACTACTAGGCTTATATCAATGACATTTTCATTGAGAACTTCTGTTAGGTGCTCCCGCAGAAACTCCACTATGATTGTTGCTAATCTCTTTGCAAAGCCTTTGTCATCTCTCAAATCTTGCAAATCTCAACAAAATTCGAATCTTATATATCAGTGCTTCTAAATCTCACCATTCTTTGATGTATCCTTATATATATATATATATATATATATATATATATATATATATATATATATATATATATATATATATATATATATCACTACTTTTCATCACTCATTCACCATCGCTATTAATTACTGTGGCACAAGAACCCATAAGCCACCATCTTCATGTTTCCACACACCATGTCTCATTATCCCCAAATCTTTAGAAGTTCACTTATATCAATACTTGATGTTGCCATATCTATCATCTTCTTGCCTCCACCATTCCCAACACATTACCTTGACCCCAACAAGATCTCACTATTCTTATCACCTTCTTACCATCTATACCCATGTTTTTATCTAAATTCATTTTGTTCTAAGTCATGATCAACTCACAACTGAATACCAACTTGTTTTCATATCATTGTCCTCATCCATACATATGGTATTTCTTTTGAATATTGATTTGACCTTCAGGATAATATTAATTTGAATTGGCAAATAATATAAAGAATACAAAAATTATAATAGGCAATTAACAATCTCACCCACCTCAAGCATTTCTTTAGGCTGTCCATGTCTCTTATTGTAAGTTGCATATCTTACTAGGTATATATCTCCACCAATGCTTCCACATCCTAGACTCTGTCAATGTCTCCTTTCAAATACATTACTCTTTTCGCTAGAATCAAACTCATCTTCTCTATTGATCATCATTGCATTAGATACCACATCATCTTTTTCAACTCTTCCCTCAGTAGATTTTGACATCTCCAATCTTACATCACCCTTTTCACCCAAATCCAGCCATTACTGTCTGATCTATTATATCCTAAACATCTGTTATTCCCAATCCTTTTATCTGATTCACATCTATCTCGTATATCTCATGACAATTTATCGCCTCTACTCAAATCTCTTCTTGAATTGCTCCATCTCAAATCCCACTTTCTATTACAATTAATGTCACACATCACCGAATCCTTAATCTTATCCAAATCCACATCCATATAGTTATTGTTTGACCTTGAAGGCATGGTCTATATGAAGAGATGAGCATTTTTAGTGATATAGTAATCTACTAATCGAGTTTTAGACCTCCAGATTGATCCACAAATTATATACATACATGCATGCATGCATTCATACATACATACATACATACATACATACATATATATATATATATATATATATACACACACACACACACACACACACACACACACACACACACACACACACACACACACACACACACACACATACATACATAGAGATTTAGAACAAGCTATTTTAATTTATGAAGCCATTGTTGACAAATCAAATTAGTTAGCCATTTATTGAACCAAATTACGGCTCGTCCACTGGTCTTAGCACATACCTCTCGCGGTCAAACACACATATCGGAAATCGGAGGTGTTAGGGTTTCTGTGGGGGATGTCCGGCGCAGCGAAGGACGGCGGGACCAGCCGCCATGTATCGGATATGCAGTTGGTTGCCGCCATTCCGAATTCGGTCGGTGCTGTAGTTGCCAAGGCTGGAACAGTGGACGGTTCCATTGTTGAGTACGGGAAAGGCGCGGGGGGTGGAAGCGAGCTCAGAGAGGATGTGGAAGATCTGGAAGTGAAGCTTCGACGAATCATTGAGAACGTACCCGTCCGTGTTAACAATACCTCTGGAAGCTCCGCTGGTTCGGGCTCCGGCGATTTCCATCAGGTCCCTTTCTTTCTTGCTCGATTTATCTTTTGCATAACTGTTTATTCATCCGCAATTGCTTCATTTATTTGCAAAGAAATCTTATTGAAAGTCCTTGGCACATGCGCTGTTCAAATGCGAGTTGGATCAAAGGATCAAAGGTTAAACAAATACTATTCCTTTAATTGTTACAATCAATTTATAAAAATAGTTGGCACTAAGAAAATATGTTATATTTTGATTTAACACTCCGCTTCCGATCGGGAGTTGAGGGAATAAAAACTCTATTTGGGGGCATTTACATATATAACACCCTATTCCTATGTAACACGGGTGTTTGGCTGCAATAAAGATTAACGTTAGTTTGATTTAGTAAATTCATATCTGATAAATCCACCTCCTTGCTGGATTTACAAAATCTGGATTTAACATGAATCAAAGGCAAAATTCAGACCTTAAATCCAAAACTTCATAAATTCATGGGACTTGCATTTTTTTTACGCTTGGCTGGGTGTTTGTCTGAAGTAAATCTAACCGACAAACCCTGTTAATAGGGTGCTACTAAACACTCCCTAAACTATTCTTTTTAGATACATACCGCCGATACAGGATAGAGACAGTAGACTTGAAATGTTAGAGGAATGTGACCAATCTTCTATATAGGTGATCCTCGTAACTTCAACTTCTCAAAAATATAAGGGCAGTTGCAATTAAAGTTTTAGTAATGCTCCCATATTTCTTAAAAGGGATGGAGATACTTGGGAGGAGGCATTTGATGATGAGGATGATAATGTTCAACATGAAACCAAACTTCATGTAAGATTGATGCAATGTTAGGGCTAACTTTTTACGACTGAGAAGTAAATGCGGAGGACTAGGTAGATGATTGGTTGGGAGCACATGAAATTTCTCCTTTTGCAAATGCAAAGTTAAAGTTATCTTCTTAATTTTATACTTATTTAAGCAGGACTATGGCCACTATGAAATCAAGCATAATCTATGTCGCCACGCTTATATCTTCTTTTTAATGTACACCATAAATTCTCTAATGATTTATCTTACTAGAATTGGACCTGTTCGTCTAAGTTGCCATTGTTGATATTCTGTCCTTACCAAACATATGGGGCAGCAAGCCATTAGTTATTTTTAATTGATTTTCACGGGAACAGCTCATTTAAGTCTGATGGATAGAAAAATTTAGTAGAGCAACATCCAACAAAATTTTTTCGTTCCCACACTTCTAAGGTATTTTTTTTTAGGGAAATTCTTGATGCTGTTATTGTTCTTTAACTAGATTGTGGCAATTCACAAACTTTTTCTAGATTCTGCCCTACCTGTTATAGTTGAAAAAGTTTGTTTAATCCTTTTAGTGAAGACAGTTCCCACTTGCATCTATTATGCTGTAGTTGATTCACACAATAATTGGTTGAGTTTGCAAACTGATATTGGTGATAATTATTCTAGTTAATGGTTTATCTTACCTTAATATTATTCGGATGGAAAATTTCTCACATTTTGCTTAAAGTTGTTTTTTCCTTCCAACAAGTTGAAGTGACTATATTCTCCCCTGTTTCTAACATTGGGATGTTCAATCATGCATTGAGGGTTTCTGCCAATTTTTAGGGAATAGAATTTAAAAATGAATGATTTGTTCCAAAATTTTATCTTATTATTTTGTCTGCTAGGTCGTGCCCAATAGAATTTTATGACCTTGGTGTCAACTGGACTGGTTCTATATATGCTTGATATTTTAGTTTAGGGAAAAAACTCATAAAAAAGCTATGCTTCTAGCATTGAACAAGCTATGCTAGGTATTGGAGCTTGAAATGATGATGAGAAGACAATTGGTTTGAATTTAGACTCATATTATTTTCCTTCAATCCATTGTTTAGGGAGGTAGCCTCAAACTATTATATGGTTTTTACAAGTGTCTATCTTACATTGATATGGTTATTAGAGGGTACCGAGACTATAGCTTATTTTTTCCAAAATTTTAGGTGTCTTGCCGTCACATTAGATTGTTAATATTGCATTTGCTTGCAAATGTTGTTAGCGAATCGTATACTACTCATTATTCAGGTATATTGTTCTCCAAAATTTGTTTTATCATATTCTTGGTATGAGAGATGGCCACAAGCTTACACTAGAGTCTTTATATTGTAAGAAGTGGTTGTAAGGTTTACCATGTAAATTATGGACTTTGCCTCAGTAGTTTATCCTTCCCTGATATGATTGTCGGAAAGCTTAGCTTTTTTATTACAGAGTTTCGTGCTCTTGCGAGATTATGCATTCATTAATTTTTTGTATGTGACTAGCATAGTTTACTTGACATCACAAAAGAGAAGGTTATATGGATTTGAGTTTAGTTGACATGGATCTTGATTTGGGATTGGCCAGGGTGAGTGGATAGCTTGATTAAGAATGTAAGCTGACCTATAGATTATGGGTGCTAACCAATATGGTTTAAGGCCGAGCAAATCTCAAACAAATTAGGTAGATTTGTCTGATAGAATGTGGAAGTGAGTAATGCTTCTGTTCGTGTATGAATCTCAGGGGAATTGAGTGATGTTGAATGGATTTAGACAAACCCAAGTAAAAATAGACATTATTAACTAAGCAAGTGGACTATCTAGCTTGTTGAATTATTGAATGCTTGTGGCCGTCGCTCGAGCACTATAGTTATGGAGTTTGAGTGCTCAAATAGTGGGGCGGCAGAGCTTGTAGAAAAAATGGTGTCATTATATTTCTGCAAGTTATTAGTTGATGGTTAATATAGCCTATATGGTCAAGAATGGATTGTTTGCATACAAGAAGAGTTGAGTAAGAGCGAGACATTTGAAACCAAAAGATCCTATAAGGAAGTGCGTGGTGAATTTATGAATGTTGCATTAATATAGGGATACAAACATATTGATTGGATTGAGCCATTTTAATTCAATGGATGAAGTTGATGGAGCATTTTTTTTAGGAATTTGATTGGATCAATTGGTAAACTGAGTTTTATGAGTTGCTAGCCAATAAACATTTGGGTGCACACACCGAACCTGCTAGTATGTACAAGAAGAGCTTGACTTGTAAGTAGGCGCTTGATACGCTTGTGTTCATAATTATGCTTTCATCTTAATAATTAAGTGAGAGTCTCTGTCCACATATTTTATTTATGCATGTCATGTTGCCAATTGAATATAATAAGTCTTCTCCCTATGTGAGTGTAAATCTGTTCTTGAAAGTAGCATGTATGTTTTTGCAATGGCAAAAGTATGAATTTTTTATGACGAATATTTCTTAGAGAAGAATGTAGTTATTAAGATTTTTAATACTAAAATTTCATAACTATGCTTTCACTGAATGTTGGCCTTTAAAAGTGAAACATAATACTAAGTTAATTGTTGCCGAGATGAGAATGATTATGTGGATGAGTGGCTTTACACTTAGAGACAAAATGCGCAATGAATATATCCGTGATAGGGTTGGTGTAGCTCGGACAAAATTAGAGAGGGCCGCTTAGATGGTTTGGTCACATTAAACGTCTGCCATCTAATGATTTGATTAGGATAGCAGTTGTTTTAGATTCGACTTATGTTAAGAAAGGCAGAGGTAGATTTAGGAAAACTTGGGCTTATTGTATAAAAAAATGATCTTAATTTATTAGAACTAAATTAAAATATGACACTAAATATGATGCAATGGAAAAAAAGGATTCATGTAGTCGACCCCACGTAGTGGGATTAAGGCATTGTTGTCGTTGTTGATGTATTGACTCAATTTATGTATGATCGATTGAATTTGATTGGATTGGGATTTGATTGATAAGATTCTATGCTGATTAACTTAGTGAGTTTTAAATGATTTAGATGAGTTTGTGACATGAGTAACCTGCTAGGTGGCTTGTGTAGGTTAATTGAATTGATTATGGCTTGAATTCTCAAGGAGCATGGATGGCTGAGCACATGGAGTAATTGTGAAGGTTAGGTTTATGATATCTTGCCTATTTATTGAATGCCCAATAGATTTTGAACACATGTTACCTTCCATATTAATTCACACTAAAGGTAGAACAACCATGCTTGTTCGTGTTTGACCAACCTGACCTAGGCAAACCTTTTTGATAGTAATGAGATTAGTTGTGTATATTTAAGTTAATGCATTAGGTTTGAGCCATACCTGAACTTGACCATAACCAAAATTGCTTGACTAAAACCTAAACAAATATTAATCGGGTCATAGTTCTAACTCAAATCAGACTTGACACAGACCTAATTGATTTGAACGCAGTTTATACATTTTTTTAGTGCCAACATAATCCAAATAACCCGAATGTGATCCCTTGAGACAAATGAGTATTGAAAACTTTTTAAAAGGTTTTATTTTAACTAAAAAATTAAATGAGTTATGTCTGGACTTATTTCATGTTTTCCAAGTCAACCCAAACTTGACTTCAAATTTAAATTGGTCGATAACATATTGACCTGTAAATTATCGGATAAACCTAAACCTGAATTCTTTGGATATTCTCTAAATGGCACAAAACAACTCTTACAGTATTGGCACTATTCTTAACCTTTGGAAAGCTTTCCCTTTTGTTGGGTTCTTAATTTGTGGAATTTAAAAAATACCTAACGTGCTATGATAGGATCGACCTTAGCTAATCAATATAATCTTTAGGCCCATGGGCATCATGGAAGACATACATAAAATTTTCCTTGCAACTAATGTGACTCAAAATATGGTTTATATTAATTCTAGGCTGTTGAGGCTTCCTAAAGAGAAAGCTCTTAAGGGTAATTACATATTGGGCATGACCGATAACGCTTTTGATTAAGATGACATTTACTTTCAGATTTGGGTAGGCTTGATGTATCTATGGTTGGGTCAAAATTAGAATGGACGTTATGGAGCTCTATAGACGATTAAGGTGTGGAGAGATCCTAGGAACTAAGATAGGCTCAAAGGAAACGGATGTGGAAAGGGGACTTGTAACTCCACATACTTGACGGAGATATCCAAACTTGACTTATAATGCCATGTGGTGACATCTACCCTGATGTAGGGATGAATGGGGTAGGGAAGAGGAACCCGATCAAGATCTTATAGATCCATCATTTGTGTTTATTGTAGCTCAATCTTAATTAAAAAGGTTGGTGACCCGACCTAACTAAAGAATTCTTATAGAAATCCATGGGTTATCTCATCTGAAAGTTACATTATAAACTTAGATGTAAGAATGCTATTATGTCCCTAGTCAGTGGGTGGACCCAATCAAGATCCCATGGTTAAATTATTTTGGGTCATCGAAGCTCTATTTTGCTTAGTTATGTGATGTTTTGAGGATCTTTGTTAACAATTATAAGTTCATTCATCCAAGAGAATTTTGTAGACTAGGGTACAATTCCCAGGCTCTATGATGGACTTGTCTTAGACTCTTAAAACCAGTGGAGAGTATGAAAAGGTATTTCCTCAAGTGATGAAGCAGACGACCACAATTTGATTTAAAACTTGATCTTAGCGGATCAAGAGGGTTAGTTATTAACTTCATGTGGTAGAGATGATATCTAAAGTGGGACTTGCAACTTATTTTGTTAAAATGGGATCAAGAAGCCTATACATCTCCATGTGAACCTAGAAGATGCTCTTTATGTGATTTGTAACTTGATTGTGTTTGGTCAAGAAAGACTTACCTCTTGCCTAGTTCGAGAATACTATTCAATTACTCAAGCGCAAGTGCAAAAGCAAGCTATGAAGTCTATGATATGAATGGAGGCTGGTGCATAAAATGTGCATATGAAGGATGTGTTGTGTCGTGCTTTGCAAATTAACCTTGGAATAGTATAATTGTAAATGTAATTAAGAAGGAACTAAATTGTAAAACTACTATTATTAATTTAAATATGTAGAAGAAACAGAGAGGGATGACCCCAAGAATGGAGGAGGATATAGAATTAGGTTGAGGGAGTCAAGGAATTTATCTAAACCAACCGTATAAAATCATCCCCCTTATCTTATATATTATCACATTTCATGGACAAAATAAAACAAAATTCTTATTTTCGATATAACTTTCCATAATTTTAATTTTCAAGATGAAGATTCTTAAGTTGTAATTCTGGATAGATATGATTTTATTCTTATTTTCTTACAAATGGGTAACCTTAGGATATAAAATTAGAAAATCTTGAGGTAAAAGAGTTATTCCTCCACCAATATCAGTAACAAGTTTGTCTCCCTTCATCTTTGGCCATGTTATCCATCCAAACCATTTCTCTCTTCTTAATGGCACATATTATTAGGCAACCAACCAACCATAAAGCACTTCTCTAAGTGTTAGATTAATTCTCCCACTCTCTTTCCTTGTATGAGTGCAATAAACCCCTTTCTTTAATAAGATTTAGAGGTATATAGAGGGGGAAGTCCCTAAAGAAGAATTAGTTTTTGCATGTATTTTACAAGACTAATGGCTGAAAGCCTAATTTCTCAATTGGAGCTTTACTAACACCAAAAATTCTAATTTTCTATCAGATCCAAGAATTTTTCACATTTTGCAGAGGGAACCAACTTTATAATCCAACGTGCTCTTTTTAAATGGATGGACTTTACGACTTCTTTTTTTTTCCATAAAAAATCATATCATTGCCATGTAATTATCCTATAATTATTTAATTAATAATCTAGTTTATAAATGCTTAATAATTAATTATTTGATAGAGAATATGCTTAAAAATATATGTAATTGCTAGAATCTGTTAATCAATAATCAAATTTATTTTAGTGTTGGGTGCAACATTTAGAATTACGAGTCAATGCAATTGCTAGTTAAAAAAAATTATTAGGTGCAACATTTAGAGTTATGAGTCAATGTAAAAATATTAAACTATCATTTAATGTTATGAACTTCAAGTATCTTGAATATTTTATATATAAGAGTGAAATTTCAATATGTATGTAATGAATAGAGTTTAGGCTAGGTAGTTGAACTTAAGAAATGTCTTCGGAGTACTATTTGATATGAGAATATTATAGAACTTTAGTTAAAATTTATAATATTATGATTAAATTGATTTTGCTTATGGACTTGAATGCTAGGTTGAAGTAATGCATATCTGATTTGAATGCCAAAAAAATATGAAAGTAATCATTTAAAAGTATAATTTGATAAATTTGTATGCGAGAGTAGCTTCTCTTTAGATAGGTATGTTGACTTTCAGACTTGCTCTACTAATCAGTTTGAGCAAATATGATAAAAGCAATCGACAATGAACACAATAACATGTGATTCGAGCCCAAATTAACTCGACAGTCTCCAACATTGCCCAAACATTATCTGATCACAAAACAAACTTCGCAAGCACCTTTGAAATATAAAAAAATACTCACAACTAACACACATAGCAAGGGTGCCAACATGATTGCAATACATGATATTTACCTATGTACGAAGCTGGTGGCACGTAATTTGAGACAAGTACAAACAATTTACATATATGCTATCTTAACTATGTATGAAAAATTGTATCTCACATTCTCACTTTTTTAAAAATTAAAATAGTAGTATTTTTTATGTGAAATGAAATATTTTAGTGGTAAATTCTAGATGTTAGATATGTAAATACTTAGGAATTGGGTGATATGTATGAAAATGCCCCTTACTAATAAAGAGCGTGCTTTGTCGTTAGATTGTAGGCTATGAGAGAATTGTTTTGGCTTGATTAAAGAGAGGTGTGCTAATATTCCAAGCATGAAAGTTGAAGTACTTGTGTTATGATAATTTACACGAGGTTATACCTATGAACTAGGAAATGCAATTTAAAGAAAGTTCACAAACTATGGCCCATGGGTATTAGATTTTTGAAAAATCTCAAGGATAAAGAAGAAGATGGCTTCATAGAGAAAGAGGGATAAAAATCCTTTAATACGGATAATTATGCTATCCTTAAGCCATGCTTAAAGATAATCTATTTACCAAGAATTTTATACTTGAATATAATGGATAATGAAAATTTTTAATTTTAAGCGACTGTATATGTGATCATTGCCATTTCATATTTATATATATAAAAAAATTATGTGGCATTTACATGCATACCACCCAATTCCTATATATTTACATTTCTAACACAAACTTTACTATGTATTTTAAGTATAGGTATTAGATATGCAAATACATAGTATTTGAAGTATAGGTATTAGATATGTAAATACTAAAGAACTGGGCGGCCTGTATGTGCCTGCATGTGCTATTTGCTCAAACCATTGAATTTAATGAACTTGTGAAACACAGGAGGCATTTTGTTGTGCTCTTTGAGATTTGAGTGATGTTATTATAAAGGCAGTTGGTGGTTGCTTTTATAAATAGATAATATTTTTTGAATGACATTTATGTAATTGCCCCAAACTATAATTAAAATTCAACTCTTACAAATGATCTGTTCTAACATCATGTTTCTCTCTTCTGCAACAAATGCTACAGTATCGGCAAATGCGGAGAAAGGAGCAGGATCGATTGATGAGAATGGATGCCGACTACCAGAGGAGGAAGGAGTTGGCCGAGTTCAATATGAGGAGGGAAGAAAGGTTGAAGGCGGCGGAGGAAAGAACGGCGAAGAAGCGAGCGAAGCGTCAGAAGAAGAAGCTTAAGAGGAAGGAGAAGAGAAATAAGGTCGATAATGGAGACGAACATCGTCTTCTTCATCAAGAAGATGGGTCCTCAGGGAGTGAGGATTCAGATGATTCTCATGCATAGTCAAGGAAGTCAGTTTTCCTTCCATTCTCTCTCTTCCAAAATAGGAATGTGTACCATGTAATGTTAAATGAGTTTGGTTTCTCTTTTTTATTAGGGTTGTATAGAGTTTGTGGGAATTTAATGATTTGATAGAGCCTTTCTGCTTTATGGTAACCATCGTGGCAGATGAGAATATGGGTGTAAACTAGTCGAGCTGCGTTCGAGTCATGTTTAACTCGAGCTTTATTTGTTTGTATAACCGGGAGATCGAGCTCGTGCTCGACTTACAATATTGACAACAGGGGAGTTTTCGCCGGCTCATAAGCTCAAATGAAATTAGTTGGTTATGGGAGTTTTAAATGTTCTGTTTTTTGTAATCTTTGTTTTAATTAAAATATAGATAAAATTATGTATTATGTATGTAAATTTCTCACTTTGATGATTTAGTGTTAAGAGTTAGTTTTTTTTTATTAGGACTTTTAATATTTTAATTTGAAATATGCAATTTTTTTTTGTATTATTGTAAAAATGAAGCTATCTAGAAAATTATAATGAAGCTATCAAACAACTCGAATTTGATCTAAAAATTCAAATTTTACTTGATTCAACTCAATGTGACTCGTGAGTTATGCGATTATTATGTCATCCGAGTTTGGGCCATGATAGTTTTTGGTCGTGTTAGTTTGGATGCAATCAAATTCAGATCAAACTCAAACTCAATTCTTCATCATATATTTTGTAGTGTAAAAATTTTAATAAATGAATGAAAAAATGAAAACTAAAATATTAAATATTGTATAATTATATTATAAAAAGTATATATATTAGAAATAAAAATATTAAAGTAATTAAATGGTATGATGGGCCAATTGTAACGCGTATCTTTAATAAGAACAGGGCGAAGGGGTCGGGGGAGGGAGAGCGCTCGCCGGAGCTATGATGGATTCTTCCTCCTCTTCCTCCGCTGGAGTTACAGGCTTAACTAGCGAAGATGGTCGCTCCTACAGCTCCGGCGGGATTCCTTTCATCTCGTCTTGGACCAACGCGATCTCCCAGCGTTACCAGTACTACCTCGACAAGGCGACACCGTTTGTGCTCCGGCGATGGGTCTCCTTTGGCGTGGTGGCGCTCATCTACCTCATCCGAGTCGTTGTTCTAGAGGGATTCTATATTGTTTCCTATGGTTTAGGCATCTACGTTCTCAACCTGTTCATTGCCTTCCTGTCGCCCCAGGTGGATCCCGAGATGCAGCAGCTCTTAGATGGCGATGGGCCTTCGCTGCCGACGCGAGCTTCGGATGAGTTCCGTCCTTTCGTTCGTCGGCTTCCGGAGTTCAAGTTCTGGTGCGAGGTTCTGTCTTTTGTGCTATTAGTTCACCTTTTTTTTTTCGGTTTTTGGAATGCGTGCAATGGTTGCTTGAATCTTGTTTCTTTGTATCTATTTTTATTTGGATCTGCTTATTTTTCTGTTTAGCGTGATTTCGCCTGGTTGATGTGGTCTGTTGGTGGTTAGGGCAAGGGTGGGATTTGGTAATTTGATGACCTGGTTAATGTGTTCTTCGACAGAATGTTGAACTTGTTCCTTGATTCTTACATTTTTGGATAAAAGAGTGAACATGCTTTGGACAGCTTTTTATTGGGGAATTGACATATATACCACATGATTCTTATACATTTACATATCTACCGCCTATACTTCAATTTTTACATATATGTCACTTTACCCATGCATAAAAGCAAGTATTTCATGTTTTAAAAGTTAAAATAGTATTATTTTGATGTGATGTGAAACATTTGAGTGGTAAAAAGTATATATTAGATGTTAGATATGTGAATACATAGGAATAGGTTGGTGCGTACATAAACGTCTCCCTTTTTGTCCATTAGATTGCTTTGGTCATGGGAACTAGTTGTAGGGTTAATGCTTAGGTTGTGCGAAAGTTTTTGTTCACATCATACTTGACATGGATTCATTCTTTTTTCTTAGCAAGCTACATCACAATTATATGAGCCAAATTTTGATTGGCATGGAATGGTAATGTTCAGTTTCTTAATGTGGTGTTTCGTAGTTTGACTTCAATCAACTCACAGGACGAATTTTTCATTTGCTTTATTTTACTTCCTTATAAAATTTCCTCATTAACATAAGATCTCATGAAGAAATGCCTTTTACTGGATGGCTACAATTAACATAGAGAAATCCATTATATGATCAGGAAATTTATTTGGAATACAATGTTCTATAAAGCTATTTTGCGAACTTTCTGTAAAATAACTCATTCAATTTCAATTAAGATGTTTTTTTCAACTTGGCATGCTATTTGAAGAATATGATCAATATAATCTCCCATTATTCGGAAGTTTTGCAATGTATTCGATAAAAATAATAGGTTTCTATACTCTAAAATGCCAATTATTAAAAGAAATTTTACGTATGGTTACAAATTACTCTAGGAGTTAGTATATCCTCATCTCATGCATGGTGATGTGTCATCTACTAAGAATAAAAACTACTGTATTAAGGACTATCTAAAACATATATGTAAACCATTTTATGAATTGAGATTGAGATGTTTTATGATGGAAATGGAAATCACTCTCTTTGAAATGAACATAAAATGTGAGTTTTTTTTTTTTCTTTCTTTGTTACATGACATTATCTTTGTTAACACATAGAAGCACAATGAACGGACCTTCTCCTAGAAGACACCAACTAATATGGAAAAAAAAATTTCTTAAAAAAAAAAAAACACCAGGCAGAATATTTATGAGAGCTAATTTGAAATACTGAATTTTTAGATTGATATTTTTAGATAGTAATTGTTTTGAAGGAACAGTTACGGCATTTCTATTTCATAGAGCACAACCATTAAAATTTTTCATGATTTAGACAAGTTGTGAAATATTAAAAAAAAGATTAAAATTAGTCAGTTTATGCGCTTGGGAACACAAATTATTGGACTATGCTTTAAAATATGCTTATGAATTGGTTACATAATTACGGTATTCTAATATCATGTACTTCTATAAAACCAAAATATGCTATAGGGGCTTTTTTTTCGTATTTTTATATTTTATATCTTCTTTATTTATCACAAGTTAAAGGGCCTATTTATGAATTGAAAAATCTTGGTTTCTATGTCAAAAGAGACTGATGTTTGATTTCAATTGATTCATACATGAACCATGTGTGTTTGCATTTGGTTTTCTCAATTGTGCCATAATATTAGAATCTACATCATGCTTCTTTTCATGCTATAATTGCTTCCTTTTCGACGGAACTTCTTATAGCATCTCATTTTCAGAAAAAAATATCTTAAGGTATACGAAGATTTGAGTTTCCCATTATGATACTATAACATGTTGCAAGTCATAATTTGAAATGTAATTTTTATTTTGGTTTATATTGCACTGTATTGTCAAATTCAAAATGGAAAAGTATAATCACATTTGATGTTGCATTACTCTTATATTAGCCATCATCCCGTATAGGATTCATGTACTGTATTTTTCTTCAGATGCGGGGCTGTATTTTTCTACAGTTGTGGATAGGGTTATAGAATAAGATTCATTGAAAGAGTTATATTTAGTGATAATCTCACCTTAGTCTTAGAATGCATGCATCCCTATTGGATTAAAGGATGTTCATTATAAAATAAGTCAAGTAAGCTAAATTATCAATGTTGGCAAATCATGGCTAACTAGTGTAAAAATTAACCCGATTATTTACTCAAATTTAAAATTAGATCTTAAGTTATAATTTACTCGGCAATATTAAAAAAAATAATTTCCTTTTTAAAATCCTTGTATTTTTGAAACACTGAAACATAAATTATGCTAGGGTTCCTTTATGTGTGAGCTTTAAGAAAGGAAAGAAGAAATCAAGGGAAAACACTTATAAGGAAATTCTTAATTCATGTACATAGTCATGGCCAACAAACTTTCATCATGAACAGTCAATTGATTAGGCTGAGCTCCCAACCCTTAAGTTGGAGGAACGATATATATGACATCATGTTTTTCTTGATTATTTGCCCTTGCGGACGCCTCTTCCTCTCTCTCAATCGTTTCCTTCCGTAACTCATACTCATTTTGACAAGAAAAGGAGAAAATTGATTGAGTTTTTTAATTTCAAATTTTTATAGTGTTTATACATTCTCAGGAAAGCTTCTAACTAGAAACATATAAAGTCAAGAAATGATAATTATAGAATAATTACATAGTTCATAGATTGATGAGTTGTCATATTAATTATTGTAGAAAAAATTTAATAGTCCACATATTGATGAGTAGATTGTATGGGTCTCATAAAAAAATTAAATGGCTGTGAAAGAGGAAGCAAAGAGGGTGAAATTCTTGGTGAATATGGGTCCAAGTTTGCAAAATTTATACACTTGTTTAACACCCCCTCAAGAGAATGAATAAATTTTGAGAATTACCCTAGGACTTTGATTTCATAATAAGAATTGAATCAAATCTGTTGACTTTTTTTTATTTAAATATGTATAATATTTTTGCAAACCTAAGAGTGTTTCTAATAGCATACTTGTAAAGTCATGGAATAATAATTATAATAATTATAAATTGATGAGTAGATTGTAGGGATCCTTATGTTTTTCTTAATTATCTAAGCTTTTACATTTAAACCATTTTTTATGACAGAATGTCTTATATTTTTTTTTTTTGCTCATTATTATTGTAGAGCCACTATTTTTATTTATAGATGTTTTTTATTTTGATTCTATAATCAACTTTCACCACTTGTTTGATAGTGTTTGTTATTTTATCCCACTAGAATTTGCTTCTTCATAAAAATCCCAAATCTTGAAATATTAAGATTCACTAATAAATATTTTTTTTGTGTAAGTGCCCCCAACTAATTCTATGACGATGATTCCTAGTATTTTTTATCTTACAACTTGTCATCTTAAAATTCAGAATTAATAATCGATGTTGAATACTTAAATTCTCACTTAGAATGATCTTACAATCTTTACATTCTCGAAAATCTCCTTTTTTCATAAGAAAATAATGTTTTATTAGATTCATTCTTATAAGTACTAATATGCTCATGCTCATGCTCATCTCTTTTCTTAAATAAAGTAGTAGCAATAACAAAAGCGTACACTAAAGTAAAATATAATATGATTCTACATTCTTTATTAATTATTCCAAAACGTAATAACCATGAATATTTCTAAAATCTTCAATCAGTCTACCATCATGCCCATTTAAATCACCTCTTATAAAAAATTTTTCTTCAAAAGATATCATTTATATTAATTATTCTAGGTCATTTTAGAATTTTTCTTTAGAATCTATATCTAAACATACTTGAGGAGCATAAGCACTTATAATATTAAAAATCTTAGTATCAACAATAATCTTACAACAACAACAACAACAAAGCCTTAATCCCACTAAGTTGGGTCGGCTACATAAATCCTTTTTTTCCATTGCGTCCTATTTAGTGTCACATTTTCATTTAGTTCTAATAAATTAAGATCATTTTTTATACAATAAGCCCAAGTCTTCCTAGGTATACCTCTGCCTTTCTTAACATAAGTCGAATCTTCAACATCTACTCTTCTAATTGGATCTTCGGTTGGTCGGTGTTTAATGTGACCAAACTATCTAAGGCGACTCTCTCTAATTTTGTCCTTCACTGAAGCTACACCAACCCTATCACAAATATATTAATCATTCTCATCTCGGCAACACTTAACTTAGTATTATGCTTCTCTTTTAAAGGCCAACATTCAGCACCATAGAGCATCACAGTCTCACCACCCTCTTATAAAATTTTCCTTTCAGTCTAAGCAATACTTTTCAATCACATAATAGACACGAAACATTCCTCCACTTCAACCAACCAACTTGAATTCTACTATTAACATCCCCATCTATATCACCATCGCTTTGAATAATTGACCCGAGAGATCTAAATATATCAGAGCTTTTAATAATTTGATCACCCAAAGTTACACTTCTGTCACTAGAGCTACTATTACTAAAATTACATTCCATGTATTCAATTTTAGTTCTACTCAAACGAAGTCCTTTAGACTCCAATGTAGACCTCCATAAATCAAGTTTTTCTTGAGCTTTTTCTCTCGTCTTATCCACGAGAAGGATATCATCTGCAAAAAGCATACATCAAGGTACATCCTCTTCTAAAATGTCCGGTAAGACGATCTATAACTAAAGCAAAAAGGTATGGGCTTAAAGCCGATCTCTGATGTAAACCAACAGAAATAGAAAAATATTTGGTCAATCCTCTATCAGTTCAAACACAAGTACAACTCTAGTATACATATCTTTAATGACTTGAATGTAAGTCATATTATCACCTTTCTTCTCAAGGACTCTCCAAAGAATATCTCTTGGAACCTTATCTTAAGCTTTTTCTAAATCAATAAAAATAAAATGTAGATCGTCCTTATAATCCCTGTACTTCTGCATCAAACCTCTCAATAAATTTATAGCTTCCATAGTAGACTTGTTCAACATAAATCCAAATTGATCATGAGAACTCTTTGTTTGTAATACGTCTTAACTTATGTTCAGTTACCCTCTCCCATACTTTCAAAGTATGACACATCAACTTAATTCCTCTATAATTTGCACACTCTTGTGCATCCCCTTTATTTTTAAAAACGGGGACAAGAATATTCTTTCTCTACTCCTCAAGCATATTTTTAGTTTTTAAAATAATATTAAAAAGTTTAGTAAGCCAAGAAACTCCTAAATCTTCTAAATATTTCCACACTTCAATTGAGATATCATTAGGTCCTACAGACTTTCCACACTTATTTTTCTTTAAAGTCTCATCAATTTTTTTTTACTAATGCGATGATAAAAATGAAGCGTTTTATTATTATTAACGATATTAAGATCACTAAGGTCGATCAGATTTTTCAGAAACTTCATTAAAAAACTTATCAAAATAACTCACCCATTTATGTTGAATATCTTTTTCTAAGAAAAACACTTTTTTATTTTCATCTTCAATACACTTTACTTGAGTTAAATCTTTACTTTTATTTTCTTTTAGTTTGACTAATTTATACTTATATTTTTTACCCCCCTTAGTATCTAATATGTTATAAAAATCACTAAAAATAAAATTTTTAGCTTCATAGATTGTTCTTTTAGACTCCTTGCGGGTTGTTTTATATTTTTTTCAGTTCTCTAAGCTTTTACATTCAAACCAATTTTTATAACATACCTTTTTATATTTTATGTTTTCTTGCACATTATTATTCTACCACCAACTATTTTTACTTATAGAAACTTTTTTTTTTTTATTCTCCAAGCACATATTTTGTCACATTTTTAATATTATTTGTTACTTTTTCCCACATAACATTTGCTTCTTCATGAAAATCTCAAATTTTTAAATCGTGAATTTTACTCATAAAAATAATTTTATTTGTCTTTTAGATACCCTCATCTAATTCTACGATGATGAATCCTAGTATTTTGAGGGCAATAATTTTATCTCAAATTTTATTAATTTTTACAATATTATCTTTCAAGCTCTTATATATTCTTACACCTACACCATTTCTTGCGACTCTTACTTGAATAGCAAAATTTGAAACCCATGCTATCAATCTCGTAAGCCATTTCTCCAACCCATTTAGTTTATTAAATACATAAGATGTTTATCTTCTTATGAACCATAATATCAACTAATTCCATTAATATACTGTGAGAGTGCCTATATTCTAAGATCATATCCTAATATTAGTTTCATGGACTAACTTTTTTACTCGCATCCCTCTATAATGTGGGAACACTTACTTATTTGACACTGCACATAGGTACATGTATAATGACCTTTGCACGCTTTTCACTGTATTCAGTTCATACAACTCGTCGCTTCCAATGGACGCCCTAACATTTACACAAGAATTGAAATGATTCATGTCATGATTTTTTGACAAATTTTACGTTGGTTGTCGATTACCTAATGCAACCCTCCACTTTTTTCATACGTGGCGTGGGACCCGGCAATGGCAGTGTTGACTTACAACAATCATCATTCTAGAAAATAATTTCACAACAATAATCTTTAAACAAGCATTTTAAATTTAATCAAAATCTATTGTATCATGATTACGGTCTCTTTTGTGCTACATAAATAAATTTTAGTGTAACATTTATGTCAATATGTTAGCTACAGCTAGCAAAAGGTATCCCATTCTTGGCCATACCAAGGCATATATAATACTCCTTTTATTTATTATGTAATGGTGTAACTGTAATTTTTGATAAATAGTAAGCTATCTTAGCAACCAAACATTTGCCTACCAATTAATTGAAGACAGATATTTGAAACTCTCAATGAGTAAGTGCTGATTATTATAATCAACAATCATAAAGTTACTACATGCATTTAATGTATATTAGTAATAATTGATATAATCACTTCAAATTCTCTATCTTCTTACTCCATACCTAATGTCACTTAAGTCCGCTTAGTGATAGACAAGACATGTCAGCAGGTGAAGCTCATCTAAATTTTAGGTGAAGATTGGGGAGTCGATCCAATCATTGCAACAATGCATGTTGGTGATGTGGCAAGGTTATGCACAGAAAATGATATTGCGCACTGAAGAATGGTGAAAGGAGTTCAAATAAGGTGGATGAATTGCAAATGCTGCAAGCAAGGAGATCTATGATGCACAATTCTTAATATTGATAATTCTATGGATCCTAGATTATGAACTAAGTTGCACTTTTTTGTTCTAGGCCACATGAAGAGTTTCTGGCTAACCATGTTGTAGGAGATTTAAAGTATATTCATCTTGTTGATAATGATCTCTTGAGCATTGTAGGAGTTAGTTATGTATAGGTCTGTAAATTGATTTCATTTTGATGGCTTCTGTAATATGAGTATTTAAAAGAAGTACTTGGCAATTTAGTAGATGATGACAGATGAGATTTGTTTTCATCAAATCAATACTAAGACACAATTCATATGGGCTCATGAAGTCAGCAAATGTTGCACAAAGATGATTCTCTCTCGAGATTCCTAGTTGTCTTAGACGTGTGGAGAATAATTTCTTTGCATCCCTTATCAAACCCTACAATGATACGGTATCTTCTGCAAATTATTTGTTCTAATTTGATTTGATTATTTTTAGATTTAGTTAAAAAAAATTAGTCCTGCTATCTTTTCATTAAAAATGTTTTGTTTTCTAATTTTGCTATCTCCACACCTCATAATAACTAAAAGGGGAGTTACAGGTAGGGCACAAGTCAAGCATATGCTCTAAATTTCTTGTGGAGATTGATGGAGTGTTCTTGGGAGAATGAAGGTGGCTTGGTATGGTAGGAGGCTGGTGAAGTTCTCGTTGGGGCTTCAATCTGATGCTATAGGATGCTTTAGTGTGGTATTTGATGTTTGCAGTGTTATGAAATTCAGGACGAACACAACGCAAATCCGGAGGAAGAGCACAAAGATTTAACGAGGTTCGGCAAAAATGCATATGTCCTCGGGAGCAGAGCAGCGAATTCACTATTTCATAGGAGTTACAAGTCCGGTTCAAACATACCCGTAGGATTACACTTCTATTTATAGAAAAAACCCACAGATAAATTACTAACTCGCCCTCGCTCCCCCCAACCAACTAAATATGAAGAGACACACCTCTTCACCAAGAAAACTCCAACTACCGGTATATGAGCCACATACCTAACAAATCTTCATCTTGGCGAATATCCAGCCCCTTAGGAGTAATACATCATGGAGTTTCTTAAACCAAGTGAGTTGAGCAACCAAGCCAACTAGCAACTGCTAACATTCAACAAATTCAAGTCACCGAGAACTCATTAAGAATATCCCAGCTAATCGACCAGTGCAATCTAGCATCCAAAGCACCTTCTTGTTCTCACAAAATTTGGTTAAACTACTGCGAACACCTTGCCCGAAGCATTTTCCTATTCGCGTCAACGCCTCAGCCGAACTCTACCTGTCGCAACTCCTCCTGCGACGAACTTGCGAACTGTGTTTTGCCTCTATCGCGATTCACCCGTTGCAAAATCACTTGCAACAAACCTGTGAACTCCGCTGGCTGAAATCCTTTGTTCGCAAAACCAAGTTCCTATTCACTGGAACCAAACTCCACCTGTTGCAAAATCACCTGCAACAAACCAGCAAACTCCGTTGGCTGAACTCCACTGTTCGCAAAACATGGTTCCTATTCACTGAAACCAAACTCCACCTCGCGAAAAACTCATTCGCGAAATTATGTCGAGCATCCGCCACTAAGGCTATCGCGCCAACCGCCCGTCAATGAGCCTCGCCGCCCAAGCCGGCAAGCATCGCAAGAACCTCCGGCCGTTACCCGACCTGCTCCGCTCAATCTGCGAAGTCCTTCATGTCGCATCCAATTCGCAATTCCTCAACCGAACCAACTGTTCGTGGATCCTTCCACCTGCGTAGTCCCCTTCTTGTCGCTGACGATAACTGCCCTCAAGTCCTCCGCAGAACCAAATGTTCGCGGTGACTGAACATCCACCTGTATTTTCGTGGATCTTTTCACCTGGCACAAACACTTGTGTCGCGAACTTGTTCGGTGCTCAGCACAACACCAAACTCCCGAACTGAGGAATTAAGTCCAAGGTTTCCAACGGATTCCTCATGGCAGGAATGCAAGGTTCTTTTGATTCTCCCTGCTCCAAGCACTCCTCCGGCTGACAAGGATTAAGCACCAAATTAACTGCTTTTTAGCAATTAATTCTAGAATTCTGTGAACCATCAATGGGAGGGAATATGGGAATGGGAATATTCTCTCCAATGCGAATGAGAGATTTCCTTTTTTTTCCTCCTCTGCTGCAAAATTTCAACAGGAATCCTTCTAGTAGTAATCATAGATTCCTTGATTCCTTTTTCTTTTTTTTTGCTTTCTCCCCCTCGTTAGCTGCAATGAAGCTCGCACCTGTTCCTCTTCGCCTAAACTGCTTCGCCAAACCGCCGCCTCTTCGCGGCGACTGCTCTCCTCCGTGCCAAAGAGCCGTCCGCGCCTCTTCGCCAGCGGCCAGGAACTGGTCGCGCCTGTTCCAATTACCGAACATCCGCGGTCGAACTTCCCTGCACCGACACCGAACGACAAGTCGCGAACTCCTCTGCCTCTCGCGCAAATATTGGGCGAACCGTCGCGACCTGCCGGGCGAAGAACTGCCGGCCGTAGATCGACGCTCTTAGCAGCAAACTGATGCGCCTGTTCGCACTTCGCCAAACTGCTCGGCTCCTCACTGTTCCGGAGCCTTCTCGCCTCTGCCGCAAACTCTCAAACCGGGCACTCCCCGAATCCTTCTTTGGATGGGAATGAGATGAAGGGAATATTCCCTCTAGTGCAATTCCCAGATTCCGCCAACCTGTGCCGTGATTGCCGAAGCCGGACTGCTCCGCGACCGAACTGGTCCACCTCGATCGCGACCCACAAATTCTTTTTTGTGTCGAACTGCTGCGAGCCTTCTCCTTTATCCACTCTCCGCTATTGGAACCACGAATTCTTTTTGCGCCAAACTGCCTGCGCCTTCATCCACTCTCCACAATTTGCGCCAACTGCTGCGACCCTTCCAACACCCAATCTGTGCCTTCATCACTCTCCGCAATCAGAATCACGAATTTTTTTTAGCCAAATTGTTGCGGGCCTTCCAGCGCCCAATCTGCGCCTTCATCCACTCTCCGCAATCAGATCACGAATTCTTTTGCGCCAAATTGCTGCGAGCCTTCCAGCGCCCAATCTGCGCCTTCATTCACTCTCCGCAATCTGCATCAAACTGTTGCGAGCCTTTTAGCGCCCAATCCGCGCCTTCATCCAAGCTTCACAATTTATCCGAAGTACCCTGACCGCAGACTCTCTGTCGGGATCCAAACTGCCGGCGTCTGGAACCGAACTTCTTCTTTGCCGCAAACCAAATCTCAAATCCTTCCTTCTTCGATCTTCCTGCGCCGATTTCCTCTACCCTACAGAACCTTAGTTCTGATATCTGTTGTCATGAACTTCATGGCGAACACAACACAAATCCGAAAGAAGAGCACAAAGATTTAACGAGGTTCGGCAAAGATGCCTACGTCCTCGGGAGCAGAGTGACGAATTCACTATTTCAGAGGAGTTACAAGTCCGGTTCAAATATACCCATAGGATTACACTTCTATTTATAGAAAAAACCCACGGATAAATTACTAACTCGCCCTCGCTCACTCCAACCCACTAAATATAAAGAGACACACCTCTTCACCAAGAAAACTCCAACTACCGGTATATGAGTCACATACCTAACATACAGGATGTGATGCTATGCTATAGGATGCTCTGGAAGCAAATAATTTGAGGTACGTCAGAAGTTTTACCTAGAATGAGCTACAAATGTTAATAGGTCGGTGTCAATTAGTGGGGCTTAGGATTTGCGATATGGATTTGACCAATTGTCGAGGACTTGTGATGGCTTTAACTAGTGACATCTATAGCTGGCGATAGTCAATTTTAGTAGATTATTTATATGGAGAAGGTGATCAAAGTCTTGGTTGGCCTATTAGATGTCCCAATTTGAGATTTGGAAATTATGAAGGAAACGAGTAAACAAAACAATGAAGATAATATCATGTATTATTGTTTTGTTTTTTTCAAGTAACAAGTATTAGTTAAGAGTTAGAAAGATTAGACAGCCGGTAGTGGGTGGTAAGGCTTGGGATCAATATGGTGGATTTAATCGATTGTTGGGAACAACCTACGGTGGCTTTGAATAACTACTTCTATAAATGGCAGGTGATTGGAGTCAAGGCCATTTGCCATTTTGCTACAAGTATTGGTTTGAGATTTCAGAAATCCTCAAGGAAATAAGTAAAGTAATGAATGAAGATATAATATTGTATATTATATGGGTTTGCTTGACTTTTTTACATTGAGTGTTTGCTTTTCTCGAAGCAAAATAATTGAGAAAAGCGATTTGTGGGAACAAACAAAGAGTAACCTAGAGAGACAAAAGTAATAGTGAGGAGTTATGTAGGTATGAAAATATTATACTCCTGTAATCATCTTTGGATCTAATGTAATATATCTTTGTATGATGATGGATTTGGGTGGATCTCACTGAACAGCCTGTTACTTTTCTTAGTGTTTTCCTAGCTGTTTTCATTTCTATCATCCATCTATATCCTTCAAGGGATGGGATTTTCTGATCTTCTATTCTTATGGGCTAAGATGAATGATTTCTTGATTCTAGCTAAGGTAATTACTCCACAGCTTCTCTATTTTACGTTGGTTGTACGAGCTATAGTGAAAAAAATTTGAATTCAATGGCTCAAAGGGATCATAAACACATAAAAAACATCTCTTTTCATAGCGAAAATACGTCCGCCCTAAATACCAATTCTTTTTAATATATATAGATATGTATGTATGTATGTATGTATATATGTATGTATGTATGTATATATATATGTATGCATGTATGTATATATATATATATGTATGTATGTATGTATGTATGTATGTATATATATCTGTGTATAATATTGAAAGGCCATTGATTCTGGTTTGGGCTATTTTCAAGGGCTCTGATTGCAGATGCTAAAGTTCAGGGGGTTCCCGTCCCACACCCAATGGTACTAAAGTAAGAACCCCTACTTGGTTCTTCAACTGCAAACCTAGACGAAAACCATCTCTTTGTTGCAGCAGCTCGAAGCTAGCATAGATTCTGGTTCTTCTATATGATTACTGCTTATTTGATAAATATGCTATTCACTTAACAAATAATTAGCTGTCATTATCATCAAATCACTCATAGATCATGTGAGAACATAATCTTTGGGGCTATCAATCCTTTTTCTCAGTAGGCCCAAGATTTTCAGTTACTTTGTATAATCAGCCTCACCTTGAAGAACATGTTTGCCACTGTGTTGACACACTGTGGTACCAACTCGTTACTTGAAACTTTGCAACTCCAGAAATTGGGTGTGGGTGGAGTAGAGAAGAGAAACACAGATTGAGAAGAATAAATGACAATTCGAGAATGGTCATAACTCCAAAAATCAGAGAAGAGGGGAAAAAGAGGAAAACCACGGTATAGGGAGAGAGCTTACCGGATTTTCATGTTATTCCTCAATCTCTCATATAGAGACTATTTATAGATGCACAATGACTATCAATTTCATTAATAATAATTCCCAACTAATTTACTATGCTTATTAATCTAATACAAGAACTACTTATTAATGTATCCTATCACACTGACACTCAAATTCTTTCCTCTTCAGGTATTCCATGACAAAAGCCTTCGTTATTGCTTTCTTCATGACCTTCTTTAGTGTATTCGACGTGCCTGTTTTTTGGCCAGTTCTGCTCCTTTACTGGGTGGTGTTATTCACAGCAACAATGAAGAGACAAATACTTCACATGATTAAGTATAGATATGTTCCCTTCACCTTCGGAAAGCAGGTCAGTCGAGTTTTTTTAAGAGGGGCATTTACATACATACCACACAATTCTCATATATATCACTCAAATCTTTTAACATGTAATCAAAAATACCATTTTTTAAGTTGGATGCACCTTTTAAGTTTATAGCACCAAGGTGATCTAAATGTAAATATCAAACTCTAGGTGTTAGATGTGTAAATCCATAAGAATAGTGTGGTATGTATGTAAATTTCTCTTTCTTCAAGTTCTTTTCCCTGCAATCTTGCTTTAGTCTAAACCTATATTTTTTTCAGCGTTATAACCGAAGGAGAGCAGCTACTGCTGAAGATGCTGGTGCTTCTAGTAGCTCGGTCTAATGCCTTTATATTTATAGTAAACTAAACACTAAACAGCCTATAATTATTGTCTTAATGATGACTCTTAGACTAAAGCTCTCCTGTGTCTTGAAGAAAGCCTATAATTAATGCGAAAAACCATCGTACTTAGCTAATGTAATGCATTATTAGGGATATACTTTGTAGTTAATTATGCAATTTTCTTGAATTGGTTCTATTTTGTTAGGCTTGGTGGAGACTATTGAGGACAATCCTGTAGGACTGATATATCCATCTATGAATTTTAATTTTTTTATTTTGATGCATTTTAGATTCTTAAATTTATTGTGGAAAATAGTTCATTTCAATTTCTGCAAATTTGGATTTTTATTTTTTTCTAAGACTGCTGTGTGTGTTGCAAAATTCATGGCGGTAATGTGATATTTTAATGTTATGACATTGTACTAAGATCTAACACAATACATTTTGATTCGACTATAAATATGTTAAAATTGAAGTTCATTTGACTATTGATGTGATGATCTAAAACCTCAAGTTGCACTTCAACTACTTGATTTGAGCTTGATTGGATATGTGGTTGTACTTTGACATTGATAGGTTCATTCTATCGAGACGGTCAGTTTGATTATAAACTTATTAAAATCAGGGCCCGGTTGATCTTGAATTTGAATTTGGAAGGTTCATTATAAAAAATGAATGGAGATTCCTAGTCATTTCATGAGTCTAATCATCTTAGTTTATGCAAATAATAGCTAGATCATGGCCATTTCAGTTAGATTTTCTAGTTCTATTTGGAGCAGCCTTTTTAGCAGGAGAAAGTTAGGACTGGATATCCTATACTTAGAAAATTTTTTTGGAAGATTTACATCTCTAACAGCTAAACTTCAATTTTTATATATATGCCACTCTTAAGTGTACTCTTTGTAATATTTTCTCATGTAATGTTTTGGGTGTTATATATGTAAATAGATAGGTTTTGGGGGGTATGAACGTAAAATACACTAAGATCCAAAAGGACAGCGGGGACAGCACCGTACAATAACTTTTCCATGAAAAGCTGGCAAATTTGGAGCATTGCATATGTATATTAATAATTTTTTGACAATTTTATTTTAATTTTGTTCTTTATTTGTAGTATTAAATGGAAGCATCTTATTTGGCACATTATCCTTAAAAAGAAAATAAAAAAAGGAAAGCCACCAAAAGCTCGGACCCAAATGCTTCTCCAATAGAAGCTCCGTTTAAGAAAGTTGGTACAGTTAGGGCTGTCAAAATGGGTCGTTGTACGTGAATAATTCGTGTTCGGTTTGTTAAGAAGTTCGTGTTCGATTCGTTTGTTAAATAAACGAGTCAAATACAAATAATTTTTTTGTGCTTGATACATAAACAAGCTGAACACGAACAAAATTGTGTATATTGATAGGGAATCAATGAGTATTATTTTTAAACAATTTAATTGACTACAAGGCTACAAAGTTTTATAATCAATTAAAATTACTAATTAAAAATATAATAAAAATATATGAAATATAATTTAAATGAATATTTTAATATAAATAAAATATTTAAATCTTGATTTACCCTTAACATTTTATAACTGTTTGATCAGGGTTGTCATAATAGCTCATTATTCGTGTTCAGCTTGACAAGCGAATAAGTCAAACACGAACAAATTATTATAACTTGATATATAAACAAGTCAAACACAAATAATGGTAGTCTGGGCTTACTCAAGTTGGGCTAGTTACACCTCTAACAGCTTCATGTGTGATTAGGATTGTCAAATGACTATTTATTCCCGGACAGTTCGTGTTCAGCTCGTTAAGCAAACAAGCCTAATATAAACATTTTTTTTTTTTTTTGTTCAAAATAAAAACGAGTCGAACACGAACAGTAATATTTTTTAACAAGTCAAACACGAACTGAGCTAAACCTCACTCTTATTCGAGCTCGTTTACACCTCTAGGTACAATAAAAGAACTCCGAAATCCAAACAACAACGATAAGATTGAAAAAAAAACCACCCATGAGCCATCCCATAATAAATAAATCCCAATAAGGTTCATAGATCAGCATAACATAAGGACAATACCCCACAAATGAATTTAGTAGTGCCAATAAGGAGAGATTGATAATGAAATCTAAAATAGCTTTAGCTCATCAGATGTTTTGGCATGTCAAATAAATATTATTATTGTATTTATTAACTACACAGCCTTATTAAATTTAAATTGCACCTTAATTAATTCATATATGTTGGGATAATTGAATGGAAATATGATCACACTTAGGATCCATTTGGGCATCTGCAGCTCATTAAAAAAGTAGTAGTAAAAGTGCTGTAGAAATACACAGTTCAAATAATGGGCTCAATTTATTCCCGGCATTAGCGCCGGATAAGACCTGGGAGCCGGAATCACCTCGTCATCATTTCCGGTCAACGACGGCGACCACTTACACGGCAGATGATAAGTCAACGGGCAGACCGGGCGGTGAGCCAGAAAGTCAGCGCACTCAGCCGGCGAGCGTTGTTCACACAACCCCGGGATGCAGTTCCGGCGGACGTCGAGAACGCCCTTCTTAATCAAGCTCCAGCAGACGGGCCCGAGTTTAGTGAAGTAGTTTTGGGAGAGGGAGAGGTTGAGTAAATTTCCGGCGAAGGCTAGCCGGCACAAGGGGTCGGGAACTTCGCCGTAGAGCTTGTTGACGGCGAAGTTGAGCTGTTGGATGTTACGGAGGCAGGCGAAGGAGGAGGGTATGGGGCCGGTGAGTTCGTTGAAGCCGGCGTCGAACACCGTGGCTTTCTTCAGATCGCCGATGCCGGCGGGGAGGCAGCCGGAGAGCTTGTTGTTCAGGAACAGTACCTGAGGGGAGAAAGAAGTCAGCATATATTCTGTTTATATAGAATGGATTTGTATAGCATTGTTTTGATATAATTTTATTATTTACTTCCTTTTTAGAAGAAAAAAAAAAAGGTAAAAAGTCGCATTTTTATTTATAAATTTGTTACAAAATGTGTTATAATTAAAGATAAATATAAAAATTTAGGTGTTAGATATGTAAATACATAAGTATTATGTGTTGTATGTATGTAAATTTTCCTATTTTATGGTTGGGGTAATATGAAAATTATTAGATTTTTATGGAGACTGATAACACTTTGTATGCAAGATACTAATTTTAAAATTTAGCCGCATCAAAATTATATATACGATTCGTTAGCAATAAATTTTTAACATTTTGCACGAATCTCGAAGCATAACATGAATATCGAGATAAATTTTTTATCAAGAAATGTTTAAATCTTGATAAAAAATCATCTAGAGCTCTGATTTCAACAAACTTATAGTTAAATAGACCCGCTCGATGAGACGGATCCAAAGATATCAGAGTTAGTCTAATTACAATCAAATCAAGCTCCGATTAAGTCAATAAACCACACTTACAAGTTTTCCAGACATATTTAGAAGGTCAAACGAATGTCGAAACTAACATACTTATAGTCAAATCGAGCGTCACGATAAGACGATTCAACGAGCCCAAAATTGGTCAATTCTAACATCGTTAGGGCACTCAAATGTCCTTCAAATGCCGTCTAATAAAAAATAACTCTCTAGACCGTCCGATCAAAGTCGTTCATATTCCTGCATTAATTGCACTCATAAAATTATAAATAGAGCCAAACTCCCCTTATGGGGGAGGAGGGCTTGAGGCTTGAGAGATAACTAAAAGCTTTGAGAAAGAGCTGAAGTCCAACATCACCCCTGTCACCGACGATTGCCGTCAATCGCCTTCGACCACCACCGACCGCCATCGACCGTCGCCGACACCAGCGGACTGCCGTTGATCACCACCAACTGTCGTCGACTGTCATCGACAACCAACAAACACCGTCGAGCACTAATGTCGTCGTTAACCGCCACCGACCGTCGTCGACCATCGTTGACCGCCATCAATCACCATTGACCAACACCCATCAGAAGCCGCTAGTCAACGTTGTAACCTGAAAAATCTAGTAACAATTTCTTGTCTGTGGGACAAGCGGTCTCTGTAATCATCAATATATATTGGATTTTTAAAACTGGGTAGATCCCGTGATTTTTTTCCTTTAATGGTTTCAAGTAAAAACTTTTGGTGTCATTACTAATTGCTTTCTTTTACCCGAGTGTGCTGAATTCTCGTGCGATGCTATAAATCCATTACTTTACCGCCGCGAATTTTCTAGCACGCATCATATGATTAAAATTTGACTAAAAAAATAATGAATGAGCTATTTATCAAATTACGGTGACTTGCCCTCTGCTCGATAACATAATCTCATTTTGTCAATAGAAGCACCTCATATAGTGATCGACAGTCGATATCCAAACCATATCAACTGATCAACAAAGTCTAGTCAATTGAGTTAGGCTTGCGGCCCTAAACCAATCAATATTGACCGACCGACTGAAGCAACTCAACCTAGCCGACTAACTCGGCCTTACCAAATTGAAGCCATGCTAGCCTACCCAACCAAGTTATAGACTAGCCAAACAATAAGATCATGTATGTAAAATATCGATATATATATATATATATATATATATATATATATATATATATATATATGAGAAGGAGGAGCGATGAGGGCGTCTCGTTCGGAGCGAGGAGACGGAAAGGGTTTTTCGTGCTCGGCTAGGGTTTTCGTTTCCTCTTGCAGTGCTTGGAGATCGGAGCTCTTTTCTTTGCTTTTTCTTACTTTCTTTCTCTGTGTCTTTTAGATCTACCTTTCTACTTCTTGGAAATGGCCGATCCTCTCAATCGACCATCTTTTCTTGAAGCGCTTAAAGGTAATATGGATTCTACTTCTTCTGCTAATAATGTTTGTTTGTTTCCAGTCTCTTTTCGTGATCAGTTTGGAGAAGAAGGTTCTATTGGTCTGTTGAAGAAGGCCTCTAAGAAGAATGGCAAACCTGCGTTAATCTTTAACGAAGATGAAACCGTTCTTCTTGCTGAACCGCTAAAATATACATTGATTGGTAAATTTACTTATGCTCATCCTAGAATGGAGATTATTCGAAGATATTTCTCTGATCTCAAACTTTTAGGTAAGTGGAATGTTGGCCTTATTGATGGCAGGAATCTTATGATCAAACTAGAAAATGAGTCTGATTATACTCTGCTTTTTTCTAAAAAAGTTGTTCTTATTGATAAAGTCTATATGAAACTTCTTAAGTGGACTGTTGATTTTAACCCTAAAGAAGAACCTCCAATCGTTCCTATTTGGTTTAGATTTCCAGGGTTAAAATTGCAATTCTACAACAAGAAGGTTTTATATTCTTTAGGTAAGATTTTTGGTTCTCCGATGAAAATAGATATGGCTTCTGTTAATTACAATCGCCCCTCTAATGCTCGTATACTGATTGAGAGAGATGTTACAGCCCCTTTTTGTGATTCGGTTTGGTTGGAGGATTCTAGTTCTGGCTATTGGCAAGCGGTTGAAATGGAGTATATTCCCCCTTATTGTAATAAATGCCGCATGTTTGGACATACTTTTACAAACTGTTTTATTGCACATCCGCATTTAAAAATTAAGCAATCTTCTAATAAGGTTGCTGGTAATTCTAATAAAGAAACTAACCAACAACCAGTTTTCTTGCAAGAGAACATTAATAAAGATGATAGATCTTTTATCAATGTGGATTCAAATGTAATTGATATCCCAGATATGCTAGTCAATAATGTTCCCTCTTCTTTGCCTAAGGAATTACCTCAATTGATTTACATTTGAATTCTGAGCAAAGGATTGATGAAATTATTGATGCTACTGAGAATATAAATGCTCCTAATGAGATTATTCATCAATTTGTTTCTTTATTTGATCCTATTATTGGTAATACTATTGAAAATGTTGATAAAGAAAAGGATATTATTGGAGATAAAGTTATTGACAATATGGATGTAGAAATTTCTTTGAACAGGGCTGAGCTTGAAGAAGATTGGCTAGTTCAAAAATCTTCAAGAAGGAGAAAGTTTAAAGGAAATAGAGAATTAAGCTATTTAAAACCTGAGGCTGCTGCTGAATATATATGTCTGGTAAAAGTGATCACAATGAGGTAAATTCTACTTCTAGATCTACTAGAAGTAGGAAAGATATTGATGATGAATTTTAATACGTTAATTTTGAATATTAGAGGTATTGCTAAACATGATGCCTCTAATATACTTAAAAATTTAATTAGAAATCATAATCTTCACTTTTTTGGTATTCTGGAGCCGTTAGTTAATTCTTCTAATAATTCTAAATATGTTAGAAGAATTGGTAATTTTCAGTTTACATCTAATGTGAATAATAAAATCTGGTTTCTTTGAAAAGATTTTATTAATGTTGAGGTTATTCTTAATCATTCCCAGTTGTTTTATGTGATTATTTCTTACTTTGATGTTTCATTTCATCTCTCTATCATTTATGCTTGGTCGTACTTAGACATGATAGAGCGATTCTTTGGGCTCTACTTAATACTTTGTGTCCTATGAATGACCCCTGGATTGTTGGAGGGGATTTTAATATAATTACTGCTCGTGGATGAGAAAAGGGGTGGTATCTCTCCTAATATTAATCTTATTACTAATTTTAATAATGCTCTATTTGAGGCAGAGCTTTTTTATTTAGGTTTTTCAGGAAATAAATTTACCTGGCATAGAGGCTCTGTTTTTGAGAGGTTGGATAGGTATTTGGCTAATTCTTCTTGGTTTAATCTGTTTTCTAATTTTGAAATTTTGCATCTTCCTTTTGGTACTTCTGATCATACTCCTATTTTGCTTAAGATATTTAATAAATCTCATAAGAAATCATATCATTTTAAATTTCTTAATGTTTGGTTTCAGCACCCTCATTTCTTAGACTTTGTTAGAGCCAACTCGGCTCTTTAACAAAGCTCGTTATTTCTCACAATTCTGGATACAAGCTTTGGCATATGCACAAATATCTTACTTATAAGTTAAGAGATTGGAATTGGAATGTGTTTGGTAACATTAATAAAATGGTTAAAGATGCTGAACTTAGAGTTAAAGATCTTGAAGTTCTTTATCTTCATAATATTATTAATCTTGATCTTTTTATTCAAGCTCAAAAAGACCTTACTTATGCTATTAATATTGAAGAAGGCTTTTATGCTCAAAAAGTATCTAGAAATGCTTTCATTAATGGTGATAGAAACACTTCTTTTTTTCATGCTTGCATCAAGGATAGAAGGAATCATAATTTTATTTATTCCATTCAGGATATTAATGGTAATATTTTAACCACTGAGGATGATATTATTAATGATGGTATTAATTACTTTTCTTCCTTGTTTTCTAATGATAATAGTCCCCTGGATGGGATTATTCTGAATGTTTTCTCCCATTCAGATTCTTTACAGCATATGGATTTTTGTTATATACCTTATTCTCAAGAGATTAAGCTTACTCTTGATGGTATGGAGGATGGGAAAACCGCTTGGTCCTGATGGTTTTACTGTTGAATTCTACAAACATAGTTGGGATATTGTTAATAATGAGGTGATTATCACTATTCAAGATTTTTTTCGTGGTGTTGATTTACCTAAAATTTTCAAATGTTCTAATATAGTTTTAATTCCTAAAGAGCATGATATTAAATCTTGGAACTCTTTTAGACCTATAAGTATTAATACTGTTATCTCTAAACTTATTTCTAATATCATTGTTAATAGAATTCAAAAAGTTTTAAATCAAGTTATTTCTCTTAATCAAACTGCCTTTATTAAAGGTAGGAGTATTTTTTATCATGCCCTTATTGTTCAAGAGCTTCTTTTTTAAATGGATAAATGTAGAAGGAATGGAAATGTTATTTTTAAAATGGATATTAAGAAAGCTTTTGACTCTATTAGATGGGAGTTTATTCTTTTGGTATTCAAGGCTCATGGCTTCAATAATGATTTCTGTAATTTAGTTTACATAATTCTTACTAATAATTATTACTCTCTTATTATCAATGGTAATTCTCATGGGCATTTCATGGCTTCTAAAGGGATTAAACAAGGATATCCTCTTTCTCCTTATTTATTTATTATTGCTTTTGATTACTTATCTAGGATTATGAATAAGCTTTATATGGATAATCCTTCTCTTAATTATGTGCATAAAGGTAATTCTTTTATTTCTCACTTAAGCTTTGCTGATGATTTAATCATATTTACTAATTCTAATAAGAATTCTATTAAAAAAGTGTGGAGACTTATTTCTCATTTTCAGAGAGCCTCTGGTTTGCATTTAATACTTCTAAGTGTTGTTTTTATGGTTCTAAGTTTATATCCAGCTTTAAAATCAACTGGATTACTGATTATACTTCTTGCCATTTTAATGAGTTTCCTATTAAGTATCTCGGCTTTAATTTAGATAGGAATTCTAAAAGAGTTTGTTTGTTTTCTGAGCTTGTGGATAAAATCGGAATAAAATTCATTCCGGGAGAATAAGTTTTTATCTTTTGGGGGTCGTATTACTCTTTTGAAGAGTATTGTTACTTCTCTCCCCCTGTATTCCTTACAAGTTATGAATGTTCCTATTACTGTTATTAAGAAGCTTGAGATTTTATTTAATAGCTTTCTTTGGGATGGCTGTGGTAAGAAAGGACTACATTGGAAAAGCTGGGATAAGCTGTGTAAGCCTATTTCTAGTGGTGGTTTAGGTTTTAGAAGTATTAGAGATTCTATTAAATACAATTTTATGAAATTATGGTTTCATTTTAGAGAAAATAACTCTATTTGGGCTTCCTTGATGTACTCTAAGTACTGTGGCAATCAACACCCTTTATCTATTACTTCTTCTAAATCTGATTCTTATATTTGGAAGGAGATGTTGAAAGTTTCTAATGAGTTTGAGAGATTGATGTCTCGGGATATTGGTTCGGGTAATATCTCTTTTTGGTATGATGATTGGACCACTTTTGGGCCTTTAGCTCAAAGTTATGGTGGTCCTGATGTTATTTTTCTTACTGTCAATGATTACTGGTTAGATAATAGTTGGAATTTACCTTTGCTGAGGAATGTGCTCAAACCATGTGATGCTAATTTCATTTCTGGCATCCTTATTACTATAAGCAGATGTGATATTCCTAAGATTAAAGGTATTTATGGTCTTAATCTAGATTGGTTATGGAATAAATGGCTTAAGCCATCTATTTCGTTTTTTACCTGGAGGCTGCTGCACAACTGTATTCCTATTGATGATCTTCTTAAGCTTAAAGGTTTAAAAATTGTTTCTAAATGCTACTTATGTAGAATCGATGATGAGTCTATTATGCATACTTTCGCTTTTGCACATTTGCTCAAGATATTTGCGTAAAATTTTTTCTTTATGTGGAAGGTTGGATCAATTTCGTAAATACACTTCTATTTCGATATGTTCAATGATTAGAAGAATATAGATTATCATTTTCTTAGTTGTATACCCTCTATAATTGTATGGTTTATTTGGATGACTCGTAATAACTCTAAATTCACTAGTATCGTTACAAATTTCGTCTGAGTTATGGGTCAAATTTCTTCTTATATTTCTAAAAGCTTAATCATTATCGAACTAAGATTTAGCGAGTAATAAGTATTTTATTACTTTAGCTTACGTACTAAATCCGCATTTAAACTTTACTTCAAATTCCGTTGGCAAATTTCAATGGTTTAAACCTCCTCGCTCCTTATATGAAATTTAATACCGATGGATCTTGGAATAATTCTAAAGGAGGTATTGGTGGCATCTGTCGTGATTGGAATGACACTCCTATTGTTTGGTTTGTCGCTCCTATTTCTACCCTTTCTCCTTTAATTATCGAAACCGAGGTCGTCATATTTGCTTTACTTATTGCTAAACGTAAGGGTTGGAGCAATATCTATATTAAAATTGATTCACTTTGTTTATGGAATACTTGTGCTTTAAATTTAGCTTGCCATTGGAGTATTATATTGTAGATTAAAAAGATCAAAATGTTGTATGCTGGAATGAATATAATCTGGATGCATACAAGACGTGAAAGAAATGTGGTGGCTGATTGGCTTTCAAGGCTTGGATCTCATTTGCAAAGACCGATTATTTCTAATTTCATTCCTGTAGTCTTGAACTCTGTTCTTGTTTTAGATAATTAATTTTTGTGTGTTGGGTTGAGTCGTGTGAGTTGTATTTTTTATTTTTTTGGAAAAAGGACCCAGTCTTTTTTCCTTTTTGGGTTTTTGTAGGGTGCGTGAGTTGGGACCTTTTTCCCTTGTTTTGTACTTTTTATTTGGAGCAATAAAATTGAGCATGCTGCGCTCTTCTATATATAAAAAAAAATGTATGTAAAATATCTAGAATATCCTCTAACGACCCCCATTAAAACAGGAGCAGAAATATAATATCATATATTACATCATACAAGACATTTTATGATTCATTTACTGTTCATTTCTCTATTTGGCTCCTACCTCTCTCTTCTTATGCTCTTAACTTTTAAGATGTGATTCAAGGACAGCAGGACAGAACATATGTTAAGAGTTTACGTGTTATAAATGTAAATGTGAAAATATAAATGTTAGATATGTAAATACAGTAGGATTGCATGGTATTTATGTAAATACTCAAAATTAAAAAAATAATAATAATAATAATAAGTTTACCTCAATAAGAGTATCAGAGACATTGGCAATAGAAGCTGGAATTGGACCCGTAAATCCATTGTTAGCCAAAGTGAGATAACCAACCTTAGATTTTCCAAAATCAGCAGCAATCGGCTGATCAAACTGATTATTATTAATAAATAGATAACTGACCCGGAGCGTAAATATAAAACCCGGAACCGAACCGGCGAACCTATTGAACCGGATATCCAGGAAGGTAAGGTTACCGAGCAGAAGAACATTGGCCGGAAAACCACCGCTCAGCAGGTTGTTACTGACGTCCAGCTCATAGAGGAAAGGAAGCTTGGAGAGATCGGGAACGGTGCCGGAGAAGGCGTTGGAATTGGCGTGGAAGAGAGCGAGGTCGGGAAGCTGGTCGACGAAGCCGGCGAGGGAGGGGGCGCCGAGTCGGAAGCCGTTGAAGTCGATAGAGGCGATGGTGGGGGTGTTGGTGAGGCCGGGGGGAGTTTCGCAGTAGAAGCCGTAGTAGGTGCAGGGGCGGTTGCCGGACCAGGATCGGGTGATGCCCTTCGGGTCGCACGTTATCGTTTTTTTGAACCGTTGGATTACTTTGTAGGCTTCGTATTGTTTTTCGTTTGGGAAGTCGCATGGTTGTGGTTCTGCCGGTGCTGGTGTTGCTGGTGGTGCTGGTGTTGCTGGTGGTGCTGGTGGTCCGCCGGAACCACCTGCGCCGCCACCAATGCCGATGCCTATGGTACCACCGCCGCCACCGCCGCCAACGCCAATGCCGATGTCAATGGTATCATCACCGCCAATGCCAATGCCGTTGGTACCACCGCCATCACCGCCACCAATGCCGATGTCGATGGAGTAAAGAGAGGGGATAGTGAGAAGAAGGAGAATAAAAGAGGAGGTGCTCACTTTGCCCATTTGACTCTGCTTTCTCCTGCACCTCTCAACAAATGGAATTATTATTATAATAAGCACAGAGAGAGAGAGACAGACAGACAGATGTATATATATGTATATTTAAAAAAAAATGGGCTGGGTCGTGAGATCCCCAACCCACATTATGAGCTCAACCCCTACTAGATTTGGGGTGACCCGGTGTGCAATTATTCAAGTGCTACCAGGAATTCAAATCTGTGACCTGAGGGGACTTACGATTTTCAAAAAAACTGCTCTACCAACAGCCACAAAACGTGCACCATACACACGGATAGATAGATAAATAGAAATATCTATATATATAGAAGCATTTTACAAATCCAACACATGATCTCATGTTAAATATACCTTTTGCATGTTTATGACATTAAGGTGTTAATTAAATTTAAAAGTGCAAAGATTAAATTAGGGATGTTAGATATGCAAATACATAAGAATTGTTGGTATGTATGCAAATTTTCCTTTAAAAAAAAAACAAGAAAAAATGTCGGCAAGGGAAATCATCGATTTGCAATTTTGAAATTTAGAAGGAGGTTTACGCAAATGACTGTTAGGTATGGGGTAGTACAGGAAATGGGGTCAAGGGTTCACGGGTGGTTTTTATTTCATATGAAAGGAGAATATTACTATAGTCCAAAAACGTATTATTCTACTTTACCTGCAATATGGGGAATATATTATTGGAAGCTTATTCATTGGACATTAATGATACACATTCTAAAGTAATTTTAAAATAATTAGAGTTTAATAAATTATTATTTACTTTTTTTTTGTGAATTATTCCACATGCCTAATGTAAACATCAAACCATAGGGGTTATACATGTAAATACATAAAAATGTGCGGAATGTTTGTAAAGCTGTGAATTTAGCTCGATTATTGTTACAACAACAACAACAACAAAGCCTTAATCCCACTAAGTGGGGTCGGCTACATGAATCTTTTTTCTCCATTGCGTCCTATTTAGTGTCAAATTTTCGTTTAATTCTAATAAATTAAGATCATTTTTTATGCAGTAAGCCCAAGTTTTCCTAGGTCTACCTCTGCCTTTCTTAACATAAGTTGTATTTAAAACATCTACTCTCCTAATCGGATCATCAGGTGGTCGACGTTTAATATGACCAAACCATCTAAGGCGACTCTCTCTAATTTTATCAGTCACTGGTGCAACACCAACCCTATTACGAATATATTCATTTCGCGTTTTTTCTCTAAGTGTAAAGCCACTCATCCACCTAATCATTCTCATCTCTGCAACACTTAACATTATGCTTCTATTTTAAGGTCTCACCACTATCTTATAAAATTTTCCTTTCAGTCTAAGCGGTACTTTTCTATCACACAATAGGCCGGGACTCGATTATTGTTAATCACTCGAAAATTGATTTGAATTTTGACTAGAATCGAATAAAGATGCAGAGCCATGAGTAGAAACTTGAGATTGAACTTATTAGAGCCGATTTTAAATCATAAATGGATCAACTTGAATTGACCCGAGATCGGCTTGTAGAATTTTTAATTTATAAAAATTATATATATAATGCTAATTAAATATTACAAGTAACTATAAACCTTAAATTGTCATAAAAACTACTTCATTTTATTTTAGCTCCATATATTGATACTAAAAATTGCTATCCACAAGTTTTCAACACTTGTTGAATTTAAATATATTCTTAAGATTTGTTTGAGGCAATTACAGGAAAATTTACATAAATGCACAGAATTCTTATGTATTTACATATCTAACTCCAAATGTTTAATATTTACACTTATGTAAGAACTGTGCGGTATATATGTAAATTTATTATTTTACTATAATGTGATCTGAATTTTTGCAGCCACCTAAACATATTCTAAATAATTATAAAAGAACAATAGCAAAGCCTTTACTAATCAATTCATAAGTAGTTTATCGATAGTTGTTAATCTAATTAACTATACACATTTTCGCTAATGAAAGCAATATCACTTCTTAAACACACCTTAATGACCAAGAAATGAGCTGCGTAATAGACGGATTAGTTTAACAAAATGATAATAAACCTAATAAACCTTGCCTGCCTGCATGCTTAGAGATTAGGCAACAAATATTACAAATAATTGGAAAAAATAAATAAAATTGTGGTCTTCTGAACCATTAGAACTAATTTACTTGAAAAGATCTCGATTTTAATGAGGGTGATTTTGTAATACTTCACTATCATCTTGAAGGGTTCCCCTTTTATTGATTAAAAATAAGGGGCATTTACATACATACCACACAATTCTTATGCATTTACATATCTAATACCTAAAATTTCATATTTACATACATAACACTCATATATTTAACAGCATATTAAAACTATTGCTTTTACCGATTGATGTGTGCTAGAAAATTCATGGCGGTAGAGTAACATATTGTCTTAGTGTTATACGAAAATTTATGCACATATGCACAGATGAAAAGAGACAATGTTGTACGACTCAGTAAGTTTTTACGTGGAAAACTCCTACAGAAAAACCACGGTTCGACCATCATGTAAATCCACTATTGATTGATGTTTACAGAAATCTCTTATCCCACATACGGGAAATGGTAACTATATGTTTCTGACTACAACGTCGACTGACGGCGTCTGATTGGTGGTGATTAACGATGATTGGTAGTAATCTAGTTGGAGGGAGTCGACGACGGTAAGCAATGGTCGACAGAGGTCGGCGGTAGTCCATGACGGTAGGTGATGTTCGACGACGGTAGATGGTGGTTGATGGAGGTCGACAGAGGTCGGCGGTGGTCCATGACGGTAGGTGATGTTCGACGACGGTAGATGGTGGTTGATGGAGGTCGACAGTGGTCGACGACTGTCGGCGATGGTCGACGACGGTAGGCAGTGGTCGTGGTGGTTGACAGAGAGGTCGGTGGTGGTCGATGACGGTCGTCGATGGTCGACGATGGTAGATGGTGGTTGACGGAGGTAGACGGTGGTCAGCGGTGGTCGACGACGGTCGGCAACGGTCGACGACGGTCGGCGGTGGTGAACGGAGGTCTGCGGTGGTGCTAAGCTATTGTTTCTCCTCAAGGCCGCAGACTCTCTTTATCTAGGCTTCTTCCTCTCATGTGAGGGGTAGGGTTCTATTTATAGTGTTATATGTGCATTTAATGCGGTAATATGAACCATTTTGATCAGATTGTCCAGAGAGTTTCTTTCGATTATACGACATTTAATGAACATTTAAGTGCCTTAGATGTCGGAATTGAGCGATCTTAAGCTTGTTAGATTCGTTTTGTCGAGACGCTCCATTCAAGTATAGACTTGCTAGTGTTGTCAACCTTCCAAATTTATTCAGAAATCTTTTCACAGTGGTTTAATGACTTGATCTGGGTTTGATTTGACTCGGATTATAGTAGTTTTTATTTCATTAGGTTTGTCTCTGGATGACTTTTTATCAATATTTGAACGTTTCTTGCTCAAAAGATTGCACCGAGATTTGTGTTGTGCATAGAGATTCGTGTTGGATAATGAAATTTGTTGTTATCGTATCACTGATAAATGTAAATATTAAACTTTAAATGTTAGATATATAAATACATAATAATTATAATAATAATAATAATTGATACATGTCCAACAATTTTCCATCATCCGACACAAATCGCGAAGAATAACATGGATCTTGATGTGGCTGTTTGAACAAGAGATATTCAAACCTAGATAAAAACTCATCCTGATTTACAGTCAAACTAACTGGCTCGACAAGAAGAACTCAATGTTACCAAAATTAGTCTAACCCGAGTTAAATCAATCTCAGATCAAGTCATTAAACCACAATTGAAAGTTCTCCAGGCATATTTAAAAGGTTAAACGAATGTCGAATCTAGCAAGCATATAATCGAATCGAGTGTATGAACAAAAAGAATCCAAATAGCCCAAGTTTGCTCAATTCTGACATCGTTAAAGCACTCAAATGTCTATCAAATGTCGTCTGATCGAAGGAAGCTCTCCGGACCGTCCGATCAAAGTGGTTCATATTCCTGCATTAATTGCACTCAGAACACTATGAATAGAGCCTACCCCTCTCATGGAGGAGCTTCGAGCTCGAAAAGAACTTGGCTTCGAGAAGCGAGCAAGCCCAATGTTAGCCCCGCCATCGACGACCACCGCCGACCGCATGATCAATCACCGCTAACCGTTGTCGACCACTGTCAACCTTCGTTGACCACTGCTGAGCGCTGTTGATCACCGCCGACCACCGTTGATCGTTGTCGATCACCTACGTTGATCACCTCCGACCGCCATCGATTACCACCGACTACTGTCGATCAGCACTTGCCGGCCTCCACTGATCGTCATTGCCGCTCTCCACTTCTTACAACAATTTCATTCGTGCACTAACCTTGTAATTCCGAAAAGTGTTCAACATTTCCCACATATGGGACGAGGGACTGTACATGTTATATCCAATTTATAGTGGATTTCTTCAGCTGGGCAAGACCCCGCAGCTTTTCCCCTTTCTAGATTTTCAACGTAAAAACTTCTGGTGTCATTACTGGTTGTTTTATTTTATCAGAGTGTGTGTTAAATTCTCGTGCAACACTAAAACGATAATTCATTACACTACCACTGTGAATTTTCTAGCACGCATCAATAATAATAATAACATTATTATTATTTTTAAGCAATGGATTACGAACAAAATGCTTATTATCCAGAATTAATTATAATTACGCTGCATATTACTATAATTGTAAATTTTAAACATGGACGACTTGCCAAACAAATAAAATTTACATGAGTACAATTGGTCGATAGTTGAGAAACTAAATTGCTTATTTTCTAATTTGATGGTTACTTACCTAAGATTCAACTCTTTGGAGAGAGCTCAAGTATAATGGAGTTGATACGACATCATTTTCATCTGTAGCACACATATCAACGACAAAAGTTAGAACAATAAGGAATTAATGCATAAACTTGCATGAGTTATATAAGAAAGAACTTTGGAAGATTTATAGCATACCTCTCAATTCTTAATATAGAAAGTAAAATTTAGGTGTTACAATCGGCTGGCATTTATGTACATGCCCCAAAATTTTTTTATCATTGTATAAGCTTGTTATCTTAATATCATCCTTTATATTTATTTGTAAATAAGCGAAATGAAAGTGAATAATTATAGCACTTATCGCGACTTCTGTATGTAAGAAACTTTAATTCTAGTAGAAACAATTGGATAATGCTAAAAGTTACAGTGCATTAATTGAAAATAAAATGAAGAATCTAAATGGAATAGCATTGCATGTTCACCCTGCCTTTACACTAGGTTCAAAAAAGAACAAAGTTTGAACATTATATTTAATGTTCGATCCTTATTCAAATATAGATCGAACATCTATTTTGAACTTAGGGTTCGATCAGTAAATGTGAAATGAAGTATACCTCAAATAAGGGTCAAACCAGATTTTATGATTTCAAATTTCTATATAAATAAACATAATCATGTAAATGGGTTAAAGTTGAAGGAGGCTAATATAAAGACAACAATAAAGATGATTAGAAGGAAAGTATGCCTCCATCTACAATTTTCTTCCCTCCTCAAGTATACCTATTATTGCCTTTATATCGACCTCTTCTAAGTTTAACTCATCTATGTGATTATGTTAATGTATATACATAAGAAATACAAGAAGGTTCATTTGACCTAGAATTTTCATTTCATCTATTTCAAATTTCTTCTACACCTAGAACTTTTGATATTAAAAGGAATGATAACTACATTCTAACTTTAATTAAAAAAAAAAAAAAGGAAAATTAGCTCGCGAACCTGCTCGACTAGAATCTCTAACGATCTCGCGAGTCAAACTTACCAGACCACAAGCTTGAGCTTAAACTCGAGCTTGTGCATTAAACAAGCTTGAGTTAAAGCTTGTCTAGGCTTAGTTTTTCGGCTCATGAGCCAGCTCGACTAGTTGATCTCCGACGAACTCCCATAATAATTTAATTTTTGACTTGAGCTCGCTTGTTGACATCATTGCGAGTCGAGCTCAAGCTCGAATTTGAACTAATATTTTGGCAGCGAGCCAAGCTCATGATTTGAGCTCAGCTCGACTCATTTACACCCCTAGGTTCATGATCACCTAATTTAGGCTCCCACAAATTATTTTTGTCATAGTTGAAATACAATTTAATATAACCATATGTATTGTAAAAGTCAAGTTTTTTTGGTTTGTAATGATCTGTTAGATAACTATTAGTGAAGTGTTCAAATCATATTTTTGATTGGTTTTTTATAATGTTTTGAGTGTTATTAATTCATGCAGTATGCGTTATACTATTAATCCGTTTTATAATGTAATGCTTATCATTGTGAGGCTCTTATGTGAAACTACAAAATGTTCAGCTTATATTAAACCTGCAAGCTGCGTGAGGCTCTTGATCAGACCTTGTTTGAGTAAAGTTAGATCTAGATTTGAACAATATTTGAACTCCATTTAAGATCCATATGAACCCTGCTCAAATATTCAAATAACTTTCAAATATGTTTTAAACCTTACAAGCATTTAAACTAGTTGTATAAAGGTGTAAACCACTCCATTATAAATCAATAAATATACGTTCAAAGCAAGTTCAATCTTGGTTTAAAATAGATTTGAATTGGACTACAACTTGGTTCGAATCAAGTTTGAACTGGGTTATAAAGTGATTCAAACTAGGTTGAATAAGCTATAACAAAATAAGGTGTAATCATAACAACAATAACATACCAGACTATAACATTAATATAACGGTGCAATCACAATAGGTAATAACATAGCACAATTGAATTTTTCCGCTTCTGTCTCAGGAGAGTATTGAAGCGACTTAAAACTAATGAAGACAATTTCTTCTCATTCAACATTTTCCCTCAAGCCTAGTACTTGAGATATTTATCTATAATAATATAGTTGACTCAAAATGAGGCCTAAAAGTGCATTTGGGACAGATGCTTTTGCAACCTCTATCACATTTATGCTTAGATATAAGGCTGCAAATAAATTGAGTATTTGACAAATTACTTGTAACTCGACTCTATTAGATTTTGTTCATTATCGTTTGATTAATCAATCAAATAAGCTTGGTCACTTCTATAAATACTCAGTTATTAAATGAACAAAAATGAAAATAATAATTAATAACAAGTATCACTATACCATAATCAGATCTCAGCTCATCGTTTAAAAATATGAAGATAGGGAAGAAGAGAAAATAGAAAAAGGATAAAGAAGGAGTGGAAATTAGAAAAGAGGCTCCTTAAAAAGAGATAAATAGAAGAAATGAGATGTTCAAAAAGGATTTAACAGAGCCTGAATAACTTGACAGTCAATTCATTTATAATCATAAAAACATTGTTTAAAACTCGTGAACAAACCCATTAAAAACTTTTTTATAATAGTTTCAGAGACTCTTTTTTTTCAAACAAGTTACATGTATAAAACTCAACAGGAAAGCCTCGATAAGTATCATCTATGTTGATACATGAAGTGCTTCTTAACAAGCTCATGAACCAGCTTAACCCAAATTATTTGCAATAAGAAAGATATAAGCCTTTTAGAGAGAAAAGGTTTATACTACTCGCAACATTCAAAGATTTATTTTTCAAATAATAATTTCTCAAGTAATTTCACAGACAGTTGTTGCCATTCTGAATAGAGCTTAAGGTCAAGTTTCGGGCATTTTTTCCATAACTTTGGTTGTCAACAATCACAATAATTATATTTGGATATAACTTTTATGATGCTTTTTTCAGAAATTTATATATCAGGAAGCGATTTTTTACTAACATCCAGGGCTGTTTGAGTATTGTAGCTGTATAATAATTATTGTTCAACTTTTTAGAAAGAAAAATAGTTTCTAAAAACCACGGTATCTTTCCAAAAAATTGTTTATCCCATAATAGATTTGGTTTATTTCCATTGATAATTACAACCACCCCAAATGAAACCTAAATTTATTTTGAAACCATTGCCAATGGTATTTCATATATTCAGTCAGAGCTATAGATGCCTAATGTGAATGCTGGAAGAAGAGATTAGGTGGCAAGTCTAAAGCTACCTGTGCTCCATGTAACTCGTAAAAATGTAGAAAGACTACAGACCATTCTAACAGTTCTTGTTGGTTCTGCTTTCTTCATTCTCAGGTAAAATCCTTCCTACCAGCTTCTAAGGTTAATGAACTTAGATATATTCCTTTAAATCCTAAACATGCAGACATCATAAATCCTAGTGAAGCAGATCTCATCCTTCATTAGTCCTTTTCTATAACTGTTGAATTCCGAATTGTTAGTGGCCTCACACCACCTTGGAAAGAGCTTGTACTTAAAAGAAGGGTAAAGAGAAATAAAGAAGATGGTTGAAGAAAATGGACATGAGGCGGAGTCTCTATCTCTCCTATTTTTTTCAGATCCTCTTTTATTTTCCACCCTATCCTTTGAACGGTCTCCCTATTTATAGGTTTGGGTTGGCTCCACCCAAAGATAGTCACATAAGTAACTATACCAATAAAATTACATAATTTAAAAAAATATATAATAATGTAACTGTTCATGTAGTGCGTCATATCTAATGGCGGCATTATTGTAGAACAAGTTGATAAAGACATTCTGCCTTGCATAATTAACTTATCAGAAGGATTTGTTTACCTTGATCATGCAAATTGTTTGATGAGATGAACAAACTACGCCAAGTTTTATTATTCTACCCTATAGAACTAATTGAACTTAGCTAGGCGACTTTATAATCTGTATATGCCAAATTGTCATGTCGAATAGATTTGATTTAGCTGCCGACTTGGGCTTTTTATGTATATACTTAAAATATTTTGATTAGATCACATGTCTCAGGTTGTTTCATACTTTGAATCTGGACTCGTGGCTTTTAAAGCTATACGAAAACATATTAAACATCATGAAATCTATAGCATTCTTACATGATATTTTGTCATAATTTTTCTTTACTCCATCAAATAAAATGTCCTTTAGAACTCTTAAACTTTTAGGAAATGACAGATGCTTATTGTGCCAGACTTGAAGGTTGGATATATGGTAGCCATGACATAGTAGCTATAATTAAGTTTGCAGTAGGAGGTGCCCTCTAGAAAGCCACGACTCCAGAGAAAAACAGCCTATGCCCATACACACAGCAACCGAAAGAATCCCAGAGTAAAATTATGAATTGTTGCAGGCTGATGTTAATAGAGTAATTAGAATATAAGATGCTTAATATCTTATATTAGATTATTAAAAGTAGTTAATTAGTTAATAGATTAAGTAATAAGAAATTAGTTAGTTTTGTATTCTACAAGTAACTCCATTTTGGAGCACATAAAGAATGAGATGAAATGATAAATATTTTTCTTTACTATGTTTCTTTTTCTCCGTTCATTTTCTAATTTCTGGAGTTGTCAGTATCCTTGGATTGTCGTTTATCCTTCTCATTCCATATTTCTCTTCTCTATTCCTCACCCACCCAATTTCTGGAGTTGCCTTCATACAATAACAAATTATCAAGATTCAAGAAATGAATTCGAATATAAGACTATTATTTCTTTATGAACTAATCTATTAACTAATTAACAGCTCTTAAAATTTTAATGTAAGAATTTAAGCATCTTATATTCTAATTACTCTATCAGATGTAGAAGTCGGGCGAAGAAGGTGACGACTTAAGATTGGGAAGGTTCGGCTTGGTCTTAATTGGCTCAATCCCAATGCCACACTTGCCACACATAAAAAGAAACCGTTGCAAGCTCTCTTGGTTCATCCATTCTCTCCCCAAAAGCTTGCCTCAAGAGTTTAAAACAATCCATTAGGCCTATCCATGATCAGAACCATAGCCCACAATAGTTCCACCATGGTGAACTTGGACGCAACACATTCAGGAGAAGACCACCAAACTTTGATGAACAATATCAAAGTGAAATTTAACAAAAAAAAAATATTTAAGGATCCTTTATCTTAAAATGATTGGATGTAGCACTTATATTTGTTTTCATGTAAAGTTTAAACCTAAATTGAGATGTCAGGCATCCTTCCCTTCATCACACTACTAAATTATGAAACGAAGAAAATTTGGCTCAGTAAATAGCAACAAAAGGCATGAAGTCCAAATTCGCAGTATGAGATAACCTCAAGCATGTGACCTGATCAGAATATTCCAAATATATTCATGGAGAGCACAAGTTGGTAGTCAAAATCAACCAGCTTAGAAAGATAACATGGCTTATATAACTCGGCGAAGTCTCTTAAACAGATCCAACTTATATAGTTATATAGAGCATCATCAATTAAGCCAGCCTGAAAACTAATTCCCCAATTCAATTCTACAAATTTAGCATCTCTGGGTGAATTCATCAACTCTCCCTAATAACCTAACAACGCTATGTCACATGATACGCCTACATACACATTACTGTGACTATTCACTCCATCGTATTTTTTTCCTAATATAGTTATTTGTGTGACCAACCTTAGGAGGAGCCAAATCAAACCTATAAACATGGGAGACCCCCTACCAGATAAGAGGATCTTTATTCTTTCTATTAAAGGAGTTGAGGTAGCATAAAGCATTCCATGTTCTATCTCTACCATCTTATTAATCTACTCTATTTTTCTACTCTTCTCTTGTTATAAGCTCTTATCTGTGAAAGAACATTACTAAGGAGTCCGAATACATCCAGACTCCGCATGTAATATTCTTTCCTTATCTAGGTGGAGTGAAACAATTTAGGATTCAACACTCATAATATTCTAATCAAATTTTTATGTTAGAAAGTCCGCTACGCCATTGAATTTGCTTTGTGATGATGCAATATACAGTCGATTAGTTCAGCCAGACAGGGCAATAAATTCTCCTGTCACGGGCTGTTGAGAAATTTAGGGCAAAGAAACGCAAGCTTCGACACAAATCCAGAAGAAGAACACAAAGATTTAACAAGGTTCGGCAAAGATGCCTACATCCTCGGGAGCAGAGCAGCGAATTCACTATTTCAGAGGAGTTACAAGTTCAGTTCACATACCCATGAGGTTACGCATCTATTTATAGATAAAACACCCGCAGATAAATTACTAATTCGCCTCGCTCCCCCAACCAACTAAATTCCAAGAGATACTCCTTTTCACTCGGGAGACACACATCTTTATTTCGAGAGCTCCAAATTTCGGTATATGAGTCATACACTAACAAATCTCCGCTTCGCGAATATCAGCACTTCAGGAGAAATGCATCACCCTGAGTATATGAGTCATTCCTAACAAATCTTCACGTCGGCGAATATCCAACCGCCGAGAAAAATGCATCATGGAGTTTCTTACACTATAATGAGGTTGGCAACTGGCCCATCCGACCCAGCTAGTTAACCGTGTCATATAGCACCCAAGGCACCTTCCTGTTCACATAAAAATTCAGTTGAACCACTGCGAACACCTTGCCCGAAGCTTTTTCCTATTTGCGTCAACGCCTCAGCCGAACTCTACCTGTCGCAACTCCTCCTGCGACGAACTTGCGAACTGTGCTTTGCCTCTGTCGGGATTAACCTGTCGCGATTCACATGCCACAAAATCACCTGCAACAAACCTGCGAACTCCGCTGGCCAAACTACTCTGTTCGCAAAATCAGGTTCTTATTCACCGGAACTAAACTCCACCTGTTGCAAAATCACGCATAACAAATTTCGTGAACTCAGGTGACAAACTTCTCTGTTCTGACAAAACATAGTTCCTATTCGACGGAACCAAACTCCACATCGTCGCAAATCATCATGCGACAACCGACGAATTCTTCGCTCACCTCATTCGCAAATCCTCATGCGACAACTGAAAATTTGCACAGCTCTACTTGTCACGAAATCCTCATACGACTAATCGACGAATTTCACTCGTTCCACCTGCCGCAAATCATCATGCGACAAACCGTACCTCGCCAAACTGAGGAATCGTATCTCGCCAATCGTGAAACTATTCATCATCAAACAATGAGCCATGCGCACTCGCATCGCCTCCTCTGCTAGCGCGGAACCTGTGGAAGCCTACTGTATTCGTCGAACTGTTCCTGCTCGCCGCTCTCGATCAAAATGTCGAACTGTTCCTCCGATCTGTTCCTACGAGCCAATTGTGATTTGCGAATGCTCTTCTTGTCGAACTCCTCGACAAACTTCTCCATGCTCGCTGAGTCCTCACTAAATTTTCAACTGCTTGCGCTAAAAATTTCTTGCTCAAAATCTTTCCAAATTTTTTTTTCCCAGCAATATTCCTTTCATTAAAAATTTCCCTTAATTAAGATTTCCAGAAAAAATATTTTCTTTCCTGCGGACCAGAAATTTCCTTTCTCAACAGACAGACCAAAATTTTCCTTTCCCAAGAAATGTTTGAAATATTTTCAATTAAATATTTCGCTTGATTTTGCTTCACGGAATTGGATTCCCTTAATTAGACCCTTAATTAAGTATTTGTCTTAATTAAATTTTCCAAAATTTCTTCTCCAGCAATCTTACATTAATTAAGCTTCCCTTAATTAAGAATTTGTCTTAATTAACTTTCTGATAAAGGCGGTTTTCTTCATCGAATAAAAATCGTCAATCCCACCGGAAATTAATTAATTTCCATATTAGGCGCTTTCGGACATTTCCCTTCTCTACAAAGAAAAATTTCCTGATTGAGAGAGAATATTTCTCCTACTAGGAATCCAAGATTCCCTCTCTTCTCCGCCTCCAGCGCCGGACTCTTCCGCAGCGCCTCTCGCGAACACTAGGCTCCTTCGCTGCAGGGCCTGCTCGAACAACTGACTATTTCGCCCGATCTGCCGTGAACCTCGCCGCGCGTAAACCCTTCGCGCGAACACCTCAATCAATCTTCTGATTCGAGAACAACCTGTTTCCCGTGATCCCGCTTCGCCCGATCGTTCTCCCGCTTCACAAAATCCCCGAAGCCTGCTACGATTCGTGCGAAGCCTACAGGAAGAAGAACGCCTCCAGATGTCGGCCCCTCCTGTTCGCAGATTCTCGTTGAACTGCTTCTGCGACGAATCACGCCGTTGTCTGTCACGCGCGCTTCTCATTGCAGAATCGACAAACTCCACCTGCGTCGCACGAACCCGTAGCGTTCCTCCTGCAGCACCTCGCCGAGCTCTCAAACCTGCTCCTGTCCGGATCCGGAATTCCTCCTGCTGCACTCTGCAAACTTATTGCGTCGGAACCGAACTTCCTCCTCTGCCGCAAACCAAATCTCAAAATCTTTCTTCACTTCCCTGCGTCGATCACCTCCGCCCTAAAACCTAGCTCTGATACCAATTGTTGAGAAATTTAGGGCGAAGTAAAACAAAAATCGACACAAATCCAGAAGAACACACAGAGATTTAACGAGGTTCGACAAAGTTGCTTGCATCCTCGGGAGCAGAGCGACGACTTTCTTTCCACTATTCAGAAAAGAATATAGAATACAAGATTCAGCCTAGCTCTTAGGGTTACAACATGACATATTTATAATCATAAAGTCATGATATGATAATTACTGAATTACACTTATCTTGAGCCAGCGGGAGTTGGCCCCGCACCCCCAACCCACATAATAAACTCCCCAGATTCGCTCGCTCCGCTCCAACATTTACTAATTCGCCCTCGCTCCCCCCAACCCACTAAATTCTAAGAGATACTCACTTTCACCAGGAGACACACCTCTTTATTTCAATAGACTCCAAATTTCCGGTATACGAGCCATACCTAACAAATCTCCACATTGGCGAATATTCAGCCCCTTACGAGAAATGCATCACCCGGTATATGAGCCATACCTAACACGGGCAAAATATTACATCCGGACTACGCATGTAGAGTTACGTGTGGAGCGCAATCCATGAGAGACACGTGGAATCCCGCAATAACGCGGAATAATGTGAAGGAATATTCCTCGTGTTACTCCGCGGTTAATGGTGTTTTGGGCGGAATAATACGGGGAATAACGCAGAATAACACGGGAAATATTTCTCCATGTTATTCCACGTTATTCAAGTGTTATTGTGGTGGTATTGTAACACCACCGCAGTAACACATCAATACTACACGGAATAACACAGGAATAACGCGGAATAACACGGGGGAATATTTTTGGTATTACAATACTACCACTATAACACATGAATAACGCGAAATAACACGGATGAATATTCTCCGCATTATTCCGCCCAAAACACCGCTAACCGCTGAATAACACGAGGAATATTCCTTCATGTTATTCCGCATTATTACGGGATTCCACGTGTCTCCCATGGATTGGGCTCCGCACGTAACTCTACATGAGTAGTCCGGATGTAATATTTTGCCCCTGTCACTACTTAGTTTATCCCCTCAATCGCCGTCATGGCAGAGAATCCCCAACCGCTATAATCAGAGCTACTAAAAATAAAGTACCATTGTCAAAAATCGAATATCTAAGACACATTTTAAGACGACACTAGGAAGATAAACCAGCTCTTAAAAGGTCAATCAAATCTAAAATGTGTAAAAGGGGGAAGGTAGAGGGTGTTCATTACAAACCGTAGTTACCCGTCTTTGATGAGGCCAACAACGCCTTTCTTCCTCTAGTCGATGAACTCCAGTAGGGATTCCCCGTCGATCAGAACGTACTCCGGAACGGCGGCTGCTGCCGGATGAGAACCGGACGAGAAACTAAGTTAGACAGTCCACGTTAGTAAGATCAGCAAATCGGTTGATTCCAAGGCGGAACATAGGCTCACCCTAATCGGCGGAGCGTTGTCCTCGTCGATGTACTGAAGGACTCAAATCGATTCTCTTCTAGTCCCTAGAATTGTAAGCCTTGACATGCTTCACCAGCACGCCTTCCTAAAGCGGTCTCGCCTCCTCTTCGCAGCGCTTTGAGGCCACCGGCTTGCTGGCTCCGGCGAGGAGTATTATGAAGAGAAGTGCCACTTTAACTGAACTCATTGCAGAGAGAACAGTAAAGAAAAATGGAGAAATTATTGCGTTTATTTAGTGGGCATTTACATTTAGACCACTCAATGACTATGTATTTACATATTTACCCCTAAACTTTACACTTGAAATACAAATCATTCAAACCTTCCACATCACATTAAAAAATATCATAATTTTTAATTTTTTAAATAGCAAAATGCACCTCAAGTAAAGAAGAAATGTACATAAAAATTGAAATTTAGATATTATATATGTAAATACATAATATTTGAGTTTTATGCATGTTAATATTTATTTATTTGTGGTTATGGTGAGATGATGTAGTTTCAACTAGATAGAATATTCTCTCTTAGTTGATAGTTAGGTTGCCAATTATTTAATACATATGGGCAAATTTGTAAATCTACATAGGATCTAATAATTGCTCTAATTATATGGATGAATGGGGCAGACAATTTTATAATGATCTATCAACAAGCTCAAATAATGATTTACACCCTATCAGTCATCATTTATTAAAAATGATGTGTGTGAAGTATACATATCACTTAGTATTTGAGAAGCACAATACAAGTGTCACAGATTATGTCTGCGTAGTTATCATTTACCTCAGTCTCAGTCTGTTCTAGCTGACTCGAGAGAACTACTATAGACACTTGGAATTGCTTCTGTTGAGTGGGGCTGGAATACATTGCAGCCTTGACAATTGACTTAGAGCATGTCAAACTCTGTAATGATGTTCTTAGATGACTTAGTAATCACATAATTATGCGATATTGTGGCTAAGTAACATATGCTAATTAGAGTCATAATGAGTTTCACCAACATCAGTAATAGTATGCCAACAAACTAGAATTGTTTTAATGCCTTTTTAATCAAAAAATATTTAATTTTTTGAGATGTTTGTAGTATTTGGCACGTAATTTTCAAGTCATTTATATTTATTTTCTTATTTTGGTATTCTCAATAGATTTATTCCTACCATCTGATTAACATAATCTATTCTTTCTTTCTAATTTTATCCTAAATTAATATAATTTTTTTATTCTTTTAAATATAACTTTTTAATATTATCTAAGTGAGAGTATTTAATAAGAAAGAAATTATTGACAGTTAAGTTTGATGTCATATTCATATTATCAGGTAGGAAAACTAATGGTAAAAAAGGTTCAAATCACTTACATTTATTATCTAAGTATAAAATTTCAAATAGATTTATTCCTTTAAGCACATTAATATAATCATTTCATTATCTATTCTTTTTTATTAATCCAAACTTAATATAAGCATTATTGTTCTTTTATGTCCAGCTTAACTATCAATAATTTCTTTTTATTATTCAACACTCTCGCACATATAATATAGTTGATCAATTTAATTTAAAAAGTTGAAACACAAGATGTTATATCCCTTTTTATATTATCATTTTTCTATTTAGTACAATTATGATATTTATAGTAATTCCATCACTGTATCATCTTTTCTTCAAATAATATTAATTAATCTTGATTCAAAGAATGATCATTGGTGAACCTTTCTGCCATTAGAGGTACTAAAAGATATGCTCTAAGTGTCAAACTTATGAGTACTTATGAGGATAGAATCAATCTTTAAATAATTAAAAGACTATCATAAGAATAAACTTCTAATAGTACAAAATTTGTAGGTGGGTCATTATACTAGGAAAGTTAATTAGGATTTCCATCTTGCATTGCCTAGGCTTGAATTGAAATAGTTTGGTTTCATGAAGATGTTCTTTAAGAAGTTATCTTAATGAAAGTTATAATCAAATTATGAAAATATGGGCCTTTTGCAAACCTTAAAATTAACATTCTTTAATAAGTATTTGATCTCCTATTTCTTTAATATTACTTCTTGACCTTTATCATTAATACCTTACTTTATTATGATCACTTTCTTTCTTACTTTATTATGCTCCTTATAGCACAAGTAATTGTCCATTTTTTATACTTCTACGATCGGAGTAAAAGTGGACTTATAATGAGACAAAGATAGAAAGAAAGAATGATATTGAATAAAAGATAAGTGTAGGGTAAACACAATTTAGGAGTTAAAGCTTCTATTGTCCAATGGTTTGAGAAATAAATTGTAATATTTATAAATATAACTCTAGAATATAAAATTATTATAATACTTTTCGATATTTGCTTCATAAGTTATAAGTTTATTTATACATATTTGTTTTTAAATAATATAAAGCTTTAAAATATTTTTAAAGTATTTTTAAGAAAATATTGTTTTTAATTAATTATATAAAGTATTGCTTTGAGAAAAGTGATACAGTAATCTATTGAATTATTACAAAATCAAATTGGGCATAAGATGTTCAACCAAAATTTTTTTACTCATTTTAAACTTCTTCACTATATTGCAGAGCATGTTGTATTTTATTTTAATTATTTTAATCATTTTTATAGATATTATATGTATAAGAATAAGATATTATTTATTCAATTTAGACTCTTTAAGGAATTTATATGTGCCATTATAAATGGCTTTTTTAAAGTTATTTAGTGCCCATTTTATAAAAAAGATAGTGAGAACTCAAGCTTTTGTCAAATCTAATGTATTTTTATGTAGTCCATCAATATTATTTATAATGTTGGCACAAATATATGTGTGTTGATGAGAACTAAATAAAATGACCCTAAATAATAAACTCATTGTGTAGGATTAATGACTTATTTAAGCAAATGGAAGATACATTTACATTCTTAAGGATATATTTGATTTATATGGATATTACTAGTTAAGGGTGTAGAAGGAAGATGTGGCAAAAATTAAATTTATTACTTGTTATGGCCATTATAAATTCTTTGTCATATTATCTGATATGAATAATACTTTTATTGTATCGGTGGATTTAATGAATTAGATTGTTATTAGCATCTTTTAAGGATTATTGGTGTATTCATGGATGGAGAATGAACATACAAGTTATTTAATGTTAGTGTTATAGACTTTGACGTAGTATGAATTGTATGTAAAGTCCTAAAGGGTGAGTTTTGAGCTAAAGAATGTAGTATTTTTTAACATATACTGAGTTGTAGTATAATAGTTATATTTATCACCAAAGAGTGAAGACTATTATATATTGATTGAGTCACATTATATTGTCCAAGCTATATCATTTTTTTAATATGTCCGCTTATTATGAGATATTAGATTATGAAAATAGTTTTCATAGGTTGAAAATTTGTTTAGTATCAATACATATTTTGACTATTTTATATGGTACTAAACAATTTTAATTATTCAATAATGCACAACTAAAAGACTTACTTATGTGTATGGATGTACCAAAATTTAATTCTTGTAGATAACATATATAGCTAAAATAACACGAAAAGAATTGCTTTACTCGTGATTTAGAGTTAGTAGCAATTGATTCTACGTTAAGGAATTAAATGCATTACTTATATAGTGTGAGATATGACATTTATACTAGTCATTGAAATTTGAAATACATTTTCACTCAGAAGGAGTTGAATCTTGGGCAGAAGTGACGATTAGGGTTAATTAATAATTATGATCTCAACATTCAATATCAATCTTATAAGACTAATTGGGATGCTCTGAGAGGAAAATCTGTGATAGTAGTAGATTAGATGATATTCATATTGATGTACTAATTGTTGATAGAAAGAGGTTAAGTCTATAGATGGATAGATCAATTAATCTGAATATTAGTGTGCCTTTCCTAAATGAATATGTATGCTACATTATAATAGATAATTCTTGTAGCTCATAAAATTGAAAGGGAGTATAAAATATTAATTGTAAAGATTTAGTTTGGGAGGATAATTGACTTATATGTGCATAATTATAATGTGATGGTATGTAAAGGTCGGGTATCGACTAGCTCTCGGTGGCATAAATTTTAAAAGGCAAATCATGTATGAGAAATTTTGTTTTAAATATATGATTTTCTATGGAAGTAACAATATGTGTCATGATTTGATATTTTTATTTTAATGGTATAGATTAAAAAAAACAGAGATAGCTAAGTTTGTATTCAGATGTAGAGATTGTCTAATAGTGTAAGTGGAGCATTAATTACCAACTAATTTGTTATAATTAATGTTTAGTTAAGTATAAATGGGAAAAGATTAATATGAATTTTGTGATGGGTAAATTTAGGTCAAGTTACATAAATTATGATGTGAAATTCATAATAAAAGGATTGATAAATTTATCACATTTAAGACCTCTAAGATAGACAAATCTAATTAATGATGAGATTGGCATATCTAGATGTGAAAAAGGTAGTTATTTTAGATGATATACCTATGATTATATCATACGAAACAATTTAATGTATTATTGACGCATCTTTTGTTATTATATTATACATGCCTTACCGACTAAGTCAGAGATTCTTTAAAATGACACGATATGCATTCAATTTTTATACGCGATAAATGAATTGTTTTGTATGTTAGATTCTATATTAATCACCCCATTGTGTCTTGAGCTTTGTAGTAGGTTCTATGTAGCCTATCATTGAGCTCTTCTCACCTTATTGTACTTATATATTTACTATTATAAAGAATGTGGTCCTCCTAATCATTAGGAATCACATTTAAATGTTGATTTGGTTGAAAATTTGAGGCTAAACAACAATATTTAATTGTTGAATGGTTGCTCCTATAATGAAAAATAATTCTGCCTAGTTGTTTGGGGAGAACTACCTTAATGACTAGAGAATGAATATGTTATATAATGATTTCATTAAACTCTGAATAATATACAACATCAACATCTTCCCCTGAGTACTAGGCTCTCATTAAGAATTAGAGCTGTCAAAACAGCTCGTTGTTCGCAAATAGCTCGTTGTTCGCGAACAGCTCGTGTTTGATTTGTTCGCTAAGTTAATGAATCAAACACGAACAATGTTTTTGTGCTTTATATATAAATGAGCCGAACAATAACAAAAATTTGTTTGTTTATGTTCAGCTCAAAGTACTACTCATCACACACACACACCCGCGCACGCACGCACGCACGCACGCACGCGCGCGCGCGCGCGCACACACACACACACACGGGACAACTTCTTTTTGTATATATATATTGATGAGTAGTATCTTAAAAAAAATGAATTGACTACGACACTACAAAGAATTATAATCAACTAAAAATATTAATTAAAAAAATAGAATAAAAATATATTAAATTATATTTAAACGATGTTTTAGTATAAACGATAAGATTTAAATCTTACCTCAACTCTTAACATTCAAAGGTTGCATGATTAAGGTTGTCAAAACGATCCTTTATTCGCAAACAACTCGTGTTCGGCTCGCTAAGCAAACGAGCCGAACACGAGCACACTTTTTGTGTTCGAAATATAAATGAGCCGAACACGAACAGTGATTTTTTTTTAACAAGCTGAACACGGGCTAAGCCTAGGCTCGCTCGTGTTCGGCTCTTTTACACCCCATTAAGAATAAGATTTAAACTTTAATAATAAACATTGCACATGATATCAAAGTATTAAAAAAGCACAGGATCGGTTAAAAAAATAAAAAGTTGAAATATGATTCTCTTAAAGCAAATGGAAATAAATAAATAAAAGGGCATTCATATTTTTAAAATAATAAGTTCAGAAGCCAACATTAGCCGAACAGCACTAGTCATATTTTAAGTGAGAATTGAATTGAAAAAATGAAGGAAAGAGGAAGGCCGATTTGTTAATAAGAAGTTTGGAGTGGTCTGCATGTAATTGTCCCCCCACCATGGAATCAACTATAGTAAACGGTTGGTGATGAACAACGACTGGATTAAGCAATGTTCTGTAGTATAAAACTGTGCTAACAGTGATATCCCACCTAAATTCCCACTACTGTTTCTCCTCTTATATAATTCCCAACACAGTCAAGTCTGCCATTAAACTTTCCTTATTCAGAATACACACATACAGAGAGAGAGAGAGAGAGATGAAAAATCTTTCAGTAGATTGGAAGCTAAAGTGATTGATGTAATAAAAAGAGCTAGTTTGATTGAAATGGCACAACAACCGGAGAGGGGGAGAGGGAGAGTAGAAGGGTTTCAGAGTCTTTGGTTCAACTCCACCCTCTCTACACAAAGCCAACAGTGCTTGAGGACTAGTTACCAATAAAGGGAAGGAAAGTCCATGCAACATAAAAGCTACCTTAGATCTTATGGGAGGGACCGTTTTCTAAGTTCATGTAGACAGCTTATGACAATTAATTGTTCTTTGGGGTACATATGAGTTTAGATAGCATTGAATGTAACATTTTTTTTGTTAGGAAATTGTTTGTTTATTTTGTTGAAATTGAGGAGCAACAATCTTTAACAATGTAGGGGTAAATGATTTAATTTGAAGGCATTTGTTTTTTGATAAATGAGAATTCAGTGTCAGTGTTCGGAATTGAATGTGATAGTTTCACTCTTCTAGTTATTGTATCTTTTATGTGAGGAGAAATTATTAGGTGTGGAACCAATGAAAGAGAAGAAAGTGCAATACATAATGCACTACTTAGTAGTGTACTTCTGTCTCATTCGTTGTCCGCAAAGATAACATTTTGTATTATAGAGATTTTATTTTTGTTGAAAAAGTAAAATTTGATTATTGTAGGTAAAGATTTACTAGTGTTGAATCTTTTTGAGATGTAGGGTCTCATAATGTTTCATGAGTGCGTACAATATGATAAAGATCTTGTATCCCAGAGAGAAAAATGAATGAATGAGGAAAGGAGGGAGGGCGGGGGAGCGAGAGAGAGAGTGTGTGATTGATGTGAGTCTTGAGAGAAAATCTTAGAGAATGTATCAAACTCTTATCATCGGTGAGCCAAAAATTATGAACTGTCGGAGGTTCTCTGAGTTAGAAATCATTATAAGAGAGAGAGAAAGAGGTAATGATCCTCCCACTCCTGCAAAGAGAGATCCCCTACATCTCGTCTTGACCTACCTTTTATATATAAGGGAAAAAATTCACAGAATAATAAATGAGATGCATTTCGTACAATACAGCACTCTTGCTCGATGTCTCAATGAAAAAGACGGTGACACCCATCCCTGGTTTATGGATGACAGATCGAGACGTGGATGTCAGGTGGCGTTCTTAAAGAATAATTGACATATGTCTTTATCAATCGCGATAACCTTCTTCGATAGTTGTCCCTCCACAAGCATGCTAGACCACCCTTACAGGACAAATGAATACAACCACTTCAGCATATGCGCTTGATTTAGGAAAATAAGTAAAAAATAAGAAGATAAATGAAGACGGTGGTGATTAATTAAGGAAAATGAGATAATTAATTAATGTCATCTATAATTATTAATATTCTTTTGCTCATAAAATATATAATATATGGATTGCAACTATTTAATTATGATCTTCATAACTTCACGCTTAACAAAACAAGGAAGAAAAGAAAACAATGCGTGTCAGTAATTGTGTATTAATCAAAGAATAAAATACAAATTAAGTATTATCTCGAAGCTAGTTTTCCAAATAGCTCCAAGGAATCTGTCAAATTATGGAAATATAAATCTCAAGCACAACAAGTCAAACACGATATTGATATTTTTATTATAACCCAACTGTATACAAAATTTAAAATAATACTTGCAATTTAATAATGTCAAATAATATCATATTGCTCAATTGCATATGCATATAGGTTAGTAAAATGTTTTTTTGTATATTATTTTTAACTTTATAAGACCCAAATTCATTTGATTACTATCTAACACCTATACTATATTTTTTTACATTTATACCGCCCAAATCTTTCAAATATTCCGCTATTTTAACTTTTTAATGTTTAATATGCTTTTTCATACATATGTAGGAGGGCATATATCTAAAATATGAAATTTAGTTGGTAGATATGTGAAAACATAAGAATTGAGAAGACTTTATGTAAATCTTCATCATATTTTTATAAGGAAAATTTTTACATCAGGACTCCGCACGTAAAGCTACATGCGGAGGCCTGTAAAATCACGGCACGTGGCGCGCGTGACAAAAAAATAGCATTCAGTCAAAATAACACACGGAGGGAATATTCCCTGTGTTATTCATGTGTTATTGTGTGTTATTCAGGTGTTATTGTGTGTTATTCAGGTGTTATTCTGCTCCTAGAATATTTCCGATGTTATAATAACACAATAACACATGAATAATACATGAATAACACATAATAACACATGAATAACACATGAATAATACGGGGGAATATTCCTTGTATTATTCTGTTTTTTTTTCTGACATGCGCCACGTGGCGCGATGTTACTGGACTCCGCATCTACCTCTACGTGCGGAGTCCTGATGTAAAAATTTTCCTTTTTATATATACCTCTCCATATATACTAATGGAGGGTGTGCCACCTTTGATGATAATAACATTAATAATAATAATAATAATAATAATCAGTTGGTAAAATTGATAGGATTTCTCATATCAAAGTTTAACCTAACAGTGTGAATTTCTTTATTCATAATAAATCTTGTAAGTCTAGGTCTATTGTTTGTTGTTGTAGCCCTTATGTACCACCTCACATATTATTTGAAATTTTTATTCTCTAAATGAATAATTTATTGACATTTGTTGATAAAATTCAATTAAAATATTATAAATAAGGATAAGGTGTTTGATTTAATTAAAATTTTATCATTATAATATGTATATGGTGATAGTAAGAATGAGGATCATGATTAAGCCTCATGAATCTTGGATTTTCATTATAAAAATCTATGTGTATTATTTATCTACTTTTGATTGATTGCACATTTTTTTAGTTATGAAGACATAATAATGTTTATTAAAAGGTACATCATCTTCGATTAGAGAACTTATTTATTATTGCTCTTTATTATAAGGACAAATTAAGTTAAGAAAATAATTTTATATTTTGCAATATATTCTAATTATTCGTGATGCCCATTGTCAATCATAAACTATTTTTTAATATGGATGCTTTATAACTTGAAAATGAATTTCATCAAACTCGAGTTTAAAGTTATTTTTAAAACGAATTAAGTAAAATTAATATGCTTAGTTCTTTGAAATAGTAAGGTGATTCAAAATTTAGAATGAGATCCAAGAAATAAAAGAAATTATAAAAGATCCACCAAAGCATCAACTATTCCTAGTGTTATGATGCTATGCTAGGTCAACATGTGACTCCCACACAAATTAACTAGGTGCAACACTCATATGTTATTCTCCATTTGCTAAATCCAAATTCATTGACTTAACACTAATTATAAGAAACTAACTCAATGTGCCAATTTCTCACTTGTAAACGTTTAAATATAATTCTTTAGTTTTCTTATTCAAATATCTTTTTCTTAAATATTTGATGTGCATTTGATTGAATTAGCTCAGTTTATGTTGGTGTTATTATAACTACCTAGAATCATATATTTTATCTAGTTATATATTATGCTGAGTTGATGATATAAATGCTAAGTCATTCTTCAAATATATCATATGGTTTAAACCATTAATTCAGTCTTTCTCATCTTCTCTTTTTCACACACACTCTCTTTTCTCTATCATTCTCACCCTCTCCTCTCATCTTAACTACTTTCAAGACTTTTGGCACTCCCTATCACTCCGTCCATAACCCAACATATTTTGTTTGTAACTCCATCTAATCAACTAATTTGTTCCTAAGATCACCCCATTTGCCTCTGCACAAACTTCTACATGATATTTGCCCAACTCTACTGTGAAATTTCTCCAACGTAACATAAGAGCTTATAATATACACTTGTGCATGCACACAAACTCATTCACCTCTATTGAGCGACCTCACAGTCGTGTAGCCCACAACCCATGTGCATGCTAGCTACAAAGTATCCCAACTCACATGTGTGTACTCCCCACCACACAACTAAATTATTTGTACCTTATGGCACATGCTTATGAATGCTACTTAACATCCATACTCTTCTAGAAAGAGAGATGTGCATGACCTTATAAAACATCGATTCCTCATTTCATAGTCTTACTTCTCTTTATATTCGTGCATGATACTCACTAGTTATGCTTTCCTTGAGTTGTGCGCCTTTAGTCATTCTTCTTTTTTGCGTGACACTAATCTTTTAATCTCTTCTCAGTTATCTCTTGACCTCCCATAGCAAGTAGTGTTATCTGACAACTTAACTTGCCTCTTCCTCTGAAATACCTCATGCAACAACTTATGATGATGATCGCACACCTCATCATTGTTATGTTAACAATTATTAAGCATACATCATTTTGTGGAACCTAGTAATCTCGTGCTACACACTCATTTATTAGTTCCACCTTAATCTACCCTTCTATTTTGCTAATTGGTACCTCGCTCTTTAGGTTTCTACCACTTAACTTCTATTTGCTAATAATAACACTCTAAAGACTTCCATGAGGCTTCTTGATATTGGTGCTCCTCACTACATCATCACTGCTTATGCAATCTCTTACCTCACACTTTATATAATGGTTGTAATTACTTTTTAATTAAAGATCAAACGTGTTAATCCATAATTCGCACTACCCATTTACCCTCTATATATGTAATTTCTCTTAAATCTTTATTGTACTTAGCATGAAAATGAATCTTATGTCAATATATATGTGTGTGTACTTAGCCGCCCTTCCTTTTGTTTTCCTCAATATCAAGATCATGGATTAAATCATGTAAAACTTTCATTTATCTAACACAAATACAAATTTTCCCATTTTAAGTGATATTTGTTAACATTGTCATCATTGACAATCTTCTATAACGATTTCTAATGCAATAAAACTCATATTTTTTTATTTCTCCACTCATTCTTTCATCTTCTTAGCCTCTTGAACTACTATTCTCAGTTATTCAGATATAACTAATGCTACCTTATTATATTCAATTGAATCAATAATAAAAAAAAGAAAATGTGCCTTTATTAAAAAATTTTACACTGTTCCAACTTAATCATGTCTTGATTTTTGCATTATCTCAGGATCTTGTTCATCATGGCAAGGACATCAGATGCTCTCCACATCTCACAAAAAGGCATGCTCATTGGAGAGCTTAGTAGTGACTTTTTAATAGAGATGCCTCCATGTGGGTGGTCTATTCTCTATTCAACAATGGCTAGTGTTAGGAAAAGTGAGTATAATTGGGAGTGGGGGCTTGTGGATAACTTATGCAAGAATTGAAAGGTGTGTGATGTGGAATGCACATCTTATAGGCAAGGAAAGAAAAACTACCCCTACTTTTGATTACTTCCATGTTACAAACTAGAAATAAGCAAATCACCAAGTCTTTAATACATATAATAATAATTGTGACTTAAAATTGTGGAATAATTAATAAGCAAATAATCATGCAAAAAAAAACTAACATAAAAAAAGTGTATAATATGAATATATATATATATATATATATATATATATATATATATATATATATATATATATATATATATATAACTTACGTGTCTTTTAAATTCCTTCCCACGCATAGAGCGAGGTTCAAACCCGTGACCTTATAGGTCATACAAATTTTGTCAGCTAAAGAGTCGCGGTAGACGAGTACACACACAGATATATATATATATATATATATATATATATATATATATATATATATATATATATATATATATATATATATATATATATATATATATATATATGGGCTAATTAGGTGCAAATCACCCGAAACAATGATATTTATAAATCAAGCACCCAAGTGATTTGAACTATTGAACTGATGTATTTACACGTGTCATAATCAAACTATTGAGAATTCGATAAAAATGAAAATCTGAGGCGGGTTTTTATCATGAATTTTGATATTTGAGCGAGAATTTAAAAGATAGATGAAAGATGGCACTTGATTTATAAATAGTAATGCATGTAATTGTTCGAAAGAAATCAAAACAAAAAATTAAATTTTCCGTTTATTTACATTTTGCATGTAATATTTTTATAAAAATATGCAATGAAGAAATATTGACAAACAACGTTATGAAACACAAATTAAGCACGATCATAGCATGCTGGGAAGGACCTTCGCGATAAATGCAACAAAGCCACGTGATGCGGTGTCGGCCGAAACTGTCACGTTACAGAAAAAAGCGGCCGGCACACGGTTAAGCTGAAACGTCTGGTTTCTTCGCCGTCAAACAAAGGAAATCGCGTAAGCCTGTGGAATAAGTTCACCCACGTGCTGAGAGCAACTGACAGGTGGGACCCATTCCATGTGTGACTTTTGAATCGTGGGTGACTTTTTGGGTGTGAACTAATGAGTGGCAAAGCCTCGTGCCAAAAAGGTGACTTCCAACTGTGAGGCTGTTTGGGCCAAATATCTGACTGAAATTTCATCAGTATAGTTTTCAATATTTCAATTTTATTTTAAAATAAATACAATACATAATCAATTTATTTTTATAGGAGAATATATACCTAAATTTTATATTTATGTATATAATGCTCTAAATCATATAAAAAAATGTCACAATTATTATTTTTTAAATGAAATATATTTCTTCATACATATAATTTGATTTATTATTATTATTATTATTATTATTATTATTATTATTATATATATATATATATGTGTGTGTGTGTGTGTGTGTGTGTGTGTGTGTGTGTGTGCGCAGTCGTGGCTGCAGTGGTTTGGGCGCAGTGGTGTGGCGTGGGGTTCGCTGTAAGTTCCGAAGGTCCGGGTTCGATCCCTACAGAGGCGCGGACGGATCGGATGGACGCATGGGAAATCGGTATTTATAGTTGATCAGTAAACTATTAAATACCAATTTTTTTTTATATATATATATATATATATATATATGTATATATATATATATATATATATATAGATTGATTGATTGATTGATAGTGGATGATAGAGCTTGAATAAGAATAGAGAATAAAGAGAGAGAGAGAGAGAGAGAGAATGAGATCAAGAATAGTGAAAGTGATCTCCCTTCTTAATTAGATGCTTGCTTTTTATTTATAGTGGGCTTAGTATTATTACATTTTTATCCCCATCTAAAGAAGATCTATAGCGAGATATTTCTAATATTTTACATGTATGGACTTATCGTCTGACCGCCTTCTAGCTCGGCTCGCTATGCTTAGTTGATTTTGGGTCAATGGGGTTAGCTCGATCGACAGAGCTTGATCGGTGTGATCCGATCAGCTGATCCAGTATGGTTGACTATCCTCGATCTTTGATGATGAGCCTTTGGAATCTCCACGGGAATGTTGGAGTTACTTTGTGTAACTTGATCTACCTTTGGACCATCTCTATCAGGGTGTAGATACTCTCTTCTCATTTTGGGAAAGATTACCTCGTAGCTCAGTCAATCATAGTCTGGTTGGCTTAGCTCATTCAATCAAGCGGACCCTCAATCTCTTGCCAATACGCCCGCCTTCATCATACTTTTTCCTTCCGGACATTTAGATCTCCATAAGATCAGTGCTGACACATTTTCGATGTATAATATATATAATTAAATATTATCTATGTACATACATCTAAATTTTACCATACATATGCGAACCCTTTATTATTATGTCAGAATCTATCTAAAATTTAGAACTCGATGACGTGGCACTTGATTTATATGCAAATACGTGGGTCCCACAATTTCGTACTTTATGGGGTGGTGGTTGTGAAGTACAAACGGGAGAAGGAAATCCAGCGCCCTTTTTTCTTCATGAATTTGAAAGCTCGCGTCACTCAAATGAAAATAAGATGCAAAAATATAAAATCACAGTAAAACCATAAAAAAAAGAAGAGAAAGACATAAAATATTAATTATTTATAAATAAAGCACCTAAATTATTTTTCAAACTATAAAATTGATGCATTTATCATAAATAATTTCAATTTCATTATGATATAATTTGAAGGGGCGTTTAAATAAATACCACACAATTCTTATTAATACCCAAATGTTCATATTTAAACGCATACAACTCAAATATTTAATATTAAAATTATTTATAATTTAGTTTGTGGATGTGATAATTTGATTGAGGAAAATAATTGTTTTTACTCTATCTTTTTTACTAAGAAATTAATTTATTTACATATTGAATGCTTAAAAAATGATTTGCATGGATATCAAGACAATCTAATGGTTCAGATAAGAAGATCATAATACCCAAAAAATATTGTATTAACTCATTTAAAGCAAAGGCAATGTTGCCATTTATTTTTTGTTATCGTATTATTTATAATATGAAGGACCTTTCATGTAAAGGGGGTTTTTTGGTTACCCTTGTTGTAACCTGACTATTTAAGTGAAATAAAAAGAGTCTTAGAGCATGGCACAAAATCCTCCTTTCTCCTCCTCCTCCTCTCTATCTCTCTCTCTATCTCAATCTCCTTCCCTCGATCACAATGGTCTATCCCTTGGACGTGATTTACTATATATATTTGGATTCAACATTCTGAAAAGTGTAATGAGCATGGATCGTGTTAACAACTAGAATATGAGCAACGCCATGGAGAATCCTACCATAAAGACAGTTCAAGCTAGGAGCACAGAAAGGGAACTTTCACAATTGTGGATTTACTAAATTAATTCCTCGCAATCGGCAATCTACAATTAACTTCATCTCTTTTCCATATAGATCTGCTCCCCACTTCTAGATCTAGAGATCACCTACGCTTCTGCCTCCCGGTCACGCAATAAATTTGCACTGACAATCTCCAAAAAGCTTTCCTCACCGGTCGGCCGTTTGTTCCTCAGCCGACCAACTCTCTCTCTCACATGGAAAACTCCTGCACTGGTTGGTGCTATCAATAAGATGCTCAACTCCAAAGTTTGAAGTCATAATAATATTTGTGTTGTCGAAATCCACAATCCATCCATGACTATCCGTGAGACAATTATCATCAAGCACTTGTTGAAGACAAACGTATGTTCCTTCTCCACTTCATCGAAAGGCAAGATATTATAGATCCTCCTCCACACAGCCTCAAAGGAGCCTTCCTCGCTGGCTGATTTCCTTCGGTCGGTTCCCACTTCATCGACCGACCGCAACATTTTTTGTCGGTCAGTAGCCACCTTGAAGGTCGCTCACATATTTGCCTTCTCGTAATTTGATCACCTCACCGGCCGACCCCTAGGTCCAAGAACCTCTCCGTTGTGTACCGCTCCAGCGACCGATATCCAACTGACCATCAATATGACATCTCTTTGACGCGTATGAATTCGGGGCTAGTCGCCTCAAATGATTGGTCAGCAACTGTGGTCCGACCGGAATCTCACTCTAATCTGGAATCTCACTCCACCCGGCCACTTTGCTCCATCCTAAAACGTTGGAGGAATGTAACATACAAATCTGCTACTTTATTTTGTCCAAGTGAATTGTATGACAGAAGCTAGGCTAAATCTAGTTATCGACCAACCGCTTCAACATCTGTCGACCAAGCCTTCTGACCACCTCCTCGTTCGTCGGTCTTGCTGTCAGGCTACCTTAAAAAGAAAAAGAGCAAATCACCCTCCAACCGACAATCTATCATCCAGCGGATCACTACTCCATTAGCCTATGTCCGACCTCCAGCTTTCGGTCGGCATCCTACCTCTAATCATTTCAAATTAGAGAAAATTTACACATTTTTATATATCTAAGCTCTAAAATATAGTTTTATTCGCCGGCCGGTTGCTTCACTGCCGACCACCTTTGTTACGACTGACCACCCACTTGTCAGCCGCCTCAAAATTAAATAAAGATAAAATACAATAAAAGAAAGAAGATTTGCATACACATCGCTCACTTCTTATTTCAAATATATCAATATATATATACAGTGAAATATATAAAGAAATATATGCATTGCAATGATTTATGAAGATTTTATAGCTATATAAGATTTCAAATGAAACTTTTTATGTCTAGTGTTATAGACGAATACAGAAATTATTCTTAACATGCATAAATTTAAATCTATTTTGTTTGGTACATCCAGAAGTTTATTTTACGCAATTTTAAATGAGATTTCTGGCTTATTAATTATATCGGTAATGGAACTTTCCTTACAACGAGCTCAAGTCTCATAGCTCGGATCAGATGAATATCCAGAGATGGTGCCCTATAACAAACACCGTGAAAGGTATGCCAACAATTATCCTAGAGAGAAGTCTAGGGGGCCTCCTCTCATGGAGAGGGGTCCCAACCGAAGACGGAGGTCCGATCGGGCGAACGAGGACCCATACAAGTGAAAGGTTATAACCCATCTTCTATGCTCCACAGAAGATTTCCCACTCAGAAACGAGGGGTGTACGTTGATCGTTTTTGACCATTGAGATGTTCCATCCCGCAGCGACAACCTCCACAAGTGGTGGACGACTATTGTCTTAGACCCTTGAGATGATTTGTCACCCGACAACGACAAGATCTGCAAGTAGTGTACAATGATCGTCTTGGATCCATGAGATGATTCACCACACGATTACTACAAACTCCACGAGGGGTAACAGGCAAGCCATCTCTATATTGGATTAACAACGAATGTCGTAAATGATGTCAGAACAGAATGCAAAGAGCATCTAAGAGGGAGTATCAATAATGATTTATGTTATTTTGTTTTGTTTGTTTCGTAAATTTTGTTGTCCTTATCGTAACTGCCGCTATAAAAGAGCAATGAAACTATGAAGCTTAATATGCATACTCAAATATGATCTGCACGGGCCTCAAGGCAATCCAATGGTTAAGAAAAAAAGATCAATATGATACCAAAAAAAATCCCATACTAACCCCTTTAAGGCAAAGACAACATTGTAATTTACTTTTGGTCCTCATAGCATTTATAAATAGGAGGATCATTTCATGTAAATGAGGCCCTTTTATTACCTCACTTTTAACTCAACTATTAAGTGAAATAAAATGGGTCTAACAGTTCGAGAGGACATCTCATTCTCCCCGACGAGGAATGTCCTCTTCTCCTCCTCCTCACTTTTTCTGTCCATCTCTCAATCTCATTTCTTTAGTCCCAACATTCTATCTATTGGGCATGATCTACCAGACAATTTTAGATCGAACACATATAAGACAACATCTATCTATCTATATATATATATATATATATATATATATATATATATATATATATATATATATATATATATATATATATATATATATATATATATATATATGATTGTGCGTTCTGTGGTCTGTTGGTAGAGCATCCTCTCCGAAGGCTGTAAGTTCTCTCAAGTCTCGGGTTCGAATCCTCCCATGTATAGGGCCTCAAATATTGCACACCATCCGACCCACAAATCCAGCGGGGGTGGTGCGTTAGGGATGGCCGGGGCTCGTATAATAGCTTCCGCTCTTTTAAGAAAAAATAAATAAATAAATATGAGTGCGTGTAAAAAATAAAAAATAGGTATTAAATATAAGTAAATACATAACGATTGAATTTAAATAAATGAAGGTCTTCAAATATCGCTTTTCAAACCATCTTTAAATTATAGAAATATTAAAAAAAAAATTTAATTTTGTTCTTGTTAGAGCAAAAGATAATTAATTATATTATAAAATAATATAATTAAATATTAATTTTATAAAAATGCATTCTTAATTAATCTTTTCAGTATAGTGACATGAAATTTAGCGCTTAATCTAAAAAACAAATTCTAACTCAGCATCTTTATCAAATAACTAATTTGTTTTTAAAGTATTATTATAAAATAAATTTAAAATATATAATAGTTTAAGTATTAAAAAATACTATATATATTTTTTATTTTTTTTTATCACTTCTCATAATTTTAATTTTTTATTACTTTATTATATATCTGAATTATTATTATAAAATAAAAATTTTCGTAACAAAAACCCATACATTTGGTATCATTATGATGTTAATCTTACCACATACCATTAAATTATTAGACAAGATAATTGTATTATAAAAATAATACAATACTTAGTTGTATTTAAATTTAAATTTTAATTATATCAAAATACAACATATACATTATAAAATTGAAATCAAGAGTAATAAAATTAATCATATCAAATAAAAAGTTCATTAATATATTCTAATGAAATTTTTTTTCGAATGAACAGTTGTGAAGTCGCTGGAGAAAAAACTCAGGAGCAACTTGAGGTGTTTGAAGAATCAACTGTGTTGAGAAATTAGAGCAAATAAATAAAAATCGACACAAAAATTTAACGAGGTTTAGCAAAGATGTCTACGTCCTCAGGAACAGAGGAGCGACTTTTTTTTCACTTTCTGAAAAAGAGTACAAAATATGTCTAGTGTTACACAATATATATATATATATGTATTTACAAAATTGCCCATATACCGTACTCGGGGCATCACCCCCGCACCCCCAACCCACATAACAAAACTCCTCCGATTAAACAGATGCTTCTGCTCCGCTGGCTCGCTCCATTCCGCTCCAGCATCTGTTGCTTATCTGGTATATGAGCCACACCTAAAAAACTGTGAAGCTGTCGCAGAAAAAATTTATATTAAAAAAAATCTGACCTTAATTCTCTGCCAATCTCCGTGCTTAATTAGATCATGTTACAGAAAACAGTTAAAACACAGTTTTACCTCAAAAGCACACTCCATTGGACACATTTATGATTGTAATAATTCCGACTCTAATTACTTATTAATCTTTCTTATTAGTCCCTTAATTATGTTGTTCTTAAAAAATATGATTTTTTAGGCATTAATTCTCCAACCATAAAATTCGAACCGGTTGAATTATTGTTGTATGGTTCGGGCTGAACCGAACCATTATTGGGTTAGTTTATGGGGCCGTACGATATATGGGGAGCTTCGCAAAAGTCCTCCAGCCTAGCTGTCATTTGGAATAAAGAAGGAAAGCCTGGAAACACATGGCATTGCCTTTTTTTCCAGTTTTAAATAATATTTATTAGAGAATATTATGCCTTTAGTACATTTTAAAAGAAAAAAAAAATATATATATATATATATATATATATATATATATATATATATAGATTATTGATTAATATTTTTTAAAAAATTAATTGAATTTAATTAAAAAATAGAATAAAAATATATTAAATTATTTTTAAATGATATTTTAACCTAAGCAATAAGAAAATTTAAATCTCGCCCAGCTCTTAAATTCTATGGAAGCTCGTGTTCGACTCGCTAAGTAAACGAGCCGAACATGAACAGTGATATTTTTAACGAGTTAAACGCGAGCTAAGTCTAATCACGACCAGTAAAAAAAAAAGAGAAGATAATCACACATAAAATACAATCTTAATAATAATTAGCCTTTGAAACTTGGATTTAATGTTAAAAGGGTCCAATTTTTCATGATAATTATAAAATTATATTTATGTAATTTTAGTCAAAATTGTCTGGAAGCTATTAAATAATCACAAAAACTTACAGTTATATATAAATATTGAATTGTAGGACAAATGCCAGTAGTTACAAAATTAAAATATTTATGGTATAATTGGAGCTATTATATTGAATATTAGATATCAAGAAATAAAGCACTAATATGCATTAGTGGGGTTCTTCCAAGATTTCCCATTTTTCCATTTGATTTATATTTGGAGCATTTACATATATATCACCTAATTACTAAGGATTTACACACCTAACCTCTAAACATTTCTTTTTTATATTTATACCACCCAAAATTTTGATGTCACATAAAAAATATATTATTATTTTTGTTTTAAAAAAATAAAATGCACCTTCTCATGCATAGGTAAGGGAGTGTTTCTGTAACGATCGAGTTTAGATATTAGATACGTAAATTTTGATAGTAGGAAAACAGACGAGCTTGAGGAAATGGGACTTCGTTAGACCTCTCCTCTTTTAGGAGGGAGAAGGTTTAATCTATTATCTGTCGTTCATGGTGAGGAAAATATTTGTCGGATTACTGACACACCGCTCTGATATTTTGACGCCCAATTAATGAACTAAGGTAAAATGACACTTTCGTAACGTGGTACTGCTCACTTATCTCCCACCCACCACTCCTTGCTTTGTATAAATAGAGAGGGTGTGACGCTTAGGAGAGCAAGGGAAAAGGCCTTAAGCTACCACAAAGGAGGAGAGAATAGCTAGAGAGCTAGAGAGGAGGAGAGCATCTTGAGGCATTGTATCAAGGTGTCGCTTGAGAGGCAGGCTATAGAAGAAAGATGAGGGCTCATCTCTATGTATAAGCTATGTATTCTCTATTTCTTTTGCCTTAGTGAACTATTTGATTGATTCCCTCCCGTGGACGTAGATCCAGTTGGATCGTACCACGTAAATGATCTGATTTTGTTTGTGTTCTTTGCGTTTCATTTCTATGCCAGGAAGTACATATCTCACAACACGCCCCAACTTTTTCACCACCAGCAAGAAAATAAGAAAAGTCTGTATTCTTATGAATTTCTTCCGTGTTAAAAAGTTCACTCAGAAAGAGAGATATTCGATCACTCAACTTTCTCACAGAAATCAAATAACAATGAAAAATCTAGATTGTTAAACTTGAGATTGAACCAGGTGACACAATAAATATTTAAGTTATTTTAATATAATTTTTATTTATTTTAAAAAATAGTATCTTAATTAATACAATTTTTTTTAATATTCGAACAATATTCTAAATAAAAAATGTTAGATATAATATTTTCTTTATTTTTAATTGAAATAGACCATCCAATCAAAATCAGACTATATTTTAACCAATATGTTTTTTAAAAACTAGATCGGCTTGTTGATTCAACCCCGATTCTGAACAATTCAATCTGAGTTCCATACAGAAATGATTCTGATCATGAACCGAGATGATTGAACGATCAATTCACGGTTGAACTGGTTGGTCCAGTGCGATTTTAAAATCATATTTGAAAAACCAATTATGTATTTAGAAATTATAGGTCCCCAATTAAAGGAACCCAAAATTATAGGTCAATAACAACATGAAACCTTTTTGAAAGCATCACTTAAAAGCCCAAATTAAATGCATGTTTCCCTCTTAGTACCCCCACAAATTCATTGCCATTATGGAATATTAACATTTTGGACCACACTTTTTCTTGTTTTTACATCTAACCACAAAATTTTTCCTCATTGAGGTAAATATGCAATAAATGAAATTAAAGCCTTTTGGCCAATTTCACTGGTTGGATGTGGATGGGAATTGGGTTGATTATACTTTGCTCATAAATTCTTCGTTTTAGAATATTTCTATATGAAATACTAAAAGCTAAGGATCCGTTTGTGGCGGCTTATTTAATACGGTAGCGTTTTGAAAACGCATCTGACTTGTATGGGCAAACCGCGTTTTAGCAGTTTATGTGTTTTCATATCCTTAATAGGTATTTATATATTTAAATATGAATTTACAAAAATTAGAAAATAATTATTTTATTTTCAGTCATAAATGACCCTTGTATTATTTGTCATTTTTTCAAAATTTAAATATTAAAATAAATATAATATCCGACATCGTCACCTTTAATCCTGTTTTTTTGCGTCCACTGCCCTGCATGTTGGCAGATCTACCTGAAGTATAAGAGAAGCATCAGAAAAAAAAAAAGAGGGGTTTTTGGAGGTGAGTGATGCTTCGTCAGTAAAATCCGGGTTCTGTAATTCAGTAAAAATCGAGTTTTTAGCGAGAAAATGGTCGTTGGGGAAGAGCCAAGCGTCCTCGGTACTCTCCCCCCTCTCCTCCACTGCTACTAACTACTACCATGCCCCCACCACGCATACCTTCTGCACTCTGCAAACACCTGTTCTCCGCAACTTTTTGTGTGGTTAAAACCACCGGTGGTAGGGGACGAGGGCTTTTTCCGGAAAGAGTGGCTGTCAAGTTTGCTTCTTTCCTCATTCCATCTCGTTCCAAATCTCTCTCTCTCTCTGTGTCTGCATTCACACTAAGCTACGCCTCCACCTTCAGCCGCGGCGTAGCGGTGAAGCTCAAGGAAAATGATGGCGGTTGTTGCCATTCCTGTAGTGCACGCCGTTGCTTTCGCTTCTGTTAACTACACTTCTTCCGGCTCTCTTTAATCTCATTGAGACGTCCCAACCACCGCGCACTCTCCTCTCTCCTTTCCTGTCTGATCTTCGTCTCTGCTGCTCTGTCTTCTTCTTCCTGGAATTCTGGTTCTTGGTTTTGGTTCGAGATTTTATGGTTATGCGAGAGTGGAGTTTGGTGGGTTTGTGATAGAATGACGATTGAGAACGGGGAGGATTGCTGCGTGAAGGTGGCGGTTCACATCCGGCCGCTCATCGGCGATGAGAGGATTCAGGGATGCAAGGATTGTGTTACAGTAGTCTCCGGCCAGCCGCAGGTGCGCGATTTTGGGCTTTTGTTCTGGATTTCTTCGTCTTCTATTCAGTAATTGATTGGAGATCTGGAGTGAAACGTTGATTTTTTCTTGTTTTTTTAATCTCCAATGGATTTGATCTCTCCATGAACTCGAATTCACTTAAAACATGAGGGCTGCTTAGTTACTGCTATTGGCATCTGATGGAATTTATGTAATGCCGAGATTTGCTGAGAAATTGTTTTCGGTTTTCTTATCTCTCATTGGTTGTTGAGGATCGAATTGGTAGTTGTTTGTTCCCAAATTCTCAGTGGATGCAAGAATATAATATAAAAATCCCGCTTTTCTTGGTCAAAATACTCTTTTTATTTTCCGGCTATATATTTTGGGAAATTTCAATGTTCTGATTTCCAGTTTCACAAACTCAAATTTTTGAGCATGATAATCTGTCATTCTCCATTCTTTGCTGCCATTGTTTCTTCTCGTTTTCCACTCTTCTCTGCATTTGATATGGTTAATAATGAATCCTGATCCTGATTTTATCAGTATTTGGTTCATTCTGCTTTTCTTCATCAAATATTCTTTTATTTTCTTGGATTTTGTTGTTCATTTTATTGCATTTTTACCCTAAATTGTAAGAGATTGATCTTCAAAATCCCGATCTTTATATTTCCTCTTCTAAGTGAATTATTCTGTTGGAATGCTTATTTTTCTGTTAATATTGTCATTCAAATTTCTTCTGGATTAGTAGTGATTCTCCATTGTTTCCATCACCTTCTTCTCTCTACAGATACAAATTGGCACTCATTCTTTTACTTTCGACCACGTCTACGGCAGCACTGGTTCTCCACCGGCAGCCATGTTTGAAGAACTAGCTGCTCCGCTCGTCGACAGCTTATTCCAAGGATACAATGGTACAGTCCTCGCTTATGGTCAGGTTAAGTTCTCTTCATCTCAAATCCGTCATAATTCTCTTAAAGAAATGTTGAAGTAGCACTATGCGGAGATATGTGTAATTTAAGCCTTGAGAGAAGGGGGAAAATCTGAATTGTCTTAGGTGTAAACAGACTGGCTCTGGGAAAACATACACCATGGGAACTGGAGGCAGAGATGGATCTCAAACTGGAATAATCCCACAAGTGATGAATGCATTATTCCACAAGATTGAAAACCTCAAACATCAAGCCGAATTTCAGCTGCGAGTCTCCTTCATTGAGGTGAGTTAAAGCTTATTTTTTTCTCTTTTTCAGTTTATTCTTCTATTGTTTTTTCCTTTCTTTTTGATGCATGTTATGCATAGATAGGTTTGCAGCATTCTCATTTGTTATATTACTTAGAGGCTGTTTGGGATCCCTTTTATTTTTTATTTTATTTTGTTTATGTTTTGATTGAAACAAAATATGTTTGACATATTTGATTAAGATATGTTATTGTTTTTAATAACATTCAAAACACCTAATGAGTGGGACCACTTTTGTTTTTGTTTTTATTCTGTATTGTTTATGTTATGATTTTGAACAAAATATGTTTCGCTATTTGATTTAAAGATGGTTCTTTTTGAAAGTAGGCAAAATTCATGAGAATTGTGTTAAATGTTTTTAAAAAGATGTTAATTTGTTTTTAGAAACAAAAAATAAAAACATATAAAAAATATACTAGGCAAATATGTCATTAAAAACAAAATGAAAAACAAAATACAAAAAACAAAAAACAAAATTGTTCCCAAACAAGCCCTGAAAGTTGCTTTGAGCATTTCTAAAAACAAAATGTATAAACATGTAAAAAACACACTAAACAAACTTGTTTTTTTAAAAATAAAAGGAAAACGCAAAAAAATTAAAAAAACAAAAAATAAAATTGATTGCAAATAAGCCCTTAGCATTTAGTGTTGTATTATGGTATTATTAACCTTTTTCGTAGCCTTTTACTTTTTTGGGTCTAAGGATATAATTCTTCTTATGGAAAATAAGTTGATTAGGGAAAGTATTTTGTGCTTCTAGCTAAATACAGCATTTGGCTATCAACTCATTACTTAAAAGCATATATGTTATATTTCAGACTATTTTTTAAGAATAGAAAGAACATTTATGCTACTATCACCTCAAGTTTAAAGTGTAAAACCATAATGACTAGCCATGCAATGGGACTAACTTGAAATATTATGATGTGAAGGTTTTGAAGGAAGAAGTGAGGGATTTATTGGATCCTGGATCGGCAGGAAAAGTTGAGTCCGGCAATATGCATGTTGCTAAGATTGCTATACCGGGGAAAACCCCGATACAAATCCGAGAGGGTTCGAATGGAGTTATCACCCTTTCCGGGTCTACTGAAGTTGATGTTCGAACCAAAAAGGAAATGGTTGCTTGTCTCGAGCAGGGTTCTTTTAATCGTGCAACCGGAAGTACCAACATGAATAACCAATCAAGGTAAATTCATTTTTGTTAGTTTCTTTAATTGAATATTTTTTATGACCACACAATTGAATATATTACAAAGAGAGGCCATATGTTTTCTCCTACACAACCAATTGGATTCATGAGTATTGTAGTTGTTTTTAGGAATCCAAACTGGATATAGTACTTTAACAACTATATAAAGGAATAGATATTTGAAATTGAGTAAGATTTTTAGTTTCTTAATATGTTATTATTGAGTCTTTATTAGTAGCTATATATATCCATAAATAGCCTTTATTTGAAGATATTGGAATGAAATGAAGGAATGGGTTAGGTTTCTCTCCAAATTTGTGTTCTCTTCTCTAATTCCTCAAATTACCATATATTGTGGTCTCAAAATGGGGCCATAACAGTTTTCTAATCTTGTTAAATTTCAAGGGTTTGTATCCCATAATAGTTCAACACACCAAAGCTTTGTAAGGCCTAAAAATACTTGCTTCCTCCTTCTACATACACTTTTTTTTTAATTACCTTACTTTTTTCTATCACGCTTCTTATTTAATAGTTCCTCTTTCAATCGTTCTTTTATTTATTACTATTTACTATTTGACCTAGCTTTCTTTGTTACTAGTAATATGTTGTTCTCATTTGACACTTATCTTTTTTTTTGTTTGTGTCCTGTTTCATAATCTACATCTATGCTTGCTTGAATCTTCTTTTTAAACTACCATTGGCATTTAGCAATAATAGTAGTGTCGAGAAATTACATTTCTGATTTTCCGAAGTCGATACATTTGAATGAAAATTTTGAATCTAATTTTATGATGTCTACAATTCTCTTACTCAGTCAACTACCGCACCATTTTAGTATATTAATAATCTAAAATATTAAAAAATTTTAATATTTATTATCGTTTATTTTAAAATTTTTAATATTTTTTTTTCTTTTTATATATAACAGTCGTTCCCACGCCATCTTCACAATCACATTGGAGCAGATGCATAAACCAAATCAAATATTCTCTGTCGATGGCATGCCTGTCGAGGATATAAATGAGGATTGTCTATTTGCAAAACTCCATCTCGTTGATCTGGCCGGATCGGAGCGGGCCAAGCGCACAGGTTCAGACGGTCTACGATTTAAGGAAGGTAGTTTGTATTTCTAATATTTCTTTATGGGTAATAGTTACTCTAAAAATTCATAATATTGTTTCCTTGTATTTCTTTTATTTTAAGGTGTTCATATTAACAGAGGGCTGCTAGCTTTAGGCAATGTAATAAGTGCTCTTGGTGATGAGAAGAAGAGGAAAGACGGCGCTCATGTTCCTTACAGGGACAGTAAACTTACTAGGCTTTTGCAGGTACCTCTCAATACTATCTTTATTGCTTGGATCCAATTACAGATTCAATTATGAAAAAAAATGTACTTTGTTGACCTTAATATCTATCTTTGTGAAGCAACTAACATGCTTAAAAAGTTCAGAACAATGAAAATTTATCCATTTAATTGCCCTCTTGCGCTAATTTTGATTAAGGATAGAATGATAAATTTCAAAACTTGATTGATATTGTTCATAATCGAGTTTTGATTAGGAATGCGTAAATTTTGAAATTAATATATTTTCTAGGATGGGTTTTCTCGTTGAATACATTATTTTCTCTCATTATTTTTGTAATTTAAACTTGTTTGCAGGATTCACTTGGTGGAAACAGCAGGACTGTTATGATAGGTAACTAATCCTGAATCTGACTCTGAATCAATGACTAGTTCTTAAATATTTATGACCTATTGCTGCTTTATCCCTCAGAGTCAGCATCCAAATATTTGGTGAGGGGAGGCTTAAGATCATGAGATTTTCTATCCATTATGGATAAGAGAAAAGTGTCAAAATGGTCCCTTGACTCTTTGAAGGGGGTCATTTTAGTTCCTGAATTTATAAAAAATGTCAATTTAGTCTGCAAGCTCTTTTAATGGGAGTTGAATAGTTCCTAGTAAGACTATTTCATCCCCCGTTAAAATAATTTAGGGGCTAATTCTGCATTTTTATAAAGATTTGGACTAAAATAGCCTTATGTAAATAGTCAGGGGACTATTTTGGCCCTTTACTCTCATGGATGATATAGATTGTCTTAACCAATTTTAATGCTGCCTTTGGTTGGACAATAATTTTTTTTTTAAAAGATGATAAACATCATCTACATTTAGAAAACAAGTGAATGTTTGGTTGATTGTAAAAATATCTTTTTTTTCACAATCTTTTTCCATCCAACCACTGCTTGGAAGAAGCACATTAAAAAGAAGAAATTTTTTGAAGTTGATAAACATTATATACGTAGAAAACAAGTGGGTGTTTGATTGTAAAGCAAAAACTTTTTTTTTTTTTTCAACATCTTTTTGCCTCCAACAGATGCTTAATTAGAACAAGCACTTTAAAAAAAAATGCTTTTTTTCAAAGATGAAAAACACCAACTACATTTTAAAAAACAATTACTTTTGCGCCGCATAAATACTTTTTTAATAGTATAGATACTCTTTTCCTCCGCCAGCTTGCATCAGTCCAGCGGACATCAATGTCGAGGAAACTCTTAACACGCTTAAATACGCTAACCGTGCTCGAAACATTCAAAATAAGCCCATTGTAAGCTCTTTCTAATTGTTAATTTTGATGTAATTTTTGGTTTAGTGGAGTTCTTTTCTTTCGCATGGAGAAGCTTTTGTCTAACTTTTTTTTTTCTGTCAGGTTAATCGGAATCTGATGTCGAATGAGATGCAGAGGATGCAGCAACAGCTCGAGTACTTGCAAGCAGAACTACTATGTGCACGCGGCGGAGGGGTGTCGAATGACGAAGTTCAGGTTTTTATCGAGCTATATGTTTATTATTATTATTATTAAGTGCATTTACGTACATAGCACAAAATTTTTATCTATTTACATATTCACACTTAAACTTTTATATTTGCAAGCATAACATTCAAATTTTTAAAATCAAATAAAAAGTGGCACTTTTATCACTTTCTAAAAGGGAAATACTTCTTTTAATGTGTCGTTTTAAAGTACTAAAGTTCTATGTATGCAACTATGAAAGTTTAGGTGTAAGATATATGAATATATAAGAATTGTGTGCTCCGTAGGTAAAATTCCCTTATTATTATTATTATTATTTTGATATTATATGGCTCTGAAATTGTGAAAATGTCATCTTGTAGGCTCTCAAGGAGAGAATTTCATGGCTTGAAACTACCAATGAGGATCTTTGTCGGGAACTCGATGATTATCGCAGCAGGTTCTCTCTACCAGAACATTTTACAGCTGAGAATCAAGTATGTCAGTGGATATATCTTTTATTTCCTATTGTATTTTTTCAGTGCATTTACATGCATACCATTCAATTGCTTTGTCTTTACATATCTCCCACCTAAACTTTACTTTTTTACATTTAAACCATCCGAATCTTTCATATCACATAAAAAATATCACCATTTTAACTTCTAAAAGGTGAAATATACATTTTTTTGCATAGTTATGCTGGTGTATGTAAAAACTGAAATTTAGGTGTTAGATGTGTAAATACATGTGAATTGAGTAGTATGTATGTAATGCTTCCTTTTTTTATCCTTTTGAACTTTATTTTCAATAAACTAGATTTGTATCTTATGATATGAAATAAAATTGCATTGGGATTTTTGCCATTTATTTCAGAAATATAGAAGCAGTTTAGGCCAAATGGAAGGGTTGAAGAGAAGCTCGAGCACAGAGTCTTTTGACTACCAAATGGCTGAAAGCCTCAGAGGTATGCTCCTTTCACCTTTATTGTAATATTTATATGAGTCAGCCTGCTCCATCCTCTCATTATTTTATTCTGAAACTTAAGGAGCTATTTGGGATCATTTTAATTTATTATTATTTATTTATTACTATTTTTTATGTTTTTGATTTGCAAAATGAATATATCCAATATAGGATTGGTGTAGCTCCAGTGACGGACAAAATTAGAGAGTCGTCTTAGATGTTTTGGTTACATTAAATGTCAACCATTTGATGATCCAATTAGGAGAGTAAATATTTTAAATTAGACTTACGTTAAGAAAGGCAGTGGTAGACCTAGGAAGACATAGACTTACTGTATAAAAAATGATATTAATTTATTAGAATTAAATGAAAAGATGACACTAAATAGGACACAATGGAGAAGAAGGATTAATGTAGCCGACCCCACTTAGTGGGATAAAGGTTTTGTTGTTTTTGTTGTGATTTGAAAACTATAGTTGTGTTTTTTTTAATAATCAGAACACCTAAAAGTTGTTTCTAGTGTTTTCAAAAACGTTTTAATTTGTTTTTAGAAACAAAATAAAAGCATGTAAAAAACACACTAAACAGATGTATGTTTAAAACCAAAACAAAAAACAAAAACCAAAATTAATCCCAAACAAATCCTAAACTTTTTCCTTAAACATATTTTGCTATAATTAGCTCTAATCTGCAGGTGATAACTATAAGGAGGTTGATGAAGAGGCAGCCAAAGAATGGGAGCATACTATGTTGCAGGATACAATGGGGAGGGAATTGAATGAGTTAAATAAACGTCTTGAGCAGAAAGAGGTAATTCTCGAAGATCCACATTGAGAATTTTTGCTTTGCTTGTTCCACAAATAATTTTACAGACTAATGCTGTAAATTTTTACATATAAATTTCACCATTGCTTAAATTTAATTATAATTTTAACTAGTAATTTCCTAAGGTTTCATATAGGTATAAATATGCATGTGAAGTAGTTTGGAATGCATTACTTTTCATCTTTTGCATCAATCCAAAATATAAATGATTTAGTGTTTGAGTTAATTAAAACTTCTAATTTATGTATAAAAGTTTTTCCTTCATGATTTGTAGGCATCTACTTGTTTCACGCATGAAAATAGATAATTTTATAACCAACAAGCTTTTTTTCCCCTATTTTTCCTCATCCTTATGTAATATTTCCAACCACCACAAAATATTGTAATTTAACGACAATAGGCTATTTTATACCTAATGGGTAGCTAATCAAGTGTGAAGAAGTAATGAAATAATATTATTTTAAAGCAAAAGGTTGGGTGCAATGAGAGAGTAGGGAAAATGTGAGTTCTCATGCATTTTTATACAACAAACCAAGAATTTCATTTATAGTTTGGTGTCACCATATTCTAGTAGGCTACGCCTACCCAAAATTTTCTCTCTTCTATAAGCTTGGTCTACCATATAGTTTGCGTGATGCTCTCAAGTCCTCATTGGTTATACATATATGGATTAGGTGCACCCTTCTTAATCATGAACTTGGGCAACAAACTAGTTAAGCCATTACTATGAGAGTCTTCTAGATTTTATGTGCATTTAGGATAATTTTTTTTACACTTTACTTTACAAGCCCCTGTTATACTTCGATATTGGCTATATTTTTTGGTTGAATTTGAAATTTTTTGCGTGGTGAGAATAAGCTATGATAAAGTTGTCATTTTTTTTTCTTAAAGAAAGAAGATTGAAATACCTACAATTGTTTTCAAAGGCATTTTTTTCCACAATAGTTCCACAACTAATTTAATACAAAACTACAGAAATAAACCTAATGAATCCTTCGTTTCAGTCATTTGTTCCTACAAATCAATATTGAAGATAAGGAGAATTCCTTTCTTCAACTTGATTCTGATTTAGGGATGCTTGAACATTATATGTTTTCTTATATAAAAGTTTAATGTTACTTATTTTTATTTTGAGGGTACGCTTAGGTCAGAGCGTGTTTGGGATTACCTTTTTTTTATTTATTTGTTTGCCCTTGTTGTAAAAACATGTTTGTTTATGACATTTTCCGTATGTTTTTATTTTTTGTTTTAAAAAACAAAATAGTTTGTTTTTAAAAATATCCAAAAGATATAAATGTTATTTTGAATGATTTTAAAAATAACTAAATATATTATGATATATCAAACACATTTTATTTATAGTAAAAATATAAACAAAATAAAATAAAAAATAAAATCAAAAGTGATCCAAAACGGCCCCTTAGCTTTTGGTATTGTTTGAACTGTCTATCTTTGTCTGCCTCAATTTCAATTATTGTGCTTGCTATCTTTGCTTGACTAGCATTGCATGGTTGTTTCTTCTTTCATAGGACTCGACTTGATCGGTAAATTAGCCTTTGTATTTCTTTTTCTAACTTTTGTCTATTGACAAGGTGGTTGCATTTTTAGCTTCCTGGGTTGGCAAGGTTGTTGCTTGTGCTAGTGATGGCTCCCCATCATTTTTTTCCTTTGTGAGTGATGTGATATTCTTATGAAGATGTAGGGATTTGTAATTATGGGATTCAGAATCACTTTTTTTTTTCTTAGAAAATATTGAATATTTCACTTTACTTCAGCGATGAAATAAACAATTGAAATCTTGAGAGATCAATCTTCAAATAGGTTGGCTAAACCTTCCTCCATGCATGCATGTCTTAGAATTGGGTGCTCCAGTTTCTATTTTCCTGTCATGCATGAACTTTTGGAGGGATTAATAGTAACTTTAGAGAGTCAGATGAAACAAAGAGAAGCCTGATTTTCAATCTCCATTGGCGAGTCGAGGCATGAAGCATAAAATTTCCGCTCAAGGTTTTACTTGGCCACCTTTACATAACACTTAATACACCTTATGGAATCTATTATTATAATCCTTTAAAACTCCTAAGTTCATTGAAAGTAAAATAACTATGATGAAAATAAAAAATATAATAACTATATTTAAATTGACTCATGCATGATTGGATAACTAGTTAAGTGGAGCACCTATTAATTCGATTTGGGCATAATAATTCTTCAAATTTATATTGATGGCTGTCAATTCACTAATACATTGATCTTATCTTAGTCCAAATACTCCTCGCATCCAGACACAGCCATAAGCCCTAATATGTGATAGTAAAGCATACGTTTTAATTGTTATTATATATTTCATACAATTTATGACTTATATGTCATGGCTTCTTCCATCATGATTGACAAGCTTCAAGAATAGACGACTTTAAACATAGAGTTTGTTTGGGATAACTTTCTGCGTGTTTTGAATTCAGACAACCACCACAGATGGAACTGCTTTTAAGAAAATTTTGTGATAATTTTATTTTTCCAACTAGTTGTGCCAAAACATGGTGACTATCAGAAAGTTGTTGAGTTGTCTTTTTCTCTACAACTTTGCAATCACCTTTACATAAAGATGCAACCATCCCAAATGGACCCATAGACTTAACATGGCCGAGTTGGCACACTTGATTGTAACCGAATTTTCCATTTGAGGGAGTTATTCGCTTTTATGAACATGATTGAGTTTCAAGTGCGGTTGACTGTCATGTAGGCATTCATGTAATTGACTGGACACTTGGTCTATAACACGCAATGGTGTTGAAAAACTTTTATATAGGGGTGGTAATGATATATGTCACAGGCTCTCATGTGAAAAGAGAGATTGTTGAAATCCACATGAGAATGGAAAATAGTACATCTTAAAAAAACAGCAATTGAATTTCTCTTATACTAGTTGTGATCCTTACTCATAAGCCTAAGTTTTGGTGCTGATGAATGCCAAGCTAATAGTATGTTGGATTGAACTTGAGCCTTCAATTTTCCACACTTCTGACATTGCATTGGCATTAAATGAAGCTTCTTTCTACCTTTTCATGCTGTGTCAGGTTTGTAAGCTTGTGTCAAGTTCGATTCTAGTATACGACGTTCTTCTTAGACTGATGAGGATGTTGTATTTTCATAATAAGAAGCTGTTTTTTGATATGGTGACCTTTGTTCTTTTCTTTCACATTGCTGGGATATAATGAACATGACAACCATGCTTAATACATTGCTACATGGATTTTTGAAAATGGCAAGAATATTTTCTCTTTTGCAAGAAATATAAGGATTTAGCTTGTTCAACGTGGCACTTATGTTACCCCGAGTATCTTGATTAAATAAAAATTCTCACTTTGCATGTTTTGATTACTCCTTTAGCTTTTTTTAGTTCATTATCATTTTCAATAGAGGAGTTAGAATTTTTAAAACTAATTATTCGTGGTGGTTAAAACATTCATCTTTGTTTGCAGTCTGAGATGAAAATGTTTGGAGGTTTTGAAACTATTGCTCTCAAACAGCATTTTGGAAAGAAGCTAATGGAACTTGAAGATGAAAAAAGATCTGTACAGGTTATCAGAACATGTTTCTACTTGGTTTTGTAAATCTATGTATTCTCTTTTCCTTCTAAAATTTAGTTCACACTCAAATATTTTCAGCTCGAAAGGGATCGGTTATTGGCTGAAGTTGAAAGCCTTGCAGATGGCCATTTACAGAAGTTCCCAGATATACACTCCCAGAAGTTAAAGTCCCTTGAAGCTCAGGTGATAAAAATGGAAATTTATATATATTTATAGATAAAGTGTCAAATTTGTCCCCTGACATTTTGTAGGGGGCATTTTATAAAAGAGCTAATTTAGTCCCCAAATTTTTTTTATGTGGCTGAAATAGTCCCCACACAGGATTGTTTCAGCTCCATTTTAAAAGGTATGAGGATTAATTTGACACTTTTATTGACTCTGGGATGAAAATAACACCATGTAAACAGTCAAAGGTCTCTTTGACACTTCACTCTGTATTTATGACAATATATTCTAACATTTAATTTTATTATTCATTTTTTCTTTCAGATACTGGATCTCAAGAAGACACAAGAGAACCAGGTTCAGCTTGTCAAGCAAAAGCAAAGGAGTGAAGAAGCAGCCAAAAAACTGCAAGAAGAAATTCAATCAATTAAGGCCCAAAAGGTCACGCTTGCAGCCTTTTTAAGTGTGCATTATGTTAATTACAAACATTTTTTTTTCTTTTATTTTCTAATGAAATATTTTCTTATTACATCAGTCTTCTGTATTCTGTAATTACTGATAGTTTCAAAAATTGCAGGTGCAATTGCAACATAGAATAAAGCAAGAAGCAGAACAGTTTCGGCAGTGGAAGGCTTCACGAGAGAAGGAACTACTGCAGGTATCGCCTGAGTTAGTTTTGATTTATAAATTTAATTGATGTCATGTATACTAGATTGAAATTTTATAAATTTCTATGAATTAGTGTCAAGTAATAATAAATTCAATGTTATAAATTCTCTTGCCATAAAAAGATGGAGGTGGCTATGTCTCTTTTATTGTTTGTTTTCTAGGGCATCTTGGTGCAAAAGTTCCTGCAAATGTCACATGATCAATTCATTAGAATAAGTGATCACTTTAGATCTTTTGGGTCTATTTTTCAAAGTGATGTTGATATAGATGGGGATGTTATTAGTATATTTCTAGTTGATGGTTGAAGTGGAGGAATGCATCAGCCTACTGTGTGATAGAAAAGTACCGCTAAGATTTGAAAGAAAATTTTATAGGATGGCGGTGAGAACTGCAATGCTTTTTGACACAAAATGTTGGCTTATAAAAGAGAAGAATAAAATTAAGTGTTGCTAAGATGAGACTGCTCAAGTGGATGAGTGACTTTGCACTAGACAAAATGCGAAAGAATATATCCGTGAAAGGGTTTGAGTAATTCCAATGGCAGACAAAGTTAAAGAGAGTCGTCTCAGATGGTTCAGTCACGTTAAACGTCGACCATCTAATGACCTAGTTAGTAGAGTAGATGTTTTAGATTCGACTTATGTTAAGAAACGTAGAGGTGGACTTAGAAAAATCCTTGGCATGTTGTATAAAAATTTATCTTAATTTATTAGAATTAAAAGTATGGCACTCAATAGGGCACAATGGAGAAAAATGATTCATTTAGCTGACCTCACTTAGTGGGATAAAGCCTTGTTGTTATTGCTATTTTTATTCTTTTATGGGGACTTTTGTGTTAAAATTTAGAATGAAAAGATTTAATTGAGTTGTAAAATAATAATCTTATTATAGATATAATTCATTTTGATCATGTCAAAATGAGTCAAATAAACTAGTAATTCTCAATAACTTGAGTATGATGTTATATTACATGCATTATGCTTTTGAAGGTTGAATTTTTTGTTTACTTTTTAGAAGCTTTGTAGAATGGTTTATGTAAAGTAAGTTTTTAATATCTCATGGAACAAATCATGGGTGGATAGAGAATGAGGAAATAGTTGGGATAAGCTAAACCCAAATAGTTGGATAAGGCTAATTATTTTGAAGATCAATTTCTTTGATAGAGATAAGTAGAGTTCAAGCCCAATTGATGATAAAATAATTAAAAAAATATTTGAGGATTTAAACAAGAATTTAGAAATTAACATAATCAGAAAGCGAACCAATTACTTTTCACAAAATCAAGTAAATCACCACGAACTTTTCGATCCAAACCCAAAAGAATTCCGATCACAAATTCAAACAATGCATAAATTGCACTCTAGCTGAAGCTGAAATTAACTTGTTTCATCAAATTGGCTAGAAAATGCAACTTTGGTTCAATTTTCGACTTTTTTTTTCCACTTGCAAGAGCCTTATTTAATAATTTTCTTAATAATGGTTTTGCACTTGGACCATCTTTAGTTGTATTGCAATTTGTCTTTTGTATGAGTGCCTTTTACCCTCTCATTTTGCAAAATGAAATTTTGCATTATGGTTCCTTCTTTCAATAAATATTCATATGAAAAGTTAGTACTTTATTTTGATCTCAATGCATTCCCTGGTTCAGTTAAGGAAGGAAGGAAGGAGAAATGAATATGAAAGACATAAACTTCAAGCTTTGAATCAGAGACAGAAAATGGTAAATTAAAAACTTTCCATTTGAGAAATTCATGTAATTATTCATTCAAAAATTGATGTTGTCACTGATCCATCAAGCATGAAAAACAATATAATAAAAATTTTCAACTTTTTTTTTCAGGTTCTACAGAGGAAGACAGAAGAGGCTGCCATGGCCACCAAAAAGCTGAAAGAGTTGCTCGAAGCTCGCAAATCTTCAGCAAAGGATAATTCTGGTTTGCTTCTTAACTTTATGCCTAATATTAAATCATACTATTAACTATTTTATTTTAACAAGGGACATTTGCATGCATATCACTCAATTCCTATGCATTTATTTATCTAATAACCAAACTTTACTTTTTTTACATTCATACTGCCCAAATTTTCATATTCCATAGATAAGGTGACATGTATGTAAAAAAATGAATTTTAACTGTTAGATATGTAAATACTTAGGAATTGAGTGGTATGTCTGTAAATCAATTCCTGATAATAATATTTTTTTGTTCCAGTTATGTCAAATGGAAGTCCACCAGGAAGTCAGGTAACCACTGCTGTTTTCCATTTGCAACCCTTCTTAAAACAAAATTTTATGAAATATAAACATAATTTACACATTCTAAAATTTTCTTCTACGAAGTGCAGATGAATGAGAAGCCGTTTCAGCGGTGGCTCGATCATGAACTTGAGGTCATGGTAAACGTGCATGAGGTTCGCATCGAATATGAGAAGCAAAGCCAAGTGTATGTAAAATTAACTAAGAATGCTAAAAATATTTCTCTCCAAAGTGGTTCAAGTAACCATTTTGTATCTTCTCTGATTGTTTTATCTTCTTTCAGACGCGCCGCCCTTGCAGAAGAGATCGCTATGATCAAACAAGAAGGAAAGAATGGGCAGGCTCGGTAAATATTATCTAAAAGAAAATAATCAAAATGATCTCTCGAGTATTTGCAGGGGGCCAAAATGATCTCAGACTATGTAAAAGACCAATTTAGCCCCAAGAGGATTGAAATCGGAACTAAAATAGTCCCTAGATTGTTTAAATGGGGACTAAAAAAGTCCGTTGGGGACTATTTTGTTTCTTATTTAAATGAGAAATGTGCCAAAATTGTCGTCCGACTTTTTGTATGGTAGCCATTTTAGTCCCAGGCATGGCTATTTTAAGAGCCTGGAGAATAAAGTGATACTTTTATAAATTTTAGGACTAAAATGACACACTTGTAAATAGTCAAGAGGACTATTTTGGCACTTTACTCCTATTTAAATAGTCTAGAGATTGATTGACCTTCTACATAATATGAGACCATTCTGGCTCCTTCCAAATAATCCAGAAACCATTTTGGTTCCTTTTTCTTCTATCTAATTATCCTAAAAGGAATCTAGCGCTGACATTTAGTTTATTTCCTACCAGAGTGTCAAATATGTCACCAAATGCAAGATTGGCAATGCTCGCATCGCTTGAGAACATGGTGAGCATGTCATCAAATGCTCTCGTAGCGATGGCTTCTCAGCTTTCGGAGGCCGAAGAACGAGAGCGAGCATTCACCAGCCGTGGCCGGTGGAATCAATTGCGATCAATGGGAGATGCTAAGAATTTGCTTCAATACATGTTCAATGTTGCCGCCGATGCAAGGTAGACTCAAAAAAAATTTTAGAAAGATTTATGTATATACGACTCAATTCTTATGTATTTACATATCTAATCTTTATCTAATTTTACTTGATCATGTCTAAAGCAATCTTATGATGTTAATTTAACCAACCAGATGTCAGTTAAGGGACAAGGAAATAGAGATGAAGGAGCTGAAGGAGCAACTGAATGAGCTCGTCGGTATTCTCCGACAGAGCGAAGCAAGGAGGAAGGAACTCGAAAAGCAGCAAACATTGAAAGAACAGACCGTTTACATGGAAATGGCGAATACGCCAACGGTAATGAAAATCTCTATCAAGTTCAATTTATAAGTTTTTGATGAAAAATAGAAGTTAATTCAACATAATGTGGTTTTATGCATATGAAGCTTTTATAATTTATTGAAGGAGCATTTACATACATACCACATAATTCTTATGCATTTACATAATCTAATACTTAAACATTCATATTAATATGCATACCACCCAATTCATCAAGGTGCTCTTAAAATCATGGGGCACTTTATGTAAAAGTTGAAGTTTTTAGATATGTAAATACATAGGAATTGAGTGCTATGTACATTAATCTTTCTAAAAACATCATCTTTGGACCCAAAATTTGTGTTTTATTCGACTTTTTTATTAAAGAAAAATTCATCATCCTAATGAATTCATTCTCTCAGTCGAACACAAATGGTTCGTTGAAGCACTCGGCTGACGAAACCAACATGCCAGCTTCTCCAATTGCTGTACCTGCACAAAAGCAGCTCAAATACACACCAGGAATCGTGAACCGGCGAGGAAGAGAAACCGCAACCTTTACCAACCAACCATTAAAGGTTTTAACTCATCCCCTTGAAAGCTCGGACATTTATCACATAATTCTTGTGTATTTACATATCTCACGCCTAAACTTTCATATTTAGACACATAGCATTAGAATCTTTAATATCACATCAAAAATAGCATTATTATCACATTTTGAAGGTGAAATACGTATTTTCGTGCTTTAAATTTGTAAATCTTCCAAAATTTGAAATTTACAAAATATTTATTGTTTTGTGTTAGATGGTGCCTCTTGGTCAGGCATCCATAGGGAAGAAGATGGCAGTAGGAAGCCAAGGAGGAAAGCTATGGAGATGGAAAAGGAGCCATCATAGATGGCTAATACAGTTCAAATGGAAGTGGCAGAAGCCATGGAGGTTGTCTGAGTTGATAAGGCTTAGCGACGAGACGATCGTTAGAACGAAGCCCAGAATCTTACCAGCTCGAGACACGAATATTCGACGCACGGCCCTCGTAGATGCCTAAACTCTCCTAACTATTTTTAGAGGGTTTTTACATAAGATTTACAAGAAAGGCTCTGACTGAATCAAGCTCTTATGGCATTGGTGGCATCTTTTGTAGATATGATGGTGGCGCCTTCCTTCATATTTCAGTTGGTGGAAATTGAGATTTTTTTTTTAGTTTTACAGATTTGTATGGAATTTGTATTCCTTTGGTTGGTTTTGTTATATTGGTTTTATGCACTGGAAGCATATTATTGTAAAGTGGTTTTAATGTATGATGGTTTCATGATATTTAAGCTTTAATGCTTGGGATAAATTTTCTTATAAGAAAAGAAAAAAAGATGATCATTATTGTGTGATGGATCATTATTGTGGCTTATTTATTGGTTCTTAAGGATCTGTGAACCTAACTATATCAGAAGGTATGACTGTAAAGACTTTGAAGTTTTACATTTTTAATCTTCCTTCTTCAAATGATAGTCTCCCAAATTCTTGGGGTCTGTTTGGGGCAGCTATATCGATTCGAACGAACAGTTGTGGAGTTGTTTTACACTTTATCAAGTCAAGTTGTAAAATGCAGCTTATTATCGTAGTTTTTTTTAAAAAACATGTATAATGCAATTGTAATAAGCGTATGAAAGTGATTTTGTATCATACCGTTACCATACCGCTGCCCCAAATGAAGCCTTAATCTTATCTCTTGCATAATATTTAATAATGCTAGACTGTAAAAATGTAAAAAGGGAAAACTTCAAATTTTGAGCTCTTTGCATCAAACGTTATTCTTTTATATTTATGCCACCTAAATTATTTATATCACATATAAAATAGTAAAATACTATCATTTTAACTTTTAAAAAGTGAAATATATATTAGCATACATAGATAAGAAGACATGTATGTAAAAAAAAAAGAAGTTTATGTTTGATATGTAAATACATAGGGATTGAGTGATATAGGGCTATAAATGAACCAATAAACTTGATGAATAATTCAAACTTGACTCAATTAAAGCTGAATAATATCTTTTTAAGTTTATAAATGAATAATATTTTTTAAAAGCTTAAAAGTTAAATGAACTAAACGTAAATAAGATTCATTGTTATTTATATTCATTAATAAATTCATTTGTTGTCCAAAAAATAATTTATTAAATAATTGACATTATAATATTTTATTTAAATAAAGTTTATTTCTGCTTGGTTAGCTTAAAAGTTTCTATGTTCAATTACCATCTCCCATAATTTTAAAATATGACACGTCAACTTAATTCCTCTATAATTCACAAACTTTTGTGCATTCCCTTTATTTTCTAAAAAAGGAGACCAAAGTACTCTTCCTCCACTCCTCAGACATATTTTGTAGTTTTTAAAATAATGATAAAGAGTTTAGTAAGCCAAAAAACTCCCAAATCTCCTAAATATTTTCATATCTTTACTGAGATATCATCAGGTCCTATAGACTTTCCACCATTGGTTTTCCTTAAAGCCTCATCAACTTTTTTTTTTTACTAATGCGACGATGAAAATGAAATATTTTATTATTATTAACGCTATTAAGATAAGTAAGGTTGATCGTATTTTCAGAAACTTCATTTAAAAGTTCATCAAAATAACTTAATATCTTTTTCTAAGAAAACACTTTTCGATTTTCATATTTAATATGCTTAGTTAAATCTTACTTTTTTTTTCTCTTTGTTTGGCTAGTTTATACATATAATTTTCACCCACTTTGGTATATAATATATTATAAAGATCACTAAATGCATAATTTTTAACGTCACAGGTTGTTCACTTAGTCTTCTTACGAGTCATTTTATATTTTTCTCACTCTCTAAGCTTTTCCATTTAAACTAATTTTTATAACATATCATCTTACATTTTATATTTCTCGCACATGACTCCACCAACTATTTTTATTTATAAAAACTTCTCTTTTTGATTATTCAAGTACATCTTTTGCCACTTAATTAACAGTGATTTGTTATTTTATCTCACATAGAGTTTGTTTCTTCATAAACATCTCAAATCTTTAAATCTTAAAGTTTATGAAAATGATTCCTAGTATTATTTAAATCTTAAAGTGTATGCCTTTTAGGTGCCACCGTCTAATTCTATGAAAATGATTCATAGTATTCTTTATTTTAAAATTCTTCATCTTAAAATTCAAAACTAATAATCGATGTTGAGTAGTAAAATTCTCACTTGGAATGACCTTACAATCTTTACATTCTCGACAATATCTTATTCTTATAAGAAAATAATCAGCTTTTGTTTTATTAGATCCTTTCTTATAAGTAATGATATGCTCATCTCTTTTATTAAATAAACACTAAAATAAAATTTGATATGACTCTATATTCTTCCTTAATCATTCCAAAACTATAGGCACCATGAATATTTCTAAAATATTTTACCATTCTATCGACATATCCATTTAAATCTCCTCCAATAAAAATTCTTTCTTCAAGTGATATCAATTGTATTACTTCTTCTAGGTCATTCCAGAATTTTTTTTTAGAACCTATTTTTAAACCTACTTGAGGAGCAGTAGTTATAATATTAAAAATCTTAATATCAACAACAATCTTAAGGGTTATAATTTCATCTCAAATTTATTAATTTTTACAACATTATCCTCAGTACTCTTATCTATAATTACACCTACACGACTACTAATACGACGCTTACCTGAATAACTAAAGTCTAAAATCAAAGCTATCAATTTCCTTAGCATTTTCTCCAACTCATTTAATTTCTTGAATACATACAATATTTATTTTCTATGAATAACAATATCAACTAATTTTACCAATATTCCAAGAACACATCATAATATTAATTTTATGGACTAAATACTTCACCCACATCCGTTTGTAATATAAAAATTCTTGTTTATTCGACACTAAATCCAAAGATCGATTTAACAACATTTGCACATTTTTCAGTGTATTCAAGCCATACCGAACATCATTTCTAAGCTACATCCTGACATCCTGACATTTACACAATGATCGAAATGATTTGTGCCATAATTTTTCACAAATTTTATACTAGTTATCGACTGACTACCTGATATAATACTCCACTTTTCACGTCCGAGACTTGAGAACAAATAATGACAGTGTTATTTAAAAAATTATTAAACTCAACAAATAAAATTTAATAATTCACGAATACTATTGATCTGCTCGCAATCCTTACCACCCCTCATTTCACCCCAATCGTCTCTTATCCATGCCCAAAACCCTCTCTATGCAATCACCAATACTTATTTATGTATTTGATTACAAATAACCTACTTGCAAATTAAATTTAAATAAAATAATTAGATACTAATTCAAAATTTATTCAATTACTTCTATATTTAATTTTGTAAAATCATTTATTAAAAATATTATATTAAAATCTAAAAATTCATTTGAATTTTTAACTTATTTATTAACTCATTCTCTTAACATGAACAAATCAATCTTGAACATGTGAGATAAATACCCAAAAACAAGAGAGAGAGAGAGAGAGAGAGAGAGAGAGAGAGAGCATAAGTCACACATAATAATCTTCCCAGAAAACGCAAAACACAAAAATGGTCTCACGGCCAAGCATCCAAACGGTGCCACAATCAAACAAAAGCCAAATCAAACAAAAGTAAATATTAAAATGATTCATAAGGCATGATCATGATAATGATGATGATTAAGTATTATTATTATTATTATTATTATTATTATTATTACTTGGAAGTTCAGACGACAAGGCCCGGATTGAGAGAGAGTCCGGCGAGCTGATCAGTGGCGGTTCCGAGTGGGGACGCAGCAGCGCTATCCTTGAGGACCTCCATAGCCTCACCAACCTTGGCCTTGAGAGCTTCGGGAGACTCCAGCAGGTGCAGAACTTCTGTCTGATCCAATTCCAGAAGCATTCCAGTTACCTTTGCTGCATTGTCACGCTCGATCTCAAACACCATAGGATACAGATTCTCCCCAAGAATCTGTTAACCAAATTAATAATAATATGTTTAGTACAATTGCGGCAGGCTTAGAACTTTATTGAGGCTTTCCACTACATTTTCTAGGGGCATTTACATGCATACAACCCAATTCCTGTGTATTTACATATCTAACACCCAAATTTTACCTTTTGCATTGATGCAACCCTGTGCACCTGTATATTTAAGTACATAATACTCAAATCTCTAATATCACATCAAAAATATCAAATTTACCTGCTTTTAAAAGTGTAATATACATTTTCATGCATAGGTTTATGACACCAGAGTGTGATAAATGTAAATATAAAATTGTTAGCGTTAGATTTGTAAATACGTAAGAAGTTTGTAGTATGTATGTAAATTTCCCAAGATTATTAAACACCCTAACTAATAAAAAAACTACTTTTCCTAAAAACGGTTCCAAATCAAATTTACAAAAAATATCAACCAACCCAAATGAATCTTGAGTAAGAAAGAAAATATACCCTCCTCTGCTGATCTGGGGTTGCATTGGCAAGAGCCGTAGTCATCGAATCAACAGAAGTTGGCTGTATCAGAGCACCATCCCCTGCCGACCAACCTCCCATGTCATAAGCAGATGGCATTCTGCCGGCGAAACCGGCCGGCACCGGAACATCAAACCCATTTCGTCCGGGAGGGTAGCGATAGCCACCACGTCCTCGAGGAAGCATCTGAAATTCACGGGCTCGTAGTTAGCACACATTGGCTGTCAAAGGAGATTATCAGCGTGAAAATACTCACCTGATGATGCACAATTGGGAGAGGACGTTGTGGTTGGATTGGACCCATCGCGGGATGTATGAGACCCGGTCTTTGAGCTTGCAGAGCTTGTTGACCCAATGGCATCAAGAAATTTGGCAATGGTGCCCCTGCAGGTCGGACTCCAGATACTAGCTGTTGCTGGAAGCCAAAACCAGTCTGCAAGGAATACAAGTTTAATTTAATTTATTCATTTATTCATAGATGGTTTAATTGAGGTTAAACTTAAAAAGTGAACTAATATGGGCAGAAAAAAATAGGAATACTTATATGCATAATACACAATTCCTATGTATTTAGATATCTAACACCTATACTTCAATTTTTACATTTGTCACTTTACCTGTGCATTAAAAGATGTATTTTATTATTTAAAAATCAAAATGATGATATTTTTGATGTGATATGAAAGATTTAAATTATATGTCTAAAAAAGTAAATTGTAGGCGTTAGATAAGTAAATACATAAGAATTAATTGGTATGCATGTACATGGCCCAAGAATATAAACCAAAGGATTCTATAAAAACACGCGCTCAATCTGAGCATTCCAACAAAATTCAAAATAAACCGAATTCTTTGACAGAAAAATGTATATGCCGCGGCTGCTGTCAATTTCTAAAAGTAAGATATGCATACAAACCACTCAATTCTTGTGTATTTATATAAAGGACTATCAAAATGGCTTGTTGTTCACGAAAAACTCGTGTTCGGTTCATTAAGTAGCTAGTGTTTGAATCGTTGGCTAAGCAAAAAAGCCAAACACACATTTTTTTGGACTTGATGTATAGACGAGCTGAATATGAACAAAGATTTGTTTGCTCATGTTCAATTCGTTTGGCTCGAGATAATTAAATTACACACACACACACTTTAATTGACTACAATACTACAAAAATTTAATTAAAAAAAGTTAATAAAATATATTAAATTCTATTTAAATGAATATTTTAATATAATAATAAGATTTAAATCTCCCACCTAATCTTAACATCATATTGCTATGTCAATAGGGTAGTCAAAATGGCTCGTTGTTCGCGAACACCTCGTATTCGGCTCGCTAAGCAAACAATCCAAACATGAGTCGAACCTAAGCTCTCTCAAGCTCGTTTACACCCCAATTTATACATCTAGCACCTAAACTTAAAATTTTACATATATGCCACCATATCTATGCATGAAAAGTTGTATTTCACTTTTAAAACTTAACACAGTGGTATAATTGGTGTAATATGAATGATTTGGGTGGTAAAAATGTAAAAAACAAAGTTTAGGTGTTAGATATGTAAATACATAAGAAGGCGGTATGTATGTAAATGCAACTTTATAAAAGTTTATAGCTGGAAAAGGGAAAGACATTTTTCTTAAAAAGTTTATAAACCTGCTCTGTACAGCAGGATTAAAGTAAAAGCTATAATCAACAGAAGTTCAGCAGTCAACTTGCAGCATAAAGATTCTTATAATATGATCAGAACAAAATTATGAAACACAAACAAAAATTTGACACATGAACAACAATATATAGCGGACACAGGGACAGTATAACCATAAAAATAGGATTCAAAACATCATAAATTTTCATTTATAAATCAAAATAAAATATGAAATTATATAGATCCAATTAGAAGCCTAATGATCTACAAAAGAAAAACTTAAAATGACAATTATATTCTAATAATTCATAAAGTCTACTTGATGTTCAAAGTAGACTAAAAATTCGTTAGACAAGATTTTATCAATATCAACACAGCAATATCTATAAAATGTAAAAAAAATAAAAAATAAAAGGTATCCAATCTTAAAAATAACTACACACAAGTCCAAGTAGCAAGAGTTTTAGAAGTGTTTATGCTTTATTAGTAAGGAATAGAATTTGGCCAACCAAGGAAGCTAACTGAAGCTATTGAGAGAAGCTTTTAAGGTTCTCTAAAAAGCTAAGAAAATTATTCATTCAACAAAAAAAATAAAAAGACAATCCTACTTACAAATAGGCAGACCTGATATTGCTAATAAGTCAGTTCTAGGGGATGACCAATGCAAGAAATTGTAGACAATATAGAGGCACAAGCCCAATTCACTGCCTATCAGTACTACCTAATTTTTAGAAACCACACGGCTCTATGGCTAAAACTATTTTGTTTTATGTTCTGCCATTTTGTATGGAAAAATAGAAAAAAGTTGTAACATGATATCCTGCTATTTTTGTTGCAAAAGGGTAAGTAAAAAAAAAACATGCAGAGAACAGCTTAAATTAGAGAAAATTAAACTGTTCTAAGATAAATATACGTTTCAATTTTATTTGAAATGCCTTATAAATTTATTCATTGGACTTATGCATTTTATTATTTTCTCTTGTTTTTAATCCTAATACAAGATATATCACAAAACATATCAGGACATTCTAGTATAATATCTTGCCATTATGTTTTGTGATGTGTTTTGTATAAAAAAGCTGATTCTTAGTGAAATTATTGTTAAAGTTACTGTTTAGAGTACAATAAAAGCTAAACCAATAATCCACTCTACTGCACATGAACCCCCGGTAGATTTATATCACATGCATACTCGGACATGGTCTGACAAAATTGGCATATTCGGACCACATCCAATGCATGAAAGCATTTTATTAGCGTGCAAATAAGAAAATGTTATCATATTGAAAGTTAAATGCAGCAACCGCTAGATCAAACCGATGATGACAAAAATAAAATTACAGAGTAACGATCACTTGAATTCAGAAAACTAGCAAATTAAAGATGTATAATAAAAGAGAACGGTGAAGAAACAATAAGGAATCGACAGCTATATCACAAATTGAACTCATAATACACCACCTGATCAAAAAGAACAAGTAAGCCATATTCATTTTTAAAGGAAGGGTCATTTACAGACATACCCAATTCCTATGCATTTACATATCTAACACCTAAATTTCATTTTTTAATTATACCACCCAAGTCTTTCAAATCACATAAAAAATATCACTATTTTAACTTTTTGAAAGTGAGATGCACCTTTACATGCATAGGAAAGGTGGTATATATGTAAAAATTAAAGTTTGGGTGTTAGCTATGTAAATACATAGAAATTGAGTGGTATGTATGTAAATCTTCCTTAAAAGAAGAAGGAAAGATTCAAATGTTACCTGTGGAGTAATAAGAGTAGGAGGACCTTGGCCATAAAATACTTGCTGCTGCAGTCCAGGAGCACCAGGGGAGTACATTGGCATCCTTGGAGCAGCAGATGTAGCCACCGCCACCGGACGCATTGGGGCATAATGTGCCTAAAAGTAAAAATCAGTGAGATGAAACAAAACTAACAAGTAAGAAAATATATGCAAGTTCTGCCAAAAAAAAAAAAAAAAAGCAACAACAAACTGTGGTGATTGGATGATATCCCACTCAAAGATTATGAATTTATAAACAGGAAGTCAAACAAATTGGGAAATGCATGAAATCAAAAACAGAATGGCACTTACAAATCAAAGTCAATGAAATTCTGGAAGCAAAGGATCTATTTCTGACAAGAAAGTAAAAGTACAACATGGTGGAATAAAAGATAGAAATTAAATATATTATAGTATAACATAAATATATCATAATATTTTTCTGTTAATTGTTAAGCCCAAGTGACAATCAGATTTGAACAAATTTAATTGCAAACACACACACAACCAGATAAACCAGGCCTCCAACCCGTAACCTTGTGGTGGGAGCTGAAACTCCCAATCCAAGGCCGATTTCATATATCTATCTCATCATTGATTTAATGATAATAACATTGCATCGAGTATACTTGTTTGGTAAATGTTTCATATCATATTCATTGTTTCGAAGCAACCATAGAGATGATTTGGTTTCATCAGTATTGCTAAGAATTTTGACCGCTTGAAGGATGAGCAAAAGTACAAAAGAAATAAATATTCAAACTGAGATCGCATGAAAATTCAGGTGTGGGTTGTAATTGAGTTTGATTCATCGAAAGTCTAAAAGATATTAGAACAATTAAATTGATTTAAATTATTAATTGAAGACTAACAAATTATTTCATAACTTTTAAGTCTCTAATTGATTGATTTTCTATTTAATTCATTTAATTCTTGTTTCCATGTATGTAAAAATTACTCCAAGTATTATTTTATTTAGTGATCATGAGCTCAGTTTGCTTATCATGACGGTTGTTAGATCAATAATGTAAGGTAGCAACTTTAATTGGTCCTAATTGGCTTGGATGCTTAATATGGATAATTATGTATTAATTAATTAAAATTAAGCTTGATTTGAATACCATCAATATTCCAAGATTAAGTTTGTAATTTATTAGAAAATTCAATTGATTAAAAATGTTTCACATAATCCATCAAACGTGCTCAATTAGATTAAGAGTTAATTATGATTAAATGAGTAATTTTGTTTATATTTAATAAGCCTAAGTGTCATTTTTTGATCCATTAAGTTGTTTTATGTATGTATGTATATATACATATATCAAACCAAGTTCGTCAAAATTACATTCCCTGCCACTGCCCAATTGTCCAGGAACATGGGGATGTAGTGAATACCAAAACTGCTCTGAAGTTGGTATCACAGTATATGTCACGGCCGCAATAGTAAGACTAGATTCATTAGCTATTGGGGTTTCCATGACGGCACTCTGCTAGTCATTTGAGAGAAGTTTTAGAATATAATTTAGGAATATTTAAAGATTTTTTTACCACCATAACAAAAGAAGAAAAATCTAATGAATTGGTAAAAACAAATGCTTTTGTGCTAAACCTTTCAAAAAGCTTTATCAAGAGGAATAATTAATGTTCAAATCATACAATCAATAAGTAGTTACTTTTTGATAACATACTGCTCTAAATCTCTAGATATATTATTTTTTTTAATATATATTGTATATCAATTATTTACAGCAAGAATGAGAGGAATTGATTTTAACGTTCTTGTAGCCGAGTAACTTAATTAAAATGTTATTAATAGTCATAACTCACACACCATTCTTAATCATTTAGACTAAATATTACTTAAAATAATGAGGCATCAAATAAGTGTCGAGAACAATATTAACTTGAGCTCAAATTATATTTTTTTCTCACATTGCATAAGTACATCTGTAACACGATCATTATCTTATATATAGATATTTGTACATTTGTGTCTTCGGTGCATCTGGCGCTAATATTGAAGTTTGTGCAGTTAAATTCATTATTTAATTACTCTTATTAGTAAAACTCACTCACATAGGTCAATCATTTAGACAGCATATTATTTAGACTTATATGATATCACTTATAGGATTTGAGCATTTCATTACAATAGTTTGACTGTTAATATTAATGAGCATATTGTTCATATTTATTTGACACTCTTAGTATTGGTTCACTGATATTGTGCATCATAATGCCTGCACTTGTACGCTTAGTTGTGCGTTTAATATATTGATTATATAGTTATATTGTTAAGCTTTAATAAATGCTATTATGAGGTTTCAATTTTTTAACTTTAAAATTCCAAAGTTCCACATTGCACATCTAATTCACCACCATCTTGATGTGTGTTTGACTATTATTAACAGTTCAAACTTATCAGTCCAAACTTTCAAGTCATTGATCAAGATTCAAGTGTGATTAAAGGCTAGCACAAAAACAATTTTAAAAGAATTTTCAAGCTCAAAGACTAAATTAAAATGATTAATTAATAAAGTTAAAATGTAAAATCGTATTTAAATAATAATTGTTTAAAAATTTTAATAATATTGAAATATTTAATAATACATTTTAAAATTATAATAATTAAAATGAAATCAATAAGAAAAATTCTATTTCTTTAAAATTACACTAAACTTTTTATCAATTAAGTTAAAAGACCTTTTTAATTATATTTATATATACTAAGCAAAAAGAAATAAATAAAGACAGAAAAATTGTATAGATTATATTACATATATTAAAATGAGAAATAAGTAATGAAAATTATGTTTACCTTAGCTATAAAGACGCTAGACATTATTTTTCTTTCTCTCAATAATTTGATGTTAATTATTAAATTTATTAAGACCTTATAATAATGACAAAATATAATTTCATTTCATTATAACTATCAATATTAATTAATATTAGAATGTGATATAAGTGGAAAACATGATATCTAAACAAAATTAAATATTAAACTTATTGTGTGTGTGTATAGATATAGGCGTGCGTGTGTGTGGATAGATAGATAGATATACAAAAATTATTACCTGCAGTTGTGCTCTCCTTTCTTCCTTACGCTGTGCATAAGCAACATAGAGAGGTTTACTGCCAATCATCTTGCCATTCATTTCCGAAAGCTACAAATCAATACACAAATAGAACACTAATGAGGACAACATAAGTCATATAGTCAACAGACCTAAACATAATAATAGTTAATAGTTACCGCTCGAGAAGCTTCTCCCGCTGTTGAAAAGGCAACAAAACCCGATCCTTTACTTGCTCCGTTTGATTCTCGCATAACCTGAATGGTCGTTAAAAGCCATACACAGAAAACAAGAATAAAAGATAAAACAAAGAATTTTATGCAAAAAAATAACACCTTGTATGATGTGATAGTGCCAAATTCAGAAAACAATTCCTTCAATTTCTCATCCCCAATACTATCATCCAAGTTCTTCAGGAATAAATTAAGGCCTTGGTAATTGTTAACAATCTCCTTGTTGCTCGGCTCACTTCTCCCGTTAAATTCTATCTCCCTTCGGTGTTTCTTCAGTGCTTTTCCAACATACCACTCTTTTCCATCAAACTTCTTCCCATTGAGTTCATTTACAGCTCGTGCAGCATCCTCAGGATTCTCAAAATTCACAAAACCAAAGCACTTAGACTTTCCATCATCCGATCTCATTACAACAATACTAGTAATTTTTCCAAATTCACCAAAAACTTCTTTAAGATGATCTTCTGTTGTAGATTCTGATAAATTTTTTACAAATACATTGTTAAATTTTGCTACATCTGACGTATTCTCCCTCTCCGATTTTCGATGGAAATGTCCAACATAAATTGGCTTGTCATTGAGACACATGCCATTTAACTTTTCAATAGCATTTAGTGCAGCTTCCTCTTTCTCAAACTGTACAAAACCAAAGCCTTTTGACTGGCCAGACGCATCAGTTTCAACTTTGCAAGAAAGAATGTTACCAAACAAAGAAAAGGTGTCCAGAAGAGCTTTGTTATCAATTGCCTTCTCCAGATTCTACAGAAATATTGAAAAAAAATGAAGAATGAGAACATAAAAATGCATGAATAGCATGGCGATGAATTTACCATTCACACATCGCTTAAGAACAAAAGTTAAGAAAACGAAAGCAGCAGAAATAAAATACCTTAATAAATATGTTAGCTGCCCCGCTTCTACGTAAGCTAGGGTCACGATTTGAATACATTATTCGAATAGGCTTCCCATAAAGAGGGGTGAAGTTCAGCAATTCCAGTGCCCTTGCCGCTATGAATGACATAACATACAATTAAAAAAAATGCAAATTTAATTTAATGTGCAAAAAACAGGATTGCTAGGAAAAATACTTCAACAACTTCAAAAAGAGAAATTATGGTGATGTTGGGCAAACTCAGCAAAAGGAAGCAATAAATCCGAAGTGACTAATTAATACACAACTATACAACGCAAAAAAAGGGCCAAGCTATAATACATGAACTCTATTTGGGCATCAATTTATGGATGAAAGGCTTATGAAAATTCAGCAAATTGCTAAATAGTTCTCAAAGTGTTTCATGAATAGACTAGAAACAGAGCAACTTGATTTAAAATGATAGATTATAAGAAATTGTACGAAAAAACGATTATGCGAAATAAAAGGTGCACGGCATGCAAGCCATTAGCAATGAAAAAGTCAACTTAACTAATTTTTTTGCGGATTTGCCTTTAAAACACGATAATTGCCATAATGTGGGTGGCAACGATTTTATAAAGAAAAATAATAGTGAAATTTAATGAAGCCAACAATTCTATCACAACCAACATGTCCAAGTGCACAAACATTCCACCCTCGGGTAACTTCCAAATCGCGCAAGATGAGGGCAATTCACAACAAAGAAACTTTCAAAGATAGTCCGAACAAAAGAAATAATCCAGTAGTAAGGAATGCTTATCACTTAGTAGATCAGATAAAAAGAAATTAGACATGAAGGATAATCATGTTTAAAGTGAGCAAAACCCCGTTGAGATATAGCGAGAGTAGAAAATAAAGCCCAGACCAACTTAGTTCATAAATCATTTTATTGTCTGCTCCACCAAGATGTCACAAAACAAATTCAATGCTCTTGAATGAAAGCAAACCCTTTAGTATGATGCAAGCAAGGCTTCCTCACACTCATCTTTTCATTCTATCTCTCAATCCAGTTCTCTCATTAACATCTTCTCTGTTCCTAAAGGTTTACATATTTCCTTCTAAAAGCAAGAACCCAGCTTCACTATGAGATTAGGACAGCTTCTTAAGAGGATGATGGAACAACACTCCCCTCTCTACTTGGTGCCCATGACATCACTTCCCTTTGTCCATTTTCCCCCAACCCTAAATACACCAAAATGTGTCAAACAGACTAATCCAACATGTTTAAGCCCGTTTAACTTAAGCCTCTAAATCAAATCACAAGCCTGGCCAGCTCATACTATTAATAACGGGCTCCAGTGACTTAAAATGATGGCTTTAGGCACATTTAAATTACTATAGAAAATTACTTAACTTTTTATTGAATAGAAAATTAACTTTAACTTAATTAACTTTCAAACATGAGCGCCAAACTCAAAAAAAAAAAAAAAGAATTATTTGCAATTTTGTGATAGCTCAATTAAAAATTGGTGTTTGATGGGCAAAAACAATAGTATTTGCAAATTTTTGTGACATAATAAAAGCAAATGAATAGGTAGTCTATGGTTAAGAGTTTATTTAAATTATATGAGGTTGTGGGTAAATATCATACTACCAAAATTATTATTATTATTTGTTTTATTTTAATTTCAAGTCACTCCATGGTGACCTATGGAGGCAATGATGAGACTTTTAAATGATAGTGAGATCATAGGTTTACCAAGAGCCTATTACGGTTAGACCACAAAAGCCTATAACACTTAGATCCAATCCACTAGAGCCGTGCTTGAAAATGATGAATAGCACACCATAAAGCAAAAGTCACCATGGAGCTATAACGAATGAAAAACAGTGCGTCATTTCAAACATGACATAAAATATTAAAAAATATGAATGAAAATGCATAAAAATATGAAAGACTATTGAGCTACCACAAAATTAGTGTTATCCTGGTGTTTTACTTTTCAAATATTTATAAATGACCCTACCCTGCACCACCAATATATCATTTCAACAAGTTGAAACTCAGCCAAATATCAAATAGATTTCCCATTATTTTGTTCTGTCAAAAGATTAAGAGTAGCTCCCTCCCTGATTCTGCTTTCTTAATAGCAGAGGAAAAAAATATATTCCATATCTCTATTCCCATGCTAAAAACAATTTATTTGGCAAATCAAACAAAAAAAAGATAGAAATGCGCAATAACTCTAATCCTATAGGTTACTATTGTTCCTTCAAGAGAAAGTGTGCCTTCAAGATGAGGAAACTGAGCAAAAACTAAAAATACCAACCAGCATTAGAGTATAATTACAAATTGTTCGTGTAAATTATCTGCATCACACAATAATGTTTTAAGCGTTTTTCAAGGGATTTATATCATATATGTTACGAGTCATATGTTGCTGGTTATCTACGCTTGCATGAAAGTTGCAGGCCATACATCAGCTCCTCTAGATAAAAAAAAAAAGAGGATTTCACGAAATAAATACATGGAAAGCATAACACATATCAGAAAAACAAAATCCTATAATAATCATAAAAAATAAATACAAGCTCGCACCTCAAGTCATTAAGCATTCAATAAAATTACTTGGGGAGCATTGCACAGTTACAAAATTCTACAATGTACCTAAAGATCTAAAGCACAAGCAGAATATAATTCAAAAGATAATCATAACAAAAAAAATCGAGCAATAAAACTTCTAAAACAATCAATGAACATCAATTCCCAAATCATTCCCAAATCTGCACCCAAAAAAAAAAAAAACAAAAGATACATAACAAATCGAAATTGACTCACCATCCACCGGATTGCTGTAATTAATGTAAGCATATCCTAGCGATCGGCGGGTGGTAAGATCGCGGCACACGCGGACAGACACAACATGGCCGATCTGGCCAAACAAATCAAACAATTGCGAGTCTGTCACGCTAAGATCAAGGTCCCCCACGTACAGCGAGGTCGACGGGAACGCATTCGGGTTCCCATCGCCGCCGGAAGAAGAAACGGCATTAATCTCCAAAGACCCGTTAGAAACCGCCACTGGAACCTGCAACTGCGCCATTAATCGTATCTCCTTTTTTTTGTAACACTTTTTTTTTCTGATGATATCTACCCTCCTCCCTTAAAAAAACCCTAGAGAAGAATAAACGCAAACAGATAGAACACAATCCCTCCCTTCCAAGGGATTCTGACGACAAATAACAGATAATGGATACTGGGATAAAAGATCTGGTACAGCGATCGATATATTTCCCTCGAGTATCTTTTTTTTATATATATATATATTTTTATTGGGTAAGGATGGAGAGGAAGGTAATGGATAGAAATCAGAGGCGGGGAAGAAACCCTAGGGAATGGCTGTCCAAGAAGCACGGAGAGGCCTCCTCGCGAGCTTATTTGGTGGCGGAAACCTAGCGGGGGTTGAGCGCCGATCACAGCCGCACGATCGCGTAACCGCCCAGACCTAATTTAGACGATACAGTTATGCCGAGCTTTCAAATTCATTACCGTCTGGGGGTGTCAAATCGTGTTCGGATGACCCGACTCGAAATTATTTGATACGAATCCGACTCGAAATATTGAACAGGTCATAAAATTAACCTGAATATAAATCCTCTTCAATCATCCGATCCGAACCTGATGCATATAACCTATTTAAAGTAAAGAATACTATTTATTCAAGTCAAAATTAGTTTAATCTCGAGTAAATTTAAAGTTGGTGAGTTAATTTCAAATCAAATTTAGACTCATTTGTCTTTTTTTTTTTTTGTTATTTTTGGGTTGGTGGGACAGACCCTTGACTTGAAAAAATAAATGGGTTATGATTTTAATTAGAACCTGACCCAAATATTCGGGTAAACCCAAAACCCAATTTTTTAGTCGGGCTCGAATAGAGTTGGCGTGTTAGGTCAATTTTTGACACTCTTGACTATATTTAAAGAAGACGAGAAGAAGAAAGCGAAATAGAGTTTCAAGAAAGACGCATGCACTTATATTTTTTACTACATTACATAAGAAAATCTATATTTATAAACTCAGAGAATGACAATTAAGTAAATATGCCAAAGGACAGAAAAGCAAAACTACAACTTAAAGTGAGAAAATAAAAGAGAATATAAAAAATCTTTCTAAACCCTAACATATCCCACGGCTTATTCAGGAGAAGATATGGCCACAGGAGGAGGAAGCCCCAAAGGCGAGGAAATTGCTCAATGTGGTAGTAGAGAAGGTAGATTTAAGCAACTGTGTTTAGTCCCACTCAAGACGATGATCAAGCTATGAGGTTGTCAGCTTGTCTATGAGGTATTAATGATCAGCGATCGACAGCCGTTTCATAAGTATATCAACATTTTGATCTTTGGTCATTATATGCTTGAGGATTATGTGTTGTAGCTTTAGATGTTTACTTGTGAAGTTATAATCTACCTTAATATGATTGGTCCAAGTATGAAAGACTGGATTATGAACTAGGGCGATAGTTGAAGTGTTATCGTTGTAAATCATCGTGGGAGGTTGTTTCAGATTCGTTATTTCTAGTAATAGTTGTCTAAGCAAGAGTACCTCTGTGGTTGTGGTCGCACATGCTCAATATACGACATGAGTGGAAGACCTGGACACCGTGTTCTATTTTTTTGCAGACCAAGAAAGTAGATTTGGACCTATAGAAACACATAGACCAATGGTGGATTTGCGATTTTGATGATCACTAGTCCAATCTGCGTCTGCATAAACAATGAGGCAAAAAGCAGCAGAGATTATAGGAAGACCATAAGTGCTAGTTTCATAGTATTTAAGCAGCCTTCTTAACTGTAGAAAATTTAAATTGGTGGGATTATGCATATACTGACTAAGATAATTAACAGAGAAGGCAATATCGTGGTGATAACAGTTAAATATTGAAGGGATCCTATTAGTCGTCTATACAGAGGAGGATCCTTGAAGGTTGGACTGGAGTCCAGATATCTATATGAAGTAGAGTCATTTGAGTCAATACAGGTTTAGCATTTTACATATTTGTTTTATATAAAAGATCGTTAAGATAATGCGTTTGTCTTAAAAAAATATCCTTTGAAAGTTAAGGCCAGAAAATTGAGAGACATGACCCAATTGCTTCAAGTTAAATTGCACGTTGAGCATTTTTATAATTTTCTAAATAGTTTAACTATAATTACCTATTATAAAAATATCATCAACATACACTAAGATATAAAATACATATGTTATTATGACGATTGATAAAAGTGAAGGATCAACAATACTTAATGTATACTCTTGTTGACATAAAAAGTACAGAAAGTTGAGTACCATTGACACGGTGCTTGCTTTAGGCCGTAGAGAGCTTTGTGTAACTTCAATATGTAGTAGGGATAGTGAGTGTCAATGAATCCAGGCGGTTGTTTCATATAAATTGTATCATCTAATGTCGCATGTAGAGAATCATTCGATACATATGGTTGTTGAATGGGCCACTGTTTGTTGGCCACCAAAGCAATGAGTAGATGTATGGTGGGAAACTTTGTAACGGAGCTGATCATCTCTTGGTAATCTATTCCTTGTTGATGTGAATAACCTTGTGCAACAATCTTGGCTTTGTATCTTCCAATAGTACCATCATGATGAAACTTAAGTTTAAATGTCCACTTACATCACAAAATGTTCTAATTTGTAGTTGGTGGCACGAGTTCCCAGGTGTTCTGTTGCTGAAGAAATAAAAATCTTTTGACATGACTTTCCTTCACTGTGAGTATTTTACAGCTTGATTGTAAGAGTTGGTTCTATGTGAGGAGAAATGTTGTGTTTAAGATCAAACATTCAAGTGGGTTTTAGATGTCTAGTTTGGGCATGGGTAACCATAGTGTGATGTTTGCGTTCAAGGGGTTGGGATGGAGGCAGCACGGGAGAGGAAACCTGGTTAGCAGAAGAAGGGGGAACCAGTGTGGTATAGTCGGGGTAATTAAAGGAGAGGAGTGGGTATCTAGAGAGCTGAAGAATGCGGGCTAGAATTAGATGTTGGAACTGAGTTGAATTGAGGGGAAGCAACGGTAGATGTAGTAATAAGCAAGGCTAGAGGAAAATGTGATGGTTGAGCTGAACGTGAGGGTAAAACAACTGATGTTTTACTAAGAAATATATGCTTAATGAATTTCACATGATGAGAGGAAATAAATTTTTTGTCTTGAATGTTAAAGAATTTATACCCTTTGTGTTGAGAACTATAGGCCACAAAGATGCATGGTTGGGCTTTGGGAGAGAGTTTGTGAGAAGTGTTGTGTTGTTGCCACGGGTAGCAAAGGCAACAAAAATTGCGCATTTGCTGATATTCAGGTGGTTGTTGATACAATAGTTGGAAGAGAGATGTATGTTTGGTGTTACGTTAAGGGAGTTTGTTAGTTAGGTAAGTTGGTGTAAGGAGCACTTCGATCTAGAGATTAATTGGGAGATGAGAAAAGTTAATAAGAGTGCGGGTTGTTTCAATAATATGGTAGTGTTTTCTTTTAGAGACGTCATTTTGTTCGGAAGTATGGTGGAAGCTATATTGATGCTGAATTTTGTTATCCTATATGTATTTCTTGAGTGCATTGGAGGTGTATTCTCTCTCACCATCAGATTGAAAGTGTGTAATATTTATATGAAAATGATTCTTGATAAGCTTGTGCAAATATATGAATTGAGCTGTAGTTTCAGATTTGTGACGGAGGGGAATACGTCAAAATATCGAGAAATAGCTTCTATAAATATCACATAATATTTGTATATTTCTATAAAATGAGGTGGAAAAGGTCCTCAAGTATCAGAAAAGTATCATTTTTAATCTTTTATAAGTAGTAGTGCTATTGCAACAAGATATTTTTTTACTTTTATTCTGAAAACAGTCTGAACATGGCATATTACATGAAGTAAAGTTTAGAGTCAGATGAGTCTTCGAAATCATACACAAGACAATTTTGTGTAGATGCCCCAGTCTTTGATGCCAAACATGTGAGTTGATTTTAGCAAATAAGGTTGTAATTGGGTAAAGCTCTTGATCAGCTTGACCAACTATGAGAACTTTCTTGTCATTGGAATCCTAGATCTGAAACTTGTTAGCATCAAATAAAATAGTGCAATTGTTATCTCTAACTAATTTGTAAACATAAAATAAATTATGAGATAAATGTGGAACTGTAAATAATGAGGAAAGTTTTAACTTACGATCAAGCGTCAATAATATCCCATTACCAACATGTGACTGTCGGCATATTTTTAGGTTATGTGTTTTGCAAAGGGGTCGCCTACAGAAGTTGTCGGCGAATTTTAAATTTAATTTACATATATATATAATTTGGAAAGTAGTGTTTTGATTTTGAAAATAATTTTAAAAAATTTTAAGATATGAAGTCGAACCGATCTCACATCTCAAATAGTTTATATAAACGAGCACCTGCACCACAAACCGTATATCTATCCCGAAGAATAGATACACTCGCTTGATGATGGGGCTCGATTAAATAAACTAGGAGATTTGTGACATCCGTTTGGTCTGCGAACCAATTTTATAAGCTGATAAGTTCCCTCGCTTAATATAAATGAATTAAGCGGGGTTTATATTACCCTGGTTCTTAAAGTTCCCTATAAGGGCAAGCCCCTATAGTTAATTACATCTTAAGTGATGGGAATCACCTAAGAAAACTCTCGATAATAATCGGTAGTTACGCTCTCAAGAATTGCAAAGTTTAAGTTTTCGAGGATTGAATTTTAGAATTTCAATAGGGAATGGATCGAGTTTGGAACAATTATTTTCGAAGTCCGATGGAAGAAAAGTAGGAGAAGCTGAGGATCCAAGAAGAATCTTGGCGACTTCCCAAACTATCCTATTGTTTGGTTTGAATTTAGGAAAGTCCTAATGTTTATTTAATATTTTGATCTTGCCAATTTTAATTAGTTAGGACTTATATTTGTATGATAAAATCATACAAATAGCCTCGAAGATGTGAGGGTTTATGTCGTATCGGACGACTACCTCGGATTCTCAGAGCCGGTTAGGGCTTAATTTACATGATATGATCATGCAAATGCCTAACGAAGAGTTGAGGATTTATGTTGCACTCAGCAAGCTACCTCGAAGTCCTACGGCTTGGTTATTTAATTCTAAGAAAAGTTTTGCTGATGTAGATTCGGGTTTTGCTGATGACGATGGCCGTGCTGTCCACCATGCTCCGAGCTCCTTGTTGTTGCAGAGGTTTAGTTGTAGAAGTCATAAATCAGGAGATGAGAGAAGTGTTTGGTTTTAGAGAAAGTCTTAATTTCCATGTGTCTTTAATATTTTAATTAAAACGAGTCTTAAAGTTGATTAAACGAACCGATTAAGATCCCACTGGTTCCGTCATCCCGACACCGTTATTTTCATCGAATTCACTTAGTCCAGATGAATTTACTAAACTCAACTAAATGAGTTCCACACTTTCATTTGGACCGTGGGAAATCCCGTTAGCAACACGTGGGTTACATCATCCGAGGTATTCCCGATCATTCAATGAGACGTTTTAATTTAGTTGTAGTTGTAGTTTTGTTGTTTTGTTTGTGATTAAATTTTGAGTTATTTTATATTTTGAATGTTGTGGCGATGAATTTTATCTTGTAGTGTCTTTTAATTTAGTTATGGGTTTCGGCTTTGGTTTCATTCTAAGGTGTAGGTTTTCATGCAATTGTTGTTTATCATGCAAGAAAAGTAAGTGCGATGCGATTAAATAAGTTGCAATAGAGTAAATCACAATAAAATAAAAGCGTACTCGGAGGGCCTTCCCAGTCATCCCAAGTCGCACTTAAAACACCGTTGGAATATTTAAGCATTTAAAGTAAGTTCTCAGGTAAAGCTAAGGGAAGGGTTATGGTTTTCTACCAAGTTCCTAATCTTATAAGTTAGTCATTTCCTATGACGTCTAGGTTCTTGTATTTTAGTTTGGGGACGATTTTCTTCATCAAAGAACAACTAAGTTCAATTGTTCTTATAAATATCCTATCATATTGAGGAAGTGCTTCAAGACGAATCTTAAACATCTTTTCAATATTTCTAGGATTGTTTTAAGTTCAAATGAATTTAATTACACTAAATGAATTAATCGTCCGAGAGTTTAAGTTTTGTTGTCTTGCTCAAGTAACTGTGACATTCGAATATCCTATAAGTGAGTGTAACACTTCTTTTAACACTCCTTTTAAGAGTTATGACATCATGAGCTTTCGAGGATGTTCAAGTAGGTTGTGATTTAATTTTAGTTAATAGATTTAAGTTTGGAATAGTGTTCAAATTGTTTTAGATTTATTTTGAATTTCTTTATGTCTTAAGTGATGTTATATTTAATTTAATTTAATTTAATTTAACTTAGTTTAATTTAGTTTAATGTGGTTTAATTTAATTTAATTTCACTTAAGTTAATTTAATGTAATATGATTTAGCTTAATTTAATTTGATTTAATTTGATTTAATTTAGTTTCAATTTAATTTAATTTAATTTAATTTAATTTAATTTAATTTAATTTAATTTAATTTAATATAATTTAATTTAATTTAATTTGATTTAATTTAATTTAATTTAATTTAATTTAATTTAGTTTTATTTAATTTTTAATTTTTAATTTAATTTAATATAATTTTTAATTTAATTTTTTAATTTTAAAGGGATTTGTTTTAAATAATTTAACTTTAATTTAATTTAATGATTAAGTCTTTTAGCATTTTAAATCTTAAACTTGGATTATCATTTTAATTAGGAATTAAATATTATTGGGATGATTAATTTAGGGATTTATAAATTAAAGAACAAATCTCTTCCTAATAATATCCCTATTTTAATAATTCCAATTTTATTATTCTTCCAAATTTAACTAATTATTTAATTAAGGTTTATTAAAATTGTTTTAAATTGTTTAGTAGGTTTCTACCCCTTAATTATCTAAATTTCAATCATCCAAATCAAATTAAAATCAAATATTTTGCCTATTAACTTCATTAAGCCTAAAGTCTTAATTAAAGGGTTAAGATTTTAATTACCATTTTGCCTTCAAGCCTAATAATTTCATAACTCACTAAATTGAGCTCAAATGGACTTGAAATTTTTATGTTACTTCACTCATATGTCAATAAAGACATTAGAGGAGAAAATGTGATTTTTCTGTATTTAATTTATTTATATAATTATTTTTGGTGGAAAATAAGGATTTCAAGGAAAATTTAATAATATGACCAAGGGAAAGTTTCATGTCCTTAAGACAATTATGGGCATTCCTAATGACTGGAGGACCACTTGGACCAATTTTTGTGATTTTTTGAATTATATTTTATTTATTAGAATTATTTTAAGCTTTGGAGTATTAATTAATTTAAAAATAGAATATAAGTTGAAAAATGAATTTTATAATTTTTAAAATTCTCTCTGATATCAAGGATTCCAGAGAACCAAATTTTACAATTTTCTGATTTTTCTTTGATTTATTATAATTATTTTAGTGAAAATGCTTGAAAATACATTTTTTTTTAATTTTAAAATTACCCTAGAGCTTTAAAATTTAATATCTCATTAAATAGACTGAAGAAAAATATGGGGTTTGTTCCTAAGTGATTATATTTCAAAATATGACATTTTGGTGAATTTTATTATTTTTGTGATTTTTATTATTTTTAATTATTAAAATATTAAAATAATGATGAAAAATCAACTTTTTTAGAAAATTGAAATTTTAATTTTCTTAAATTCCCCTGATATCGAGAGTCTCCAAAACCAATTTGGTGAATTTTTGAAAGGTATTTTGAAAGTTATGAATTTTTAAAGTTTAAAATGACTAAATGGCTTAATCAACCCATTTAGTAGGGCTAACCAAGTCCAATTGACTTCAAACTTTTATGGTGGGTTCCCCTGATCCTAAAGGTCAGTGGAGAATTGATTTCAAGTCAATTTGATCTATGGTTAACGCTAATTAATTAGGGGTCTATTTTGGGTATTTAAGCCAATTAGGGTTATTTTGAGTGAACTAACTCAAGTCCTATTTTTCCTAGGGTTCTCCGAGTCGAAAGGAACATCACCAAATTTTCCTAGAATTTATTTCACAACATGCTAATTATTGGAATTAAAATACTCAAAACGACCACATGCATTTGAAAAATCAATAACTTTTCACGAGAGATGGCTCTCGACCTTGGAAAATTCGAGCGAATGTTCCCGAGTTCGGAGGCTTCAAAGCTCCATGGTCTCATTCCATGGTGAATTGTATGAATGCATGGAGAATTAAAACAATGCAGGGAGTAAATAATTAATTAAAAATAAAGTACTTGGACAAAATTAATTAATTTCTTTTCCACATTATTCTCCTCCGTTCACCGAGCAAGAGGGTATTTTTATTTTATTTTTGTGATTTTTCTACACAAAGATATGGATTTTCCAAGTTTAGGGAATTAAATAAATCGAAAAACCCCTAATTTTCTATTTATCCGAGTCGGCGCCGCGTCGACCTTAGCATCTCCGAAGTGTCGCGTGGCGCGCTCCCATTCGACGCCGCCGCTCGAGTCCGCGGCCGGGTCCCGCCTTCCGCGTATCATCTCGCCGATCCGACCTAATCCGAGCCGTCCGTCCGCGCGTGTATTAAATGGACGCGCATCCGTTCATCATCCCCAAGCCTCCTAACCCGAGAACCGTCCACCTTCTACACCCTAAGATCTCACTCGATTCTCCATGGATTTTTATGTTCTTACACTCTATGGATTCGTCTTGAAGAGACGAACACATCTATACGGCTAATGTTTATTGAAATTGACTCATTTTAAATGAAGAATGTTTAGAAGCTCGGGATGAAGAATTGATCCATACCTTAGCTCTGAGAGGTGAAGCCTCGATCAGAGATGCTCGGCACGTTCGTTGGAGCTGCAGGAGGCTAGGGATGAAGCTCGGGGATGTGGTGAATTGCTGGGTGTGATTTTCACCAAGGCCGATCACAACCTTCGGAGTCCGGAACAACCTGGGTGGCTCGGAGATGGGGCTTTCTTTGGTGGACACCTTCTCTCGGTCCGGTGAAGGTGTAGGACCAATCAATTCGAGGATCGATCCACTGTGGAGAAGTGTCTCGGTTTTGGGTGGAATTTCGGTTGAGAAATTGGATTTTGTCGGTGGGGATTAGAGGCGAATCGACACCGGGGATCAACCGCTCTCAGGGTGGAGAAGGGTTTGGAACAATTTTGGCGGAGTTTCGGCGAGGTTTGTGCAACTCTCCTCTCGTGGCCGTGAGGGGGTGGTGTTTAAATAGGAGAGGGTGGAGGGCCTCCCGGGGAGAGTTAGGGCTTTGGATCACCTCGCTCGGGCATGGGAAGAACGACCATGGTGGCCGTTGGGCATGGGGCGGCTCGACGAGGGAGAATTCGAAGTTGGCTCACATGTGAGCTCTCGGCCATGGTGTTTTCCGGTGACCGGTGGTCGGCCGCCGGCATGTGGTCACCATCTTGTTCGAGTGGGTCGTGGCTGGGGTTTAGTGTAGGCAATTGGCAAATGCCATGTGTAAAAGGCTTGGATTAGAATGGAATGGGAGAGGGCTTATTTTGGCTCAAATTGGTCAACCCCTCCATTTGGGCTAGGTGCACCATGTCGGCATATTTTTAGGTTGAGTGTTTTATTTTGAAAAGAGAGTCGCCTACAAAAATTGTCGGCGAATTTTAATTTAATTTAAATAAATAATTTGAAAAGTAGTATTTGATTTTGAAAATAATTTTAAATTTGAAAATTTTAAGATATGAAATCAAGCCGATCTCACATCCCGAATAGTTTATATAAACGAGCGCCGCACCACGAACCGTGTATCTATCCCGAAGAATAGACACACTTGCTTGATAATGGGGCTCGATTAAATAAACTAGAAAGGTTTGTGACATCCGTTTGGTCTGCGAACCAATTTTATAAGCCGACAAATTCCTCGCTTAATATGAAACTATTAAACAGGGTTTATATTACCAGGTTCTTAAAGTTCCTTATAAGGGCAAGCCCACTATAGTTAATTACATCTTAAGTGATGGGAATCACCTAGAAAACTCTCGATAATAATCAATAATTCGCTCTCAAGAATTTCAAAGTTTAAGTTTTCAAGGGGTTGAATTTTGGAATTTCAATAGGGAATGGATCGAATTTGGAACATTTTTATTTTGGGAATTCAAAGGAAGAAAAGTAGGAGAGATCACGGATTCGAAGCGGACTTCGGTAATCTCCCGATTATCCTTTTGTTTGGCTTGGATTTAGGAAAGTCCTAATGTTTATTTAATGTTTTAATCTTGCCGATTTAGTTAATTAGGGCTTATATTTATATGATAGAATCATACAAATTGCTCAGAAGATATGAGGGTTTATGTCGTACGGACGACTACCTCGGAATCCTAAGACCGGTTAGGGCTTAATTTGCAATGCAAATGCCTAACGAAGAGTTGAGGATTTATGTTGCACTAGCGCAAACTACCTCGAAGTCCTATGGCTTTGTTATTTAATTCTAAGAAAGTTTCTTGAAGTAGGTTCGAAGTTTCTGCGACGACGATGGCCGTCTTCGCCATCAGTACTCAGAGCTCCTTGTTGTTGCAGAGGTTTAGTTTTAGAAATCATAAATCGAGAGATGAGAGAAGTGTTCGGTTTAGAGAAGTCTTAATTTCCAAGTGTTTTTTGTGTTTTAATTAAAACAAATCTTAAAGTTGATTATAACGACACCGGTTAAGATCCCACGGTTCCATCCTTCCGACACCATTATTTTTATCGGATTCACTTAGTCCGGATGAATTTGCTAAACTCAGTTGAATGAGTTCCACACTTTCATTTAGACCAGTGGGAAATCCCGTTAGCAACACGTAGGTTACATCATCCGAGGTATTCCCGATCATCCAACAAGACGTTTTAATTTAGTTGTAATTGTAGTTTTGTGTTCTGTTTGTGATTAAATTTTGAGTTGTCTTATATTTTGAAATGTTGTGGAGGTGAATTTTATCTTGTAGTGTCTTTTATTTTAATTTTGGGTTTCGAGTTTTGGTTTCTATCCTAAAGGTGTCGGTTTTCATGCAATCGTTGTTTATCGTGCGAGAAAAATAAAGTGCATTTGCAATAAAATAAAGCTACGATAAAATAAAAGCGTACTGGAGGGTCTTCCCGTCATCCCAAGTTGCACTTAAAACACGGTTAGAATATTTAAGCAAGTTCCTAGGTAAAGCTAAGGGAAAGGTTTATGGTTTTCTACCAAATTCCTAATCCATAGTTTAGTCGTTTCTATGACGTCCAGGTTCTTTGTGTTTTTGGTTTGAAGACGATTTTCTTCATCGAAGAACAATTAAGTTCGATTGTTCTTGTAAATATCCTATCATATTGAGGAAGTGCTTAAGAAGAATCTTAAACATCTTTTCGATATTTCTAGGATTGTTTGAGTCCAAATGAATTTAATTGTGTAAATGAATCGATCGTCCGAGGTTTTGAGTTTTGTTAACTTGCTCGGTGAACTAGGACATTTGAATGTCCTATAAGTGAAGTAACATTTCATTTTAATGTTCTATTTAGGAGTTATGATAACTAAAGCTCCTAAAGGCGAAATGATATTTAATGATTTGTGATTAAATTTAAGTTCAAATTAATGATTTAAGTTTGGAATAGTGTTCGAGTTATTTTAGATTTATTTCTTCATGTCTTAAGTGAGGTTATTTAATTCAATTTAATTTAATTTAATTTATTTTAATTTAATTTAATTCGGTTTAATTTAGTTTGATTTGATTTAATTTAATTCGATTCAATTTATTTGATTTAATTTCTTAATTTAATTTAATTTAATTTTAATTTAATTTAATTTAATTTAATTTAATTTATTTAATTTAATTTAATTTATTTAATTAATTTAATTTAATTTAATTCAATTTAATTTTAATTTAATTTAATTTAATTTAATTGAAATTTTTTTGAAAGAGTTTAATGATTTAATTTTAATTTAATGATTAAGTCTTTTAATATTTTAAATTTGAGTTATCATTTTAATTAAGAGTTGAGTATTAATGAGATGATTAATTTAGGGATTTTTAAATTAAAGAATAAATTTCTTCCTAATAATATCCCTATTTTAATAATTCCAAATTTATTATTCTTCCAAATTCAATTAATTATTTAATTAAGGTTTAATCATTTTAAATTGCTTAATGGGTTTCTACCCTTTAATTATTAAATTTCAATCATCCAAATCAGATTAGGATCAAATATTTTACTTGTTAATTTTTTTTATTAAACCTAAAGTCTTAATTAAGGATTAAAATTTTAATTACCATTTTGCCCTTTAAGCTTAATAATTTCATAACTCACTAAATTGAACTCGAATGAACTTGAAATTTTTATGTGACTTCACTCATATGTCAATAAAGACATGAGAGGAGAAAATGTGATTTTTCTGTATTTAATTTATTTATATAATTATTTTTTGTAGAAAAGAGAAATTTCAAGGAAAATTCAATAACATGACCAAGGAAAGTTTACTGTCCTTAAGAAAATTAGGGGACATTCCTAATGACCAGAGGACCACTTGGACCAAATTTTGTAATTTTTTGAATTATATTTTATTTATTAGAATTATTTTAAATTCTGGAGTATTAATTAATTTAAAAATAAAATAAATGTTGAAAAATAAATTTTATAATTTTTAAAATTCTCTCTGATATCAAGGATTCCAGAGAACCAAACTTTGCAATTTTCTGATTTTTCTTTGATTTATTATAATTATTTTGGTGAAAATGCTAGAAAATATATTTTTTTAATTTTAAAATTACCCTAGAGCTTTAAAAATTAATATCTCACTAAATAGACCTAGGAAAAATATGGGACTTGTTCCAAGTGATTAAAATTCAAAATATAACATTTTAGTGAATTTTATTATTTTTGTGATTTTTATTATTTTTTAATTATTAAAAATATTAAAATAATATTAAAAATCAACTTTTTTAGAAAATTGAAATTTTAATTTTCTTAAACTCCCCTGATATCAGAGAGACTCCAAAACCGATTTGGTGAATCTTTGAAAGATATTTTGAAAGTTATGAATTTTTAAAGTTTAAAATGACTAAGTGAGCTTAATCAACCCGATTAGTGGAGCTAACGAAGTCCGATTGACCTCAAATTTTTATGATGGGTTCCTCGACCCTAAAGGTCAGTGGAGAATTGATTTCAAGTCAATTTGATCTATGGTTAACTCTAATTAATTAGAGATGCTATTTTGGGGATTTAAGCCGATTAGGGTTAATCTAAGTGAATTAACTCAAATCCTATTTTTCCTAGGGTTCTTTGGTCATAAGGAACATCACCAAATTTTCCTAGAATTTATTTCACAACATGCTAATTTTTGGAATTAAAATACTTAAAATAGCAACATGCATTTGAAAAATCGATAACTTTTCATAGGGATGGCCTCGACTTTGGAAAATTCGGGGAATGTTCCCGAATTCGGAGGCTTCAAAGCTCTTATGGTCTCATGCCATGGTGAATTGTATGAATGCATGGAGAATTAAATGTATGCAGAGAGTAAATAAATTATTAAAAATAAAATACTTGATGAAATTAAATGATTTCTTTTCCACATTATTCTCCTACATTCCTGAGCAGAGAGGATATTTTTCTTTTATTTTTCCGATTTTTCTACACAAAGTTATGAATTTTCCAAGTTTAGGGAATTAAATAAATAGAAAATACCCCTAATTTTCTACTTATCCACGCGGCGCCGGCGCATCCTTAGCCTCTCCGAAGCGGTACGTGTCGCGGCGCTGATTGGGCGCCGCCATCCGAGTCGGCCGTCCGGGACCGCGCGGTTCAGCGTAACGTTCTGCGGTCGGCGCGATCGATCCGTCCGCTCGATACACGCGCGATCCAGCGGCTCCCGGTCATCGTCTACGGCGGGTGTGCACCGTGACCGTCGACCCTCCAACCCCAATTTCTCGCTCGATTCTCGATGGATTTTCGTGTTCTTATGCTCCATGGATTCGTCTTGAAGAGACGAACACATCCATACGGTAAACATGCATTGAAATTTACTCGAATGAAATGGAGAATCTCCGTAAGCTCGGGAAGAAGAATGAGTTCATACCTTTGCTCGGAGAAGTGAAGCTTCGATGCGAGAGTTGTTGCACCTTCGGTCGGATCTGTGAAGCTCGGATGAAGTCTCACTGGTGCAGTGGATTGTCTAGGTTGGACTTCGACCACGGTCGATCACAAAGCTTGGAGTCCGGAGCAGCTGGGTGGCACGGAGATGGGGCTTTTCTTGGTGGACACCTTCCCTTGGTACGAGTGAAGGTGTAGAGACAATCGATTTGGGGATTGGCTCGGCTGTGGAGGAGTGTCCTGGTTTTGGGCTTGGATTTCGACTACGAAATTGAGCTCGCAGAGAAGAAATGGCGGGGGGATCTCACTTGGGGATCGAGTGCTGCGTGTATGAGGAGGGTGCGGAACAATTTTGGCGAGTTTTGGCGAGGTTTTTGCGACTCTCCTCTCATGGCCGTGAGGGGGTGGTGTTTAAATAGGCATGGCTGGAGGGCCTCCCGGGGGAGTTAGGGCTTGGGATCGAGTTTGCTGCGGTGAGGAGAAGAACGGCCATGGTGACCACTAGGCATGGGGCGGCTCGACGAGGAGAATTTCGATGTTGGCTCACTCCCGAGGTCTCGGGCATGGCGTTTTCCGACGGCGGGTGGCCGGCCGGCCGGGCATGGGTCACCCTCGAGGTCGGGTGGGTCGGGGGCTGGAGGCTTGTGCGATCAATTAGCATTGGCCATGTGTAAAGGGTTTGAATCGAAGTGGAATGGGAAAGGGCTAGTTTTGGGTCTAAATGGGTCGACCCTTGGTTTTGGGTTAGGTTCACCCTCCGAGGCCAATTTGGGCTGAAGGGAAAGTCACTTGGATCGGCTTGATTAGTGGGGTCAAGTCACGATCCAAGTACGATTAAGCTTAAGCGAGAGTTAGGGGAGACATGGGAGTGGTTAATTACTCTTAAGAGAATCATTAAAGGGTCCCCTCCTCTTGCCATTTTGGGTATGGTGAAGTGTCCAAGGCTTTCATGGCTCACATGTGGCTCATGCATGGCTTCATGGCTCACCTTTGGCTTGGGGAAAGCTTGGTCGATTTCATGAAAATGGATTTTAGGAATATTTTGGTATTTTTGGGCAATTTGGCATGGTGCTTGATTTAGATTTATTTGATGATGGAATTGAAACTTAGGGAATGATTTTCATCGAATGGATGACAAATGAAAATGTCATATGGGCTTTAGAATCGATTTTGGGCTCATTGAAATGGTTTTAGATGGGCTTTTAAATGGTTTAGGAAAGTGGGCTTTTGAATTTTAAAATGGATTTTTGGGATGAAATTTTGGTAAAGGCTTGGGCCAAATAATTGTTGAGTTTGGTTTAGGGATGCTTCATGAGTGGTTTGAAACAAATTTGAGGTGATTTGGGTTTGAATTGGGTTGGATATGGGCTTTTTGGTAAAGAGGCTAAAGTGGGCCAAAATGGGCTACCATGGGCCAAAGTTGGGCTAGAGTTGAAGTTGATGTGAAATTAATGTTGGGAAATGTTTTTGGGAGTGTTTCAAAGAGGTTTTGGCTTTGGTTGGGTTTTGATTTTGGGGTTTGGGCTCATTTGGGCTAGGTTTAGGTTTAGGTGAAAATTGGGCTTTTTGATTTTGGGTTGAATTTGAGTGGGGTTTGGGTCTAAATTTTGAGCAAATCATGTTAGTGTTTTGTTCATGGGGATGTTAAGGAAGGTTTGGAAAAGATTTGGGGTTAATTGGAGTTGAATTGGGTGAGTTTGGGTTAGGTTTGGGTCATAGGTCCAAATTGGGCTTTAAGGCCAAAAGTGAAATTGGACCCAAATTTCAATCAAATTAAGCTTGGCTTTGGTCTAGATTGGTGTTTGGGATGTTGAATTGAAGTTTAGAATTGAATTGGACCAGAATTTGGGTCAATTGGGTAGGTTTGGTTTGACATTGGGTTTACTTTGGGTTAAAATGGGTCGAATTGGGGGTTTTGACAAAAGTGGGGTAAATTGACAAAATTGGCCCATGGTGTAGTTGAACAAAATGAAATTGGGAATATTTGGGATTTTCTGGAATTTTCTGGGAATTTTCTGAATTTTTGGATTTTTGGGTCGAAAAGGGTATTTTGGGTATTTGGAAGGTATTGGGGGGTATTTTTGGAATTTTTGATATTTTTGGATATGGATGATCAGTTTGAGTGATGTGGGAATGTTTGGGATTGATTTTGGAGAATTTTGGGTAATTTGGAAACTTTTTGAGAAATTTGGAGTTATTCGAGGGCTTTGGGTAGGTTGGCGGGTGTTGGGTCCGGGGGTCAAAAATTGAAAATTTGGAAAATTGAAGATTGGGTGGATGTAAGTGAAATGAAATCATTTTTGTTGAGCCATGAAGCCATATCGAGCCCACATGAGCCATGAAGGGACTCATTTGAGGCATTCACAGTATGTTGTTCCTAACACTCTTAGCGGGAGCTTAGGGGTTAAGGACCATCCATGTGAATCACCTACATGAGTCGGAAGTTAAGTTGGGTAAGGGTGTGTTTTAGGAGGTGTGTGAAAGTGTAGTGCATAGGTGTAGTGTATGTGTAAGTCGGCCCTTTACCGGACCGGGCCACCGCGAGCGATCCTAAGGCGAAGAGTCACATAGGAACTCATCCTTTAAACTTCCACATTTGATTTCAACCCTCCAGGTGATTAGGGGTCTATAGTCGAGTTTGTGGAGTTTGCGGGGAGTTAAGAAGTGGTTTGAATTTCTAAAAGGTGGGTCCCAATTCTAGTCCTCTAAGATAGTCAAAGGAAAAGCCTAAGGCTAGATCCTAAGTACTAAAGAGAAGAAGAGAAGACCTCATCAAAAATGAGGTCAACACACCACCCAAGGCTTTGTTTAGGCTGAATAGAAAGTGATTTAGGTCAGCTTAATCAGTGGGGAATGGTCACCATCCAAGTAAAATTAAGCTTTAAGCAAGGTTTAGTGGAATCATGGGAGTGGTTAATCACCTTTAGGAATTAAGGAAAGAGTCTTCTCCTTTTGCCCAAAATGGCATGGTGACATGTAAAGAGGCTCTCATGGCTTCCATGTGGCTCATGCATGGCTTCATGACTCACCTTTGGCTTGGGAAAAGTCAAGTCAATTTCATGGAAATGGATTTAAGAAAAATTTTGGTATTTAGGGGTGATTTGGCATGAGGCTTAATTTGGAATTATTTGATGATGTGATTAGAACTTAGGGAATGGCTTTGATTAAGTGGATGGCAAATGGAAATGTCATGTGGGCTTTAGGGTAGATTTTGGGCTCATTGAAATGGTTTTAGATGGGCTTTTAAATGGTTTAGGAAAGTGGGCTTTTGAATTTTAAAATGGATTTTGGGATGAAATTTTGGTAAAGGCTTGGGCCAAATAATTGTTGAGTTTGGTTTAGGGATGTGTCATGAGTGATTTGAAACAAATTTGAGGTGATTTGGGTTTGAATTGGGTTGGATGTGGGCCTTTTGGTAAAGACGACTAAGGTGGGCAAAATGGGCTACCATGGGCCAAAGTTGGGCTAGAGTTGAAATTGATGTAAAATTAATGTTGGGAAATGTTTATGGGAGTGTTTCAAAGAGGTTTTGACTTTGGTTAGGCTTTGATTTTGGGGTTTGGGCTTATTTGGGCTAGGTTTAGGTTTAGGTCGAAATTGGGCTTTTTGATTTTGGGTTGAATTTAAGTGGGGTTTGGGTCTAAATTTTGGGCAAATCATGTTAGTGTTTTGTTTATGGGGATGTTAAGGAAGGTTTAGAAAAGATTTGGGGTTAATTGGAGTTGAATTGGGTGAGTTTGGGCTAAGTTTGGGTCATGGGTCCAAATTGGGCTTTAAGGCCAAAAGTGAAATTGGATCCCAATGCCAATCAAATTGGGCTTGGATTTGGTCTAGATTGGTGTTGGGGATGTTGAGATTGAAGTTTAGAATTGAATTGGACCAGAATTTGGGTCAATTGGGTAGGTTAGGTTTGACATTGGGTTTACTTTGGGTTAAAATGGGTCAAGTGGGGGTTTTGATAAAAGTGGGGTAAAGTGACAAAATTGGCCCATGGTGTAGTTGAACAAACTGAAATTGGGAATATTTGGGATTTTCTGGAATTTTCTGGGAATTTTCTGAATTTTTGGATTTTTAGATTAAGAGGGGTATTTTGGGTATTTGGAGGGTATTGGGAGGTATTTTTGGAATTTTTGGTATTTTTGGTTATGGATGATCAATTTGAGTGGGGAGGAAATGTTTAGGATTGGTCTTGAGGAATTTTGGGTGATTTGGAGATTTTTGGAAAATTTGGGTAATTTCAAGGGTTTTGGGTAGGTTAGGCGGGTGTAGGGTCCCGGGGGTCAAAAATTGAAAATTTGGAAAATTGAAGATTGGGTGAATATAAGTGGAATAAAATCATTTTGGTTGAGCCATGAAGCCACATCAAGCCCATATGAGCCATGAAGGGACTCATTTGAGGCATTCATCTATGTTGTTCCTAACCTCTTAGCCGAGGGCTTAGGGGTTAAGGACCATCCATGTGAATCACTTACATGAGTCGGGAGGTCAAGTTAGGTATAGGTGTGGTTTTAGGAGGTGTATGGAAGTGTAGTGTATGAGTGTAGTGTGTGTGTAAGTCGGCCCCTCCACTGGACCGGGCCACCGGGGCGATCCTAAGGCCGAAGAGTCTATAGGAACTCATCCTTTAAACTTCCACACTTGATTTCGACCCTACAGGTGATTAGGGGTCTACATTCGAGTTTGTGGAGTTTGCGGGGAGTTAAGAAGTGGTTTGAAATTCTAGATGGTGGATCCCGATTCTAGTCCTCTAAGATAGTCGAAGGAAAAGCCTAAGGCTAGATCCTAAGTACTAAAGAGAAGAAGAGAAGACCTCATCAAAAATGAGGTCAACAAATGGACCCCCGATAGGTGTGGTGAGTGACGGAGCACACCGCGCGTATTGGCGTTGACCGAAAAGATCAACAAAACCAATCACGGATGTCCAAGTGACAAACTTGGGACGAAGTAGAAGAGATTTCACGTGGGGAGTGTCGAGTATATCTCTAGGACTGGAGATTCACGAACTCTCGGCGGGGAAAGGAAAAGGAGGTGAATTCCAAATCACAAGATCCAGGGAAATTTCAATTTAAATTTTGTTTCGAGTTTAAGTTTTGATGTGTGAATTCGGATTTCGACTCGAGTTTCAATTTAGATTGAAGTTTTGTTAAGATTAATTTTGAAGGGATTTGATTTGAAATGAAAATTAGAATTTTGCGGTTTTAGATGTAACATCCTCGACCTCAAAAGAAAATTGAATTGATTGGATTGAATCATTACAATGAGGAGAGATCTCGGAGCGATGTGGTATCGGATGTAAAATCCTTAACCTCGAGAGCTCGATTTGGTGTGCTTCATTGCGATAGGAAGAGAATCTAAAGCGATGCGGTATTGGATGTAAAATCCTCGGCCTCGAGAATTTGATTTTTGATGCATTTCAGTGCGATAGGGAAAGAATCCTAAAGCGATGCGGTCTCGGATGTAAAATCCTCGGCTTCGAAAAGTTGATTTTGATGTATTTCGGTGCTGATAGGGAAAGAATCCTAAAGCGGTGCGGTATCGGATGTAAAATCCTCGACCTCGAAAAGTTGATTTTGATGTATTTCGGTGCTGATAGGAAAGAATCCTAAAGCGATGCGGTCTCGGATGTAAAATCCTCGACCTCGAAAAGTTGATTTTGATGTATTTCGGTGCAATAGGGAAAGAATCCTAAAGCGATGCGGTCTCGGATGTAAAATCCTCGACCTCGAAAAGTTGATTTTGATGTATTTCGGTGCGATAGGGAAAGAATCCTAAAGCGATGCGGTATCGGATGTAAAATCCTCGGCCTCGAAAAGTTGATTTTGATGTATTTCGGTGCAATAGGGAAAGAATCCTAAAGCGAGTGCGGTCTCGGATGTAAAATCCTCGACCTCGAAAAGTTGATTTTGATGTATTTCGGTGCGATAGGGAAAGAATCCTAAAGCGGTGCGGTCTCGGATGTAAAATCCTCGACCTCGAAAAGTTGATTTTGATGTATTTCGGTGCTGATAGGGAAAGAATCCTAAAGCGGTGCGGTATCGGATGTAAAATCCTCGACCTCGAAAAGTTGATTTTGATGTATTTCGGTGCGATAGGGAAAGAATCCTAAAGCGGTGCGGTCTCGGATGTAAAATCCTCGACCTCGAAAAGTTGATTTTGATGTATTTCGGTGCTGATAGGGAAAGAATCCTAAAGCGGTGCGGTCTCGGATGTAAAATCCTCAACCTCGAAAAAGTTGATTTTGATGGGTAATTGACTTTGCAACGATTTGTAGTGTTGATTTGAAAAGTGTGGAATTTCGGTGTTTCGGGAATTTCATGAAAGTTGTAAAAGACTTTCATGGAAGGAAATAGATTAGGAGGGAATATGTAGATGTTACATATCCCATTCGGAAGAGTTCATCGGAAGATTCTTGGTTTGGATTGGATACGATTCCTCGCCATCGGATTCGATCCGTGTCGATGGAATCAGCCGCTTCCATCCCAGACCAGGGAGAGAGTAGAACGGATTGGATTTCAGATTTGGAAGGTTGAGTTTGAATTTGATTGAGGTTTGATTTGAAATTTGGAAAGATTGAATTTGAAATTTGATTGAGATTTGATTTGGAATCTGGAAAGTTGAATTTGAATTTGATTTAAAATTTTGTGCTCATTTTGTTTGTCCTTTAACGATTCGAATTTTATTTTATCGTGAATTTGGAGTTCATTCATTTTTTTTATTTAGATTTTTAAGGAAAGTTTTCTTTCATTCTTTTTTTTTGTTCTTTGTTCGAAAGTTCATTTAACTTTAATGGCGTTCCTCGATCGACTTGCACTGAAAAGAGGTGAAGGCCGAAATTGTGACATGGTCACTTTCATTCCAATCATCTTGAAGATACATCGTACAACTCGATCCGGAATACATCTCATACAATCCATATAGACTCAAAACGGACTATGTATGATCTTTGTCGATTCATCCAAAAAGGTATACGTCGAAAATCCATGTACGAATAGTGAGGTACATGGTCGATAACATCACCTTCCAAGCCATCCTTGGCGAGGATGCCGTATGGATGTACGTCGGAGGTGTGATATTTTCCATGTAACTCGCGACTTCGTAAGGCCGGAGGCTCTCTAACTCCGGGTGCAGTGGAAGTGGTAAGGTGCTTTCTGTCGTCCATCCTTCGAACGTGGCGAGATCCGCTTCATGGTACTCCTGGTATGCAATGCTTAGCGACATACGCTCAGTTGCCCTTCGGTATCATGACGGAACCTACCGGTAATGGTATCTTTACTGGCCCTCGGAACTCACACGGGCCTGTTATCCGGAGGTCGGATCCGAACATGATATTACACTCGTTCGAAAAGAAGCGTGCGAAAGGTCGACAAAGTCGTGGTGATCTATGTGCGGGGGTATACGGTCACCCTTCTTGTAAATATTGATGATGCAGCTGTTGGGTATGCAATCTGCTGGCAATACCCCCCATGTTATCATTCTTTTTACCATCCTTTTAATGATTAATGGCATTGGGTCCACTGGCCATGACGGAGTATCCCGGTGGGTTACCTTTCTGTCCTCTGCGAAGTTATAGCGGCATCCACATTGTATTGTAATTCTTCCTTTCCACGGCATCCATCTCGGGGTTCGAGTAAGTGTTTTCTCTTAAGCGACCTACTCGGCCCATCTTTTCAAATCCGGATGCGATCCACGATTTGTTGTTGTTCATATTACGAGAACACGTACGTATGTAGCTCGAGGCCTTCGAGTATATTGATCCTCACGCCTCTGATTCTCTCGAAGTATTCGAAAGTTTTCTTCGGACATTACGTATTCTTTCTAACTCGTATTACGGAATAATTTGCGAATGACGAGGCACTAGTGACGTCTTGTGGGATATATGGCTCGATCCTTCGCGTTCTCACACGCATACCTCGGCTCCTCGGGGATGATGTCGGTCGGGACATCCTCCGGGTTGCTGCTACACGACAAGGTCGTGCATTACGGTGGCTTCATGCGGTGGCGTAATAGCCTTCTTTCTTACGTTCCTCTTGAGATTTCTCCGGTCTCTTCGTCGTCACTGGGAGCTGGTCTCCTTTTTCGGGTTCTGGCGAACCGGTATCCTCGAAGTATATGTCGCGCGTAGCAACTTCCTCGTCGCGGCGGTCGTTGCTAATTTAGTTAGCATCTTGCGGATACGGCGATTTTTGTTTCTCCGTTGAGTTCTTTGTGAGAGTAGCTCTTCGTACTTCTACGAGTTTACGTGGGCGCGGCGGCGACAAGTCTGCCTCTCTTGTATGCTGACTACTGATTTGATTCTCTTGTCTTCTTCGATTAGTCTGTTTTTCTTTTCTGTCTGTTTGGATTGGTGGCTTGGGCCACCCACTTTCATTCTTGTCGGCGGGGCGGTTCCTCTCGGTCAGCCGGGACCCGGTCACTTTCCTCGTATTGCGAGGCCGGCTGGTGCGAAGTCCGAGTCGATCTCCATTATCGCTCCATCTTTCACCCTCTTTTCATCGAGTGCGAGGCTTACGCCATTTCTAAAGTTCGGGACCAGCCGCCCGTTCGACATTTCCTAGCGAAAAGACGAGGAAAAGGATCGGGGGGCATCTTAGAACAAGAACATTAAGAAAATGTTTATTAGAGACGAGTTTTCTTTTTTTTTATAATTACTTTTGTATTTTTAAATTTAACAGGAATGAAGTGGGAAAAGATCGGGAAAAAGATTTTGATATGGAAGAGAAAACAAGGAAAACTTTATTATCATGATTTTATTTATTTTAGCACATTTTTTGTTATTTTTGGGTTCGGACCCAGTCATAAGTAATTACTTCACCCGTGCTTCTAGGGATGGAAAATTCACTCCTTCGAAACATCAGGTAGCGTAATACTTTTTCAAGTATCGTCCATTGATCGGAAGCATATGTCGTTCTCCTTGGCAGTTTACTAGCTGGTAGGAGCCTCCCGAGTAGGTTGTCTCGACCACAAACGGTCCTTCCCGAGTGGGTTCAAATTTTCCTCCTATCTTGCGGTGTGCGAGAATAGGTCTTTGAGAACGAGAACTAAGTCACCAACCTTAAAGGTTCTTGGGCGGACCGATCTGTCATGGGCTTGAACCATCTTAGCTTGGTATAGTTCTAAGTTCTGTCTTGCTGCAAGTCTCTTCCCTTCCGGGCTTTCCAATTCTTCTAGTCGTAATTTGGCATTCTCTTCGTCGTGAGTTTGTTTGCAGTCGCAATCTCGAGTGAAGGAAGGTCTGGACCTCTAAGGGTAACACTTGCCTCGGACCCATACACCGGAGCGTAAGGTGTAGCTTGAGTAGGAGTTACGAAGGTTGTCAGGTAGGCGCATAAGGCTTCTAATAACTTCTCGTGCCAATTTCTCTTATTGTCGTCTAAAGTCTTCTTTAAAATTTGAACGAGAGTTTTATTAAAAGCCTCGGCGGGCCGTTTGCTCTTGGGTAGTAAATTGTTGAATATCGCCGGTCGATTCCATGTCTCTCGACAAAATTGTTGATTTGCGTACTTCGAATGCTGACCCATTATCCGAGATGATCTGCAGCGGCACCCGAAACGGTAGACAACTTGGTTCTTGAAAAATTGTAGTACGTGATGTGCTTTCACTTCTCTAAGTGGAGCCGCCTGCGCACTTGGAAAAGTAATCTGTAGCCGCAAGAATGAAGCGATGTCCTTTTGAAGATGGTGGTTCATTGGACCCACTATATCCGTGCCCCGACATTCGAATGGCCGCGATGCTGATTGTCGGATGTAGCACATTCGGGGGTTGGTGTAGAACCACTCCGTGCACTTGGCATCGGTGACGGCTCTTGGCGATTTTCATGCGGTCGGTCATCATCGAGGGCCGAGTAGTACCCTAGTCTTTTAATTTTCATTTTCATCTTCGGACCCGGTGGTGAGCGCCACGAGTCTGAATGCACCTCTTTAACAATTTCACGGGCCTCGGACCCGCTTAGGCACCTTAGCCGCATTTGATCGAAAAGACCTTCGTATAATGTGTTGTTTATTAATGCGTAGGACGAGTTCTTTTCTTGATCGATGGGTAACGACCGATCATCTGGTAGTTTTTCTGTTTGCGGGTAATCATTAATGGTTGTCGCCGATCTTACGTGTTTTTACGTCATTGCTTTGCGATTGATCCTTTTTCTTTTTCGATTTGTGTATTGTGTCTATGTCGAGTTGTGATAGGACTCGACGTCAGTGAGCTGACACTTCCAGCGATTCATCTTGCAAACAGGCAAATTCTTTTGCGAGACGGGCTAGCGCATCTGTTAAGCGTTTTCTTTTAGGGAATTTTGTAGATCGTCACATTCGAATCTGTTCAGCAATTTGTATGGCATCTTGGAAGTATTGCTCGAGTCTTGGTTTTAAAATTCTGTATTGTCCGCGATACGTTGAATGATTAATTACGAATCCCCGTAGATGTTGATGTCACGTTATCCCAATTTGAATAGTTAATTCCAGTCACTGTTATGAGGGCTTCGTATTCAGCTTCGTTATTTGTGCGCGGCTGCTGTCGAGTGGTAGGAGTATCTTAACATCCCCGCTCAGGTGTTATAAAGATTAGTCAGATCCACGCCTTGCCGGGCACTATCACTTGCGATTCTTCGTCTTTATGTGCTTGAAGATGCTCCGTCGAAATATAATTCCCAACGTCGATCATCATGGTCTTCTAAGTTCATTATTTGTTCATCCGCAAGTCGTCGTTGAGAGGCGATTCTGCCGTGAAAGGGTGTCTTTGCGAGAAGTCTGCTAAGACTTGTCCCTTTACGGCACGAAGAGGCACGAAAGTTATATCGAATTGCAATAATATCATTGACCATCTGGCAAGTCTGCCGGAAAGCGTTGGACGGGTCATCAAGTATTGCAACGGATTAAATTTCGAGATCAGGTTGACCTTATGAGAAAGCATATAATGCCTGAGCTTTTGAGCAGCGAAGATCAGGGCCCAAACAATGCTTTTCGATTGCGGGATACCTTATTTCCGTCGGAAGTAAACGACGGCTTATGTAATAAAGAGCATTTTCTTTACCCCCATCATTGACACAGGCTAACGGGGCTCGAGAGAGTCGTCTAAAGCCGCGGTATAAAGTATTAGCGGTCTACACCGAGGCTGAGGTCGCTAAGACGAAGGTGTCATTAAGTATTGTTTAATGTCCTCGAAGGCCTCTCGACATTTCTCTTCCCAAATAAATTTGGCGTCCTTTTTAACTAGTGCGAGAAAGGTAGACACTTACTCGACAAGTTTGAGATAAAGCGTCGAAGATATGCCGAGTTTCCTTGAAAAGATCGTAGTTGTTTTAAGGTTACGGGAGGTGGCATTTCTAAGATAGCTTTAATCTTTTCGGGTCGATTTGATCCCACGATGTCGGACAACGAATCTACAGAATTTCCGGAGGTGATGCCGAAGGCGCATTTAAGGGATTCATCTTAAGGTTAAATTGTCTTAATCGTTCGAAAACGATTCTCGAATCATACGAGTGGTTTTCCTTTACTTTTGCTTTTGATGACCATATCGTCCACGTAGCATTCGACTTGATTGTGGATGAGATCATCAAAAATTCTTATCATTGCTCTACGGTAGGTTGCTCTGCGTTCTTCGATCCGAGATGGCATCATTGTGTAGCAATATACTCCGATCGGCGTTACGAATGCTTGTAAGTTTTTCATCTTACGGAGCCATTTTTATCTTGTTGTATCCACGAAGATCCATCCATGAACGAGAATATTTCATGTGTTGAAGCTGATGTCGATCATTAATTCGCAGGATCGGTAGAGGAATTCCTCTTTCGGGCATGCCTTGTTTAAATCTCTGAAATCCACACAAATTCGATCGACCATTCTTCTTCCGACTTGGTACCACGTTGGCTAACCAAGTCGGGTATTGTTCTTCAGCGGACAAATTTCGCGGTTGTCTTTGCTTAAGTCACGGTCTTCAGTAGCGGTGTTATTGAGTCGAGGGCTCTTTCTCCTTCTACGGTTGAATCCTCTTAATAACATTTTGTCCGCCTCGAGCTCGCGAGCATCGATTTCAAGTATGCTTAGCGTTCGAAGATTCATTATATTGATTGATGCTCCTGGATCCACCGATACTGCGGAAGCGTAAACTTCCCGATTGTAAGCGAAATGTACGATGGTCGGTTGTGGTCTGTCGTCCCAGTAATAGGTCGTCGTCCGTGAAGGTAACACCTGTTGTTCCTTTAACGAGCGAGCCTCATCTAAGGACTCTCAGGCCATTTGAGCTAAGCAAATTTACCGGATCAAGTAAGGCCACTGATCGAGCTTCTCTCATCTCCTTTGATAAGATGAGAGCGTCGTAGATGCTCGGTTTGGTCGGTAGTTTCCTAAGATGGGCTAGCACGTTGTAATCCACTTTGTTTTCATGTGCCTCATTTTCTTCTCGAATGGGTATTTCTCTCTGGGGTTGGTTCTTCTCGAACAGACCACTGCTTTCCTTTGTCTTTTGGACCCATTCTCGGAGGTAGAACTCTTCCACTTCTTAAGTTGACTTACGTGATTTCTTCGAATTTAGCATTGAGTTTTTCGGTGTCTCTTCTCGAATTGGAATGACGGATTCTTCGGGATTAGCTTCGGAGTACGAAGGCTCTAACTTCTATTGTATTTGGATCTCCTCGAAACTCGCAAATAGATTCGTTGCTTGTTAAACTCTCGTAGCCTTCCTGGTGGATGTCTTCTTCATCATTGTGATCGTCGAGATTGTGTATGATTTGAGAATTGTCATTTGTATCGGAATCGACATCCGGATTAGGTTGATTGTCGCTAGTTACGTAATCGTTAGAAACAGTCAAAACGTAGCCAACGCCATAACCCTCATCATTATAAGATCCCACTGGAGTGGGCAGATAATCATATAGAGTCGGAAGTTCGAGGGATTTCTCCCCGAATCGGAAACAACTATCCTAGGATAAGCGGCCCCTAGTCTAGCCTTAGGTGCCTCGGTCTTCTCTTCTTCGTCGATTTTCTTCTTTTCTTCGATTATCTCTTGTTGAGGTTGTTCTTCCATCGCAAGTGATAGCGCCGACTTGACGGGTTTCGAACTGCGAGTTGAAGCTCGCACCGAAGTGGTTTGGATGCGATCTAAAATATTCTTCGAAGACTTTGTCCGACGGTAGTCCATCCATCATCGGTCGCATAGGGATGCTATCGGAACAATGAGATCCGTCGAGATAACATTGACGGAACCTCCTTTACAGGGTTCCTTCATGTACTCCCTCGGGATCGTTATATTCCCTTTCAGAAGATTGTCGTTGAGCCGACTCTTGAAAGTAATACAATCTTCATCTTATGCCGAGCATCCGGTGGTAAGGGCGAAAGTTGGGATCACCTTTCTTGTCGACTTCTTAGGTCTCTTAGGTTACGGTAGTTGGAAATGCGGAGTCTTCATCAAGCTGCGGAACATTTTCGGCACTTGTCTCATTCTTGAATGGATACTCCACTGCTCGAAGCTCTCTTAACGTACGTTGCGGACGAGGTGGTTGTTCATCTTGTTGAGATGATCGATATGTGGGTCGGGAGTTCTCTGGTAATTCGTTGAGGTTCTTTGCGGCCGTTCGACGATATTTGTATCGGTTGCTTGCCTTTGTCGGCTAGCTGCAACGATCCGGACTTCTTTTCAAAAGTTTTCACGGGCTTCGTTTATCTGTTTTATCGGTGAAACTTAATTGCTTCGCCTCCTCTTGTAAGCTTCCGGCCTTGCTTAACAACTTCTCGAAAGTCTTAATAGTAAATCCCTTGAGGAGAAGTCTTATCGGGCCATGGATGCTTTTTAGTAAAATGCCGATTGCATCTTGTTCTTGTAGCTTGTGGCTCACACTTCATACTTAGGTTCCTCCATCGAAGTATGTAGTCCACGAAGGTTTCATTCGGCTTACGCTTCTCTACCGCTAAATCACTATAGTGATGTGGTGTCGAGCTTCCGACGAAATCGCTTGATGAAGAGGTTCTCTAATTCGAAAATGTCTTCACAGAGCCGTTTGGTAATTCCGCATACCAATCAAAGGCGATCCACGACGAGTCGGCGACAAATTGTCGGAAGAGTAAAGCATCACTTCCGCAGGCATTGCAACAAGCGGCACGAAAATGTGCAACATCTTGCTAGAGGTTTCCGGTTCCATCGAAGGTCTTGAACGGAGGTGGTACGAAGTTCTTCGGATATTGGACGGCGTCGAATTCTTCGGGGTAAGGTCTACCCGTCCGAATGGATGTCCCGCTCTTTGATTGTGCTAAGGTTTCTCGCACTTCTTCGTTACTACGAAGCTCTTGATATCCTTTTACGGAATCATACTTTGTGTTGCATCCTTCTTTAATTGATCATCTCCAGTTGACGGATGTAATCTCCTTTCCTCCGTCTACGATGTGAATAACTTCGGGGTGTTTCTCTTTGGGGTTGAACCGACTGCGGAGAGTGGCTAGGGCTACGACCATCTCTTCCATCCTTTTCGCCATTTGGGCGATCGTATCATCTTTCTCTTGAAGGTTGCCTCCTCATTACTTCGGCTCCTCTCTTCTGCGCGGTTGCAGGGAGCACCTTGTGAAGCCGACGAAGCTCGTGTTTCAACCATGTTAATTTACGCATATTCATCATCCATGAACTCGACGAGTCGACTTCATCTCCGAATTTCTCTTCTCTCTCCCTTGCTTAGTCGCCGAATATCGGTTCTTAGCTTTTCCATAGCATCTTCTAGTGGTCTTTTCGTACCTCCTTGCGGTTGTCATGTGATAATTGTCGAGTTTCTTTCCCATGAGTCCCCTTTCTTGCGGTAGCACTTTCCTCGGACTCGAGTCTCCTAACGAGACTTTCCTTTTACGAGTCGTTGTTTCGGTCTTAATTGGCCGGTAGTGGGACGCCATTACCATCCTTCTAGCGGCGAAGGCCGAGGCCAGGAAGGTCTGTCGGCTGAATGCTTGGAAGGTGGTATCCTCCACGATACGTAAACCCGAAACAACAACGGGTGGGCTAGCCTTCATTTTCTTATTTGGTTCTTTTGCGGCGATAGCGATTCTATTCGCGGCCCGAGACGAGATTTGGGCGGCACCCGCCACATCCTTCTTAAAATTTCAGACACGGGGCATCTTTCCTTCTTCGCTAACTTTTCGATCACGGTCGTAATCGGGCGAGTGGTGTAACCCTAGCCCTCTTCTTTGTGTTGTCGTTATAGTATGCGGGCCGAGGTAATGTAGAGGCGATCCTGCGGACATTTTCCTCGTCGAGTTGCGGCGGAAAGGGGATGGAATGCTGCTCCCTTCCAAAAGGGGTGTATACTCGGACGATGGTATGTATTCGGGTAGTGGTGTGTACTCGGGAATTTCTTCAGGAAAGCGACTTCGGCGGCTACGGCCTTCACAGCGATCTTCCTGCCTCTGTTCTCCTGCGGGTCCGTGTTAGGGGTGGAACCCTTGAGGTTGGACCCAATTTCAAAACGAGAAGGTCTTGCACGGAAATGCTGTACCCTCCGCGGTAACATGCTCGTTACAAATTTGGACTTCCTTCCCCTTCGGTTTGGCGGGAGCGGGGTAGGTGCGGAGACGACTAGACCGGTGGGGGTAGAGATAACGGTCCTTCATGGACGGCGGTACTCCTCTCGAGTTGGAACCCTTTGCGGAGGGGAAATTCTTGAGTTGATTTAAGGTTGAATTCGATCATGGGTTTCTCGGCTTCGACACTTTGTCCATCGGTGCGAAAAGGGTAACGTCGGCGATCTTGACATTTGTGTTCTCGAATCCTTGTCCAAGCCGGATGATCCCATTGTCGGGCGGTTCATCCTTGTAAACGGCGAGATCTAGTCCATTGGTGAAGGAGAAAATCGGCTTTGGGGCTTCCATTTCTGCGAGGTAGATTCGATTGTCGGTCCCGAGTTATGCTTCTTCTCATCGGGATGAAAAGAAAGGAATCGAAAAGAGTCGAACACATTCTTGTTCATGTATATTTATTAAAAGAGTTATTCATTAGAGGGTTTGTTTATTTAGAACGGAATGTTCGAAGGTGTAGAGAAGGTAATGAATGCGATTCGAGTTGGAAAGGAAAAGAAAGTCTTATGCGAAGACTTCTCGACTCGAAGGATTACTCTAAACTAACACTTATTGGGGGTCCGCCCCACCTCGGAAATGAGGTAAAAGGATCTCGGAACCTCTGCGTTTAGGGGTGTCTAAACGGTGGCTCCTAAATCCGAGAGAATGTTGGCTATACTCGTTCAAGGTAGAAATGAACATAGTATTCCAACGGAAAGAAGGGTAGTTTGATCCATTTGGGACATGGATACACCACCGATTTTTTGAAAGCAGAACTATTTGATGAAAATGGAGAGAGAAACTAATCCCCAGCGGAGTCGCCAGAAATTGTGCGGCTTATTTTTAGGTTATGTGTTTTGCAAAGGGATCGCCTACAGAAGTTGTCGGCGAATTTTAAATTTAATTTACATATATATATAATTTGGAAAGTAGTGTTTTGATTTTGAAAATAATTTTAAAAAATTTTAAGATATGAAGTCGAGCGATCTCGCATCTCGAATAGTTTATATAAACGAGCACCGCACCACTAAGCTGTATATCTATCCAGAAGAATAGATACATTGCTTGATGATGGGGCTCGATTAAATAAACTAGGAGATTTGTGACATCCGTTTGGTCTGCGAACCAATTTTATAAGCCGACGAGTTCCCATAGCTTAATATAAATGAATTAAGCGGGGTTTATATCTACAGGTTCTTAAAGTTCACTATAAGAGCGAGCCACATAGTTAATTACATCTTAAGTGATGGGAATCACTAAGAAAACTCTCGATAATAATCGGTAGATTCTGCTCTCGAGAATTGCAAAGTTTAAGTTTTCGAGGATTGAATTTTAGAATTTCGATAGGGAATGGATCGAGTTTGGAACGATTATTTTCGAAGTCGATGGAAGAAAAGTAGGAGAAGGTGAGGATCCAGAAGAATCTTGGCGACTTCCCGAACTATCATATTGTTTGGTTTGAATTTAGGAAAGTCCTAATGTTTATTTAATATTTTGATCTTGCCGATTTTAATTAGTTAGGACTTGTATTTGTATGATAAAATCATACGAAATAGCCTCGAAGATGTGAGGGTTTATGTCGTATCGGACGACTACCTCGGATTCTAAGACCAGGTTAGGGCTTAATTTACATGATATGATCATGCAAATGCCTAACGAAGAGTTGAGGATTTATGTTGCACTAGGCGAGTCTACCTCGAAGTCCTACGGCTTGGTTATTTAATTCTAAGAAAAGTTTCTTTGATGTAGATTCGGGTTTCTTGATGACGATGGCCGTCTTTGTCCATCGTGCTCCGAGCTCCTTGTTGTTGCGAGAGGTTTAGTTGTAGAAGTCATAAATCGGGAGATGAGAGAAGTGTTTGGTTTTAGAGAAAATCTTAATTTCCATGTGTCTTTAATATTTTAATTAAAACAGGTCTTAAAGTTGATTAAACGAGCCGATTAAGATCCGCGGTTCAGTCATCCAGCATAGATTATTTTCATCGAATTCACTTAGTCCGGATGAATTTACTAAACTCGACTAAATGAGTTCCGCACTTTCATTTGGACAGTGGGAAATCCAGTTAGCGACACGTGGGTTACATCATCAGAGGTATTCACGATCATTCGATGAGACGTTTTAATTTAGTTGTAGTTGTAGTTTTGTTGTTTTGTTTGTGATTAAATTTTGAGTTATTTTATATTTTGAATGTTGTGGCGATGAATTTTATCTTGTAGTGTCTTTTAATTTAGTTATGGGTTTCGGTTTTGGTTTACGTCCTAAAGGTGTAGGTTTTCATACAGTTGTTGTTTATCGTACGAGAAAAGTAAGTGCGATGCGATTAAATAAGTTGCGATAGAGTAAATCGCAATAAAATAAAAGCGTACTGGAGGGCCTTCCCGTCATCCCAAGTTGCACTTAAAACACCGTTGGAATATTTAAGCATTTAAAGTAAGTTCCTAGGTAAAGGTAAGGGAAGGGTTATGGTTTTCTACCGAGTTCACAATCTTATAGTTAGTCATTTCCTATGACGTCTAGGTTCTTGTATTTTAGTTTGGGGACGATTTTCTTCATCGAAAGAACAACTTAAGTTCGATTGTTCTTATAAATATCCTATCATATTGAGGAAGTGCTTTAAGACGAATCTTAAACATCTTTTCGATATTTCAGGATTGTTTTAAGTTCGAATGAATTTAATTACACAAATGAATTAATCGTCCGAGAGTTTAAGTTTTATTGTCTTGCTCGGTGAATTAGGACGTTTGAATATCCTATAAGTGAGGTAACACTTCTTTTAACACTCCTTTTAAGAGTTATGACATCATGAGCTTTCGAGGATGTTGAAGTAGGTTGTGATTTAATTTTAGTTAATGGATTTAAGTTTGGAATAGTGTTGAATTGTTTTAGATTTATTTTGAATTTCTTTATGTCTTAGGTGATGTTATATTTAATTTAATTTAATTTAATTTAACTTAGTTTAATTTAGTTTAATGTGGTTTAATTTAATTTAATTTCACTTAAGTTAATTTAATGTAATATGATTTAGCTTAATTTAATTTGATTTAATTTGATTTAATTTAGTTTTAATTTAATTTAATTTAATTTAATTTAATTTAATTTAATTTAATTTAATTTAATTTAATATAATTTAATTTAATTTAATTTGATTTAATTTAATTTAATTTAATTTAATTTAATTTAGTTTTATTTAATTTTTAATTTTAATTTAATTTAATATAATTTTTAATTTAATTTTTTAATTTTAAAGGGATTTATTTTAAATAATTTAACTTTAATTTAATTTAATGATTAAGTCTTTTAGCATTTTAAATCTTAAACTTGGATTATCATTTTAATTAGGAATTAAATATTATTGGGATGATTAATTTAGGGATTTATAAATTAAAGAACAAATCTCTTCACAATAATATCACTATTTTAATAATTAGATTTTATTATTCTTCGAATTTAGCTAATTATTTAATTAAGGTTTATTAAAATTGTTTTAAATTGTTTAGTAGGTTTCTACCCCTTAATTATCTAAATTTCAATCATCCAAATCAAATTAAAATCAAATATTTTGCTTATTAACTTCATTAAGCCTAAAGTCTTAATTAAAGGGTTAAGATTTTAATTACCATTTGCCTTGGCCTAATAATTTCATAACTCACTAAATTGAGCTCGAATGAACTTGAAATTTTTATGTTACTTCACTCGTATGTCGATAAAGACATTAGAGGAGAAAATGTGATTTTTACGTATTTAATTTATTTATATAATTATTTTTGGTGGAAAATAAGGATTTCGAGGAAAATTTAATAATATGACCAAAGGAAAGTTTTTGTCCTTAAGAAAATTATGGGGCATTCCTAATGACCAGAGGACCACTTGGACCAATTTTTGTGATTTTTTGAATTATATTTTATTTATTAGAATTATTTTAAGCTTTGGAGTATTAATTAATTTAAAAATAGAATATAAGTTGAAAAATGAATTTTATAATTTTTAAAATTCTCTCTGATATCAAGGATTCAGAGAACCAAATTTTACAATTTTCTGATTTTTCTTTGATTTATTATAATTATTTTAGTGAAAATGCTTGGAAAATACATTTTTTTTTAATTTTAAAATTACCCTAGAGCTTTAAAATTTAATATCTCATTAAATAGACCTAAGAAAAATATGGGGTTTGTTCCTAAGTGATTATATTTCAAAATATGACATTTTGGTGAATTTTATTATTTTTGTGATTTTTATTATTTTTAATTATTAAAATATTAAAATAATGATGAAAAATCAACTTTTTTAGAAAATTGAAATTTTAATTTTCTTAAATTCCTCTGATATCGAGAGGCTCAAAACCAATTTGGTGAATTTTTGAAAGGTATTTTGAAAGTTATGAATTTTTAAAGTTTAAAATGACTAAATGGCTTAATCAACCCATTTAGTAGAGGCTAACTGAAGTCCGATTGACTTCAAACTTTTATGGTGGGTTCCTCTGATCCTAAAGGTCGAGTGGAGAATTGATTTCAAGTCAATTTGATCTATGGTTAACTCTAATTAATTAGAGAGTCCATTTTGGGTATTTAAGCCGATTAGGGTTATTTTGAGTGAACTAACTCGAGTCCTATTTTTCCTAGGGTTCTGCGGTCGATAAGGAACATCACTGAATTTTCCTAGAATTTATTTCACAACATGCTTAATTATTGGAATTAAAATACTCAAAACAGCTACATGCATTTGAAAAATCAATAACTTTTCACAGAGATGGCCTCGACCTTGGAAAATTCGGGGAATGTTCCCAAGTTCGGAGGCTTAAAGCTACATGGTCTCATTCCAGTAGTGAATTGTATGAATGCATGGAGAATTAAAACAATGCGGGGAGTAAATAATTAATTAAAAATAAAATACTTGGACAAAATTAATTAATTTCTTTTCCACATTATTCTCCTACATTCATTTGAGCGAGATGGTATTTTTATTTTATTTTTGTGATTTTTCTACACAAAGATATGGATTTTCGAAGTTTAGGGAATTAAATAAATCAGAAAACCCCTAATTTTCTATTTATCCGAGTCGGCGCCGCGTCGACCTTAGCATCTCCGAAGTGTCGCGTGGCGCGCTCCCATTCGACGCCGCCGCTCGAGTCTGCCGGCCGCGGTCCCGCCTTCGCGTATCATCTCGCTCGTCCGACGCTAATCGAGCCGTCCGTCCGCGCGTGTATTAAATGGACGGCATCCGTTCATCGTCCCCGAGCCTCTAACCCGAGAACCGTCCACCTTCTAGCCACCAAGATCTCACTCGATTCTCCATGGATGTTTATGTTCTTACACTCTATGGATTCGTCTTGAAGAGACGAACACATCTATACGGCTAATGTTTATTGAAATTGACTCATTTGAAATGGAGAATGTTTAGAAGCTCGGGATGAAGAATTGATCCATACCTTAGCTGCGAGAGGTGAAGCCTCGATCGGAGATGCTCGGCACGTTCGTTGGAGGCTGCAGGAGGCTAGGGATGAAGCACAGGGATGTGGTGAATTGCTCAGGTGTGATTTTCACCAAGGCTGATCACAACCTTTGGAGTCTGGAACAAGCTGGGTGGCTCGGAGATGGGGCTTTTCTTCGGTGGACACCTTCTCTTGGTACGGTGAAGGTGTAGGACCAATCGATTTGAGGATTGATCCATTGTGGAGAAGTGTCCTGGTTTTGGGTGGAATTTCGGTTGAGAAATTGGATTTTGTCGAGTGGGGATTAGAGCGAATTGACATCGGGGATCAAGCTGCTCTAAGGGGTGGAGAAGGGTTTGGAACAATTTTGGCGAGTTTCGGCGAGGTTTGTGCAACTCTCCTCTCATGGCCGTGAGGGTGTGGTGTTTAAATAGGAGAGGGTGGAGGGCCTCCCGGGGAGAGTTAGGGCTTTGGATCACCTGCTTCGGGCATGGGAAGAACAGCCGTGGTGGCCGTTGGGCATGGGGCGGCTCGGCGAGGGAGAATTCCGAAGTTGGCTCACATGTGAGCTCTCGGCCATGGTGTTTTCCGGTGACTCAGTGGCTGGCCGGCCAGGCATTGGTCACCATCTTGTTCGGGTGGGTCGGGGCTGGGGTTTAGTGTAGGCGATTGGCAAATGCCATGTGTAAAAGGCTTGGATTAGAATGGAATGGGAGAGGGCTTATTTTGGCTCAAATTGGTCGACCCCTCCATTTGGGCTAGGTGCACCACCCGAGGCTTTGTTTAGGTTGAATAGAAAGTGATTTAGAGTCGGCTTAATCGGTGGGGAATGGTCGCCATCCAAGTACGATTAAGCTTTAAGCAAGGTTTAGTGGAATCATGGGAGTGGTTAATCACCTTTAGGAATTAAGGAAAGAGTCTCCTCCTTTTGCCCAAAATGGCATGGTGACATGTAAAGAGGCTCTCATGGCTTCCATGTGGCTCATGCATGGCTTCATGGCTCACCTTTGGCTTGGGAAAAGTCGAGTCGATTTCATGGAAATGGATTTAAGAAAAATTTTGGTATTTAGGGGTGATTTGGCATGAGGCTTGATTTGGAATTATTTGATGATGTGATTAGAACTTAGGGAATGGCTTTGATTAAGTGGATGGCAAATGGAAATGTCATGTGGGCTTTAGGGTAGATTTTGGGCTCATTGAAATGGTTTTAGATGGGCTTTTAAATGGTTTAGGAAAGTGGGCTTTTGAATTTTAAAATGGATTTTGGGATGAAATTTTGGTAAAGGCTTGGGCCAAATAATTGTTGAGTTTGGTTTAGGGATGTGTCATGAGTGATTTGAAACAAATTTGAGGTGATTTGGGTTTGAATTGGGTTGGATGTGGGCCTTTTGGTAAAGAGGCTAAGGTGGGCCAAAATGGGCTACCATGGGCCAAAGTTGGGCTAGGGTTGAAATTGATGTAAAATTAATGTTGGGAAATGTTTATGGGAGTGTTTCAAAGAGGTTTTGACTTTGGTTGAGGCTTTGATTTTGGGGTTTGGGCTTATTTGGGCTAGGTTTAGGTTTAGGTCGAAATTGGGCTTTTTGATTTTGGGTTGAATTTAAGTGGGGTTTGGGTCTAAATTTTGGGCAAATCATGTTAGTGTTTTGTTTATGGGGATGTCAAGGAAGGTTTAGAAAAGATTTGGGGTTAATTGGAGTTGAATTGGGTGAGTTTGGGCTAAGTTTGGGTCATGGGTCCAAGTGGGCTTTAAGGCAAAAGTGAAATTGGATCCCAATGCCAATCAAATTGGGCTTGGATTGGGTCTAGATTGGTGTTGGGGATGTTAGATTGAAGTTTAGAATTGAATTGGACCAGAATTTGGGTCAATTGGGTAGGTTAGGTTTGACATTGGGTTTACTTTGGGTTAAAATGGGTCAAATTGGGGGTTTTGATAAAAGTGGGGTAAATTGACAAAATTGGCCCATGGTGTAGTTGAACAAAATGAAATTGGGAATATTTGGGATTTTCTGGAATTTTCTGGGAATTTTCTGAATTTTTTGGATTTTTTGACTAAGAGGGGTATTTTGGGTATTTGGAGGGTATTGGGAGGTATTTTTGGAATTTTTGGTATTTTTGGTTATGGAAGATCAATTTGAGTGGGGAGGAAATGTTTAGGATTGGTCTTGAGGAATTTTGGGTGATTTGGAGATTTTTGGAAAATTTGGGTAATTTCAAGGGTTTTGGGTAGGTTAGGCGGGTGTAGGGTCCCGGGGGTCAAAAATTGAAAATTTGGAAAATTGAAGATTGGGTGAATATAAGTGGAATAAAATCATTTTGGTTGAGCCATGAAGCCACATCAAGCCCATATGAGCCATGAAGGGACTCATTTGAGCGTATTCACTATGTTGTTCCTAACCCTCTTAGCCGAGGGCTTAGGGGTTAGGACCATCCATGTGAATCACTTACATGAGTCGGGAGGTCGAGTTAGGTATAGGTGTGGTTTTAGGAGGTGTATGGAAGTGTAGTGTATGAGTGTAGTGTGTGTGTAAGTCGGCCCCTTCACTGGACCAGGGCCACCTGGGGCGATCCTAAGGCCAAAGAGTCCTATAGGAACTCATCCTTTAAACTTCACACTTGATTTCAACCCTCTAGGTGATTAGGGGTCTACGGTCGAGTTTGTGGAGTTTGCGAGGAGTTAAGAAGTGGTTTGAAATTCTAGATGGTGGATCCCGATTCTAGTCCTCTAAGATAGTCAAAGGAAAAGCCTAAGGCTAGATCCTAAGTACTAAAGAGAAGAAGAGAAGACCTCATCAAAAATGAGGTCAACAGTGACGTCTCAAAAATTTGTCCATTACCGACCACCACATTTCCTGAACCCGTATATGGTTATGACGTTTGTAAATGTTCGACATGAGGAGTTAGATGAGTTGTGTCGCCAATATTTTGAATCCAATCTTGTGATTTTGTGGGAGCTTGGGTTGAAATGATGTCACCGAGGGATTTGTGGGTGGTTTATATCTGTGTCAGCATTGATTTGCAAAGTGCCCATGTTTGTTACAAAATTGACATGTTACAGCAGAATTTACTTTTGAGGGGTTGCTAACTTGCTGGTTTTTTTGGGTTGAATTGGTTATTGTTGAAGCTTTTTAAGCTGTTAAAGCCTCCTTTGTTTTTGAATGTTAATAAATCAACATGTTGGGTGGTTCTTGTGTATTCTTGAGCAATATTGCATTCTTCGCTATGAAGAAGAGCATAGAAATCCTCGAGAGAGAGAGGTTGCAAGTTTGTGCAGATGGCCACCTTGAAGCTTTGATAACTTGGTGTTAGACCATTTAATGTGTAAACAATTATGTTCTCTGTGTCCACTTTAGATCATGTTGCAACAATGTTATCTACCAGATTTTAACCATGACGAGGTACTGTGTCATAGTGCTTGACGCCATGGCAATGTTGTGTAACTCGTTCTTTAATTGAATAACCAAAGATTTGTTAGAGGCCTAGAACCTTTTTTTCAGAGTTTGTCATATCTCTGCAGTAGTGTTTAAATAAAGTATGTAAGAGAGAATTGAGGGTGAGATGGTAGAAAAGTTTGTTGCTGCTATATTTCTACCCACCATCTGCCAGATGACATAATGAGTTGCAAAGACATTGATGTACTCTCTCCTGATGAGTTGCAAAGTTCTTTACTGGTCCATGAACAGGAGATGAGGAGAGGTTCAACAACATAAAAGCAAGCTTTGAAGGCTTCCACCGATACCCATTCCGACAATTTCAAGAGAAAGGGTAAAAGTAATGGTAGAGGAAGAGGAAGAGGAGACTGGAAAATAAGATGAAGCTGGAATTTCAAGAACAATAATGAACAATCTCGCGACAAAAGAAGAGGACAGGATTTTGTCAAATCCAAGGTAAAGTGCTTTCAATAATAAATATGGTAATTATGCATCTGATTGTTATACAAAGTTGCCACATAGTAAAAAAAGGGAAGAAATTTCAAATTTTGTCGCGGAGAAGGAAGCTGAAACGTTGTCGATGGTTGTTCAAGATGAGCAAAAAGCTGAAACAGATATTTGGTATATGGATACAGGCTACAGTAACCATATGAGTGGAAATAAGTCTTTTTTTTCACATTTAAATGAAGATTTTCGTTCTACTGTGTGTTTTGGTGATCATTTTATTGTAAAAGTGATGGGAAAATACGATATTAAGAAAAGAACCAAGAATGGTTTTGTAGAAACAATTTCTAATGTGTTGTATGTTCCTGACATGAAAAGTAATTTATTCAGTGCTGATTAGTTACAAGAAAAGGGTTATGTAATCACTATTAAGAATGATGTTTGTGAAATTTATGATTATGTTAGAGGTGTTATTGTAGGTTTTCAGATGAATTCAAATAGATTGTTTCCATTGAAGATTGAAAGCATTCAATCTTGCTTGATGGATGAGATGAAAGACCCTTCACGGCTATGGCATTTTCGTTACGACCACTTGAGTTTTGGTGGATTGAAGGCCCTTTAACAGAAAAATATGATGATGTACCTTCCTCAAATCACCACTCCTTCCCAAATCTACGAAGAATGTGTTGCTAGCAAACAACATCGTTCTGAATTTCCAAAAGGGAAGTCATGGAGAGCAAAATAAATTTTGCAGCTGGTTCATTCAGACATTTGTGGTTCGATAAACCTAACTTATAATGGAGGTAAACAATACTTCATTACCTTCATTGATGACCTTTCCAGAAAATATTGGGTGTATTTTTTACAAGAAAAATTAGAAGCTTTCTCTACATTTTAAAACTTCAAAGCTCTTGTGGAGAATGAAAAAAGAAAGAAAATTCAGACCCTACGAACAAATCGTGGTGGTGAATATTGCTCAACAAAATTTGAAGTTCTTTGTGTAGGGCATGACATTCAAAAAGAACTTACAGCTGCATATACACCACAACAGAACGATGTATCATAAAGGAAAAATAGAACCATTCTCAACATGGTGAGAGAGAGAATTGCTAGTAAAAGGAAGAATTCCAAAGTCTTTTTGGCCAGAAGCAATAAACTTGAGCATTCATGTTTTGAACAGAAGCCCAACCTTTCTTTTTCAAAACATAACACCAAAAGAGGCTTGGAGTGGGAGAAGACCAAATGTGGATCATTTTAGAACCTTTGGAGGCATTACATATGCTCATCTTCCAGATTAGAAAAGGAAGAAACTTGATGACAAAGCTGAAAAATGTGTATTTCATGGTGTAAGTGATACAATCAAAACATATAAAGTGTTCGATCCACTAACAAAAAAGATTGCGATAAATAGGGATGTTGTTTTTGATGAAGAAAATACTTGGGATTGGAATAGACAGCAGCCTACTCAAGTCCTTTATGAAGATGATGTTGAACAAAAGCAAATTTCAAAACCTTGGTTGGTTGAAAACTCATCACGCACTACTCCTATAGGTGTTGAAACTGCACCAACATATGCTGGAATTAATTCTCTTCGTCGTGTTCGAAGAAGGCCAACTTGGATGCAAGACTATGAGGTAACTGGAATTGACAATCCAGAAGATCCAATTACACACTTTGCACTGTTTTCAGATTATGATCCTACCACGTTTGAAACTGTCGCCAAAGAAAAAAATGGAGAAAACAATGGATGCTGAAATTGATGCCATTGAATGGCGTGACACTTGGGAGCTCTTTGATATTCCAAATGGGCAACAAACCATTGGTGTAAAGTGGTTCTTCAAAACAAAGTTGAAAGAAAATGGTTAAATTGACAAGCACAAAGCACGCTTTGCCGTCAAAGGGTACAAGCAAAAATATGGGGATGATTATACATAAGTCTTTTCTCCGGTAGCAAGACATGACACAATCAGGATGGTGGTTGCATTGGCGGCACATATTTCTTGGACTGTATTCCAATTAGATGTCAAAATCAACATTCTTGCATGGGTACTTAGAGGAACATGTATTTATTGGACAACCCCCTCGTTATGTGAAGATTGGAAAAGAACATAAAGTTTATATTGGAAAAATGTTCTTATGGACTAAAACAAGCTCCACGAGCTTGGTATAGTAGTATTGAGTCTTATTTACTTAAAGTTGGTCTTTTTAAGTGTTCCTATGAGCATACACTTTTTGTTAAGATTGGAGATAAAGGGAAAATGCTCATTGTCTGCTTGTATGTTGATGATCTTATATTTACTGGAATTGTTATGTTATGTTTGAAAATTTTAAAAGGTGTATGATGAATGATATTGATATGTTTGACCTTAGTATGATGCACTACTATCTTTGCATAGAAGTAGATTACTTGGCAGTAGAGGTGTAAACGAGCCTAACACGAGCGAGTCAGGCTCAGCTCGTGTTCGGCTCGTTTATATTTCGAGCTCAAAAAGTGTGTTCGTGTTCGGCTCGTTTGTTAGTGAGCCGAACACGAGCCCATAAGATGTTAAAGATTATTGTTTATATTAAAATATCATTTGAATCTAATTTAATAATTTTTCTTAATTAATAAATTTAATTGATTATAAATCATTGTAGCCTTGCAGTCAATTAATTTTTTTTGAAAATACTAGTCATCAGAAATATATATATATATATAATTGATGAGTAATATTTCGAGCCAAAACGAGCTGAACACGAACAAACAAATCTTCGTTCGTGTTCGGCTCGTTAACTTAGCGAACAAGTCGAACACGAGCTGCTCGCGATCAACTAGCCATTTTGACAGTCCTACTTGGCAGATGGGATCTTTATTTCTCAAAAGAAGTAAATTGGAGAAATCTTGAACCTGTTTCAGATGATGGATTGTAATCCTGTGAATGCTCCAGTTGAAGTTGGCTTGAAGTTACACATAGATTATAAAGGAAGAAACATTAAAAGCATTTTCTACAAACAAATTGTGGGCAGTTTGACGTATTTAACCGCAACAAGGCCATATATAATGTATTCTGTGAGCTTAATCAGTAGGTGTATGGAGGGTCCTACAGAAATGCACTTGTTAGCTGCTAAAAAAATTGTCCGTTACTTGCAAGGAACAAGAGACCTTGGGATATCTCACAGGAAGGGTGTCAAGTCTAATTTGTTAGGTTTTACTGATAATGATTATGTAGGAGATCAAAATGATAGAAGGAGCACTACAGGCTATGCTTTTATGTTTGGAACAGGTGCTATTTCGTGGTCATCTAAGAAGCAACCGATTGTCACCTTATCAATCAAAGAGCTGAGTTTGTCGCTGCTACAACTTGTGCTTGCCAAGTTGTTTGGTTAAAGAGAGTTCTTGAAGAGCTGAAATTCAAGCAACTAGGAGCTACTAAAATTTTTTGTGACAATAATTCAACAATCAAGATCTCCCAGAATCCTGTGTTGCAAGGAAGAAGCAAGCATATTGATGTGAAGTTCTATTTCTTGAGAGACCTTAGCAATAATGGAACAATCGATCTAGTCTACTGCAGGAGTGAAGATCAGATTGTTGATATATTCACCAAAGCTCTCAAGATGGAGTCATTTATGAAGCTTAGAAGATCACTTGGAGTCTGCTCGCTAGAAACAATGAAGACTTTAAACTGAATGTTGGCAAACATCAGTTTAAGGGAGCAATTGTTGGTTAATTAGTTATTTTTCATTTGTTGGTTAATTAGTTGCTACATGTTTGAAGTAATGGAGTTGTGGGGTTGTGAGGTAGTTACATGTTTGAAGTAGTGGAACATAATAGCTACTTCTGTAAAGCCTATAAAGGCTTTAGTCATTATTTCATTTTGTGGGTGAAAAAACAATGAAAGAAAAATATTTCTTCTTTCTTTTTAACTTGTATCAATTATATGTGTAAAAATTGAATTATAGGTGTCAGATATGTAAATATATGTATGAATTGAGTGGTATGTAAAACTTTCTTATAAGTAACTTTAAGACTCTGTAAGAAACTCCATATTCCTTCAATGAATAACTTGCCAGCTACCTCCATCCAATTATCAGATGTACTTTACATACACAACACACAATTCTTATGTAATTACATGCCTCATGCTTAGCATTCAAATGTAAATATGAAAGTTTAGGTGTGAGTGAGAAATGTAAATACATAAAATTTGTGTGCTATGTATGTAACATTTCTAAAAATTTAAAATATACATGTAATATTGACTTAAGAAGTTTGAAAAAGAGTGCATCCAATCATAAAGAAAGAACCACTGGGCATCGTTGTCCTGAAGCACTCATGGAGATAGAACATTCAAAGAATAAATGTGAATGAGAATTGATTTTCTTAATCAGAATTTCAATAAGAATTGATGATAAGGGTAAAAAATTTAGGAAATTCTAAATAATGCATTTAATAAATTGTATGTTTACACACAAATGATGAATTACACCTAACTTTATATAATAGAATGACCGGCATAGCAGTCCATAAAATAATAGATCAGAATCCCTTTAAATTGGGAATCCTACTAAATCAGGAAAACATAAAAATAGGAAATTAAAAAAGATATATTAAAAAAGATATATCTAATAAAGGCAAATATATATATATATATATATACATATATATATATATATATATATGTATATATATACATATATATGTATATATATGTATATATATACATATATATGTATATATATGTATATATATACATATATATGTATATATAATATTATGAGTAGAGGAAATAAATTCCTTCCCATTGAGCACACGGATTGTCTACTTCATACACTCTTCGAGTTGAGTTGTATGTATTGTACAAATCAAGCTTGAAATTCAATTTATCATAATTGACACTGGGTAATGCTTTGATGAAAATATAACATTTTGAATCTTGTTGGAATATAGCTTAGTTGAACAGTTATGTTGTTAACCTTTTCTAAAATAAAATATCGGTCAATTTTGATGTGTTTTATTCTATCATGATGCACAGATAATAGTTGTTTGGCTGTCACTGAAAATCTTAATTGTGTCATTCGTCGTAACCTTAAGTTTCTTTAATAGTTTTTGAAACCACATTTCATCACATATTCATAGTGCAAGAGCACAATATTCAGATTTTACATTACTTCGAGAGAGAACAACTTGTTTTTTCCTCTTCAAGTGACAAGAATGCCCCAAACATATAAACAATACTTACTATTGATTTCCTACCAGTTACCTCACGCGCTCAACTTGCATCTATGTATATTTCAATCTCATGCTTTTCAAGATCATACACAGGAGTCATCTTCAAGAATCTTAAATTTTTTCCACTACTTTAAAATGATTCTCAATTCGAATTATTAATTTTTTAGCATACTACGCAAACAAAGTACGAAATATCAGTCTTGTGTCTCACAGTAATTTAGCTTGCTTATAAGTCTTTTATATCTTTTGAATCCTACTACATTCTTCACTTTTGTTCAATTTTTTGCTAGGAATCATGAGTGTTCCAACAGTTTTACACCCAAGCGTGTTAGTTTCACTTAACAGGTCTAACATGCACTTTCACTGGGATATGATAATTCTCTCCTTAGACCAAGCCACCCCCATTCCTAGAAAGTATCAGTCTCAAAGATTCTTGATCTCAAATTCTGTTGCAAGCATCATTTTTCTAAATCATCAACTGTCAAAATAATGTCATCTACATATACCATGATAATAATAACCTTTGCCTGTAAGATTATATTTGACAAAGAGTGTATGATCAACATGACACCAATGAAATTTATTCGTAGTGACAGGTTTTAGCAAATCTGTTAAACCAAGTACGAGGAGATTGCTTCAATCCATATAAGAATTTCTTGAATATAGATGCTACAAAAATATCAATCAATCATTTGAATGATTGAGAGGCAACACCACTCAAATAATGACGCATTCAAGGTTATATGTCAAATTTTTGAATCTCCAGCTATGAGATTGCTTAAATTTAGGGTATGATTCTCTCATTAATCATTGCTTTCAAAATTAAAGATAGATTATTAAAAAATATAGTTCATTTACATACACACGACACAAGTTTTATGTATTTACATAATTAACACCTATAACACCTAAACTTTCATATTTATATGTGTTGAATCATTTTAAGACGTAAGGTCTCATATCGTTCGTGAGTCCACACAATTCGGGAGAGACCTGTATAAGGAAGGTGAAAGAAGAAAATGAACAAGTTCACCAGGTCTAAACTATATGTTCTCCTGATGATCATTGTCGAACGGAGCAGAGAGGATGATCAAACAAGAGATAAAGAAACAATAAATTCATAAAGTCCAAGCATGACATCTCTCAAAAAGGCCCCAAAAAAAGGTCCCCTCATTGGATCTCTCTCTTCAGTATTTATACATGCTTATCAAAAAATAATAAAATATGAATCGTAGAGCCTAAAGTATGCTCATATTGTCTTGATGAAAAGATCACGATGTGGATAACATACAACCCATAAATGAGGACGTGACACATGTTCATCTTAGATATAAGTATTGAATTTTATGTTTTGTTAATTCCGAGGATCACTGACGAGAAAAAATTTGATAGAAAAGGTTGATTGATTAGTCGGCCATATGAACTTGACAGATTAGTCGTGCGACCCAGTTAAGCAAGTCAGCATGGTAGCTGCTGGTAGATGACAGCTGGCACATCATTAAGTGATGTCAGCATATCATTTCAACAAATTATTTCAATGATATCTATATCTTATATGTAGATGGGCTTATCAAGCCCATTAAGCCCAGACACGTACATTATCTCCCAAAAAAGCCGATTTTTGGTATACAACATGCATTGCACTCAAATCCTTAAAATCCCATAAAAAAAATCATAAACTAACTTTTTAAAGATGAAATAATCAATAGGTTTATGAAACCATATTATGTGTAAATATCAAACCAAATATGTTAGATTCGTGAATACATAAGAACTATGAGGCATACATGTAAATTTCCCTAAAAAATAAAAGAAAAACTTCATATAAAATTTGGATTTGGTTTGAATGTATGTTTACACTTTAAATTGATTTAAAAATAAAATTACCCCCTCTAAGTTTAAACCCATACCACAAAAATCTAACCAATAATGCTTATGAAAGGGTTGATTTCTTTTGAATTATAAGCTGTCTAAAATAAAGAGCTCTCAAGTTTCTTTACAAGGTTGGTTTCTTCTAAATGAGGCTATTTGTGTTGAGTGTTAGAAAACAAAGAGCATGAGGTATAATAATAAGAAGGTTACTATTTAAAAAAATAAAGAAGATGAATAATGTGACAATAAGAAATTTAATATTAGAAGAAAAATGGCCAAAATATTGGGAACTAATTGTGATCAAAAGGAGCATCTTCATTTCAATTATATTTAAATGACATAAATTATGTGATTCTAATTTCCCGATATATTTTGAAATGTATAAAATAAAACAAAAAAGAACGCATTTTTTTGAAATAAAAATATCATAAAAAATTGATATTTTTTAGCTATTTAAGTCCATGATGATAAATATTGGGTGAAGATATATTGAACCAAAATTTTGTCATTATTTATAATATTATCTAAAAAGAGGAAAGAGGGAGAGAAGAGAGATGAACGATAAGAGAATATAATAAATCAAACAACTCTTAAGCACAAAGGGAACAACTCAATATATATCAGGATTGTGAAAACCGGGCCGGACATCGAATTAGAAAAAAAATAGATTCAAGGTTCATCGGTTCAATCGGGGTCGAACCGTGTTGACCTCACTTTTATCGAGGTTTAGTTTTCCTCATAGGATTTAGGGTTCTAGCTTTAGGAGCTTTCCCGACGATCTTAGATTCCTAGCACTGGGCCCACCTCGTTTTAGAAAATTTGGAGCCACCTCTTTACTCTTTTGGAGCCCCGGATTAAATTTCGTACATCTAGTTCATAGTAGGTTGGAATTGACGTTAGAAGTCCAAATTGAGTTCTCATAGGACCACCGGACATTAGGACAGCCTCGTGCACGTTTCTTGCACCACCAAGCACAAATTCCTCAATTCGCGACCTCGACGCTTTCAGTACTCCGCAGTGGATCAAAACCGAAGTCAGAACGCCGGGACGAGCGACATCAGAGTCAGAATTTCAGAAAAGGCCGGATTTGACGCACTTTCGACGAGACCGTCGACAAGGTCGTCCGGACGACCTCGGATGACGAAACGGACTACGCTGATGCGTCCGGAACGTCGATTTTACCTAAATTTGACATTTATTTTGCGACGACAGCCTATTTAACTAAATCCTAGCCCTAAAGACTCGCCTCCCCCGCTCGGTTGACCTCGCCCGTCCCGCACGAGCACGAGGGAAGCTTCCTCGGGCCTTCTCCCGCGCTCGAGCATGGCACCTCTTTGCGGCCGTCACCTTCTCGAGCCGCACGTAGTTCTCTCCCCATCCCTGCTCGAGTGTTATCTCTGCGTGGTGGTCATCTCGCGTGATCCCCGCGCGGTCTTGTCCCCTGCTCGACTTCTATCCTTGTTGCTGAGCCTCGGCTCTTCCCTGCGGCACTTTGTCGCCACTTCCCGTACCTCCCTCCACTTGCGTCCATCCCTGCAGGTAAGGAACGACACTCATTTCTCTCCTTTGCCCATAAATACCCCATTTGAGGTGGGATTTAGGGCTGGCCGATTTTCTCTTGGAGGTGGGGATACGCCGTTGGACTGAAGCTTAGTTTTCTTTGCTTTCTCTTGTATGCTTTGCACCGGCTGGTACTCTCTTTTCCCTCCTCTATTTTCTCTCGGTTTGACCTGTTGTGGCTTATGGCTTGTGGCTTTGGTGTGTTTCTTCCTGTTTAGCCTCTCGGCTGGGCATTCATATGCTTTGAGGGGGAATGGTTAGCTGGCTTGAATTCTTGTTCCCTCTCCTCTTTTCATTTTAGCAACATAATAGCTTGCTGTCATGGTTTTATTTTGGGCATATTTATCATTTAAAGCATGTTAAGAAGGGAAGCATGAATAGGAATAGAGATTTTGAGCATGTTCTATGTGAAATATTGGTCATTTGCTTCGAGAAATGAGATATGCTATGCTGTGAACTTTCCTCTCTCTCTTTCTTATTCTCTAAAGCATGAAAGTATGTTTTTGAGGCAAGGTATTAGCCTCTCTTTTAGCATGTTGGGGTATGCATTATGAGGCCCCTTATTTACTCTCGTTTGGCATAAGTTATGGAAGAACTTGCTTAGTTTTTTTTTTTTTTTTAATATGCATGTATGGGGCTTGGCTTTTGCTCCTTGTGGTTTTTCTTTATCAAAATGGCATGCTAAGGAGAAGTTTTAATTTAATTTGGAAAGCCCCACGTTTGTTCTCATGTTAAGCACATAGTGGCTCTATACTTTGCTATATTGAATATATGGAGGTGTTTGTTTTAGCCTCATGCTTGATTTGGTAGCCTGGATTCATTTTTACATTGGGCTGGATTTTGGGGGCTTTGTGTGGCCTCAGTTGGCTCATTCTAGCTCTACTCGAGAGCCTTTTCTTGATGTATAATTGCGGCCCCCTTGTTTCAATGCTTTAAGGGATTTGTTTTGGCTTCATTTGGGGGGCTCGGTTGGCTCATTCTAGCCCTACCCAAGAGCCTATCTTAATATGTTACACTCGTCTTTGCTCAAATGCTTTGAGGGATTGTTTTTTATCTTGTTTAGAGGCTCGGTTGGCTCATTCTAGCCCTACTCGAGAGCCTATCTTAATGTGTTACACTTGTCTTTGCTCGAATGCTTTGAGGGATTGTTTTTGATCTTGTTTAGAGGCTCGATTTTGCTTGTTTTAGCCTCTACCCGAGAGCCTATATTTGATGTATAATTGTTGTCCCTGTTTAAGAGCTTTGAAATTTTCCTTTTTTGAGCCTTGCTTGTGGTTGGGCTAGGTGCGGTTTTGTGTTGGGTTGTGGTCTCGGTCGTGTGGTGAGTGTTGTTGCTTGTAATAGCTTGATCCCAACTTTTCTTAATGTTTGAATTGGGAGAATTTTTGAGGTTGTGGTCTGAGGCTCCCTTGGCTTGCTTATGGAGTGAGGTGATTAGTTTTTGGATTTGGGTATCTTTGCTATATTTTGCTTGATGGAATTGGAGCTGAAATGGAATTTTATGTGAGCTTGTACATTCACTTTCTTATGTGTTAGAGGCTATGTTTGGAGCAACCCTCCTTTTGAGCTTTGTGTTTATGCCTTGGCCGTGGGCCTCACTGTAGTGGTTTGCGGCATGGTGGCTTTACTTCTTGCTACCCTTGCCCGTGAGGTTGTTTGTGAGGAGTTGGAGCTCTCCTTGGTTTGCTTGTTGGGAAGAGATCTTATATGTTGAGGGCTTGGTGTTGTGTTGGCCCTCCTGTTCTTGCCTTGGTCGTGAGCCATTTGTTGTCCTCTGTTATGGCCTTGGCCGTGAGCTCCCCCTGATTTCTGTAGCCTTAGTCGTGGGCTTCTATTTGGTATTGTGGGGAGACTTTGCACTTATAATATATGAGGAGTTGTGCATCATTGAGAAGTTGAGAAATCTTGATTTTGACTTGGGTGTGGAGGTGTTAGCAGTGATTTTCTCCGAGTTATTTCTCTTTTGTTTGATTTATGAAGTTTGGAAGATTTTCAAATTTCACTTTGAGAAACCTTTTAGTTCGGATGGATTGATTCCATATCTTTGAGGTTTGGATACCGGTGTCGGGAGATCTTTTGTGTGCGGTCGTCATGTCGATTCGGCCCTGTTTTCGATTTAAGATTTGGAAAGGACACCCTCTTTGGGTCGATCCAATTACAAAATGTGAGAAAAATGATATCCTCTAGATTGATTCAAGGATCTTTGGTCTTGCTTTCAGTGTTCTTCTTTTACTCGTTTTAGGGGAGTTCTAGACTAACCCTCCTACCGCTTTGGCCCTTCTCGGATTTGGTGGTGGGTTAGTCTCATTTCCTTCCCCTCCCTGTTGATTGACATGTTTTCCCCGCTTCACTCGGAGTTGGTTTTGTTTTATTTTGGGGCAGTGACGGTGTTGATGATAAAGACACACCGATGGTAGAGTAGAATGATATCCCATTCTACAACACGGAGACTCGCTCCAGGGCCGCAGTGAGCACGTAGGATGACGGTATCATTCACCGCTATAAGGCTAACGGAGGCACCCATACCTTCTTAAGATTGTTAATGATCCTACACCCGACGAAGTGATCGACTCGTGGACAATCCCAATTTTTCAAAATTTGATAAAAATATGATACTACATTTTACAACAAAAACATATTTTCACTACAACCAAAACATCAACATAAAATCTCTTTTGTATGCTTGAAATCGCGTACATCTTAAAAACATAAATTTTAAAAACTATATTATAAAATTTAGTTGTCCACTTGTCGTTTATCGAACTTTAGGTTAAACAGCCTCCTGAGTTAGGTTTAGTAGAGACACCTTCAGTGAAGTAGTGGATCTATACACTCGGGTGATCGAGTAGCGCTTCGACGACCTCGAGCAATCTTCTACCAGTTTGAGCCTGCTTGAGCCGAGTGTTTGCGATTTTCTTCGGATTTTCGTATGATTTTGATGAAGCACTCGTGGTCCTTTTTCCGGGACTTTCCCGAGGTTTTGATGATTTTATTTTGATTTTCATTTACTTTCTCCGAGTTTTCTACTGTGAGTTATTCGTCGTCCTTTTTTCGGGTTTTCTGGACAATGTTTCTGCCTGGTACAATTTAAGAAAATAACGGATCTCCCAGGTATACAGGTTTGTTTATATTTACGACGTATTCTTTTCAGTACTTCTATCTTGCTCTTTTTAACGACGTTATATTATCTTCTATCTGCATGTTTCTTACTCGTGCGTTATACTTGCTACATGATTGTACTAACTTTAAACGTGTTTGCGATAGGATGTTCAGGAGAGCTCAACCATGGGACCACAGATTGAATATTATGACTTGCCACGCTTGAAAACTCTCTCTTACGTGAAGAGCTTGGAGACACGATGGGCAGAGATAGTCATCTTCATCAATGAAAGCTGTGTCTACGTCAATGAAAGCAATTCCTTAGTCTAAATAACAAACCATAGGATTTCGGATAGTCCGCCTAGTGCGACATAAATCCTCATCTGTTCTTTTAGGCCTTTGCATAGCCTTGCTGTGCAATATAAACCCTAACTCACTTAGAATTCCGAGATCGTCGTCCGATACGACGTAAATCCTCCTACCTTTGCATAATCGGGTATTATGCAAATGTAATTCTTATAATTAATTGGCAGGATTGAAACTTAAATAAATTCATTTCCAAAATTTAAAGCCCAACATTAGGATAGTCTAGGAAGTCATCGAAGTCCGTGACGTCCCCTACCTCTCTTTTTTTTTTACTCTGGAAATAATTGTTCCATATTGCGCCTTTCACCTGTTGGATTTCACATTACAACACTTCGTTGAAAACCATACATTTTGATTTCATGAAGATAGAAACCCCTGATCTAAATGGAGTTCTCTCAGGTGATTTCGGTCATTTGAGGGGTAATTGATTATGAGAACTGCTTCATAGGGAGCTTTAAAAGCTCGAGATAATATAAACGCTTATTTAATTCTTTTTATATGAAATAAGGAAATTTGTCGGTCCACATAAAGGTTCGCAGACCAGAACGGATGTCATGAATTATGCAGTTTATTTGATCGAGCGATATCGTTATGTCGAGTGTCTATTCTTCAGAATAGACGCGTTACTTGTGATATGATGTTCGTTCACTCAAACTTCTAAACGAATGAGATCCGTCTATTCTCATATTTTAAAATTTAAAGTTTTATTTTCAAAAATTGATATATATATATATATATATATATATATATATATTAAATTAAATCTCAAAGAAACGCACAACATTTCAGCGGCCAACAGACCGCATCACGTAATAATCAAAAAAATATTTAAATATAATCAAAATGATGCAATAAAATCATAATTGTAAAATTCAAAAAATTTGATTAACTATAAAACAAAAGCTAGAGGAAAAAAAACAAAAATTTTCTCCTTACAATGAATTATAAGATTATATTTATAATAAATTGTAATCTACAACTTAAATTTTAAATTACACATTAATAAATTGTAATCTACAACTTAAATTTTAAATTACACATTAAGTAGTCCACCAGAATCACAATAGATTGAAAATCAAAATTTTATCAATTAAATTTCAATAAAAAATGTTTAATATTTTACAAGTTATTGCATCATTTTAAAACATAAAGGAAAGTTTCTACCTGGTTTTGTAAGATCATAAATTTACATGAATAACATCAATTACATTTTAATTAAAAAAAAAATAATCTCAAAATCCAAAATAGTCATCATATACATTTAATATTTAAAAGCTTGTGAGAAAGCTTGTCAGAGTGAAAAATGGTAAGATGTAAATTTTTCCTTGTTTCGTACTACCTCAATACACAGGAAGCGTGCCATACTTGATAAATCTAAACGATAACAAGTAAATTTAATAAGCCTTGGGAAAATTTAATAACATCCTCATGCTACTTGGGGGAGAAATCGAGCGGCTCGGCGCTCAAAATTATCATCACTCGATTCTCACAAATAGAATGGATCACCAGTCGAACCGGCAGTTTAAGGCGATCTGGAATGGTTTGATGTTGAAGCGGTTTAATTATGTTCGGACCAGACCACAAGCCGGTTTACGGTCGAACCGGCTGGTCCAATCTGGTTTTCAAAATATTGATATTGAAATGTCTATACTAGGCTTCCATCCCCTCTAGAAAAAAAAAAAAAAAAAAAAAAGAGAGCCAACTTATTCCTTCAACTAATCACTACAATTGAGCTAAAGGGATAAATAACATTTAAACTAATTGTACACCACTTACATTGCCTATATTAGACGTACTTCAAGTCTATCCAACAATGCGGCCCGGTTGAACTCGCTATGCATGCATATCAAACTATTTGACAAATTTCAAGCCAAATAAAGACACTCAGCCCTAGTGCCAATGAGATAAACAAGCCAAGAATACTCATCCAAACTTCATAGCTATTCACCAACAAGACAAGCCTTCTCTATGTAATTGAGCAACTACAGACAAACTAGGTACATTTCATGGAGAACACATATTATGGTCTGTAATGTAAATTTATTTGCAAAGCCTTTTCTGTAATATTAGGTCTCTACCCTAATATGTAAATATAGATGTAAAAGACGAAGCTAACGGATATTGAATTATTCATTCAAACCTTGTACTTTCAGAAATATGGTGAAATCACACAGCCTCTATCTAGATTCATGCTCTTTCTACTTTCCTTTTTGTTTCCTATCCAGTCTAGTCAGTAATGTTTTGAATTCTGATGTCACGTACAGGGCAAAATATTACATCCGGACGCCGCGGCGGATCTCAGCTGCACATCACGCAGTTCAATTTTTTTTTTTTTTTGAAAAAAATTTGAAGTGGGACCGGCTCCCATACATCCTTCACGGGATGTGTGGCTGAGATCCGCCGCCGCACATAGCTCTACGTGCGGCGTCCGGATGTAATATTTTGTCCACATACAGACACATTTGAATCCAATAACATCACATTCTGAGGATGCTTAGATAACTAAATTGACAAAAGATGAAGGCAGCAGATCGAAGCAACATATCACAAGAATTTTATTCTATACAGAATAAACATAATCCTAAAAAAATGACTGAAGTTAGTGTGCTGATACTCACCAGCCCCGTATCCGTAGAGCCAACTTACGCAGTAACTTCTCATCAAAAGTAGGGTCTTTTTTAGCAATTTTCTGTACAAACTCCGTGGCTTCATCATACCTTCTCGCTTTACAATAACCATCAATCATCATCTTGTAAGTTAGCTCAACAGGCCTGCTGCCATGGCTCATCATATAACTAATAACATCATCAGCCTCACTGAACATTCCCCTGCTCGCATAAGCTCCAATGAATGTATTATAAGTAACTATACAAGGTCGAATCCCGGTTTCTATCATCTCCGAGAAGATCCTCATGGCTTCCTGCATCAGTCCTTGCTTGCAAAAACCATTAATTACAGTATTGTAGGAGATAACATCAGCTTCCAAGCCCAAGTTCCGAAGGCTTATAAGAACTTCTTCCGCTTTCCAACACTCGCCGCACTTAGCATACATGTCAATCAAGCTGTTATGTGTGATTAGATCGGGTATCAGCCCGCTCTGATGAATCAAATGGAACATCTCGTGCGCTCGATCGTACATCGCATTCTTAGCATATATGCCAAGCATCGAATTCAGAATTACAATATCAGGTTTATAACCATTTCTCTTCACCTCTTCAAAAGCCCGCTCCATCCCCTTCAGCACCCTGCACTTGAAATTCGAGATGATTAGTGTTCGTAAGATCACCCAGCTCGGAAACAACTCGCCGGCGTAAACCTTCTCTTCGATCGCCGCTATCCCTTCAAAATGTCTCGCTTTTGCGTAGGATTGGAGGAGCAGTGCGTAGGAGAGCTCATTGGGCTTGCACTCCTTGCTTTTCATGTCGTTCAACACGGACTCAGCGGCAAAAAAGTCACCTTTTCTAGCAATGGCGTTCAGCAGTGCATTGTAAGTTGTAAGAGAAGGGGAAAAACCAGCCTCAGTCATCTCCTGATACAGCTCTAGAGCTCGAGCACCAGATCCAGACCTTCCATAAGCTGAAATCAGAGTATTGAAGGTGTCGCGATCCGGCTCGACACCACAATTCTTCATCTCGACAAACACTTGGTTGATAAAATGCTCCATGCCACGCTTTCCACACATGGCAAGCATGGTGTTCCATGTGACACGATTAGGAACACAGCCATCAGATCTCATCTGGAGGAGTATTTCTGACATCTCTGAGTTCCTCGACTTCCTCGCAAGCATTCCGAGTATGGTATTGTAGGTACAAACATTTGGAATGCAACCAAGTTGCTTCATTTTTCTGAACAAACTCAATGCTTCATCTTCCTTCCCAGCCTTGCCATATCCGCTGATCACTGTGGTATAAGAGACAGTGTTCGGAGTGATACCTTTAGTGGCCATTGAATCCAACAAGGCAGCTCCTTGTTCATAAAACCCAGCTCTAACGTAAGTTGAGACGAGCTCATTGTAAGTCACTGAATCAGCAGAGCAGCCATTGTCTTCCATGTCCTTGAGAACACTCAGTGCCTGCGGCAAATTCCCAGCTTTTCCAAAAACCTGGAGGAGGGCATTGTGAGTAACGACTCCAGGTGAAAAACCTTGGGACTTCATCTGGTGAAAGAACTCCACGGCCTCATCAACCAACCCATCTCTCCCAAAAGCGGCGATAACAGTGCTAGTGGTGAACTCATCGAATTCAAAACCTCTGCCTCTCATCTCATCCAAAAGGTGCAAAATTTGAGTCCGAGATCCGCCCATCTTTCCGTAGACATCGAGCATGACGTTGTAGGTGACAATGGTGGGCGCGAGATCCTTGGTTTTAATCTGCTCGAACAATTCAACGGCCTTCTGAAACTTGCCTGAGCGGGAATAGGCGTGGAGGAGGGTGGTGTAAGCGCGGATATCGATAAGGTAGTCGTTTAGAGGAATTGAGTCGAACAACTTGCAGGCAAGGGAGTGCTGTGACTCGCGACCGAGGGCTCGGAGGATGACTTCAATGGCGGGTGCGTCAATCTTCGATTTAGCATCAAAAGCTAGCCATTGGAAAAGCAGAAGAGCTCGCTCCCAGTCGCCGGCGACGTCGAGGGCTTTGAGAAGGCCGACGGTATCGACGGCGAGAATGTCAGGTTTAGAGGAGTGGAGGAAGGAAGGCAGTGATGGAAGAGGTTGGGAGAGGATGAGGTGGAGAATGGAATCGGCTTCGGTGGAGAGGAAAGAGAGATCATCAATGGAAGAAAGTCGAGCGAGGCGGGGGACTGGTGCGGCGGAAGTTAAGGAGGAGGAGGATGAAGGCGAGTCTTGGCGGTTTAGGAGAGGTAGAAGGGAGTCGATAGGGAGGAAGTGGGATGAAGGAGGAGGAGGAGGGGGAAGGGAAGGTCCAAACTTTAGGTGTTGGGGAGGTTGAGTAGATGTTTTTCTGTGCGGTTTGGCATTATGGAAAGGAGGAGAGGGACGGTTGGGGAAGATGGCTCCTTCCATGGATGGAGTGAAGGTGAAGGAATTATGTGAAACATACGTGTAAGAGATGGAGGAAGCAAGAAAGCAAAGGGCTAAGGTGACGGGATTCTATCTAATCTTCCATGGTTGGTCTGTGATGCTCCAAATTTTTGGCTTTGACAGCTGAGCGAGGATGACGGTCCCAAGGAGTCAAGTTGTCTCGCGAGCCAGCTTGAGTTCACCTCAATGAGCGGACGAGTTCAAATTAGTCGCTGATTAGTTTAAAAAAATATTAAAATAAAATTTATTCAAAATATATTAAATTTTGAAGCATAACTATCAAACATATCTAAAAAAACAATATTTTTATCTTATATTAAATAATTTCTTATTTTTTTATCATAATTATTCAAGAAATTAATCATTTTATTATAATATTATTTTCTCTCTTATACGTCGGTTGGTGGGCCTATTCGAACTCATCAATTCAAACTCGAACTTCCTAAAATTAATTAAGCCAAAACCCAACTCAAAGGGTCTGCTCGATTGCACCCTAAACAGGAAAACAAATGTTATATCTGGATGAAATATGTGCGGATGGATCCAAATTTAATGATATGTTGATAAAATTAATAATCTCAGTCACCTTTCATCTCCCATCACCTATTTCTTTCTCTCTCTTGAGAAAATATTACATAAATCAACATACACCCAACAATATTGAGGTAATATTACATCACAATAACACTCATTTAACAATAACACTGCAATAACACTCTACAAAATAAGTAGCTCCGATCTACATCCAACCACATCCTTCATCTCCCCTCACCCCCTTTGTTCTCTCTCTTTTTGAAAATATTGTTGAATAATTTATGGGATTACAATGTAATTAATAAATGTGTTGGGTCATTATTTAACAAGTCAAAATTATTGTGGTCTAATTAATTAATAAAGTTTATGACTTTAGGCACATTTGTCATGAAATTATAAGTGTGGATACCATAAGAAGCAAATTCCAATTTAATGAGGAGCAAAGTGGAATTAAACGATCCTTTGTAATGCGAGTTAGTTACTGATAAATAGAAGGGTAATGGTCACTGATCTGCATAGTCTAAAAATTCTCTTGTTCACCATCGACGAGAGAGCTAAGGAAAACTCCGGATAAATTGCGGATTGGAAGATCATTGCTTGCAATCGATCGAATGGATTCGAGTACGCTTCCGCCTTAAGATGAAAGAATAAAGATTTAAGTTTTGTTATTTTTCTCCAACAAGAATGTGAACGGAAATTAAAGTTTTACGGATTAGAGTTTAACGATTGGTATCGAGCGCTCTCGTTCGTATTCTTGTTGAGATTCACCTCTCTTTCGTGTTTTTTATCCCTTTCGTTCGCCTTTACCCGTGAAGGATTCGCCATGAGGTTGCGGCGGCGGGACTACGGAGAAAGGAATGCCGCGAGCGGGACTGCGACGTCGGTGGGTGCGGTGGCGCGTCCTCCGACGGCGGCGAAATCGGCGAAAATCGAAACGAGCGGCGAAAGGGAGCCGCCGGAAATGGCGCCGAAATCGGCGCCGGAGGGAGGCGCCGCCGGAGCGGCGCCGGAGGAGGGCGCCGGACGGGGCGCCGGAGCAGGCGCCGGGCGGCAGCAGTTTCGGGAACTGCCGTTCGCGATCCGCGAACTGCCGATGGTTCGCGAACCGGTTCCGCGGTCTACGGACCATTCCGTGGACTAGGTTCGCGGAAAAATAAAAAAAAAATCAGAAAAAATAAAATAAAATAAAAAAAATAAAACAAAATAAAATTGATTTTATTTTATTTTGTTTAGTTTTAAATTGATTTTCTTGCTTTTATTTTATTTTGTTTAATTTAAATTTTAATTTACTCATTAATTAATTAATTAATTAACTCATTTTAATTTGGAAAATAAAATGAGTCATTTAATTTAATGAGTAGATTAAATAAATAAGTTAATTAAGTTACTCATTTTAAAATGAGTAAATTAAATTAATTAAATTATGGATTGATTATTTTATAAAATCAATCAATTTTTATAAATTATGGGCTTTAAGGTTTTAAAATTTAGTTCATTGTTTATAAAATTAAGATTTTGTAAAATTAAATCAATGTTTGAATTAAATTCGAATAAATGGTACTTTAAAATTGTCCATCATTTTTAATGAACTTATTGAAGCATGATGTTGTCAAAGTGACCTCTCATGTGTAGATAGTTCATGACGAATGATGGATGTTGTGTGTATGTAGGTTCATGCGAGTATTAATTAGCCTGAAAGGAAAATTAATACTTGTACGAAATGCATACACACTTGTGATGATAAACATGTAACAATTATAAGGAATAATATATGAGTAATAAATCGATCCGAAGATAGATTTATTACTTGATATATGTTATTGTTAATGTTTGATCATTCTAGCAAGATTACTACTAACGAGTTAATGTTATTGTCAAAAGACTTAATATTAATGTTGCATTAGGTATCTTGAGATGGGATTTACCATTAATTGAATTTAAACATTTTATTAATTAAATCTTTTGTTCATTTTTCGAGTTATTGCTTGATGTATCTGCTAATCTCGATTCAGTTTCGATCCTTAAGGGTGATAGTTTTAAGGATTGGAAAGAGAACATTCTCGTTGTTCTTGGTCGCATGGATCTAGATATAACATTAAGAATAGAAAAGCCCGCTCCTCTTACGGATGCGAAGTTCCTCCAGAGGATAGGAGGATCTTTGAGAAGTGGGACCGTTCTAATCGCTTGAGTCTAATGATCATAAAGCGCGGCATACCGAGGCCTTTAGAGGTGCGGTTGTACAGTGAGATCGGCGATGCTTGCAATTTTCACTGCTTGAAATTGAGAAACGCTTTACAAAGAGCGATAAAGGTTGAAGCTCGGTATTCTTTTAAAGAAGCCGATTTCAATGAAGTTCGAAGGCAAGAAAAATATAAGGGAGTACATCATGGAGATGTCTAATATTGCTTGAAAATTAAAGAAACTAAATCTCGAGTTGACGGATGACTTACTCGTGCATTTAGTTCTTATTTCTCTTCCTCCATGATTTGGTCGATTTACAGTCGACTATAATATGCAAAAGGAGAAATGGACTCTTAATGAGCTTATTTCTCATTGTGTGCGAGAGGAAGAAAGGTTGAAGCGAGGAAAGAGCGATAGTGCTCATCTGGTAAACACCCTACAGGAAAAGGGCTCTAAAAGAAAGAATGAAGGCTGCTTAAGAGTAAGGGTCTTTCTCAAAAGAAACAAAATAAAGCTCGAAATTCGGAAAATATCGGTTGTTTCTTTTGCGACAAAGAAGGACATCGGAAGAAGGAATGTCTTAAATATCATGCTTGGCGTGTAAATAAATGTACATTTCTAACTTTGGTCCGTTACGATGTAAATTTGGCTTCGATACCTAGAAACACTTGGTGGTTAGACTTCGGTCGTTACTACTAACATAAGTGTTTCAATGCGGGGTTGCTCAGCTACCGAAAACCAAATGATCTTTGAAAGATGCATTTATGTGGGAGATGGAAAATCGGTAGAAGTGGAAGCAATTGGGCATTTTAGATTGTTATTATATACTGGTTACTATTTGGATTTGATAGATACTTTTGTTGTACCGTCATTTAGACGGAATTTGGTTTCTGTTTGTTGTCTGGACAAATTCGGTTATTGTTGTTTATTTCAAAACAGTTGTTTTAGTTTATTTATTAATTCCAATATTGTTGGAACTGGTTCTCTTGTGGTATATGATAATTTTTATTTGCTTGATATTGTTGCTTCTTATAATGAAACTCTGAATGTGGAATCACGAGGTATTAAGCGAAAAATTAATAATGAAAATTCAGGAGCATTATGGCACAAGCGTTTATGTCACATCTCTAGAAATAGAGTTGAAAGACTTGTGTCAGATGGAATTCTAAATTCCATTGATTTTACAGACTTTGATGTATGTATTAAATGCATTAAGGGAAAACAGACCAAAAGAAAGAAATTATGTGCATATAGAGCTACAGAAGTCTTAGAATTGATACATACGGATGTTTGTGGACCATTTTCTACGACTTCTTGGAATGGTCGACAATATTTTGTATCATTCATAGATGATTATTCAAGATATGCATACATATTTTTTATTAATGAGAAGTCCCAAGTATTGGACGTGTTCGAATCTTATAAAGTTGAAGTTGAAAACCAAGCTAAGCAAAAGAGTAAAGAAAGTCAAATCGATCGTGGTGGTGAATACTACGGTAGATATGACGGTTCGAGTGAACAACGTCCGGGACCATTTGCTAAATTCTAGAGGAGTGTGGAATTGTCCCACGATACACTATGTCGGGTTCACCTAACATGAATGGTGTAAGCGAAAGACGAAATCGCACTCTTAAAGACATGGTAAGAAGTATGATAAGTCATTCTACCTTACCAAATTCACTGCGGGAGAAGCACTCAAGACAAGCGACCTACATTCTAAATAGAGTACCAACTAAAGCGACTGCAATTACACCTTATGAGCTTTGGACGGGCGAAAACCCGGTTTAAAGCATTTTCATGTTTGGGGTTGCCGAGTCGAGGCAAGACCTTACAAGTCACTTGAGAAAAAGTTAGACCCTAAAACGATGGCAGTCTACTTTGTTGGTTATTCGGAGCGATTTAGGGGTTTCGAGTTTTATGATCCCAAATTAAAGATAATTTTTGAGACGAGAAGCTGCAGTGTTCTTTGAGGATATTGAATTTAGGGGAGAAATCAGGTTAGAGACTTTGTCTTTGAGGAGGAATCAGACCATACTACTCTTGTTGAAGAGGAATTGGTTCATATTCCTGTAATTGCTTTTGATAATGATCAGGATCTTACTCCTGACATTGATCAAGTTGCAAATCAAGAACCCCTTGAGGAACAAATTCAACAGCCTCAAGAACAAGTTCAAGAGCAAGTGCTTTTGCGATGATCCACTAGGGAAAGAAGAAATGCTATTTCAGATTATTATATTGTATTTCTTCAGGAACATGAAGAAAATATTAGTATGATGGAAGATGATCCTATCAACTTTCATCAAGCTATGCAAAGTCCAATTCAGAAAAATGGATCAAAGCAATGAATGAGGAGTATAAGTCTATGCAAGACAATAAAGTTTGGGAACTTGTTCCATTGTCAGAGGGAAAAAACCCATTGGTTGTAAATGGATTTTTAAAACTACAAGGGATTCAAAATGCAATGTGGAAAGACATAAAGCTCGTCTTGTAGCTAAAGGCTTTACTCAAAATGAAGGGATTGACTATAAAGAGACTTTTTGTCCGGTTTCAACAAAGGACTCTTTTAGAGTAATCATGACACTTGTTGCTCATTATGATATGGAGCTATATCAAATGGATGTCAAGACCGCATTTCTCAATGGTGACATTGATGAAACGATCTATATGGTGCAACCAGAAAACTTTGTGATGGGAGACCCAAATAATATGGTTTGGAAGCGACGAAATCCATTTATGGGCTCGAAACAAGCTTCCGTCAATGGTATCACAAATTTTATCAAGTGATTCTTTCATTTGGTTTTGAAATGAATGCGATTGATGATTGTGTGTATCATAAATTCGGTGGGATAAAACATATTTTTCGATTTTGTATGTGGATGACATACTGCTTGCCATGAAATAATATAGACATGTTGCGGGAAACCAAAAGATTTCTATCAAATAATTTTGAGATGAAAGATCTTGGTGATGCCTAATTTGTTTTAGGAATTCAAATTCACCGAGATCGTTCTCAGTGTATTCTTGGATTATCACAAAGAGCCTATATTGATAAAGTGCTTAAAAGATATGGCATGCATAATTGTAGAACAATTGACACCCCTGTCGTTAAGGGAGACAAGTTCAATCTCAATCAGTGCCCAAAAGGAAACCTTGAGATTCAGGAAATGCAAAAGATTCCCTATGCTTCAGCAATAGGGAGTCTTGTGTATGCTCAAGTTTGTACGCGGCCAGATATTGCGTACATTGTTGGAGTTTTAGGCAGATACTTAAGTAACCCAGGAATGGATCATTGGAAAGCAGTCAAAAGGTTTATGAGGTACTTAAGGAGAACAAAATATTACATGCTTACATATAGGAGATCAGATAATTTGGAGATCATTGGGTATTCTGACTCCGATTTTGCTGGATGCCAAGACAGCAGAAGATTCATATTAGGCTACATATTTTTGTTAGGTGGTGGAGCTATATCCTGGAGGAGTGCAAAACAAACACTAATAGCTTCATCCACTATGGCAGCAGAATATGTAGCATGTTATGAGGCATCCAACCATGGCATATGGCTGAGAAATTTTGTCACTGGGCTGCGCATTATGGAAGGAATTGAAAGACCACTAAAGTTATTTTGTGACAATAAATCGATCAGTATTGTATTCCAATAACAACGAAGTTCATTCAAGTCGAAGCATATTGACATCAAATTTCTTGTTGTGAAGGAAAGAATACGAGTGGCGGATTCACATAGAGCATATTGGAACAAACTCGATGATTGCGGACCCTCTTACAAAGTGTCGATACCTGAGGTCTTTCATGAGCATACTGCTCATATGGGTGTTATAAAGCTTGAGGAAATTTAGATTTAGTGGGAGTTTATTAACTTATATTTTTAGCTCTATGTTTTATTTTGTGTACAAAACATATTTAAATATTTTCTGACCATAAATATGGTATTTTATTCAGTTTAGTACACTCTGTATAGTTAAAGTTTGATCTCACTTAAGTAAAGTAGGACCAGTTGAAAATTGACATGAACTGACCACCTTGCATGTAATTTTCATTCCACACATTCATTGATTGATCTATGTCATTTGATTATATTAATATATGTGACCATTGATGGGTTTAGTTGTGATAAATACAATGAAGATCGCTTTGATCCTATATTGATATGATTAATGGACGAGATTGTAATGTGTCTTTATAATAATGACAACAAATTTTGAGCGCTCTAAGGTTGACACATTTATTTTTTACATATATAGTCCAGTGGGAGATTGTTGGATAATTTATGGGACTACTGATGTAATTAATAAATGTGTTGGGTCATTATTTAACAAGTCAAAATTATTGTGGTTCAATTAATTAATAAAGTTTATGACTTTAGAGCACATTTGTTATGAAATTATAAGTGTGGATACCATAAGAGCAAATTCCGATTTAATGAGGAGCGAAATTGAAATTAAGCGATCATTTGTAACCACCAGGTTAGTTACTGATAAATAGAGGGGTAATGGTCCCTGATCTGCATAGTCTAAAAAATTCTCTTGTTCCCCATCAACGAGAGAGACTAAGGAAAACTCCGAATGAATTGCAGATTGGAAGATCATTGCTTGCAATCGATCAAATGGATTCAGGTACGCTTCCGCCTTAAGATGAAAGAATAAAGATTTAAATTTTGTTGTTTTTCTCCAACAAGAATGTGAACGAAAATTAAAGTTTTACGGATTAAAGTTTCTAACAAATATTACATAAACCAAGCATACACCCAACAATATTAAGGTGATATTACATCACAATAACACTCATTTACCAATAACACTGCAATAACACCCTATAAAATAACAGTTACATAACACCGATCTGCATCCAACCACATCCATTTCCTCCTCTGGCATGTGAGAAATATTACATCAGGACCATGATACTGAAATATAAAAAATTTTATAAGCAATTTTATCGGATGGATGATGACTTTGGACTCCCGATGTAATATTAGGAAGACTTGAGCAAAATATTACATGCGGACTCCGCACATAGAGTTATCTGCTGAGCCCAATCTATGAGAGTTACGTGGAATCCCGCAATAATATGTAATAATACGGGGATAACACGAAAGAATATTCTTCGTGTTACTCCACGGTCAGCGGTGTTTTTGGCGGAATAATATGGAGAATAACGCGGAATAATGTATTGTGATAAAAGCATAATAACAAATCAATACTACCACAATAACACTTGAATAACGCGGAATAACATGTGAGAATATTTATGGTGTTATAATACTATCACAATAACACATGAATAACACGGAGAAATATTTTCCGCATTATTCCGCCCAAAATACTGTTGACCATAAAATAACATGAAGAATATTCGTTAATATTATTCTCAGTGTTATTCATTTTATTGCCAGATTAGAGGTGACTGGTCTCCATGCGGAGTCCGGATTTAATATTTGCCGGAAGGCTTGAGCTCGAGAGAAAACCTGTGATTTGATGGCTTGGGCGGCGTCGTCGGGATTCCTATCAGCGGTTTTCGTGGACCCTTCCTGCTCGATGGCAACCTGCGCTATCACCGGTGGCCGGAAGACCTCTTGCTTCGTCGGCGTCACTTTATCTTCGCCACGTCAAGGGAGCACCAGGCGTGGTTTGGTGTTCTGCATGGCACCGGAGGAAGAAAAGATTACTCGCCGCTCGCCTCTCGATTTCCCTATCGTATGACTCTCTCTCTCTCTAGCAGGCGTCTCTCCTTTTCAAGTCCTATTTACCTCTCGATTACCTTATTCATCTATTATAATCTTTCTTCAGTTTTTTTATATAAATTCTTTGTTCTAGTTCGACTTGACACATACAGAAACTTCATGGTTAAAAGGTTAGGAATCCATATAACTCATAGTAGGATTAGGGCATACATTGGAGCGTATGTGCTTCCGGTTTTATTATGTCTGTTTGTAGTTTTGAATGCTTAGCTCTGCAAATTGAAAAAAAAAACGATTTGCATCAACATCATCACCATAACAATGTGGGGCCAAAGAAGAAATTGGATTAGCTCTGCAAATTAGTGTAGAAAATGTTGAATAAAAAATAAATCTAGGAACAGAGCAGCAACCAGAAAAGGAAAACCCAAATTTTCTTTATAATTTCAATAAAATAACCAACCTTCCATCTTCATTTCCTCCACTCCTGTATAGCAGGATGTGGGAGACACTAACTAACAATTGAGACTAAACTCCCAATTAATGTGTTACTAAACACACTTAAACATGACTAAGTAAAAATAAACTAAATGTGATCGTTAAAGCCAACGGGCAGATGTAGTGATGCATCAGGTAATATAGTTATATTAGTATTAGCAACCAAGCACCTAGAATTTGATGGAAAGGAGTGCATCCAGAAGAAGCTGCCTCAGTGAACTAAGCATATTTCATCAGGTTCTTAGTATGCCACATCAAATCTCTTAAACTTCCGAGGATTTCAACCCGAGTTCTGAAATTTGAGTCTCACCTTTATTAGGCACTTGATAAGTGTAAAGATCAAACGCATTAAATGAAGATGAAATGCTGAGGTTTGTGGGCAATTCAAGTACAAGTCTTGTCATTGATGCCTTTGCTAATAGGAAATTTTCCAAATTTATGAAGATTTAACTTCAAATACACACTTTGTGAAATTGATCTTTGCGAAGTTCCACGATAACCAAATCACTAACTTTGAAACTTTTGGCCTTCGGGATTCAACTTGTTGCTTGTATTGATGGGATGATATTGTAAGCTTGTCTGTAATTTCCGACCACATAGATTCAAGATTGTTCACAACTTTTGCTTTTTAGCTTGGGAAGTATAGCACTATCTATTGTGGGATTTGATGTTTTGGTATAGACTATGCTAAAGGGAGAACGATCAGTGGAACGGTTAATCATTCAGTTAAATGCAAATTTTGCTTGTCCTAAAACTCATCCCACTGTTTTGGCTGATTTTCTGCAATATAATGGATTGTATTCTCTAAGGATCGGTTTACTCTACTATTTATCCATCGGCTTGAGGATGATATGCTGAGCTCAATTGAGATCTGTCTTGTGTCGTTGCCCAATTTTCTCCGAAAGTAACTTATGAAATTGACATCACGGTCATATGTAATGCTCTTTGGATTGCCATGTAGGCACACAATCTCTTAAAAAAGTTTAGCAATATTGGAAGTATCACAAGTCTTCCTGCATGCCACAAAATGAGCCATTTTGAAATAAAGATCAACAACTACAATTACAAAATTTGATGTGTTTGGTTCAAAGCAGAGACCTAATAAATCTATCTTAAGATTCTCCTAACTGGAATCTGGAATTGGTAAGGGCAAATAAAGGCCAGTATTCTGACCTTTGCCCTTGTAACTCTAACATATGGAGCATTTCTTTGCAAATTTGCATACATCCCTTCTCAGTTTGGGCCAAAAGAATATATACTGCAATAGTTCTAATGTTCGATCCCTATTTGCATGAGCTGCCAATCCTCCTCTGTGACAATCTTGAATAATTTGTTGACTGGTTGCCCTTGAAAGTTAACCTTGCTGAATAAAATAATCTCGTTGAGAAGTCAGCTACACGATTGGCGGACCAGCATGATGCTTCACTACAAAATTGAATGTTTGGAGGAACACTGCCCAGCATAGATCTATCCGATTGAGATTTCTTTTACACTGTAAGAACTGTGAGGGCTGATTATCACTAAATATGATAAATTCCTGATGTAATAAGTAGTTTTATAAATTCTTGGATGCTCGAATAACCGTATTTAGTTCCTTCTTATACGTAGACCACATTTGACAGGTGGGGCTCAACTTTTCACTAAAAACTTCTACTTGTTTTCGTTCTTGTGGTATAACAATGCTTATTCCTACAGCAGACATATTAGTTTCAACCTGGAATGACTTGTCAAATTTGGTATACCAAACACAGGAGATAAACTTAAATACTCCTTCATGTTTAGAAAGCTCTCTTACTGTTATTGGCCCCAATACAAGTTCTTTTGCTTGATGCAATTTGTTCAATGTGTATCAAGAGTACTAAAATAACGTATAAAATGCCTATAAGAGTTGTCAAGGCCAATGAAACTACGAACTTTTGTAATTGAATTAGGGGTTGACTAGGATTGAATGGCGTCTTTCTTCTTAAGATCCACTCGATAGTGAGGCCGAGAAATTGAACTTCATTTAAGATGAACTCACATTTACATAAATTGAGGAATAGTTTATGTTCTTGAAGAGTGGAGAATAACAACTTCAAGTGATTCAAGCGTTCTTCCAGTGAAACACTTTGCATAAGAATATCATGGTAATAAACGACACAAATTCGACCAATATACGGCTTCAATACTTCACACATAAGCCTCATAGCGGTGCTTGGTGTGTTTCAAAAATAAAATGACTCACTTGCGATTATAACCCTTCTCTAGTTTTGAATGTTGTTTTTGATTCATCACCTGGGCGGATGTGGATTTGGTGCCAGCCACTTCTGAGGTCCAACTTCTAATATGCCTGATGTTGCATGCTCAAAACCTGATGTAATATACTCAGTTTGTTCTGAAAGCACATTTTTTTTAAAAAAAAATCCAATTAATATTGTAAGGCTTGGGATGTTCTCTGGTCTTTAATTGAAGTGTTTTTACACTCTAGATACCACGTTTTATATACACCTGCTGTCAACCATCAACTCATACACTTTGCCGTCAATACACCTACTCTAAAAGTTGCAGCACTTTGAGATTTAATAGGTTACCTTAGAGCGAGCAACACCTTCTCTGAAACCTAGTTCAGGATTTCTCCCTCATATGTTGATAAGTATTCCACTTCAGCTCCCTTGAACGGACTATGCTCTGAATATTCATCTTCACTATCCTATTCCCCTTATTTTAGCTGAATTTGTCTCCCATTTGGACACTCGTTAGATTATTGGCGAGGTTGGAAACAAATTAAATATTTCATGGGTCGAGGTCAGCGATACAAGCTTTCTTTGTTTTGCCATTTTGCCAATAGCTTTAGTGCCTTCACCACTTGATGGGGCAACTGAGTTGCCGAAGATACAAGAGGAAGCTGATTGTTATGAGCAGATCCCTTTACTGCCATTTGTTGCTAAACGATCGAAGGGTTCTGTTTATTTGAAGTTTAGCTTTGTATGCCTAATTTATCGCTTATGAAAATGATTAAACCATATTCATTTCCAATCTATCTTGTATAATCCTTTTTTTATCCTCTAATGTAGCAAGCCATAATTTGCTGGTTAGATTCACGTAAATCATCATGGGCATTAAGATAGTAGAATTCCTCTGTGTAAGCACGTTTTCTTGGGCACATATCTGAAATTGCACATATAATATACGTTCATCATCGGAAGGCACTTGGTCCTCTATCTTATAGATAAAATAGCAATTACTTGCTGATTATTTGTCTATCTGAAGTATCACAAAGAATTATTTCTTCTTATTTAATTTCTTTCAGTCATTTTTGGGCTGCATGATAGCGTGAGCTTGCGCATCTAAAAGAATGTTTGTTTCAAAGTTCCTCATTTGAATGTTTTAAATATTGTTAATATTAGGCTTCTTCACATTTATTCACCCCTTTTAGGTGATCCTTTGCCTTTTTTTTCTATATGCCTATCTTTATAGGTGATGTGTTGTTCAACTCAGCACTTAGGGAATTATATGAACATTTTGGATAGTAGAGCTACTGGGTGTTCGGAATTATAAAGAAGATGATAGGAAGAGAATAGTGTAGGGAGAAGAGAAAGACCTAATGGAATAGTCTTTTCCATGGAAAAAAATTATCTAATTTATTTTACTTGGTCAATTTTTACACGTAATGCCTTTTGTCTCCAGATGATTTAATTCATTGCTGATTTTATAGATGACTAAAGTTCTTGATAAAAAAAAGATAATTCTTTCTTTATTGTAAGAAGGGGTATAAATACAAAATATTGAAGCTATAGGAAACGAGGAGGTTAAATGCTTTTCCTTATAATTGTATTCTTTTCTTTTGATTTATGTGTGTTTTTAATGACAAGCTTATATGGTTTTAAATAGAAATATATTAGATTACATATCAAAATACATCATTTTTTTCCTCTTTTTTATTTTAGTTATCCTTTCGTCTGTTACATCTATGCCTAGTCTCAGGGCAAGTTCGTCTTTTGTATGCCCAAGGACAATTTAGTCTTTTATTATTATTATTATTGTTGGGTATAAGTAGGCTTATTATGTTTAGGGTTAGGGGAATGCATGAGATTGAGTTGTGAGTTTTAGGATTATGTCTTGGGAGAGATTTTCTACCTCTCGAATTATAGGAATTGAGAGAGATCGCCTACCTCTCGAATCGTAGGTGCTTATCTTTGTTCTTTTTGAGTTGTTGGATTATTACGATAAAATTTGTGTTTGCTCTAATTTTTATGAAAATCTGTGTCAATTTCTTTGTCAAATCGTATCAAATTGGTATTAAAGCCTCAAATTCGTGATTGGAGCGAAGTTCAGCGTGTGTTGCTAGAGTTTTTTGCAGCAGGTGGTTCGGCATGTGTTGCTGGCATTTTTGCAGCAGGTGGTTCGACGTGCTTTACCGATAGATTTGACCGTTCCAGCGACAGTCCCGAAGGTAGAAGCACTACTTGAGGAGCCCATCCGGTGGGCTTTGTTGCGGCGATGTTTTGGGCGGCAGATCGGTGGCCGTTTCGGTGAGATCTAGAGGGCGGAGGAAAATTCCCTTGTTTCGGTTTGTTTGGGAGCCGGACAGAAAAAATTTCTTCCCTGCGGTGAAGGAAATTTCTTGTGAGGGAATCTTTGATTTCTAGTGAAGGGATTATTCCCTTATTCCCTTTCCTTATCTTTCCTGTCTGGGAAACAGCAGAATGCTTAAAATGGAAAGCAAAACAGAGAACAGCACAAGGCTTAATAGGAAAACAAAAAGAAAGCTTCAATTAAGGCAAAGTAACCGTGGCTGTAGAAGATAAAAGCTTTTAGAAGAAATTTTTTCCTTTTAAAAGGGAACAGTAGTTTGGGGGAAACTATTTCAGGAAAGCAGAAAAGAAAAAGAGGATTTTTTTTCTTAGGAAAGAAAAAAAGCTTGTTATCAAAGAAACAATTCAATTTCTCAGATTTTCTTCTCAATTAGCTGGTAAGCAACAACAAGATCGTGGCGGACAGAGTGATCGAACCCAGCAACGTGCAAACTCATAAATTCCCGAATTTTTAGTGGTTTGCCTAGGAACACAATATCTTTAGATTTCTTTGCAAGATTGCAGTTTTGCAGCACTGGACTTTGCGATTTAGACTATTTGGAAATCATCGACCTCTTTTCAGCGTACTAAGGATTCCATTTTTTGTGATCGAAAATATTTGTGGGATTAGTGACAGTCAAGAAAACAAACAATTTGGAGAAGAAATTGGAGGAAAAGGTGGAGCAACTCAAATCTGAGATAGAAGAAAGGTTTGTGTCGATAGAAAATAGTTTTTCTTCCATAGAGAATCTAATCGAGGACGGATTCGAGAGCATCAAGGAAATGCAAGAAATTATGGACAAGATAATGGAGTTTCACACAAAACAGGCTCCACCTGCCACGGGTTGAGAGAAGATGTCGTGAAGGGACTCCAACAACAACAACCAAAACGATTCGCACAACATGTGGGCAGCGTCACAGCTTTAGGCGGATCGGGAATTGTTGTATCGAGCAAGGAAACCCGGAGTGGACTCGAGCGGCAACACTTTGAAGAAATAATACGACATTCGGATGGCTTTGGCAAACAAAAGCAAGCATAACCGTAGTTAACAAAGATGGAAGAGACACGTGAGACCTACTTGACAGAAATTCTATTGATTGGTAAACTACAGGATGAGCTATTTGGGCTGCGATATTCTCTAAGATTGATTGGAAATCAGGCCACCAATCCATTTAGATGCGGTCAAAGGATGCTAAGACTACATTTCAAACTTCTGTGGGTCACTATGAATTCTTGATTAAATGGAAAAGATGGTTAGATAATGACGCAAGGTGGAAGCCGCCTGACTTGATCAAGCAACAGTCTAATTTTTCCCACCTCTTTTGAGTGGAGATAATTGTTACGTCTATGTCTAGTCTAAGGGCAAGTTCGCCTTTTGTAAGCCTAAGGGCAAATTAGTCTTTTATTATTATTATTATTATTATTATTATTATTATTATTGGATATAAATAGGCTTTTTATGTTTAGGGTTAATGGGGTGCATGAGATTGAGTTGAGTCTTAGGTTTATGTTGTGGAAGAAATTTTCTACCTCTCGAATTATGGCAATAGGGAGAGATCACGCACCTCTTGGATCATATGTGCTTACCTTTGTGTTCCTGTTAAGTTGTGGATTACTACAATAGAATTTTAGTGTTTGCCCTAATTTCTATGAAAATTTGTATCGAGTTCCACGTCGAATTGTATCATATTCCTCCCTCATATTTATTGTAAGTATTAAAATATGTATTATGTGAGCTAACCTTATCAAAGGAATATGATAGTAATATATTATTATTATTATATTTAACATGTTTAGCCATGTATGGGTTGTTCTAATATTTAAATATTCTTAAATATTGGGATGAGTGGGCATTACGAGGGAAGGATAATGTGGAGTTTAAATTTTAAGTAATGATAAGATTAGATTTATGATTACATATTTTAGGCAACTATTTAGTTTTGGGTAGCCTATTAGATATTTGATCAATCATCTACAATACTTGTAGATTCTTTTGTCTCTCTTTAGGCAAGCAACTAAGTCTCTCTTTAGCTAAAGATCCCAAAGTGCTCTCTCCCTGACTATGGTTCTTTTCTTACTAGATTTCTCCCTCCTTCCTTTCTTTGTCTAACCAAGAATGTCCCCAAAGGGAGAGGAATTATTTTGGATGCCCATAAGTGGAAGGAACCGAGTTCAACAAAAAAAAGTCTATATAATGACAAGGTAATCTATTTTTAAAATTCATTCTTCATTTTTTACACCAAACCTCTTTGTTTTCTCACATGCTCGGGTCCACTATTTCTAACAAGTCTCTTTTGTTCGACTTTCCTAAGAAGCTAATACGAGTTTTCTTAATGATTTTATTTGCAACCTATTTTTCTTTACCTAATGCAGATGAATTATTCATTGGAAATTAATTATTTTCAACTATCAACTACCATTCACTAGCCACCCCATTAAGGGTATGTTTGGGATAGCTGCAGCTTATTGAATAATTAAAAATAATATACTGATAAGCTAGGTGCGGTGGCTATTACAAATTTTTATTTTTTTGTAAAAGCCAGACCGCAGTCAGAAAGCCCCCACGCACCTAGGTAGGTGCGGTGTGAAAAAACTGTTTTCAGCATTTTGAAAATGCATAAGCTTCCAAAACGTAATTTACCCAAACAGGCCAGGTGCGTTTTCAAAACGCTACCGCACCAAATAAAGCTGCCCCAAACCGACCCTAAATCAAACTCCCTTACCGCCAATTGCCTCCATGAATAATCTCATTTAATTGATAGAGAGTTTATTTTTGAGGTTCTAAAAAGATTTTGAAAGGGAGTTTAAGGAAGAGAGAGTAAGAGATCCCTTTTATTGGAGTGATTCCCTAATATTGTGGATAAGCAAGTTTCCTTGGTAATTGATTCTTTAAATTTTACGGGTGAGAGAGTTCCCCTAGTTTTTTGGTGAGGGAATTCCCACTGTATCGTAATTTTACTTTCAAATTTTTTATTTTATTTTTTCTTAAGCTATATTAATTTGGCATCCTATAGGGGTTCACTATCTTGGATTGAGCATTTTCATAGATGTCAATATATAATGATGGAAAATTATTCTAACAACTATCAAGCCGGAGTCCGAGTTTCTTCCATTAAAAGAAGAATCATGAAGTATTAATTATGAATTATTTGTTCTTTTCAACCATCATTTTCCACCTCATTAAATTGTACATTTCAACCACCAACTATTCCTTTGATTTGGAGTAGTTTAAACTAGAGTCTAATTATGAGGGATTATGAGATTCTTCTTATTTGGGTGAGTGATTCCCAAATATAATTGGTGAACGAGTCTCCTTAGGTGAGCGATTCCTTGAATGTTGTGGGAGCACAAATCTCTGAGCTTTCAATGATTGATTCACCACTCTGTATACTTTTTTCGTTATAGTAATGATCCCAGTTTCTTTCTACTTTCAATTTTATATCTATTTCTCAGACTTCACCATTAACTTCTTCATGACTTATCACACACTTCGCCTTAGTATCTTTGGCCTTGACTTTAGATTTCTAATATTGCAACCTAGTTTGTTGATCATTTTGGTAAGCTGTGTAGATTTTACATGTTCTAGATGGCTATTCTTCTACGAATAATGAAGAGGGGAAACATGAATAAAAATGATAAAAACCTTATTTGTTAGACTTATATGATAGATTACCTCTTTCAAAGTTCTTCTTTTCAATCTCATAAACACTGCAACCAACTTACCAACGAGGCCAATATGAGAGAACATTCTTTTTTGAAGATGTTTAATGCGGTGGTGGAGGAAATACATCATAAGATCATAGAGGAGAATTTTCTAAAATTTCAACTAAGAATTCCATTTCCATTCAAAATGAATTTGAAATTAGAAATGTCTAACTGTGATTTTTTAGTGATGTTGACAAGATAGACGGATGTATTGATCATTTGGGGGCTTGCTTTTCCATCTTCCAATACATCAATTCATAGAAGGTTTTTATGTTCATTATAATTCATTGATGGAATGCAAAATTTAAAATTATAGCATGCCTCGAATGTCATGATCATGGTTCAAGAGATTAATGGAGACTAATTTCTACCTCATTGGGCGTAAATAAATTGATCTTGATTGACTTAAATTCTGATGATATTCGGTTATGATTATTTTTGTGTGATTCATCCATGTTCTTACTTTTTCGCACATCAATTATCTTGCTTAATTTGTCTCTTAATATTTGTGAACTCCAAATATTAAATTTTGGATATTCACAGATCTTATGCGACAATTGAGAGAAATGTTTAAACAACCATGTTTCAAATAAAAGAAATTTTCTTAAAAAATTTTGCTAGAAAATATATTTGACTTCACGAAGGATAAGTGTGGCTGCCATAGGGACATGGATGGGAATTGATTTTACCTCATAGCCTATACGATTATAGAGGCTAGTTCCAAAGCAATATCTATAAAGTGAAAGATCATTTTGAGCTCTAGAACAAAAGAAAAAAAAAAAAAAGAAATCAACCAAAAAAAAGTTGCAAAAGAAAGGAAAAGAAAAAAATATGTCACAAAAGATAAAAAGGTCATTTGTGCTTATTATTAAATCAGGCTTCACCACTATAGTTGATTGAAGCTCTATCTTGAACTTAAAAATTAAAAAATGTAGGTAAGGATCAGCGGAAGAGGTGAATGAGCTTAATGCCGTGGAGTGTGCTAATTCAAAAATCACCTTAACAGATTATGCTAAAGTGGAGCAGTTAAAAACGTTTTGTGTCAATATATTGGTAAAGATATTTGTCATCGTAGTTATTGTTAACACTACGAGCAAAAAAAGAATTGGGGCATTTACATACATACCACCCAATTCTTATGCAGATGCACATGTAACACCTAAACTTTATTTTTTACATTTATACCATCCAAATCTTTCATATCACAACAAAAAAACCACTATTTTAACTATAAGGAGGTGAAATGCACCTTTTCATGCATAGGTAAGGAGGTATATATGTGAAAATTAAAGTTTCGCTCATACGTTTGTAAATGCATAAGAATTGAGTGGTATGCCATGTCAAAAGATTTACTCTTTAAAGTGAATCCGATAAGAGCCGGACCACTTAGTTACCAAGTTGTGCCCCTTCAAGTTCACCTTCATCATAGAATTTATCGATGAACTAACTTGAGAGTTGGCGATCATTGGTAAGGAGCTTTTTTTTATTAGAATGGCCTCGTTTACTCATTTTTTTAATCATATATCTTTTGAAAATGCAAAAGAGTAATATATGCATATCATAGTTTCGGAATTCTTCTCTTATGTGAAAATGCAATAGAACCAAAATATAATCATATATTTGTATTATACTTGATTATTTCATAAAATAATTGCATAACATTTTGCCTAATTATTCTACACTTCTGAAAGAAGATACGAGTTTACCACCAAGAAAGAGAAACAAAACACAAAATGCCGCTATTCATGGAGCTCTCTCACCTAATGAATTCATGTATATTGATGCTTTATATTAGACCATGTAAATATATAGAGCCAAAATATTTTTACTTCCGGACAAGGTGCCATCTAGATCGATTGCTTACCGTATGGTTCTCTAGTTGTGCTAGTGGGTGGTGGATGTGCATAGACCGTCAAACAGTAAATAATAATAAAAAAAATTACATGCATACCACACAATTCTTATGTATTTACATATCTAGCACTCAAAGTTTGATATTTTCACGTATGGTACCTTGTTGTCATTAACCTATGCATTTAAGGTGCATTCACTTTTAAGATGGTAGTGATAATAATATTTCTGATGCAATGTTAAAGATTTGTGTGGTTTGCATGTAAATATGAATGCTTAGGTTTTAGGTATGTAAATACCTGAGAATTGAATGGTATGTATGTAAATGACCCTAAATAAAATTTAAATCATGAACTTCTACCCACTTCCATTAATTTTGTTTATCATCAGCTTAGTTTTTATTATTATATCTGGAAGACTGACTTCAAAATTCGTCATAGACTATACTAGTGGAAGGTGATATCATTTGTCCCATGCAATGCCTTAATCATATTTGCGGCTTCATGCAACTGATGAGCAAGGTCCCTATCCATTTCATAATCTTCTTATAATTTTTTATTTAGGTGCCATTTTAATATGCATTAGCAAAATGGAAATTGCATCAATATCACCTAGATGAAGTCCTTAGCATTTTGGAAGACTTTTAGTTCATGCATAATCTTAAAAAATGTGACTTTGAACATTGGTCTTTCTAGTTTTATGGTTGGTGGTGGAGAGTTAAAGACCTATTGTGGTAACGCCAAGGATGTTTAATGGTTTTATGGACCTAGAATTGTTATTGAAATGTGGTTGGGTAGAAAATTCTCATGGAGAGAGAACAGGGAAACAAAATTTGATAGATCAATAAGAAATTCAACAAAGTAACTTTTCTCCATATTTATTTTCTTCTTCCTCATCTTATACTCCCAATCAAGAGAACAGTAATACCTCTAAATTCATTTCTTTTCTCTCTTATTGTAAACCCAATCTAAATCTAAAGATGTTCTATCGAACATAATCCTAAAAATTTATTTTTCATATCTTCTTCTTTCTCCATTTGTTTTATTTACAAGATCTTTTATTTATTTTTTTATTTTTTGGTGACAAACCAAAGTGTTTTGGGAAAAGCTTCCAAAGATCAGAAATTTAGCTTTATCAAATATCATAAATTAGCTCTATAATTGATCAGAAATTAGCTGTATTCGTGGATAATCTTCTATCCATATTTAGAGTTGTGGATATTGAAGATATGTGAGAAGGTTTAGTAAATTTTACTTTTTATTATTTTTGTTTTTGGTGATTCCAAAGAATTATTAATGGCATGTTTGTAAGGACTGATGCTATGGTATTATTAGTTTGCGTAGCAAGTTTAATTTAGTGGATCATAGCATTCATCTAGAAAAAATGTGGATATTTTATCATGTAAATTTAAATATCTTATTGTATTCTAGATGAAACCACCTATTATGCATAATATCTTGAATAATACACGTTACTATTTCTATGTTATTAATGAAATTGATTTTTTTTTGTCGATTGGACACTCCTGATTATTGTCCAAGAATTGATATGCTGCCAATTTAGAAATAGAACTTCAATGTTTGTACCGATAGAGTCTTTGACTTCTTTTTTCATTTCAAATCCTTGGTTTCCTCCATGATCTCCAAAGTTGGAAGTAATTCCTTCACTCATGTTATCTATATTATAGCCGACTGGTCTTTTTGGAGAAATAAAAGTGTGAGATTGATTGTGAATGAGATGGAGAAATGAAGATTCCCTTGAGGATCATGAATCACTAATTTCTCAGGAAGTTTGTAATATATAATAAGGAAATTTACATGTAGCACATACTTCTTATGTGTTTACATATATCACACCTAGACTTTCATATTTACATACATAGGACTCTAGTGCTTTAAACATATGCATGAAAAAATGTACTTCACTTTTAAAAAGTAGCAACAGTGCTGTCTGTTATGATTTGAGTGCTATGCATGTAAATTTGAAAGTTTCTGTGAGTGTCGGCCGCTTAAAGTTGCGTCTTTTTTTTAATGGATATATGTATATTAGTTTTGAAAATAAGATTTTAAATTTTAAAATATGAGAATGAGAAAGGACGGGTCTCATTCGTTTAGCAGTTTGGATGAACGAGCGTAATATCGCGAATAACGCATCTGTTCCGAAGAATAGACACCCTACTCGACAATATCACTCGATCAAATAAACCACAAAATTCATGACATCCAGTTACGGTGCTGCGAACGCTTTATGTGGACCGAACAAATTCCCTATTTAATACGAAGGAATTAAATAGGGTTTATATTATCCGAGGTCTTTAAAACTCCCTATAGAGTGCAGCTCTCATAGTTAATTACCCTCAAACGACCGAAATCACTTGAGAGAACTCTCGATTTAGATCGCGGGTTTCTATCTTCATGAATTCAAAAGGTAAGGTTTTCGACGAAATGAGGTAGTAGGAAATCCAATAGGTGAAAGACGCGAGGAGGAACGGTTATTTACGAGTCGAAAGAAGAAGGGTAGGGGATGTCGCGAATCTCGAGGAGGACATCGATAACGTCCCGTACTATCCATGGTTGAGGCTTTAAATTTTGGAAAAAGATTTATTTTAATTTCGACGTCGTAAATTAATTATAGGAATTACGTTTGCGATAATGTCACGATTATGCAAACTACCCGAAAGATAGGAGGGCTTACGTCGTATCGGACGACAACCTCGAAGCCTAGCGAGTTAGGGCTTATATCGCACGGGAGGGCTGCAGCAGCCTAAAAGAAAAGGTGAGGATTTATGTCGCGCTAGGTGAACTACCTCGAAGTCACAAGGCTCATTATTTAAACTAAAGAATGGCTTTCTTGACGTCGACACGGGTTTTGTTGAAGAAGATGACCGTCTTGCGCCATCGTGCTCCAAGCTCCACGTCGTAGCGAGGATCGCGGTTTAGGTTTAAAGTCTTAAGTTAAAGTGAGCATACTAGTCGTTTATTTCGTTTTATTGCGAGTGAGTGTGTGCGACGATGACGGAGTGTAGAAAAGAAGCGATGAGACGGGGAGCGTGCTATAATGAACTAAACAGATGAACATGCTTAAACGGGAGTATACTAAGCTATACGAGGGAGTAACATCGTTATAACGAAGTAAAACATCTCTGAAGCGGGGAGAAAGTACGGGAAATGTAAAACGTCTTCAGCGGGAGAAAGTACGGGAAGTGTAAAACATGCTAAACAAGTATATGTATCGAAAGTAAACGTACCAGACTAACAGGAGTATGTCTTCGAAAAGTAAAATATGCCAAACAAGTATAACGATAAGGAAAGTAAAGATCATCACAGGAGTATCAGTATCTTTCATTATCCTCGACGCATATGCTACTCGTTTATTGTTATTTTATTTTTTTATATTTTTCTTATTTCGTAACGACGATTTATTAGTACTAAAAGAGCGATGAATAGAAGTAGTAAGTGAAAACAACCTACAACTAAACGAAGTCTTATGGTGTGTCTAAAGAAAATAAAGTCCGAAAACTCAACGATAAAAACGAAGGAAAACGGCGAGGAAGCGAGGAAAATCATGCGAAGAAAACTAAGAAAATCGGGAAAGAAAGAAAAGAAACGTCCGTGAAAACTCCGAGAAAAACCACAAACGAAAACAAAACAAACCGTAGAAAACCGCAAAAGCACCGTGAGAAACCCACGAGACGATCCGCTAAACTCATGGCGAACCATGAGAAAGCCATAGGCCTCCTGGAAAGAAAGACCAGTAAGCACGGTGGTGTTTCGGACTCGAAGTACGTGCTAATATCCGGACTTGAGTCGCGACTACAAGACCGACTTCTGCGAAGACGATGCTGTCAATCCGACTCGAATAACTAACCGTGGACCTTTATAAATTTTCATACATTTCATTTTTGGTTTGCATGCAAGTAAAAGCTCGTAGGTAAGTAGAGCCATGTAGTAGTGGAGGTAGTTTTTATATTTTTCAAACGTATGTATTTATTTTGTTTTAAAGTATTTTAGTCACATGGTTGACTATCACAATAGGACTAGGACTACGAACATCCTTAGACTGTCGGCAGTAGAAACCCCAAGGACGGGCGAACGGTTCCGTGATTCCTGCTCTACTCTCTACAGAGTCTCTGAGTCAGGCGGACCCATTTTATGATTTTCGTAATTTTTCTCGTTTTTGCAGTCTCATCCATGTCCCCACCGCACTTACGTACCTTGCTTGATGGCCCCACATATAACCCAAAGGGGGTTATATGTGCACACCTACACGTCCCTCGTAGGTGTGTCTTTGAGCCGAAAACAAGGTGAAACCAGGGACGAGAGGTCGAGGAAAGGAGGACGGAAAGCGGCTCACTTAACACAATTTCGAAAAGAAGTGAGTCGATTTCTAATAATCAGAAAACACGTAAGTCACCCTGGACTCCCGATCGACCTCACATGTCCTGGAAAAAGGACCTAAAGGCACCACGACGCTCTCGAAGAGGATGAGGACTAGACCCTAGGGAACACACCCCTTTCCCCAAACAACAGCTGTAAAAGCATGAAAAACAGACATAAAGATACTGACCAAGCCCCGGACTCTGGGCCACTGCTCGGGGTTCCTCCAAACTCCAAGTACCCACATTAATTTTCAATTCCTGGAACACAAACTTCCCCGGTACGTTCTCCCACGGGCTCGGGACTCAGTTATAACGAATAGGAGATTCGATGAACTTTTAATACATAAGAAAGAGAATGGATGAGCCTATGCTCACCAAACTAAGCATCAATTTCACCAAATAAAACCTCCAAGAAGTATTTCAAATATCGTGCTCGATTTATTCCCCACAAGTAAGCTAGGAAGCTCTTCCAAATTTTATTAAATCAATTCCAGCTCACCACAAATATATAAGATTAAACTCACTAGGTAACCAAATAATTCAGCCCCTCTATAGCCCACGAGAAGCGCAAACCCGAGCCCAGGAGAGATCTATACCCGAGCTCAAACCAAGGCTGCACCAGGGGAGGTTGCAGGAACAACAGGAATAAAAAACCGAGCCCCATATCAAGTGCACAGGGGCGGCTGGAAAACAGCAAAGACACAAAACCAAGCCTCCATATCAAGTGCAAAGAGGCGGCTGCAGAGGCAGCAAAACCACAAAAACCGAGCCCCATATCAAGTGCAAGGGCGGTGCGAGAGCGGCAAAAACACAAAAAACCGAGCGACGGAAGGGCTTGAAACGTGCCTCAAAACCGAGAGAAAAACGAGGCTCAAAATAGGGAAAACAAAGCCAACAAAACAGCCTCCCAAAGCTCTTTTAAAGTGGAATAAAACTTGTTTTCAATCAAGCTCCCAATGAGCCAGGATAGGGCTTACAGATTTAGCTAAACGTGAAGCTCAAGCAAACACTTCCATACTTCCAAGCATAAGCCCCCAATATATTAAAAAAAGCCAAATAAATCCTTCCATGATTCATACCAAGCAAAAGTGAATAGGAAGCTTTGCAATACATATCCTAACATGCTTGAAAAAGTAATCATCATTGTCCCAAAAGCCACATTTTAATCACTTTAACTTGCTTTTTGAACAAAAGAAAGGAGAAGAGCTAACATTATTCCAAAGCCATACTTCAAGCCCTTTTAACCATAGGAAAATGAAAATGAACCACATTTTATCATTTGAAGCAAATAGGGAAAAGAAAGGAACCAATACCATGCCATGATTTCCACTACTTCAAGCAAATGATCATACTTATGCTCTAAAACATGCTCAAATATCTATTCTTATTCATGTTTCAAGCAATAAAACACCCCCAAACCTTAATTTAAGAACATACTAGCATGCAACTAGGGAGGGCGATAAGATATTATCATTTAGGCAAATAAATATTAAGTTCCATGGCACATAAGTGCTTAGCCGAACAACCAAGCGAGGAAAGACAAGCCGAGCCACAAACCACAGCCATCTTAGAGCCAAACCGAGAAAAATAAAGGAGAGAAAAGAGGTTACAGCCAATGTAGAGCACACAAGCAAAGCAAGAAGGTCAAAGTTCAACCCAGCAGCACCTCCCCTTCTCCAGGTAAAATCGGTCAGCCCTAAATCTCACCCCAAATGGGGCATTTATAGGCATAGGAGGAGGAGAAGAGCCGCTCCTTACCTCAAGTGGGACGCCCTCGGGCAGCAGCGACACAGAGGAGTCGCAGAGGAGAGCCGGGGGCTGCCAGGGATAAGCAATGGGGTCGAACGCGTGCGGCTCGAGGAGGGGATCGCAAGAGATGGGTCGCCTCGCTCGTCGCGAAGACGAGGAGAGAGAAGGAGGGCTCGACCTGGCGTGCGAGCAGGAGAACGGGAGTGAGCGAGACCGAGCGGGAGAATGGGGAGCCGGCTGAGTCGAGCGTGAGGGGAATTAGGGCTTAGGAAATGTATTATATTTAAACATATATATTAAATATTATTATTATTAATATAATAATTGTAATCATTTCGTAAATTTCGTCCACAGCGTCTATCTCGGCGCAAATTGAATGTCAATTTTAGGCAGAAACGACGTTCCGGACGCAACGGCGCAGTCTGTTTCGTCATCCGAGATCGTTCGGACAACCTCGTCACCGGTTGAGTCAAAAGTGCGTCAAATTCGACATTTTCTGAAATTCTGACTCGACGTCGCTCGTTCTGGCATTCTGACCCTGATCTTGATTCGTTGCGGAAAATTTGAAGACGTCGAGGCCGTGGCTCGAGGAATTTGTGCTCGGTGGTGCAGGAAACGTGCACGAGGATGTCCTAAGGTCCGGTGGTCCTATAGGAACTCAATTTGGAGTCCTAACGCCAATTCCAACCTACCTGCTGTGAGCTAGAGGTCAGGAATTTCGTCCGGGATTCCAAAAGAGTGTCGAAGTGGTTTCAAGCATTCTAAAACGAGGTAGGCCCATTGCTAAGAATCTAAGATCGTCGGGGAAGCTCCTAAAGCTAGAACCCTAAATCCTAGGAGGAAAACTAAACCTCAACAAAAGTGAGGTCAACAGTGAGATATGTAAATACATAAGAATTGTGTGCTATGTATGTAAATTCCCTATATAATAAATGGAAGAACAAACTAGTGTGATGGATAAAATCAAATCATTTAGTTCAGATATTCAGTTAATTCCTTTATGATCAGTTAATTCAGTTAGCACTTCAAACAATTATTAACCCATTCATTATAGAATATTGATATAGAATAAGGTGACCTTGATATGCTAATTTGTTGGTAAGCCCTCTTTGTTGATAATCATCCTTGATATTTTCTCTTATTTTTGATTAAATGTTAAACCATAGTGAATAAAGTGATGAATCAGGCTTTATAAAAGTTAAAAGCTGGGGAGATTCTAAATGATTAGTCAAGAGAAGGGAATTCTAAGGGAAGTATCAGATAAAGATTGAAACTTTTTGAGAATTAGGAGTCTCATAAATTTTTAATTTTGTTGTAGGAGAGGAAAAGTGATGCAAGGAGGGAGAAGAATTGGATGCAAGGAGAAATTTGATAGAGATAGAGTAGAGAGGAAAGAGAATAAAGGATAGGAACCTTTTTAAAGTGAAGTGATAATTCATAAAGCCCTTATTTATAAAAATTATAATTTTAATTTAAAAATCAATATAAATTTAAAATTTGGATCTTGGTTTTTTTCAAAATTTGTTCAACCTAATTTAAAGTAAAGACACTCTTAATGTTATATATAACAAGATTTTATTGTAAACCTTAAAATAATTTTAAAAATGTATAGAACTTTGAGAATAGTTTTGATGGATATTTTATGTAGCATCCAACTCTCGTGGGCTTGATAGACTCTTCTCTTAGAGAAAGCAATGGAATTGTTTTTGTATCAACATCTATAGCTGAACCTAAGTAGTAACATGTTCTTGTATCATTTATTTTTGTGTCACACAATTCTTATGTATTTACATATGTAGTACCAAAGTTTGATATTTACATTTAGAACACCTTTGTGTTATAAACCTATGCATGAAAAGGTGTATTTCACCTTTTAAAAAGGTAGTGCTGGTGTTATTTTTTATTTGATTTCAAAGATTTTAGTGGTACGCATGTAAATATGAATGTTTAGGTGTTTGATATGTAAATGTATAAGAATTGTGTGGTGTGTATGTAAATACAGCTTTAAATATTTGATTTTTTTTTTGGTAGAGGATCTTAACAGTCATATATGGGTTCGTGTAGTGACGACACAAGTCTATGTGTATTCCTTGAGTGGAAGAAAACCTTTGGCACAACTTGTGTAATTAGGCAAGAATATTACAAGATATCTTAATCAATCGATAAAATTGTTTATTTATTTCAATACTAATAGTAATAGAAGATTTCTCAGTCTTAACAATAGGCTTAACACAATCTCATGATATTCTTAGGAGCAGTCGTAAACATAATTTTGGGCTCACTATGAGGAACAATTATTGATGTTCGCCAGTATCAAACTCATTTGTAAAACTTGATTTAATATCCGTAAACCAACTTAATGTAAGTATTTGATTTTTAAATTGGTGTAAATGATGATAACTTTTGGGATTAACTCAAGTTTTTAAAATATTTTGAGTTAAAAATTTGGCATATGATAGGATATTTTAGTATGATACAATGGTTTTGTGTAGGGGAGGATGGAATAAAATCATCTTATGATCTATCGTGATGGTGGTATTTATATTCTTAACGGGACATCGATAATCATAGGAATATTTGTACTGATCTAACGCATTAACATTGATAAGCCTTGATGATGATTTATAATGTCTACGAGGTATTATGATTATTATTGTAATCACAATTACGAAATCTATTGTAATATGATTCATTGTAGTTTCCATATTAGTAAGAATAAGAACTATAATCTTGTTTAGTTATGATAGTTTTATCTTATACTAATTGTTTCCCTTTTGTTTTAATTACATATCGCCTCTTTAGACAATATTTCAATCAATCATTATAACACATATTCTTCTTCATACCACTCTGCGTATTATATGATTTTTAAGGCTTATAATGAATGAGGATCTATTCCATCCATATCTAAACCATATTCATAATAATATTTTAAAATTTAATACTTATGAGCTCGTCAAAATGTGCCAATAAATTTATAATATTGATTCTAAATCAAGAAAGTTTTGTATCTCCATAGGTGAATTTATATTTTTCTTATGCATCACTTGGGCTTAATTCATATGTATTTTATATGGGCCAGTTCTCTTGGATTTAAATGTCATATTAATTTGCAAAACAGCTCATATGATTTAAAGCTAATAATATTATGATTTAAACCAAAATTTGGTTGGTTCATTAGCCTAAATAATATATCCTTGCCTAACCCAATTCACCATTAGGCTTGCTTAACCCTAGGTTTGATTAAATATTTATAATCATCTACCATTCATTAAACTTCTACAATCTGTTAAAAAAACAAAAAAGTTCACCAAATAAAACTCAATTTGTTACAGGAATGGGAGAGGCCAAAGCCTGGGCGCAGGCCTGATGTATTCCCCAGGTTTAGTCCAATGAAGACTCCGCTTCCGACTCCGTTGCCGGCCGATCCACCTGAGGAAGATGAGGAAGAAGAAGAAGAGGAGAAGAAGAAAGAGGAAGAAGATGATGATCCAGAGAAGGAAGATCCTGAGAAGCCTGACTAGGCTTAATAGTTACTTCTCAGCTTTCTTCTTTACTGTATTTTGCTTTGTGTTAGAGGGTTATGTGTGAGTTATTGTTACTCTCTTTGATTTTGTTTATTTGGTTATTATCAATATGTTTAATTCTAGTGTGCATTCATTACTTCAAATAAAAAAATCAAGGGTCAATTGCATACAGACCTCCCGAAACTTATTATTTACAAATCTACCGTTCTCTTTTCATCCATTTTTCAAATTCTCACTCAAATATCAAAATTCATGGTAAAACCCAACTCATATTCTTATTTGATCTGCTCGATTTTGTATGTTATTGATTTTATTTATTTAATTTGATAAGATTTTCAATCGATCTGATCAAATTGACCCTTTGCACATCTCTATGTTTTAATAGTTGTCTATAGAATTTTGTTTACATATATACCACATACAATTCTTGTGTATTACATATCTACCACCCATACTTTCATATTTACATACTTAGCCTGAGATATTTAATATCACATCAAACATCTCACTATTACTTCTAGAAAAAAAAAAAAGTCACAGAAGTATTATAAATGTTATTAGGTGTTAGATGTGTAAATACATAAGAATTTTGTGGTATGTATGTAAATTTTCCTTTTTTTTTATTAGCTTTCAGAATTTTTTTTTTAAAGTGTAATGTAATTAATTGTAAATAAATATATTAAGAGTTTTATAGCTATTAGAAAATTGACATATTTTTTATAAGGGGAAAAGGTACCTAAATATGTTCTGAACAGGGAAAGGATCAGCGGCCCAATAACTAAAGAAAAAGATCGGATTTTTGGCATGTAACTAAAGAAAAAAGTTTTGAACCATCACTGTCTGGCCACCATTGTAGAGCTGCCATAGCCTTCAGACCACCGTTGCAGGCTACCATCGTCGAATCGCCACACCCTCGGACCATCATTGCCCGACCACTTCTTTCGAGCCGCCATTGCTGCCAAACCATTGCTGCCCAACCACAACTGTCGAGTCGCCGCCACCACCACCGAGCCATTATTGCCTGACCGCCTCCATCTGGCTGCTACCATTGTCGTCCGACCACTGTCTAACCAACGTTACAACAAGATCACCATCGCCACAACTGAACCGCTAAAGTCTGACCGACACCACTGTCGCACCATCGCTGTTTGGCCCTGCTCCTGTTGGTGTTGAACCACCGCAGGACTACCATGATTCCAACCACCAGATCTTTACAATTGTCGTCGTCGCTGTTATTGCCTACATTTACATCATACTTTTTAACACTCGACCCCTACTGCCATCATCACCCGGACTACACTGTCGCCACCATCGGACCTCTGGTGCTTGACAATCACCATTGTCGCTGCTGCTGCCTACATTGGCATCAGACTTCTAGGCACTTGAGCTATACCGTCTACTTTTCTTCATAGTAGTCGGATCACTGCCATTTTCTCAACATTTTTTGCCACTTTTTTAGCGAAAGTCACATCCCACTTATGTAATACTGCTTCTAACTATTTAAGGGCCAATAAATTCCTTACATTGACATAGTAGAACTATTTCAACTGAATTATGCTTCGTGATTTTTTAGCCTTTCGGTTTTTCCAAATAAAAACTCAATTTTCTTTTTACTTGTGTATGTGTCATATATTTATACAACACTAAGACGTTAATATATCATTCTACTGACGTGAATTCACGTGCGCTCATAAATTGATGATACTAAAGTATAATAAGTACAAATATGAAATTTTGGATTAGAAGTGCAAATATATAAGAATTGTGTGATATGAATGCAAATTTTCCTATGTTTTTACAAATACCTTTTGTGTCCATATTTGTAAATAACATTGTTTTGGGTGCCCTCTATGTAATCTCCCCAAATAGAAATACTTACGCTATAGTAAAAAAATAGCCTAAGGTTGCATTAAAACAACTTTTCACATTTATACTTTAGAAAAGCTGCAATAATATTAATAATAATAATTTTATTTGATAGTAAAAAAATAAATATTACAATTTTAATATAAATATATATTTATATTAATTTTATTTATTTAATTTTGCAACAGATTGGATTGGGTTTGGCAGTGGTAAGAATAAATGAGAAATAGTGGAATTGATCTGTACAAAAAGTGGACTGAAAATTGTCATTAAATGATTGTCGTTGGAAATGATAAAAATGATTCCTTACTTTGGTTTCAACGGTCCCGTCCTCATTCAACTCATGCTTTCCAATCTTTTAAATGAATATTTCATATATATATATATATATATATATATATATATACAGGGCTGTCAAAAAAGTTCGTTGTTCGCGAACAGTTCGTGTTCAGTTTGTCAAGAAGTTCGTGTTTGATTTGTTAAACGAACCAAACATGAACAATGATGTGTTCGTTCGTGTTCGGTTCGTTATTGTTCGAAATATAAAATAATTTTAAATAATTATATATAAAAAATTTATGATATTTTAAAAATAATTATATATTATAAAAATTTATCATATTTTAAATAATTAAACTTCTATAAATTATAATATATTATAAATTATTAATAACAATAATTATATTATAGTATTAATTATATTAATATAAATATTATAATATTATAATTAATATAATATACTATATATTAAAATAAAACCATAAACAAAGCTCTAAACGCCTTATTCGGTTTGCTTTATTTTGAGGAAGTATGGATTACCTGATGTGTACAAAACACCTTATCAATTTGCTTTATTTTGAGGAAGTATGCTATCAAAGCTAGGGCTGTCACAAAAGCTCGTTGTTCGCGAACAGTTCGTGTTCGGTTCATTAGGAAGTTCGTGTTTGATTCGTTCGATAAGCAAACGAGACGAACACGAACAACTTTTTTTCGTTCGGTTTGTTAAACGAACCAAACACGAACAGTGACGTGTTCGAACATTTCGAACACGAACACTAGCTTTGTTCGTTCGTGTTCGGTTCGTTTACACCCCTAAGAAGAGGAATGCATTATATAAATAACATAAAGTCTCTAAGAGAATATTTAACATTTGTAGATATAGTATTCTAATTATTTCATATTGCATATGAAACAATTTTTAACCATTAATATTGGATTAATATTGTGGTCAACCAAAAAAGACAAGATAATGATCAGCCACAAAGACTTGTTCGCTACAATCTCAACCATGATGCGAAAATTTTTGGAATTATGTGAATATTTTTGATATGAAGATTGACAAAAAAATAGGTATGCACAATGACATATTATTTTACTATTCTTTATATTGCTTGGTTTTGTATCTCCAAATATGTGCCCTATGCCAACCAATCTTCTAACTCTTCACATTTTATGTTTCCAACCTCTAGCTTCTTTGCTTGATCCTTTCAATATATATATATATATATATATATATATATATATATATATATATATATATATATATATATATATATATATATAAGATTTACTTTTCAATAGTTACAATAGTTAAGGATTTACTTTCTTTGATTCCTATTTAATCATAGAGGAATCTTAGTTTTATTTATGATGTCAACTATATTAGAGAAGGGAGTCAATAAGGAAGGTCAACATATATGGTAATTTAATAACTACATTTGATGAATAGGATACCCACATAGTAATTGATATATTTTTAATTCAACCTACTATAAAGTTTTTTGGATAAGGAGGTGAGTATATATTTGTTGATATCATAAAATTGCATTTTTGATTGAGCTCAAATTTTGATTAAGAGGATGATTATTAAAAAAATTTTAAAATATATTCCAATCAACAAACAAGATCATGATTGAATGTTAGGTATTAAATTACTCAACTCGGAGTTAGGTAAGCTACTGGAATTTAGATTTTTTCGACGGTCATAATCAGTTGATTATGATAAGAAAAACTGTCGCTTTAATGTTACCGATGATTTTAAGTTCATAGGTAAATCACTTATTGATAATTCCAAAACCGACTGATATTTCAATGGTATAAATATGTTGACGGTTATCCGATTTTTAATTTTCTAGCTTTTTGTTCTGAGAAAAATTGAGTCATCGGTAATTGGCGGTACACATAATGAATGGTTCTTTTGTCGGTAATATTGATGCAACATTTCAAAAAAGTGTCGCACCTGTCCGCTTTTTGAAGCAGGTAAAACAGTCGGTTATGATCGTTTATGTGTTGTTTTTATAGCGGCGGGTTAAAGGTCAGAAAAGTGTCGCACACATTATTTTTTTTGACGTGGGTAAATCTGTCGATTAAGCATCGTTTATGCGTCATTTTTAATAACCGGCGGGTTAACTATTAGAAAAGTGTCGAGCTCGTTGTTTTTTTGTGATGCATCTTATGTCCTCGGTTAGGTTAGGCGTTGGTTAAAATGTTCATCGAGTAGCCGTTGGTTTTGCCTACGGATAAGTTTGGAACCGTCGCAAAACCGACAATAAGCATCAGAAACCTATAACATAAGAGAAAAAAATAAATTCTTCTTTCTTATTTACATTACCACACTTGTTATCACAACATTTAATATGCAATTTTAAGTATTTAACGAAATAACATTTGAAATAACATAGCTGTCAAACAGTAAATTATCCAACAAAATAATGAAATATAAATAAAATACATTTACTCTAAAATATGTACATCATTGCTCACAGAAAAAAAATATGTCCAAATGTACATAAACTTAAAGAAAAAAAAGAATAATACCCCTCCTAATCATCCTCCTCTATCTCTTCAATCTCATCCTCATCATCCTTCGCCGCTTCCTCCTCCTACAATGCTATTATTGCCTTGCCACGCTCCCTCATACGCTGCTGGAAGGAATCCAACTCAACCTTTAGCTTGGCCTCCTTGTTGGCCTCCAGCTTTGACCTCATCTGAGAGAAACGTGCCTCCATCTCTACAGAGAATGTCACATCACGCCTGGAGATCTCCTCATCCTATGCAGTAGAGATAGAAGTTGCAGATGCACTGATGGAGGGGTGAGCGTTGTAGGCAAACCCCTACAATATGAGCCCATAGACTTAACCGTTCTTATAAGTTTCATGGTGTCAGAATAGCTTAATTGGACCGAGCAATCATTCGTCTAGATTGGCAAGCAAATAATGCTCATCTTCTTTCAAATCCAAAAATAATCATAAACCTACAATGAAATTCAGGATTACAGCAAATTCATAATCACAGCTCCAATAACACAATGAAAAAAATGTAATAACACCTAAATAACACACAATATCACAAAACTAACACTAGAATAACATCAACTCTAATAACACAAATAACAATTAACACATAAATAACTCTAGAATAACACATAGACAACATGAAGATAACACAAGAATAATAACTACATAACACCTAAATAAATCACAATAACATCAAAATAATATCACGATAAAACATAAAGATTACAAACAATTCTAATAACATAAAGAACACCTAAAAAACACCTATATGCACTAGCATAACACCGAGATAACACCTAAGCAACACGATGATAACACCAGAGTAAGACCAAAAAATACCTCAATAAAACCTAAATATTATAGCTCTAACCAGAATAATACCTAAATAACACCAGAATAACACGAGAGTAAAACAATAGCCCCGCAATAACATCAAAATAGCACCCTAAAAAAGCAGAAATATTACATCTCTAATAACACAAATAACACCTAAATAACAACACAAAAACACAGTAATAACACCTAAATAACACGATCATAATATCAGATAAGACCAAAATAACACTCATGAACAGAATAACACATAAGTAACACCCAAATAAAAACACGATAACACCATAATGACAACATATTGACACAAATAACACCTTAATAAAACCTAAATATTATATATAGCTCTCTAAACACATAAATAACAAAATAACACCAAAACAACACCACAATAACACCAGAAAAAAAAAACCACATTAACAAAAATAAAAAAAATATTACAGAAATATTATAGTTCTATTAAAACTTTAACAATTCAATAAACAAAAATATTACATCTCTAAAAACATATAAATAAGAATAGTATAACACCCAAAGACACAAAAAATTAAACCACAAAGGAAGGGAGAATATATTCTAATGTGATAAATGCCTTACCTGTACATGGTCGAGCCTCCTAAAGGCTTGATGAATCTGTGATGAGTTTCACCCCATATTTGTTGGCCACCTCAACATGTGAGGCCTGGCCTAGGGTGTAGCAGAAGTGACAACAAATGTGTGCTTGTAGAACTATAGTTGTGGAGAAGATAAAACATAAAGTGCTTTCTCCAAAAAAAAAAAAAAAAAAAAAAAAGAAAAAAAAAAAAGGGAAATTTTAGAAGGTATATACACCACACTTACTGTTAGAAGAAAAACAAATTCATTAATATATCTGAATCTCTGATTCCACCTTATTTTAATTATGACGACATTCAATTGATCTATGAGAAAATCATAGAGCTCAACAGACCAGTTAAAGGAAGATAAAGACTGTACATTCTCACCAAAGGTGTAAAGTCCTGCGAGCACAGTAAAGTTGTTTGAGGGAGAAAATAGATTTGTTAATAAAAAACTTCAAAAACAATTCATCAAATGACATGGAAGACTCCACAACTGAAAACTTCATTAAGTCATTCTTTATTTGTCTGACATCTAAACCACACAAGGGAGCTTTGTTCTAGTGCACTGCTCTCCTCTGTTGGCCATGCCTATCAGTTGGGCTTGGTTAGGGTGTAGTCTTAACTCATTCCCACTCATTCTGAATATCATTCGTTCATAATCCCAACATTTTAAGATATAGGTGTCAAGACATTGTCTTGGGGATACAGAGGTAGATCAAAAAATTGAATAACATTTAAAGCTTTCAATTTATTCTATCTCCACGGAAAGGGTATGTCTAACCATATCAAGAGCACCCCTTGTTACAGACGAACGATATCTACAGTTGAACTTCTTGGGTCCATAAACCTACAAAAGAAGTTAATTCAAAAGATCGCATTTTTTATACACAATTTTCCATAATAACACCACTCAAGTTCACCAAAAACATTAATGCAACTGCAAAATATCATAATAACAACAAAATAACAAAATACCTACAGATTTACACCTCAATAATGGCTCACAAATGCCACAATAACACCACAAAAATATTAGAATGATACCACAATTACATCAGAATAACACCTCTTAACCAACTCAATAACACCATGATTCACCTCAAGAATACAAAAATATTACTTCAATGACACACAAATAACACCTCAAAAATACCATATTCCAACTAGAATAATACCACAATATGATCTCAATAACACTCAATAACACCTAAAAAAAATCATTAAGGCACAATAAAATCAAAATAACACCTGAATAACAATAAAACACCTCCACAAAAAAAAAAACTAGATTAACTCTACAATCCCACCTGAAAACACCACAATTCGACCTCAGTAAAACCGAAACACTACACTTATAATTACGCATAAATAACTCCTCAATAAACCCAACAAACATGAGAATAACACCTACAATTACAGGTAAATAACACCGCAATGACGCAAGAATAACTCGAGAATAATACCATAGTAAGACTGAAATAACGCAATATTAATGTGGTAATAACACTGCAATAACATTACAATAACACCGAAATAACACCACAATCTCACCTTAATAACGCCAAATTCCTAGGAGACATTTCAGCTCCAATAACACTAAACTAACAACGCAAGAACACCACCAAAAAACGAGAGTAACACAAGAATTATGTCTAAATAACACCATAATAACATGACAAAAAACACCTCAATAATAGCACCCTGATAACGCCACAAAACTCGAGAATAACACCCACAATTATGTCTGAATAACACTGCAATGACACAAAAATAACACAAGAATAACATGTAAATAACACGAGAATAACGCAATAATAATGCGGGAATAACACCGTAATAACACCACAATAATACCGGAATAACACCAAAATAACTCAAAAATAACACCGCAATAACACTAGAATAAAACCATAATAAGACATAAATAACACATGTATAACCACAATAACACCACAATCCCTTCTCAGTTAAACCACCACATTATTTAGGTGCATTTTGGTGTTATTTTTGTATTATTTTGTTGTTATTGAGGCATTATTGTTGTGTTATTGATGAGTTATTATGGTGTTATTGCAGAGTTATTGTGGTATTATTGTGCAGTTATTGTGGTATTATTGTGCAGTTATTGTGGTACTATTGTGCTGTTATTGTGGTGTTATCATGATGTTATCGTAGTGCAATTGTGATGTTATCGTGATGAAATTATAATGTTGTTGTGGTGGACTTTGTGTATCGGTATGATATTATTTCAAATAAATAAGAACTTATTGTCACACAAATATGTTATTATTGTCAAACAAATGTGGTGTTATAGCAATACATGAAAATACTTTATGATGCAATGCTTTTTACGGTTACCCTAAACTTTAGAATGGAAGTACAACTACAAACAAAATTACTCGAATGACTTTTGGCAACTGTTAGATTCTTTGATTTCCTTTTCGAAGCAATGAGCTGGGTCTTGTTGTGACACGTGATAAAATAAAGCTTTCTCGAAGAAAATGGAAGGTCCAGGCCAGGTCATACATTAAAAAAAAACACTTTTTTCGTTTTTTCTCTGTGGGGCTGAGATTTACACGTGGCCACAAGTGGCGGGATTTGATTGACGTCCGGACATAATATTTTTTCCACCTTCAAACCCACTTGAAACTTGTAATTTTATATATAGTTTCACAATCTATTTATTTATTCATGTATATCCCACCCATTCTTAAACAATGCACATAAATATTAAAAAATAAGGGCATTTACATATATACCGCCCAATTCCTATATATTTCCTAAATTTATAGCACCCATATGGCCACATCTTTCATATCTAATGAAATAATCCTTTTCATTCAATCATTGCTATGAGGCAGATATGTAAATACATAAGAATATAGGGGTATAAATGTAAATCTTCCTTGAAATCATCATATTTTTTTGTGCTGGCCGCTTTGAGAATGCTGACTAATTCAAATTAGTAGGACTAAGCTAAGGCTATTTTCTTAATAAATACTATTTATTTCACTATATGACCGCCGAGTGCAATATCTGCCTTAGTTTTTCCTCTTGTAGTGCTATTTTTATTGCTATTATAATTAAAAATGCATTATAATTTGTCTAATGCTTTGTCTCCTTTTGTAAATATTTAAATTTTAATGAAAATTAATATTTTTTTTTAATGTTAACATTAGCCATAGTTGATAGATATGTTAAAATTTTCCCCTCTTAAACTATAATACTCAATAATAATAAGTAAATATTATGAATATTTTAATTTAATAATCTTAAGTTCTTCAAAAAAAATTAAGAAGAGATAAAATTTTAAATTCAAATACTTGTCGCTCTTTGATATTGTTATTTTGTCGTTCCTCTTCATAGTTTTTCGTTTTGTCATTGCTCAGAAGTAGAGTTGAACTTTTTCGAAGATTAGCTATTTTGGTGTTAAATGTGCTCTAAATTTTTGCAGTACTTATAATAGGAGCGAACTTCTTAGACGAACTTTTCAGCTCAAGATCATTCATTCATATTCATGTTTTATAAGGCATTGATGTGATTAAGAAAATACAAAATAATATATAAAAAAAAACTTCGAGAGAAATTTGATGCTTATAGAAAATTCAAGAGCTCTTTTAGCTACCCTTAGTCATACATCAACATTGATAATTGTAATCAATCAACCTATGTTGCTTGTTCATCAATTTACATTGACATTTATATCCATCATTTCAACATCTGTGAGCCACCAATACTGAATGTCAATCTTTTCTGTCGCCCTTTTTATCGGGAGATTAAGCAGCCTAGTCAGTTATCGTAACTTTCAACATTCAATATCAATCATTATTTTAAGTCGAACAATGACTATTGTATGCATGGTGCACATTACACACCTAAATCTAACACCAATTGTATTAGCTTCCCAGTACACCCTCTTATCAAGAGAATGACTAGGACTAATACCACTGTCATTACCCCGTCTCCAATGAGCCCCATCAATCATCGTGCGACGTCTACCCATGTCAACCATCGTGTATTGTATCTCTCCTTATAATAAGCTATTATCTCACCCAATAAGAAAAGCCATTAAGTTTACTGTCTCCTATTTATTGAGATATAACATTACTTGTCAACAATCGCCCAGTCCCTTCCAATGATCAACATCTTTCAACCATTGATGCAAAACAATCATCTTCCAGGTCACTCAGTCTCCTGTTATATTAAAAGACATATCAAATCAACGACTCTTTAGTGTTTCAGGTTGATCATTACTGACGAACATCTATTGCCCATCAACTACTAAGCATTTATATTTACATGCAAATCACTCAAATTTTAGTATTACGTACGCGTTAAATACATATTTTCATGTATGGGTTAAGACATATAAATTTTATAAATATGACTATTAAACTTTAGGTGTTACACACACAAATATTTATTTAAACTACATTTAAAATATTTCTCAAAATAGCATCAATTCACAGTAGTTTTAAAGGAAAGAATAGTGTAACAGTGCAATAACCAATTATTTCAACAGAGGCACAGTATGTTGGACACACATCAATCCCAAATTCTTTTGCATGAAAGTAACGTCTCATCCTAGTTTTTAGGGATAAGAAAATTTAAGTATAAAAGCCATGATTAACACGTGAATACTTTATGAAATTATATTTATGACCATATATATTTCAAAACATTAATTCGCTTACGCTTAATCTCAATCATAAAAGAAAATGGATATATATATATATATGCATAGGGGTGTAAACGAACCGAACACGAACGAACAGAGCTTATGTTAGTGTTCGGTTCGTTTGAGATTTAATTTGTTTGAAATAAGCTTGTGTTCGAAATTGTTCGTGAAGTCACTGTTCGTGTTTGTTTCTTAACGAACGAGTCGAACACGAGCAGTTCGCGAACGAGGAGACCTCTAATATTAATATATATAGATAATATATTATGTTAATTATATAACTAATATTATATAAATATATAATATCTATATTAGTATATTTCTAATATAGTATATTAATATATTATTATTATTAATTTATTATATATTATAATTTATAAAATTTAATTTTTTAAAATATCATAAATTATATATATATAATTATTTTAAATTATTTTATATTTCGAACAATAACAATTCAAACACGATCGAATGCATCGCTGTTCTTGTTTGGTTCGTTTAACTAGTTGAAAGAAAAAAAATTGTTTGTGTTCGTCTCGTTTACTTATCGAACGAATCGAACATGAACTCCTTGACAAACCGAACACGAACTGTTTGCGAACAACGAACTTTTTTGACAGCCCTATATATATATATATATATATATATATATATATATATATATATATATATATATATATATATATATGCTTTTTAAAAATAAAAAAAAATGTTTCTTTCGTAATTAAAAAATTTTAAATTGTATTTTTGCATGTTAAAATCTAGGTTTTATTTTTAATTTCAAAAAATGAGAGTTGGTTTTAGAATTTGAAATTTTTAATATTATTTAGTTTGCGTTTGTGGATATATTCTCTCTCTCTCAATATTTATTTTCAAAAACTGGAATTTTTTTGGTAATTTTAATTTTTTAAATTTTATTTATGCATTTCAATTTAAATTTGAAAAATCCAGTACATTGAGAAATTGTTTAAAATAATTAAATTTTATTCAATCTTATTCACTGCTCAAAAATAGAATAATATTAAAAAATTCACTCATATTATTTTGAAAAATCTACATTCTTAACTTAAAATATATAAAAATATAGTTCATTAAAGAAATTATTGGACTAATAATATTCTCACGTTTTCATTAAGATACCCATAACTTCTACATTTTTTATGAAAAAGTCCAAACAAATTTTACTTTTGCTTCAAGTATAATCGAATTGCTTACTTTAAGAGTGCGTCTGAGGCATATTGTGCTTATCCAAGTAAACTACTTATCTGGAAATATGGATATTTAGGGTCCGTTTGGGGCGGATTATCATCGCAGCGACGTATTTTTAACGCGCCTCGGTGTGTTTGCTTCGCGCGTAGGAGAGGCGGCAGGAAATCACACGGTAGGAGTCCTTCGAAAATTTTCGCTAATTTTGGCCGCGACAACCATCCCGCTTTCTGCGTTTTCGCTCCACCATATTACCCTTCGGCCCCCATCCCCCGTCCCCCGTCCTTGATCCCGTCCCGATCTCTTCCTGCTCTCCCGCGCTTCAAGCACCCCGATCCGTCCAGTCTCCCTGTCGCGCGCTTCAAGCCGAAAGAACCGATCCCGTCTAGTCTCCAGTGATTGTCTCCGACCTCCTGAAGCTCTCCTGCACCGCTTGCTCGATAGGTATGCCCTATTTTCTCAGCGACTGTCTCCGACTCTCCTTCGGTGCTTTTACAACCGTCGATCAGCTCAGTAATGACTGTGTGCTTCATCTTCTTAGAACAGTCGGATTCCTTCGTTCATAGCTTGTCGTTGTCACACGGGAGAAGAGTTGCAGAGGAGAAGGGTGAAGTACACGCTTGCTCACAGCTTGTAAAAAACTAACCGTGTTTTCGAATAAGCTGCACAAACGCAGTTTTCAGACAATGAGGCGGCGCCTTCACAACGCCGCCACAACGGATAAGCTGTCACAAACGCATCAAATATTCATATTTAAATTTTGGAATTAAAAAACTGTATTGAAAATTGTGCTTAATCACATGTAAATTTTGTGGCCACATTTGTTGTAATTACCGAACTTAATACTGTCACATAAATTATATAATTGCAAAGTCAAAATTATATAATATTTTATTTCATAGCTGACCTTTTAAAATAACTTAATTTATATACAAAGGTCAGCCTAATTGTAATTATAGAATCCGCCAATACAAGATCCTTGAACCTTAATTTGCCATGTATATTTTTTTAAAGGGAATATTACATGCATGCCACCCAATTTTTATATATTTATATATCTACCACTCGAATTTTTACATTTATATTTATAAAATGTTAGAGTCATAAATTTATGCATACAAATGTGTTCGTATTTATGATACAATGCTAAAATTTTCAGAGGTGGTGTTAGACATGTAAATATATAAAAATTGTGTGGTATGTATGTAAATGGCTATAGATTAATAATTCAATCAGACGGCTAGAAATCGAGCATGAATCGGGATCAGATCGGCTTGTGATTTGTTTTTCAGCGGGAAGGGGAGAAGGAGATGACACGTGGCGGAATTCTATGCCATTGGGTTTGACTCAATAAAATTTTATTACTTTATATTATATAGTATTATTTTTCTTCATTTTTAATTTTTTACAAACTAGACATTTGTCATAAAATAAAAGAAATTTATTTCACTTAATATTTGGTTATTAACTTTCATAAATTAGGATCTGTTTGGCTTTATGTTTTTTTTTTATTATTTTATTATTTTTATTTTTTTTAAATGTGTGTGATACTATTATGATTTATGTATGGTTAAAAACAAAAAAAATAAAATAAATATGTTTGATAGTGTATTTTTTTAAGGAAAAATTTATATTTTTTTATTAAAGTTTGGATTCACGTGCACTCTAATATTAAGCTCTATCATACATGACATCTACATCATTTTTCTTGCTCCACCCAGCACGAAGTATTATCTATGGGTGTGCAGGCGATGAGTGGCGACAGAAGAGAGATGACTGTGACTGGTGTGGATCGGCAACAAGCAACGACTGCGACTGGTGGTGGCGGGTGGTGTCAGACGACGGCGGGTGGGCCGCTGGCATCAATGACGAGTAGGGGTCAGCTACGGTGGGTGAGGGCAGGCGAGCAGGGGCAAGCAAACAATGAGGGTAGGCTACTGGGTGGGCGGCAGAGGGCAGGCTGGTAGGTGCGACTATGGCGGGCTCGGCTACGGTGGGCGCGGCGGTGGGTGACAACCAGTAAAATGCAGGCGGCGACGTTGATAACGACGGTGACAACGATGGTGGCGATGGGTGGGGGCCGGCAGTGGGTGACGATCAGCAGTGGCAAGAGGCGGGCGGGTGACAGATAGCTGAGGCGGGCTACGCGAATGATTGTTTTAGTGATTTAAAAAATAGATAAAAATATATTTTTTCTATTTTTAGTATTTTAAAAATAAAAGTATTATCTAAAAAAATAAAAATATAAAAATAAAACAAAAAACAGATAAGCAACATTATTTTTATTTTTATTTAATATTTTTTATTTATTTTCAAAAACAAAAAATAAAATTAAAAAAAAACCAACATCCCCTCGGCTTTGGAAAACAGTTTGCTTTTTCTTCCGTTCGCCGACTTTCCATATTATGTCAGTGGTGGGCTAATTTGTGTTTGCGCTCCAACCGGATCTATCCATAATTAAATTAATATAAAATAAATCAATTTAACAAAACAATATTTACATATGCACCACCTAATTTTTATGTATTTATATTTTTCACACTTAAATTTTAATTTTACACATATATCATCATACTTATTATATTAAAAGCTTGGAACATTTACATAAATAGCACATGGTTCTTATATTTTTATACATCTAACACCTAAATTTTAATTTGTATACTTCAAATTTTAAGATTTTTTGTAACTTTCGAGCATAAATAAAGTGGTATAAATGTAAAGATTAGAGTTTTGGTGTTAGATATGTAAATATATATGAATTGTATGGTGTAATTGCAAATCTTGCTAAAAGTTTATCTTCTTAATTATTTTCTTAAAATCTATTAAATCCAATAAAAACACAAATGGCATAACAAAAATTTGAGTCAAAAATTTAATAATATTTGACTTTGTATATGAAAGTCAACCTTTTATTTTCTTATTAGATGAATTGAGGGATGGAATTCAAGAGTGGAGAATATATACAAATTAAATCAAAATTTGTTTATCTAAGTTTAGTCAAATTAAATTAATTTTTTTTAATTTATAAAATTTACTTATACTTAACTTTTCTAAAAATAATATATTTTCCCTATATTATCATTGTATAAAAATAGTTATTTTTATTAAAAATACGTTTTAGTATTGTTATTTGTTGTTTTCCTTGACCAAATATTTTTAAATAATAAAAAAAGCTTATCTTCCCAAACTCATAGTATAAATTAAATTTTAACTCCGACATCGTTAATGCACCCAAATGTCTATTAAACATCATTTGATCGCAGGAAGCTTTCCGGACCGTCCAATCAAAATAGTTCATATTCTTACATTAATTGCACTATAAACACTGTAAATAGAACTCACCCCTCTCATGAGAAGTGAGCTAAGCGCTTCTGAGAGAGAACGCACGAGCTTTGAGAAGAAGGTTTCGAAGTCTACGATTCCTATCTTCATCGATCAACGCCGACTGTCAAAGTCAATTGCCGTCCATCGTCGCCGACCTCCGTCAACCACCGCTGACCGTCGCTAACGCTCGCCAATCACCGTCAACCACCATCGACCCTCGCCGACCTCTCTCAACCACCGTCAACCATCGTCGGCGGCCGCCAATCACCATCAACCACCACTGACCGTCGTCAATCATGCTGACCGCCGTCAAACATCATTAATCACTGTCAACCACTACCGATCAGACAGTGTTAATCAACATTGTAATTTGGAAAATATAGTTATCATTTTCCGTTTGTGGATAAGAGATCTTTGTCATCATCAACCAATAGCAGATTTTTACAATTGGGTTAGGCTTCGGTGGTTTTTTTTCTCTTTATGAGTTTTCCTTATAAAAAACTTCTGGTGTCATTAATAGTTATTTCTCTTTTATCTCTGTGTATCTTGAATTCTCGTGCAATACTACGATGATAGTCTATTTCTCTACCTCCGTGAATTGTCTAGCATGCATAAAAAATATTGTAGTTTTTTATGGATTATTAAGATTAGATATATAAATATAAAAGAGTTGGGTGGTATGTATGTAAATGCTCCTACTATAATATTACTATCTCTCTTCCCTTATTTTCTCTCTCTACCTCGTTTTCTCCGTAATGAGGGTAGTTACAGTAATTGTTACTGTAACTACAGGACAAAGGTTGGAAGCCTATTCTTATTGGAAGAAGCTTGGATTTTTAATAAGGATAAATTAAATTTATGTAAAATATTTCATATTAATTTCTGTTTAAATTCAATAAAATTTAAATTCATCTTGAAATTAATTTATTATGATTTAAATTAATATATTTTTTTCTTATGTTAATTTAATATTAGTTTGGAGCTTAACGGGTCAAATTAGACAGAGGGGCAGCGGTCTCTTTCAAGTTTAGTGGTGAAACTCTTAGAGCAAACCGACGCATAGATTATCCTTTTCGATTTGGTTAACGTGGGAAGAGGAACTTTATATGCCCACCTCTTCATCTTCTTCTTCAATCATCTCTGTCTCCTCTCTGCCACCATTATATGAGGAAAGCAGAGCAGGGGAGGGTGGGGACGAAGGTTGGTTTTTGAAGAAGGAAAGGATAAGAGTAGAGATAAAGGCGAAGAAGATTTATTACGCCGGTTTCTCTCGCTGCTGATATATAAGATTTCTCTTTTGTGATTTTTCGCCCTGGTTTAGGAGGGAAAGGGGAGAAAGGAGGAAGCTTGCCCGCGAGTTTTTGCTGAAGAAGACGGCCGGCTTTTCTTGTTGTGGAGTTCGCCGGAGGGAAAAAGATTCGATTTTTATTACTGAATTGGTGAGAGATGTGGGATTTAAATGGTTCGCCGGAGGAGGTGAAAGTTGTGATATCTCAAGTCGAGGAGATCTCTTCAAGCGGATCGGGGTCTGCTGAAAACTCCAGCGCCTCCACCGTGGTGATCGAGCACTCGAACGGTGGTGCCGGCTTCGAGGACTTCTTTGGTCTAGAGGAAAGTTACTCAAGTGAGCCTGTAGTAACCCGCCAGTTCTTTCCGATCGACGAACGGCAGCCGGAGATACCATTCCTTTCTTTAGGTGCCGGCGGTGTGCCGGCCGAGAAGAAAAACTGGTTCGGATTGAAGCTTTCGGAGCCGGCCATGGCCGGCGGGGCTGTGAAGACCATGATGGTCTCACAGCCAATAAAGAAAAGCAGGCGGGGCCCAAGGTCACGGAGCTCACAGTACCGTGGTGTTACCTTCTACCGGAGAACCGGCCGTTGGGAATCCCACATCTGGTATTCCTTTTTCACTTTCCCTTCTTCCACAGTACTGGAAGAAAAAAGAGAAAAAAAAAATTTGATTTTGAATATTTTCCGTTTTGACTTTCTTGAAAGATATTCGCTCATTGTCCTCTTGATATTGTTTGTTTCAGGGATTGTGGCAAACAAGTTTATTTAGGTAAGAACTATATTCACAAATTTTGATAAAAAATACGGTTTTTCGATTCTTCAATTCAGAAAAATTTCATCTTGGCGATTGTTTATTACAGGAGGATTCGACACAGCTCATGCTGCTGCAAGGTAGTTACCCTCTTCCTTCTTGTTCTTTGAAGTCTGAAGATTTTTTGTTAAACCTGTATTCTCTTAATTCATCTATATAAAATTTGAAGTTTTTGATTAAACTCTATATTGTTTTTTTTATTTTAATTTCAGAGCTTATGACAGAGCTGCCATTAAGTTTCGAGGTACTGAAGCCGACATAAACTTTACCTTGAGTGACTATGAGGATGAACTGAAGCAGATGGGCGATCTGACAAAAGAGGAATTTGTTCATCTTCTTCGAAGGCAAAGTACAGGATTTCCAAGAGGAAGCTCCAAGTTTAGGGGAGTTACTCTCCACAAATGTGGGAGATGGGAGGCCAGAATAGGCCAGCTCTTAGGCAAGAAGTATGTTTCATTTCATGCTCAGATTCTTATAATTTCTTTTCAATCATATTCTAATCGGAGCTTTCAAATCCTTCTTCTGATACCAGATATGTCTATCTGGGCTTATTTGATACAGAAGTTGAAGCTGCTAGGTATGAAATACTAAACCATAATGCATTTTCAGAATCTTAAAACTTATATTTCTCCTGTATAAATCCTTGTTCTCTTTCTGAATTGCAGGGCTTATGATAAAGCTGCAATCAAGCTCAATGGGAGGGATGCATTGACCAATTTCGATCCAAGGATATACGAAGAAGAGCTGAAGTCTGAAGGTCTGTTTCTGATTTGAATGAGTTCAACAAAGTATGGAGACTCGTTCATTTACATAAAACATATTTTTTTTAATTGAAAACTTATAACAGATGTGGAAGCTGATCATAATTTGGATCTGACTTTGGGGGGCTTCGGCTCGAAAAGGAGTCGTCTTGAACCAATTGAAGACGATGGGCTGATGGTCATGAATCAGAGGATTCCAATGAATTATGAATCTGAATGGATCAGAAACACTAGTGCCAAGGTATAACAATCTTCTTCTGTTCAACCTTCTGTGAAAACAGATTAAAAAACATAACTAAGTTAGAATAATTTGTTCCTTGTGCAGTATGATGGAAAGCCTAAATTCCCTGAAGAAGAACAGTATAGAACCAATCATCATTCCCTAAGCAGCTTATATGTTAAAAATCCAGTTTTTCAGGCTAATCGGCTCGAATTCAATGGCCATCAGCAAGTGGGTCATCTGTAAAAAGAAATAAATTTTGAAAATTTTCTTGATGATTATGCATAAACTGATCTCCTGATTATATTTTAATGCAGTTTCCAAGCAGCAGCCATGGAATGAGAAGTAGAGATGGAGGTTTAGGAAGATTCTCTCTATCTGTTGGCAGCGGAGAGCAGCCAAGAAGGCCGCCGGTTTCTCTAACGGGTGGTGGAATGCAGTGGCCGGCAGTTGCTGCTTTCACTGCAAGTAGCTCTCCTTATCTGCTTTCCGCCGCAGGAGCAGCATCATCAGGATTCTCTTATCAGACTGTGAGGCCTCAACCCAAGAAAATACTGAGGAACTGAAGAACTATGAATCGAATTATGGAGTTTATGTTGTTTTTAGTTTTTTGTGAAAAGAAGAACTTGTTCTTGGTTCCTCTGTGTGATGGGTAAGAGTTGCTTTGATCAGTTTTAGTAGTTAATTCAAGCACACATAAGGCTTGGATTTTCCCTTGCACTTGGTAGGAACAACATGTGTTTGTGCAAGATGAAAAGTTGAAGCTAATTGCAATATTTTATTTTATCATGTCTCTATTTTGCTTTTGTTTCAAGTCTAATTTAACTTGTAACAACAATGTATGTTGATTTGCTATTTGATTTCTATTGGTAAAAATTGTCTGATAATTAAGAAAAAAGCAATTTGTTTATCATGATGATAAAGAGAATTTGTTATCTTAAATTTTAATGAGCCCTTGGTATACAATCTTGAAAGTTAAATGCAATGTAAACTCCCCAAGATTAAGAAAAAATGTGCAAACTAGAGGGTTGAAATAGTTCCATTAGGTTTAGTTTGAGCTTATGAAGTCCTACTTATTCTATATTAGTGTATAGAGATATGAAGCGAGGGGAGAGTTTTCTATCGTGGAGGTGGGCGTTCGAAGGTGTTGAGATCGATGGAGGTCTCAAGCTATGTCAAACGTAATGGAGAACGTCTAACTATGATGAGCATCAAGTGATAATTGTGTTATTTGAAACCTAACATTATATTGATCAAAGGTGATTAACCTTAATGTCACCAAGTTTCAAGATCCTACAATTTCATTAACTTTTGGTGCTTTGGTGAGCTATTTGGATAAACTAAAAAATCGAAAAGATAGCATACAATCAACTTATAATGTTCTCTAGTGTTCAAGACTCTAAAAAGATTAGTCATGCTTAATCATAGTTAGAATTAGGTGATTATCTTGAGATAAGGTCTATCATGTCATTTAGAGCATATTGAGTGGATCATATCCCTAGTTTGTATTTAGTTACTCTTAAAGTATGCATAAGGCTCATATAAAGCCATTTGGTTATATACCCTTAAACGACCTCCTCCAATTGCCCTCGATTCCCTCATCGACTTCAATCTCAAACCCTAATGACAATCTCAACCCTACACGCGGTATGCAAGTAAGAATATCATTAAAAATTTAAATGAACCCTCCAACATAGCCTTTTAGAGTTATCGAGGCAGGCTTATCCTCGGGGAATCTCTCACTTAACCATAGTTCAACCCTCCTACATGAGTTCACTCCAAGCCAACTTTTTTTTCTATTTACTTACTTCATTGGGTAAAGCATGCATAGTTGACTTCAATTTGGACTAAAATAGCATCTTACATGCAATTTAATAATAGCATTTCATTATAACTATTTTCAAATAAGTGCAAATGCAAGTCTAACAAATAAAAAGAAAATGTATATGATAATAGCCATAATTTGAGATATAGCAAATGGCAATATGTTGCACAAGTCCTAACATCAAATATTTAGATTATTAATGGTCAATCCTACTTGCAACAAAAATGATACAATAATCCACTAGTGATTGAATTAATCAGTGGATTAAATTTCTAAGTTTTGGAAAGGGTTTGGGGCTCTCTTGACATCTTATTTTCTATTATATATGCCTTTATATCTTTATTTGAAATGGCCAAAAGTTCAAGTGTTTGATTGACCACATATTTTTGAGAGAAAACTTGTAAGACAAAATATTTATCATTTTTTTTAAATAAATAATGTATATATTTGTGTCTTAGAGTAATGGATTATGGTCTTAGCATTACATGAAATTTCAACACAATTAGAAAAAAGAAAATAACCAGTAGTGACACCAGAAGTTTTTACGTGAAAACCCCGTAAATGAGAAAAAACCACGGGACCTGACCTAGTTGTAAAAGTCCACTATAAGTTGATGATTACAAATATCCCTTGTCCTACAGGCCGAAAAGAGTTACAAACTTATGAATTACAACGCTGAAATGCGAATGAACTTGTTGTAAGAGGCAAGCGACAACTAATAACGATTGGTGGAGGCCGACGGGTGGTGATTGATGGTGATTGACGGTGGCCAACGGTGGTCAGCGATGATCGATGACGACCAGTAGTGGTCAATGGAGATCGACAACGATCGACGGTGGTAGAATTGTTGCTGGACTTCAGCTCCTTCTCAAAGCTTCAAGTTCTTTCTAAAGCCTCAAGCTCTCATCCTCCTCATGAGAGGAGAGAGATTATATTTCTAGTGTTATGGGTGAATTTAATGCAGGAATATGAACCACTTTGATCGGATGATCCAAAGAATTTCTTTCGATCAGACGACGTTTGATAGACATTTGAGTGCCTTAACGATGACAACTGAGCAATCTTTGGCTCGATTGATTCAACTATAGGCTCACTAGATTCAACATTAATTTGACCTTCTAAATATGTCTGGAAAACTTCCACGAGTGATCTCATTGAGTCGATCAGTTTAACTATAAGTTTGTTGAAATCAGAGCACTGAATGACTCTTCATTGAAGTTTGAATATATATATAAATATAAATATATATATATATATATATATATATATATATATATATATATATATATATATATATATATATATATAGTAGTTTAAGAACCATTCTTAATGGGTTGATTTGGACCAAATCAAATAAAATTTATTTATTTTGATTCACCGTGAGCTAACCACAAACCCTATAAATATATGATAAAACAAAACAAAATTCCATTAAATTAAAAAGAAAAATAATGCTTAGTGCGTATATTATATATATATATTTTAAATTGATAAGACAATTATATATTTCTACGTGCTAATTGTCAATAAGAGAGAATTTTGATTTGTTTAGATTTAGTACTTCATAGTTTCTTAGCATTAGGTCACTGATCGAAGGTTACGTGCCTAAGGAAAAGACACTCTGAAAGTGATCTACCTAAATGTGGAAGATAAATCTTTTATTTTAATATTTAAATTGATTTTATTGTTTTTATTTAATTTAGGAAAGATTTATATACTGTTAAATCCTTAATTGTCGTGTAGTAAGCATGCCTCGAAAGTTAAAAATATCAAAGAAGAGATTAGAAAGATGACACAGATCCCTTATTCATAAAACATCACCTATTTACAATTACTATTATTTCCCTCTTTCTCAACTGTTAGAGAGACCTTCTTCTCTTTTTCTTAATCTTGGGTAGTTAATATAACCACCTCTTTAATAAAAATAATTGAATTAACAAGACTTTTTTTTAGTGATTGTGACTATCAGATATAATACATGTATTGGCATCAATTTTTGATGTCGCGTATAACGGGTGTCTAGTTAAAGAATGCAAGACTATGTCTCACTTCCCCTTATTCAAGATACCAATCAGACATCTTGATACATGCTCTGAGCACAGAATCAGGACTGGTACCGACTTGACCATACCCGGGAAAATTCACTGTAAGGTGAGGTTAGCATTGACTTCGGATGTGTTTTAAGTTTGCTTTGATGTTGAGATACCCAACTCCATCAATTTAAACTCTTCTGAGGCCAAGGGTAGTCGTAAGGATTCTCTTTGCACATTTTGGAGAAATTTGGGTTCAGACCAAATTTACCCCCATGGGATATGGACGCTCGTCGGCACAAAGAGAAACCCAGATTTAAAACTCTCAAAATGTTCATTTATGAGTTACGGAGTTGTATTCTAGAAATACATGACTTCCGTGGCTTCCGGAACAACGAGGTTCTTCTTAAGGTCAACTAGGCAAAAATTAGGGTTTGTAACACATTACCTGCACCGTGATTCATCGCAATCGTTAGTGACGATTTTCCTCATAAATGATTGATAAAAATACATATTTTTGAAGTTAAAAGATCATTATTCACTCATATGTGGTCACCTATAGCTTTCAGATTGAAATAATTTTTTGTCAAATGTTTCAGGTAAAAATCAGAGTTTTCGTGTAACACTAGCGCCTTGGGGCCAGCCCCTGGCTCGTGAGCACCAAGCCTGGTGCCCTAGTGTCAGGAATGGGTTCATAGGCAGCTAGAATAACCCCCAGGCTCTCCAAACAAAGTGCTTGGAAAGTAGGCGCCAACCCCTAGAAAGTAGGCACCCAGAGAAGCTTGAAATGCACAGTTTTCAAATTGAGAGCTTAGAAAGTGTTACCCCCAGTACTCGCCAAGATCGCGGCGCCTAGGCGCCAAGAAATTTATGCTCTGCATTTTTCTCGAACTTCTCACCCGACACACCTCCCTAGGCAGTCAAAATGTGTAGATTTCTTCGTTTGTGTGGAGATATGTCTAGGGAAGAGGAAAATTTGATGGATGGGACCTTTTTCATCTTCTTTTGGAAGGTTTTATGAGGATGAAAATGCCACTTTTGACAAATTTGAGGGAAAAACTGGGGAGAGCTGGTTTAAGCTCTTCTCTCCCCCTCATTTCACTAATCTCCTCTCATTCTTAGCATTGGACCACCTTCAAAGTGTTGAGAACTCTTCTTCTTTCTTGGCACATCTTCTTCCCTTAGAGTTTGGAGCTTGGAACTAAAGTTCCCTCTTGGGAGCTAAAGAAAACTCTTGAAGTGACGAGCATTTATAGAGCTTGGAAGTGCTAGAGGAAGAAACCACCTTCTTCCTCAAGAGGCTTTATCCTCTGAGAGTTTTGAGTAAGGGAGTTGAGGAAGATTCTTCATCTTCCTCAAGAAGAGAGCTAGGGAGTTAATCATCTTCCAACTTATTATTCTTCTTCTTCACTGTTCTTCTTCTTCTCCAGCAACCTTGTCCTTCTCTAGTGAACTTTCCTGGGAGTATGGCTAGGAAAGCTTCTTCCTAGGTTGGGGGAAGGGCGACTCTGGGGAGTTCACGATCTCTCCTTTAGAAAGAGGGCTTCATCCTACATCGGTGGAGGCGATCTCTCCGGCGAGGAGAGCTTTCTCATTTCTTTGGGGAAGGACTTGTGCGGGCTTCTCTCCTATCGTTATGAAAGCTTCATCCCATGTGAAGAAAAGCATCCACAACCACCACAACGATATAACCTTATAAACCCTTGCGTTTTCTTCCTTAACTAGTCCTATGTGTCATTGTGGGTCTTTTTGGCCACTCAACGGGTAGGCGAGTGGCTAGCTCACACTAGTTGGGATGACCATAGCCTATTGATGGGCCATTTATTTTCCTAGAGGACGCCTAAGTTAGGAATCACATGCATGGATAAATCTTTTTGTGAAGCCTAGTGATCCCCTGTTATAAGCCTTAAACCTAAATCCTAGTGGGTCAGAATCCAAATTTCCCATGACTTTAATGCTTCCAACCTTCCTTAGAGGGGTTAGGATAGTTGGATTCTGAAGAATGGGAATATCTTTATAGCTAGCCCATTCTGCAAGATCGTAGGAGATTTGTGGGACATAAAAAGCATTTTTGCCAGTCCGTCATACTAACGGTGAAAGAATTCTTTTATAAGAAATTGGAGTGCAAAGTTCTCCACCTTTCCTCGCTAAAACCAGAGGTGGCCTTACCGTGTATCCAAGGCGTTAAACCCTAGGTTCCTATGCGAGAATGTTTGATGAGTGTGGCTCGCTATTAATCATGATCATTCGTGTTACATGATGTATTATGTCATAATATGTGTTTTGAATGAAGCATGTTGCATATGCACATTGTCACGACCAACTGCCCCAACCCAATCGACATAGCACGCTGCCTTGACCAGCCGCCCCGTCTCAGTCGACATAGCACATTGCCTCAACCAGCTGCCTCAGTCTAGTCGACATAACATTTTACTGTCGGCGTATTTTTTTTTTTTTTTTTGTGGTGTTGTATTTTTTTTTGAAAAGAGGTCGCCTACAGAAATTGTCGACGAATTTTTAATTTAAATAAATAATTTGAAAAGTAGTATTTGATTTTTGAAAATAATTTTAAATTTGAAAATTTTAAGATATGAAATCAAACCGATCTCACATCCCGAATAGTTTATACAAACGAGCGCCGCACCACAAACCGTGTATCTATCCCGAAGAATAGACACACTGCTTGATAATGGGGCTCGATTAAATAAACTAGAAAGGTTTGTGACATCCGTTTGGTCTGCGAACCAATTTTATAAGCCGACAAATTCCCCTGCTTAATATGAAACTATTAAACAGGGTTTATATTACCCAGGTTCTTAAAGTTCCCTATAAGGGCAAGCCCCTATAGTTAATTACATCTTAAGTGACGGGAATCACCTAAGAAAACTCTCGATAATAATCAATAATTCTGCTCTCAAGAATTTCAAAGTTTAAGTTTTCAGGGGGTTGAATTTTGGAATTTCAATAGGGAATGGATCAAATTTGGAACATTTTTATTTTGGGAATTCAAAGGAAGCAAAGTAGGAGAAATTACGGATTCGAAGCGAACTTCGGTAATTTCCGACTATCCTATTGTTTGGCTTAGACTTAGGAAAGTCCTAATGTTCATTTAATGTTTTAATCTTGCCAATTTTAATTAGTTAGGGCTTATATTTATATGATAGAATCATACAAATCGCCAGAAGATATGAGGGTTTATGTCGTATCGGACGACTACCTCGGAATCCTAAGATCGGTTAGGGCTTAATTTGCAATGCAAATGCCTAACGAAGAGTTGAGGATTTATGTTGCGCTAGCAAACTACCTCGAAGTCCTATGGCTTTGTTATTTAATTCTAAAAAGTTTTGTCGAAGTAGGTTCAAGTTTTGCGACTGACGATGGCCGTCGTTGCCCACCATGCTCCGAGCTCCTTGTTGTTGCAGAGGTTTAGTTTTAGAAATCATAAATCAAGAGATGAGAGAAGTGTCTTGGTTTAGAGAAGTCTTAATTTCCACGTGTTTTTTGTGTTTTAATTAAAACGGATCTTAAAGTTGATTAAACGGAACCGATTAAGATCCCACGGTTCCGTCATCCCGCACCGTTATTTTCATCGAATTCACTTAGTCCGGATGAATTTGCTAAACTCAACTAAATGAGTTCCGCACTTTCATTTGGACCGTGGGAAAATCCCGTTAGCAACACGTGGGTTACATCATCCGAGGTATTCCCGATCATTCAATGAGACGTTTTAATTTAGTTGTAGTTGTAGTTTTGTTGTTCGTTTGTGATTAAATTTTGAGTTGTCTTATATTTTGGAATGTTGTGGAGGTGAATTTTATCTTGTAATGTCTTTTAATTTAGTTATGGGTTTCGGTTTTGGTTTCGTCCTAAAGGTGTGGGTTTTCATGCAATCTGTTGTTTATCATGCAAGAAAAATAAATGCGATGCGATTAAATAAATTACCGTAAAGTGAATCGCAATAAAATAAAAGCGTACTCGGAGGGTCTTCCCGTCATCCCAGTCGCACTTAAAACACGATTAAAATATTTAAGCAAGTTCCTAGGTAAAGCTAAGGTAAGGGTTATGGTTTTCTACCAAATTCCTAATCCTATAGCTAGTCATTTCTATGACGTCTAGGTTCTCCGTGTTTTTAGTTTGAAGACGATTTTCTTCATCGAAGAACGATTAAGTTCAATTGTTCTTGTAAATATCCTATCATATTGAGTAAGTGCTTAAGAAAAATCTTAAACATCTTTTCAATATTTCTAGGATTGTTTTAAGTCCAAATGAATTTAATTGTGTAAATGAATCAATCGTCCGAGGTTTTCAAGTTTTGTTAACTTGCTCGATGAACTAGGACATTTGAATGTCCTATAAGTGAAGTAACATTTCATTTTAATGTTCTACTTAGGAGTTATGATAACTAAGGCTCCTAAGGCAAATGATATTTAATGATTTGTGATCCAAATTTAAGTTCAAATTAATGATTTAAGTTTGGAATAGTGTTCAAGTTATTTTAGATTTATTTCTTCATGTCTTAAGTGAGGTTATTTAATTCAATTTAATTTAATTTAATTTATTTTAATTTAATTTATTTAATTTAATTTGATTTGTTTTAATTTAATTCAATTTAATTTATTTGATTTAATTTCTTAATTTAATTTAGTTTAATTTTAATTTAATTTAATTTAATTTAATTTAATTTAATTTATTTAATTTAATTTAATTTAATTTAATTTTAATTTAATTTAATTTGTTTATTTAATTTAATTTGTTTATTTAATTTTATTTAACTCAACTTTTAATCTTAATTTAATTTAATTTAATTGAAAATTTTTGAAAAAAGTTTAATGATTTAATTTAATTTAATGATTAAGTCTTTTAATATTTTAAATTTGAGTTATCATTTTAATTAAGAGTTGAGTATTAATGAGATGATTAATTTAGGGATTTTTTAAATTAAAGGATAAATCTCTTCCTAATAATATCCCTATTTTAATAATTCCAAATTTATTATTCTTCCAAATTCAATTAATTATTTAATTAAAGTTTAATCATTTTAAATTGCTTAATGGGTTTCTACCCTTTGATTATTTAATTTCAATCATCCAAATCAGATTAGGATCAAATATTTTACTTGTTAATTTTTTATTAAACCTAAAGTTTTAATTAAAGGATTAAAATTTTAATTACCATTTTTCCCTTTAAGCCTAATAATTTCATAACTCACTAAATTGAACTCAAATGAACTTGAAATTTTTATGTGACTTCACTTATGTGTCAATGAAGACATGAGAGGAGAAAATGTGATTTTTCTGTATTTAATTCATTTATATAATTATTTTTTGTAGAAAAGAGAAATTTCCAAGGAAAATTCAATAACATGACCAAGGGAAAGTTTCTGTCCTTAAGAAAATTAGGGGACATTCCTAATGACCAGAGGACCACTTGGACCAAATTTTGTAATTTTTTGAATTATATTTTATTTATTAGAATTATTTTAAATTCTGGAGTATTAATTAATTTAAAAATAAAATAAATGTTGAAAAATAAATTTTATAATTTTTAAAATTCTCTCTGATATCAAGGATTCCAGAGAACCAAACTTTACAATTTTCTGATTTTTCTTTGATTTATTATAATTATTTTGGTGAAAATGCTAGAAAATACATTTTTTAATTTTAAAATTACCCTTGAGCTTTAAAAATTAATATCTCACTAAATAGACCTAGGAAAAATATGGGACTTGTTCCTAAGTGATTAAAATTCAAAATATGACATTTTGGTGAATTTTATTATTTTTGTGATTTTTATCATTTTTTAATTATTAAAAATATTAAAATAATATTAAAAATCAACTTTTTAGAAAATTGAAATTTTAATTTTCTTAAACTCCCCTGATATCAGAGAGACTCCGAAACCAATTTGGTGAATTTTTGAAAGATATTTTGAAAGTTATGAATTTTTAAAGTTTAAAATGGCTAAGTGGCTTAATTAACCCAATTAGTGAGGCTAACCAAGTCCAATTGACCTCAAATTTTTATGGTGGGTTCCTCTGATCCTAAAGGTCAGTGGAGAATTGATTTCAAGTCAATTTGATCTATGGTTAACTCTAATTAATTAGAGACCTATTTTGAGTGTTTAAGCCAATTAGGGTTAATCTAAGTGAATTAACTCAAATCCTATTTTTCCTAAGGTTCTCTGGTCATAAGGAACATCACCAAATTTTCCTAGAATTTATTTCACAACATGCTAATTTTTGAAATTAAAATACTTAAAACAGCAACATGCATTTGAAAAATCAATAACTTTTCACGGAGATGGCCTCGACCTTGGAAAATTCAGGGAATGTTCCTAAGTTCAGAGGCTTCAAAGCTCTATGGTCTCATGCCATGGTGAATTGTATACATGCATGGAGAATTAAAACAATGCAGGAAGTAAATAATTAATTAAAAATAAAATACTTGGACAAAATTAATTAATTTCTTTTCCACATTATTCTCCTCCGTTCATCGAGCAAGGGGGTATTTTTATTTTATTTTTGTGATTTTTCTACACAGAGATATGAATTTTCCAAGTTTAGGGAATTAAATAAATAGGAAAATACCCTATTTATCTACTTATCCACGCGGCGCCGCGTCAACCTCGGCAGCTCCGAAACGCCGCGTGGCGCGCTCCCATTCGACGCCGCCATCTGAGTCAGCAAACCGGGCCCCGCGGTTCTCGTACCGTCTCCTGGTCCAACGCCATCTGAGCCGTCCGTCCGCGCGTGTATTAAATGGACGGCATCCGTTCATCGTCCATGACTGGTGCGATCCCGTGACCGTCCACACTCTAACCCTAAGAACTCGCTCGATTCTCGATGGATTTTCGTGTTCTTATGCTCCATGGATTCGTCTTGAAGAGACGAACACATCCATACGGTAAACATGCATTGAAATTAAGGCATTTGAAATGGAGAATCTCCGAAGCTCGGGATGAAGAACTAGCTCATACCTTTGCTCGGAGAAGTGAAGCTTCGATCCGAGAGTTGTTGCACCTTCGATCGGATCCCGGCAAGCTCCGGATGAAGTCTCCCGGTCCAGTGAATCGTCTCAGGTTGAACTTCGACCACGGTCGATCACAAAGCTTGGAGTCCGGAGCAACCGGGTGGCCCGGAGATGGGGCTTTAGTCGGTGGACACCTTCCCTCGGTCCGGTGAAGGTGTAGGGCTAATCAATTTGGGGATTGGTTCACTCGTGGGAAGTGTCCCGGTTTTGGGCTTGGATTTCAACTCCGAAATTAAGCTCGCAGAGAGGAAATGGCAGGGGGATCTCACCTGGGGATCAAGTGCTCGTGTAGGAGGAGGGGTCCGGAACAATTTTGGCGAGTTTTGGCAAGGTTTGTGCAACTCTCCTCTTATGGCCGTGAGGGGTGGTGTTTAAATAGGCATGGCCGGAGGCTCTCCTGGGGGTGGCCGAGGGTCGGGATCAGCTGCTTCGGTCGTGGGAAGAACGACCATGGTGGCCATTGGGCATGGGGCAGCTCAAGCAAGGTGGAATTCCAAAGTTGGCTCACTCCCAAGGTCTCGGGCATGGCGTTTTCCGGCGACCGGGTGGCCGGCCGGCCAGTGCATGGGTCACCCTCAAGGTCGAGTGGGTCGGGGTTGAGTGTTTGTGCAAGCAATCGGCAATGGCCGAGTGTAAAGGCTTTGATCCAAAGTAGAATGGGGCATGGCTAGTTTTGGGTCTAAATGGGTCAACTCACCCATTTGGGCTTGGTGCACCCTTCAAGGTGGCCTTGGGTGCTGTGGGGGATCAAATGGATCAGCTTGGTTTGGCATGGAGAAGTCTCCATCCAAATATATTTGGATTAAATTTAGGTTTAGGTGAATCATGATTAAGGCTAATGAGCTTTAGGGATTAAGGAAAGGGGCCCTCCTTCCTACCCAATATGGCATGGTGGAGTGTCCAAGGCTCTCATGGCTCACATGTGGCTCATGCATGGCTTCATGGCTCACTTTTGGCTTGGGAAAGCTTCGGTCAATTTCATGAAAATGGATTTTAGGAATTTTTTGGTAATTTGATGGAAATTTGTATGGAACTTGATTTGGAATGATTTGATGATGGATTTAGGACTTAGGTAATGGCTTTGATTAAGTGGATGGCAAATGGAAATGTCATGTGGGCTTTGGGGTAGATTTTGGGCTCATTGAAATGGTTTTAGATGGGCTTTTAAATGGTTTAGGAAAGTGGGCTTTTGAATTTTAAAATGGATTTTGGGATGAAATTTTGATAAAGGCTTGGGCCAAATAATTGTTGAGTTTGGTTTAGGGATGTTTCATGAGAGGTTTGAAACAAATTTGAGGTGGTTTGAGTTTGAATTGGGTCGGATATGGGCCTTTTTGGTAAAGAGGCTAAGGTGGGCCAAAATGGGCTACCATGGGCCAATGTTGGGCTAGGGTTGAAATTGATGTAAAATTAATGTTGGGAAATGTTTATGGGAGTGTTTCAAAGAGGTTTTGGCTTTTGGTTGGGTTTTGATTTTGGGATTTGGGCTCATTTGGGCTAGGTTTGGGTTTAGGTCAAAATTGGGCCTTTTAGCTTTGGGTTGAACTTGAGTAGGGTTTGGATCAAAGTTTTGGGCAAATCATGTTAGTGTTTTGTTTATGGGGATGTTAAGAAAGGTTTAGAAAAGATTTGGGGTTAATTGGAGTTGAATTGGGTGAGTTTGGGTTAGGTTTGGGTCATAGGTCCAAATTGGGCTTTAAGGCCAAAAGTGAAATCGGATCCTAATGCCAATCAAATTGGGCTTGTATTTGGTCTAGATTGGTGTTGGGGATGTTGAATTGAAGTTTAGAATTGAATTGGACCAGAATTGGGATCAATTGGGTAGATTTGGTTTGACATCGGGTTTACTTTGGGTTAAAATGGGTCAAATTGGGGGTTTTGACAAAAGTGGGGTAAATTGACAAAATTGGCCCATGGTGTAGTTGGACAAAATGAAATTGGGAATATTTGGGATTTTCTGGAATTTTCTGGGAATTTTCTGAATTTTTGGATTTTTGGGTCAAAAGGGGTATTTTGGGTATTTGGAAGGTATTGGGGGTATTTTGGGATTTTTGATATTTTTGGATATGGATGATCAGTTTGAGTGATGTGGGAATGTTTGGGATTGATTTTGGAGAATTTTGGGTAATTTGGGAATTTTTGAGAAATTTGGGTAGTTTCGAGGCATTTGGTAGAGTCGGTGGGTGTAGGGTCCTGGGGTCAAAAATTGAAAATTTGGAAAATTGAAGATTGGGTGGATGTAAGTGGAATGAAATCATTTTTGTTGAGCCATGAAGCCATATCAAACCCACATGAGCCATGAAGGGACTCATTCGAGGCATTCACCATGTTGTTCCTAACCCTCTTAGCATGAGGCTTAGGGGTTAAGGACCATCCATGTGAATCACCTACATGAGTCGTGAAGTCAAGTTAGGTAAGGGTGTGTTTTAGGAGGTGTGTGAAAGTGTAGTGCATAGGTGTAGTGTATGTGTAAGTCACCCTTTCACTGCACCGAGCCACCTAGAGGCGATCCTAAGGCCAAAGAGTCCTATAAGAACTCATCCTTTAAACTTCCACATTCGATTTCAACCCTCTAGGTGATTAGGGGTCTATAGTCAAGTTTGTGGAGTTTGCAGGGAGTTAAGAAGTGGTTTGAATTTCTAAAAGGTGGATCCCAATTCTAGTCCTCTAAGATAGTCAAAGGAAAAGCCTAAGGCTGCATCCTAAGTACTAAAGAGAAGAAGAGAAGACCTCATCAAAAATGAGGTCAACAAATGGACCCCCAATAGGTGTGGTGAGCCGACGGAGCACACCGCACGTATCGGTGTTGACCGAAGCGATCAACAAAACCAACACAGATGTCCAAGTAACAAACTTAGGACGAAGTAGAAGAGTTTCCACCTGGGAGTGTCGAGTATATCTCTAAGATCGGAGATTCCCGAACTCTCGTCGGGAAAGGAAAGGAGGTGAATCCCAAATAACATGATTCGGGAGAAATTTCAATTTAGATTTTATTTTGTTTCATGTTCAAGTTATGATGTGTGAGTTTAAATTTCAATTTGGAATTTTAATTTAGATTGAAGTTTGTCAAGATTAATTTGAAGGATTTGATTTGGAATGAAAATTGGAATTTTGAAGTTTTAGATGCAACATCTTCAACCCCAAAAGAAGATCGAATCGATTAGATTGAGTCATTGCAATGAGGAAAGACCTCGAATAATGCGGTATTGGATGTAAAATCCGTAACCTCAAGAGTTCGATTTGATGTATTTCGAGTGCGACAGGAAAAGAATCCTAAAGCAATGCGGAGCTTGGATGTAAAATCCTCGACCCAAAAGTTTGGATTGATGTATTTCAGATGCAGTAGGAAGAGAATCCTAAAGCAAGTGCGTCTTGGATGTAAAATCCTCGACCCAAAAGTTCGAATTTGATGTATTTCAAGGTGTGACAGAAGAGAATCCTAGCAAGTGCGATCTTGGATGTAAAATCCTCGACCCAAAAGTTCGAATTTGATGTATTTCAAGTGCAATAGGAAAAGAATCCTAAAGCAATGCGTACTTGGATGTAAAATCCTCGACCCGTAAGTTTGAATTGATGTATTTCGATGCAAGTAGGAAGAAAATCCTAAAGCGGTACGGTCTTGGATGTAAAATCCTCGACCCAAAAGTTCGGATTCGATGTATTTCAAGTGCAAGTAGAAGAAAATCCTAAAGCAATGCGTACTTGGATGTAAAATCCTCGACCCAAAAGTTTGAATTTGATGTATTTCGATGCAAAGAGGAAGAGAATCCTAAGCAAGTGCAGTCTTGGATGTAAAATCCTCGACCCAAAAGTTCGAATTTGATGTATTTCAATGCAAGTAGGAAGAGAATCCTAAGCGAAGTGCAGTCTTGGATGTAAAATCCTCGACCCAAAGGTTCGAATTGATGTATTTCAGAGGCAATAGGAAAAGAATCCTAAAGAAGTGCAATCTTGGATGTAAAATCCTCGACCCAAAAGTTTGAATTTGATGTATTTCAGTGCGACAGAAGAGAATCCTAAAGCAAGTGCGATCTTGGATGTAAAATCCTCGACCCAAAAGTTTGAATTTGATGTATTTCAGTAGCAATAGGAAAAGAATCCTAAGCAAAGTGCAGTCTTGGATGTAAAATCCTCGACCCAAAGGTTTGAATTGATGTATTTCAAGTGCAATAGGAAAAGAATCCTAAAGCAATGCGGTCTTGGATGTAAAATCCTCGACCCAAAAGTTTGAATTTGATGTATTTCAAGGTGCAATAGGAAGAGAATCCTAAAGCAAAGGTACTTGGATGTAAAATCCTCGACCCAAAGGTTTGAATTTGATGTAAGGTTTGATGTGAGATCTGGAAAGATCGAATTTGAGATTTGATAGAGATTTGGAATCTGGAAAGATTGAATTTGAATTTGATATTTGAAATGATGAGTTTGAACTCGGTTGAAATTTGATTTAAGATTCGATTTGAAATTTGGAAGATGAAATTTGAAGTTTGATTGAGAATTTGATTCGAAATTTGATTGAGAATTTGATTTAACATTCTTGTTGATTTTATTTATCCTTTAATGATTCAAATTTTATTTTGTTGTTTGTTTAACGTTCATGTGAATTTGGTGTTTGTCATTTTTTAGATTTTTTTAGAAAGTTTTCTTTTATCTTTTTTTTATTTCTTTTCTGTTCTTTGTTCGAAGTTCATTTAACTTTAATGGCGTTTCCCAATCAATTTGCACAAAAGAGGTGAAGGCCAAAAATGTGACATGGTCACTTTCATTCCAATCATGTAGAAGATACATCGTACAACTTGATCTGGAATATATTTCATACAATCCATGTAAACTCAAAACGGACTGTGTATGATCTTTTGTTGATCCATCTAAAGAAGCATCTGTCAAAAGTCCATGTCTGAATAGTGAGATACATGGTCAATAACATCACCTTCCAAGCCATCCTTAGCAAGGATGCCGTATGGATGTACATTGGAGGTGTGATATTTTCCATGTAACTCACAGCTCGTAAGGCCGGAGGCTTTCTAGCTCCGGGCCAGCTGGAAATGGTAAGGTGTCTTTCCGTCGTCCATCCTCCCGAACGTAATCGAAATCCTCTTTACCGGTACTCTCGGTATGCAATGCTCGGCGATATCCGCTCCGTTACCCTTCGGCATCATGACGGAACCTACCGGTAGTGGTATCTTCACCGGCCCTCGGAACTCACACGGGCCCGCTATCCGGAGGTCGCATCCGAACATGATGTTACACTCGCTCGTAAAAGAGATCGTGCGAAAGGCTCGACAAAATCATGGTGATCAATGTGTGGGGGTATACGATCACTCCGTTCGTAGATATTGATGATGCAACTATTGGGTATGCGATCACTCGGCAAGTACTCTCCATGTTATCAATCTCTTTACCATTCTCTTGATGACTAATGGCATCGGGTCCACTCGCCCATGACGAAGTATTCCGGCGGGTTTCCCTTCCGTCCTCGACGAAGTTAGTAACAGAGATCCACATCAGTATTGTGATTCTTCCTTTCCCCGGCATCCATCTCCGGGCTCGAGTATGTGTTTTCCTCAGGCGGCTCGCTCGGCTCAGTCTTTTCAAATCCGGATGCAATCCACGATTCTGTCGTCGCTCATATTCCGAAAATACGTCCGTATGCAATTCGAGGCCCTCCAAGTATATCGACTCTTCCGCCTCTAATCCTTTCAAAGTATTCAAAGGTTTTCTTTTCAACATTTTGCATTCTCTCCAGACTCGTATTCCGAATGATCCGCAGATGGCGAGGCCTTGTGACATATTGTGGGATATAAGGTTCAACCCCTTCACGTTCTCCCGCATACCTCGGCTCCTCGTGGATGATGCTCGTCGGGACATCCCCGGGTTGCTTCTGCAACAAGGTCATGCACCACCTGGTGGTTCTATCCGGTGGCATGGTAGCCTTCTTTCTTCCGGTTTTTGTGAGATTTCTCCGGTTCTTTCCGTCATCCTAGGAGCCGGCCTCCTTTCTTCCGGTTCTCGGTGAACCGGTGTCCTCGAAGTGTATGCACCGACATTAGCAATCGCCTCGTCGCGTCGATCCGCAGCCTAGTTTTGTCAACATCTTACTGGATACGGCGATTCTTATTTCTTCGTTGCGTTGCCGCGAGAGTAGCTCTCCGAACTTCGAATCTCCGCGGGCGCGGCGCCGACAAGCTCGCCTCTCGCCGTAGCGACTACGTACTTCATTTTCTTATCTTCTTCAATATTTGTCTTTCTTTTCTTGTTGCCGGATCGGTGGCTTGGGCCACCCACTTTCATCACTCGTATGTCCGGGCAGTTCTTCTCGGTCAACCGGGACCCGGCCACTTTCCTCGTACCGTAGGCCCGTCGGTGCGAAATCCGAGTCAATCTCGATTATCGCTCCATCTTTCACCCTCTTTTCATCAAGTGCAAGGCTTACGCCATTCTTAAAGTTCAAGACCAACCGCCCGCTCGACATTTCCCCGCGAAAAGACAAGGAAAAGGATCGTGGGTCGTACTAAGAACAAGAACATCAAGAAAAAGTTTATTAAAGACATCTTGTTTTATTATTATTTTTATATTTTCAAATTTAACGAGAATGAAGTGGATAAGATCGTGTAAGAGATTTTGATTTGGAAAAGAAAACAAGGAAAATTTTATTATCGGGATTTTATTTATTTTTAGCACATTTTTGTTATTTTTGGGTTCGGACCCATTCATAAGTAATCACTTCACCCGTGCTTCTAGTGGATGGAAAGTTCATTCCTTCGAAACATCGGTAGCGTAATACTTTTTCAAGTATCGCCTATCGATCGAAAGCATATGTCGTTCTCCCGGCAATTCACTAGCCGGTAGGAGCCTCCCGAGTATACCGCTTCAACCACAAACGGTCCTTCCCAAGTGGGTTCAAATTTTCCTCCTATCTTGCGTGTGCAAGAATAGTCTTTCGAGAACGAGAACTAGATCCCCAACTTTCAAGGTTCTCGGGCGGACCGCTTTATCATAAGCCCGAATCATCTTAGCTTGGTATAATTCTAAATTCCGTTGCGCCGCAAGTCTTTTCCCTTCCAGTGCTCTCTAATTCTTCGAGTCGTAATTTGGCGTTCTCTTCGTCGTGATTTTATTTGCAACCGCAATTCCGAGTGAAGGAGCCGAACCTCTAAAGGTAACACCGCCTCGGACCCATACACCGGAGCGTAAGGTGTAGCTTGCGTAGGTGTTCGAAGGTTGTCCGGTAGGCCCATAAGGCTTCTAACAACTTCTCGTGCCAATTTCTCTTATCGTCGTCTAAAGTCTTCTTTAAAATTTGAACGAGAGTTTTATTAAAAGCCTCGTGCCAGCCGTTTGCTCTCGGGTAGTAAATTGTTGAATACCGCCAGCCGATTCCGTGTCTCCCGACAAAATTGTTGATTTGTGTGCTTCGAATGCCGACCCATTATCCGAGATGATCCTCGCGCGGCACCCCGAAACGGTAGACAACTCGGTTCTTAAAAAATTGTAAGCACGTGGTGTGCTTTCACTTCTCCGAGTGGAACCGCTTCGCCCACTTGGAAAAGTAATCTATAGCCGCAAGAATGAAGCGATGTCCTTTCGACGACGGCGGTTCTATCGGACCCACTATATCCGTGCCCCAACATTCAAATGGCCACGATGCAATTGTCTGGATGTAGCACATTCGGAGGTTGGTGTAGAACCACTCCGTGCACTTGGCACCGGTGACGCCTCTTGGCGATTTTCATGCAATCGGTCATCATCGAGGGCCGGTAGTACCCTAGTCTTTTAATTTTCATTTTCATCTTTGGACCCGACCGGTGAGCGCCACGAGTCCCGAATGCACCTCCTTAACAATTTCACGGGCTTCGGACCCGCTTAGCACCTTAGCCACATTCGATCAAAAGACCTTCCGTATAATGTGTTGTTTATTAATGCGTAGGACGGAGTTCTTTTCTGATCCGATGGGCTAATGACCTATCGTCTGGTAGTTTTCCTGTTTGTAAGTAATCCATCAATGGTTGTCGCCAATCTTCCGTGTTTTCTGTCACTGTTGCAACTGATCCTTTTTCCTTTTCTGATTTGTGTATCGTGTCTATGTCAAGCTGTGATAGGACCTGACGTCCGTGAACTGACACTTCTACTGATTCATCTTGCAAACAGGCAAATTCTTTTGCGAGACGAGCTAGCGCATCCGCTGCGAGCGTTTTCTTTCGGGAATTTCGTAGATCGTCACATTCGGAATCCGTTCCAACAACTGTATGGCATACCTGGAAGTATTGCTCGAGTCTTGGTTTTAAAATTCCGCATCGTCCGGCGATCCGTTGAATGATTAACCGTGAATCCCCGTAGATGTCGATGTCTCGTTATCCCCATTCGAATGGTTAATTCCAGATCCCGTTATGAGGGCTTCGTATTCCGCTTCGTTGTTCGTACATGGTTCCGTCAAGTGGTAGGAGTATCTTAATATCCCCCGCTCCGGTGTTATAAAGATTAGTCCAATTCCCGCCTTACGGCACTATCACTTGCGATTCTTCGTCTTTGTGCGTCGAAGATGCTCCGTCGAAATATAATTCCCAACGTCGATCATCAAGGTCTTCTAGATTCATTATTTGTTCATCCGGCGGATCGTCATCGAGAGGAGATTCTGCCGGCAAAGGGTGTGCCGCAAGGAAGTCCGCTAAGGCTTGTCCCTTTACGGCACGAAGAGGCACGAAAGTTATATCGAATTGCAATAATATCATCGACCATCCGGCAAGTCCGCCGAAAGCGTTGGACGAGTCATCAAGTATTGCAATGGATTAAACTTCGAGATTAGGTCGACCTTATGAGAAAGCATGTAATGCCCGAGCTTTCGAGCGGCGAAGATCGTGGCCAAACAATGCTTTTCAATTGCGGGATACCTTATTTCTGTCTGCAAGAAACGACGACTTAAGTAATAAAGAGCATTTTCTTTACCCTCATCATCGACCCTGAGCTAATAGGGCTCCGAGGAGTCGTCTAAAGCCGCGGTATAAAGTATTAGCGGTCTACCCGAGACTCGGGCCGCTAAGACAGGAGGTGTCATTAAATATTGTTTAATGTCTTCGAAGGCCCTCTCGGCATTTCTCTTCCCAAATAAATTTGGCGTCCTTTTTAACTAGTGCCGAGAAAGGCCGACACCTACCCGACAGGTTCGAGATAAAGCGTCGAAGATATGCCAACTTCCCTTGAAAAGATCGTAGTTGTTTTAAGGTTTTGGGAGGCGGCATTTCTACGATGGCTTTAATCTTTTCCGGATCGATTTCAATTCCACGATGTCGGACAACGAATCCTAAGAATTTCCCGGAGGTGACGCCGAAGGCGCATTTTAAGGGATTCATCTTAAGGTTAAATTGCCTTAATCGTTCGAAAACAATTCTCAAATCATACAAATGGTTGTCCTTTACTTTGCTTTTGATGACCACATCGTCCACGTAGCATTCGACTCGATTGTGGATGAGATCATCAAAAATTCTTGTCATTGCTCTCGGTAGGTTGCTCCCGCGTTCTTCAATCCGAATGGCATCACCGTGTAGCAAAATACTCCGATCGGCGTTCCGAATGTCGTAAGTTTTTCGTCTTCCGAGCCATTTTTATCCGGTTGTATCCCGAAGATCCATCCATGAATGAGAATATTTCATGTGTTGAAGCGATGTCGATCATTAATTCGGGATCGGTAGCGGGAATTCATCTTTCGGGCATGCCTTGTTTAAATCTCCGAAATCCACACAAATTCCGATCCGACCATTCTTCTTCCCGATCGGTACCACGTTGGCTAACCAAGTCTGGGTATTGTTCTTCACGGACAAATTTAGCGTCTATTAGCTTTTTAACTTCAAGCTATGACTTGTTGTTCGATTTCTAGACGCATTCTTCCGGGACCTCGTCCGACCGGAATGTAGTAGGGTCCACTCCTAGTTTATGGACTGCGACCTCCGGGGCTAAACTCGGCATCTCATCGTAGCTCCAAGCAAAACGAGCCTTTAAATTCCATTAATAACTTGATTATTTCTTCGGAGTCTTCTTTATCGAGTAAAGAGCTAACAAAGGTAGGTCTGAGCTCTTCGCTAGTACCTAAGTTAACTTCTATTAACTCATCTATCGTAGATTTGATTTCTTCTTCGAATTCTGGTGGAGCGTTTCCAATTTGCAAATCTTCGAGTTCGTCCGTAGTTTCCATGCAGTTTTCATTAGATTCGCAGGTGACAACCAAGCAAAATTCAGTATCATCAACTGATCCTACTGTGCCGAATCCGAGACCATGCTTTGAGTTGGGTGGACGACCGGAGTTATTCCATAAATTTTCAAAACGTTGTGATCGACCTTTTGTCCACTCGTCGAGGTAAGAAACCACGTTGAATTAAATTTCGAACACAGGGGAGAGTACCACTCAAAAGGCAATTCCATTAATTCGATGAAGTAGCATCTTCAAATCGTACATTATTTTCAGCTTTGGAAGAAGAAGCACCACGGTAGAATTTGATTGGTTTTGCACCACCGCTACGTACCTCTTTGACCTCCATACCCTCGATCTTATTAGAACGGATCGGGGTCGTGGGTCATAAGTATGTACATAGTGGTTAATCTTCTCGTACATCGATTTATATTCTTCGTTTCTTTCATCTTCGAGAGGGATTCGAATTGCGGCTTTTTCCGACTTATTGTTGTCGCTTCTTGTTTGATTTCTTTTTCTTCTTCGTAACTACCTTCCCAATCAACATTGATGGTTGGTTTCCTCCGTCCAATCGTCCTAACGTCTCTACCACGACCTCGTCCCCGGCCTCGACCTCGGATGCGAGTTGTGGAGAAACCTTCACCATCTCGCCGTAAGGGAGTGGTGAGTGATCGTCGGACTAGAACTTCGTGTTCTTCGTTGTCCCGAACTTTCTTCGCTTCATTTGTTATGGTATCTCCGGAGAAGATCGTTTTCTTCGGTGGTGCATAATAAGCCGCATCCTCGTGGATTCCAATTTCATGTACGGAGAATGGTCGTAAGTCACCTTTGATGCACTCGTTCTCCTCCATCGTAGTACTTCGATGCACCGATGTAGAGATGATGGTACCATCCTCGTTTTCATGTATCCATGGTCGGCCCGGTAGAGCGTTGAACGACGTTTCGAATCAATTATGTGAAATTTCGCGGTTGTCTTTGCTAAGTCACCGGTCTTCATTAGCAGTGTTATGGAGCCGAGGGCTCTTTCTCCTTTCCGGTCGAATCCTCTTAATAACATTTTGTCGCCTCGAGCTCGCGAGCATCAATTTCCAAGTATGCTAGCGTTCGAAGATTCATTATATTGATTGATGCTCCCGGATCCACCAATACTCCGGAGAGTGTAAATCTTCCGATTAGTAATCGAAATGTACAACGGTCGGTTGTGATCCGCTGTTCCAAGTAGTAAGTCGTCGTTCGTGAAGGTAACACCTCGTTGTTCCTTTAACGAGCAAACCTCATCTAAGGACTCTCCGGCCATTCGAGCTAAGCAAATTTCCGGATCAAGTAAGGCCTCGATCGAGCTTCTCTCATCTCCTTTGATAAGATGAGAGCGTCGTAGATGCTTAGTTCGGTCGGTAGTTTCCTAAGATGGGCTAGCACGTTGTAGTCCACTTTGTTTTCATGTGTCTCTCGCTTCTTCTCGAACGGGTATTTCTTCTCGCCGGGTTGGTTCTTCCCGAACAACCACCGCTTTCCTTTGTCTTTTGGACCCATTCTCGGAGGTAGAACTTTTCCACTCCTTAAGTCGACTTCGTAATTTCTTCCGAACCTATTGTTGAGCTTGCCGGTGTCTCTTCTTGAATCGGAATGACGAGCTCTTCCGGATTAGCTTCGCAGTCCGAAGGCTCTAACTCTATCGCGATCGGAGCTCCTCGAAACTCGCAGATAAATTCGTTGCTTGTTGAACTCTCGTAGCCTCCTTGATGGATGTCTTCTTCGTTATTTTGCTTGTCGAGATGGTGTATGATTTGAGAATTGTCGTTGGTATCGAAATCGATATCCGGATTATTGTTAGTTACGTAATCGTTAGACACAATCAAAACGTAGCCAACGCCATCACCCTTATCATTATATGATCCCACCGAAGTGAGCGGATAATCATACGAGTCGTGGGTTCGAGGGATTTCTCCCCCGAATCGGAAACAACTATCCTAGGATAAGCAGCCCCTAGTCTAGCCTTAGGTGCCTCGTCTTCTCTTCTTCGTCAATTTTCTTCTTCTCTTCAATCGTCTCCTGTTGAGGTGGTTCTTCTATCGCAAGTGATAGTACCGGCTTAACAGGTTTCAAACTCTGAATTGAAGCTCGTACCGAAGCGGTCTGGATGCTGTCTAAAATCTTTTTCGAAGACCTCGTCCAAGCGGTAGTCCATCCATTGTCAGTTGTATAGGGATCTATCGGAATGATGGGATCAGTCGAGATAACATTGACGGAACCTCCTTTCTGGGGTTCCTTCATGTACTCCTTCGGGATCGTTATATTCCCTTTCCGCAGGTGTCATTGAGCCAACTTTTGAAGGTAATGCAATCTTCTATTTTGTGTCCAAGCATTTGGTGGTAAGGGCAAAAGTCGGGATCACCCTTCTTGTTGACTTCCTCCGGTCTTTTAGTGCTCCTGCAGCTGGAAATCCGGAGTCTTCATCGATCGCGGAACATTTTCGGCATCGCTTCATTCTTGAACGGATATTCTCTCGCTCAAAAGCTCTCTTAATGTACGTTGCGGACGAGGTGGTTGTTCATATCATGGAGATGACCGATAGCTGGGCCGGGTTCGTCGGTAATTCTGTTGTGGTTGTTGCGGCCGTTCGGTGGTATTTGCATCGGTTGCTTGCCTTTGTCAACCGCTGCGACGATCCCGGATTTCTTTTCAAAAGTCTTTATAGGCTTTTGTTTATCTGTCTTGTCGGTGAAACTTAATTGCTTTGCCTCCTCTTGCAAGCTTCCGGCCTTGCTTAACAACTTCTCGAAAGTCTTAATAGTGAATCCCTTGAGGAGAAGTGCTATCGGGCCGTGAATGCTTTTTAGCAAATGCCGATCGCATGCTCGTTCTTGCAGCTGTGGTTCACACTTCATACTTAAGTTCCTCCATCGGAGTATGTAATCCACCAAAGTTTCATTCGGCTCGCTTCTCTACCACTAAATCACCTATAGTGATGTGGTGTCGAGCTCGGCGAATCGCTCGATGAAGAGGTTCTCTAGCTCGAGAATGTCTTAACCGAACCATTTGGTAATTCCGCATACCGGTCGAAGGCGATTCCCGACGGATCGCCGACGAACTCGTCGGAAGAGTAATGCATCGCTCCCGCCGCATTGCAACAACCGGCACGAAAGTGTGCTACATGCTCGTCGAGGGTTCCCTGCTCCATCGAAGGTCTTAAACGGAGGTGGTACGAAGCCTTTCGGGTATTGGACGGCGTCGAATTCTTCGGGGTAAGGTCTACCCGTCCGAATGGATGTCCCGCTCTTCGATTGTGCTAAGGCTTCTCGCACTCTGCCGTTCTACCAAGTTCTTGATATCCTTTTCGGGAATCATACTTTGTGTCGTATCCTTTTTTAGCTGATCATCCCCATCGACGGACGTAATCTCCTTTCCTCCGTCTACAATGTGAATAACCTCCGGGGTGTTTCTCTATGTGGTTGTACTTCGACTCGGAGAGTGGCCGGAGCTACGGCCATCTCTTCCATCCTTTTCGCCATTCGAGCGATCGTGTCGTCTTTTTCCCGAAGTTGCCTTCTCATCGGCTCCGGCTCCTCTCTTCTGCGGCCGCAGGAGCACCTCGTGAAGCCGATGAAGCTCGTGTCTCAACCATGTTGATTTCTCGCGTATTCGTCGTCCATAAATTCCGATGAATCAATCTCATCTCCGAACTTTTCTTCTCTTTCTTTTGCCAATCGTCGGATATCGGTTCTCAACTTTTCCATGGCATCTTCTAGCGGGGCTTTCGTGTGTCTTCGTGGTTGTCGTGCGATAGTTGCCGGTTCCCTTCTCACGAGTCCCCTTCATCGCGGTAGCACTTTCTTCGCATTCAAGTCTCCCGGCAAGACTTTCTTTCTCGGCCGTCGTTTCAATCTCAATCGCCCGCAGTGGGACGCCATACCATCCTTCCGGCAGCGAAGGTGTCAGGACCGCATGGTCCGTCGGCCAAATGCCGGAAGGTGGTATCCTCCCTAATCCGTAATCCCGAGACGACAACAGCGGACTAGCCTTCATCCTTTTACTTGGCTTTTCCGTCATGATGGCGGGTTCTACTCGGGGCCCAAGACGGGATTCGACCGGCACCCGCCCTATCCTTCGTAGAATTTCGATACGGGGCAATTTTCCTTCTTCGCTAACTTTTCTACCAAAGTTTGCAGTCGAGCAAACGGCGTAGTTCTAGTTCTTTTCTTGCGGCTATCGTTGTAATATGCGGGCTGTGGTAATGTGGCAGCAATTTTGCGAATGTTTTCTTCATCTTCTCGGCGGAGAGAGGATGAAATCCGCTTCCTCCCAACAGATGGTATGTATTCAGCAGCGGTGTATATTCTGCAGCTTCTGGAATTTCTTCTAGGAAAGCAATTTCAGCAACTCCGGCTTCTTTAGCGATCCTTCTATTTCGTTTCTTCTCCGGGTCTTTGTTAGTGAAGGAATTCTCGAACCGGACCCGATCTCGAAAACGAAGGTCTTACAGAAGATCCGTACCCTCCACGCGTAATGGTCCATCATAATCTTGGATTTCTTTCCCTTTCGACTTGGCAAAAGCTCGGGGCGAGTGCGAAACAACTAGACCAGTGGGGGTAGAAAGAACAGTCCTCCCGTGGACGCTCGGTACTCCTCTTAGTCGGGATCCTTTGCAGAGGAGGGAATTCTTGGGTCGACCTAAGGTCGAACTCGACAGCGGCTCTTCGACTTCGGATACCTTGTTCATCGGTGCAAAGAGGGAGACGTTGGTGACCTTGACGTTCGTGTTTTCAAATCCTTGTCCAAATCGGATGATTCCATTGTCGGGCAACTCATCCTTATAGACAGCCGAGGTCCAGTCCATCGGTGAAGGAAAAATCGGCTTCGGGGCTTCCATTTCGCAGGTAGATTCTGGTTGTCAGTCCCAAGTTATGCTTCTTTTCTTTAGGACGAAAAGAAAGGAATCGAAAAGAGTCCGAACTCATTCATGTTCATGTATTTATAAGAAGGAATCACTTATTAAAAGGTTTGTTTATTTAGAACGGAGTGTTCAAAGGTGTAGAGAAGGTAAGGAATCTGAATCGGAGTTGGAAAGGAAAAGAGAGTCTTAAGCAAGACTTCTCGACCCGAAGGATCACTCCTAAACTAACACCTATTGGGGGGTCCACCCCACCTCAGAAATGAGGTAAAAGGATCTCGGAACCTCTCTGTTTAGGGGTGTCTAAACAGTGGCTCCTAAATCCGAGAGAATGTTGGTTATACTTGTTCAAGGTAGAAATGAACATAGTATTCCAACGGAAAGAAGGGTAGTTTGATCCATTAGGGACATGGATACACTACCGATTTTTGAAAGCAGAACTATTTGATTAAAATGGAGAGAGGAACTATTCCCCAGCGGAGTCGCCAGAAATATGTCGGCGTGTTTTTTTTTTTTTTTTGTGGTGTTGTATTTTTTTTTGAAAAGAGGTCGCCTACAGAAATTGTCGACGAATTTTTAATTTAAATAAATAATTTGAAAAGTAGTATTTGATTTTTGAAAATAATTTTAAATTTGAAAATTTTAAGATATGAAATCAAACCGATCTCACATCCCGAATAGTTTATACAAACGAGCGCCGCACCACAAACCGTGTATCTATCCCGAAGAATGAGACACACTCGCTTGATAATGGGGCTCGATTAAATAAACTAGAAAGGTTTGTGACATCCGTTTGGTCCGCGAACCAATTTTATAAGCCGACAAATTCCCCGCTTAATATGAAACTATTAAACAGGGTTTATATTACTTGGGTTCTTAAAGTTCCCTATAAGGGCAAGCCCCTATAGTTAATTACATCTTAAGTGACGGGAATCACCTAAGAAAACTCTCGATAATAATCAATAATTCTGCTCTCAAGAATTTCAAAGTTTAAGTTTTCAAGGGGTTGAATTTTGGAATTTCAATAGGGAATGGATCGAATTTGGAACATTTTTATTTTGGGAATTCAAAGGAAGCAAAGTAGGAGAAATTACGGATTCGAAGCGAACTTCGGTAATTTCCCGACTATCCTATTGTTTGGCTTAGACTTAGGAAAGTCCTAATGTTCATTTAATGTTTTAATCTTGCTAATTTTAATTAGTTAGGGCTTATATTTATATGATAGAATCATACAAATTGCCTAGAAGATATGAGGGTTTATGTCGTATCGGACGACTACCTCGGAATCCTAAGATCGGTTAGGGCTTAATTTGCAATGCAAATGCCTAACGAAGAGTTGAGGATTTATGTTGCGCTAGGCAAACTACCTCGAAGTCCTATGGCTTTGTTATTTAATTCTAAAAAGTTTTGTTGAAGTAGGTTCAAGTTTTGCGACGACGATGGCCGTGCTGCCCACCATGCTCCGAGCTCCTTGTTGTTGCAGAGGTTTAGTTTTAGAAATCATAAATCAAGAGATGAGAGAAGTGTCTTGGTTTAGAGAAGTCTTAATTTCCACGTGTTTTTTGTGTTTTAATTAAAACAGATCTTAAAGTTGATTAAACGAACCGATTAAGATCCCACGGTTCCGTCATCCCGACACCGTTATTTTCATCGAATTCACTTAGTCCGGATGAATTTGCTAAACTCAACTAAATGAGTTCCGCACTTTCATTTGGACCGTGGAAAATCCCGTTAGCAACACGTGGGTTACATCATCCGAGGTATTCCCGATCATTCAATGAGACGTTTTAATTTAGTTGTAGTTGTAGTTTTGTTGTTCGTTTGTGATTAAATTTTGAGTTGTCTTATATTTTGGAATGTCGTGGAGGTGAATTTTATCTTGTAATGTCTTTTAATTTAGTTATGGGTTTCAGCTTTGGTTTCTGTCCTAAAGGTGTGGGTTTTCATGCAACTCGTTGTTTATCATGCAAGAAAAATAAATGCGATGCGATTAAATAAATTACCGTAAAGTGAATCGCAATAAAATAAAAGCGTACTCGGAGGGTCTTCCCGTCATCCCAGTTCGCACTTAAAACACGGTTAAAATATTTAAGCAAGTTCCTAGTAAAGCTAAGGTAAGGGTTATGGTTTTCTACCAAATTCCTAATCCTATAGCTAGTCATTTCCTATGACGTCTAGGTTCTCTGTGTTTTTAGTTTGAAGACGATTTTCTTCATCAAAGAACAATTAAGTTCAATTGTTTCAGTAAATATCCTATCATATCGAGTAAGTGCTTAAGAAAAATCTTAAACATCTTTTCAATATTTCTAGGATTGTTTTAAGTCCAAATGAATTTAATTGTGTAAATGAATCAATCGTCCGAGGTTTTCAAGTTTTGTTAACTCGCTCGATGAACTAGGACATTTGAATGTCCTATAAGTGAAGTAACATTTCATTTTAATGTTCTACTTAGGAGTTATGATAACTAAGGCTCCTAAGGGCAAATGATATTTAATGATTTGTGATCCAAATTTAAGTTCAAATTAATGATTTAAGTTTGGAATAAGTGTTGAGTTATTTTAGATTTATTTCTTCATGTCTTAAGTGAGGTTATTTAATTCAATTTAATTTAATTTAATTTATTTTAATTTAATTTATTTAATTTAATTTGATTTGTTTTAATTTAATTCAATTTAATTTATTTGATTTAATTTCTTAATTTAATTTAGTTTAATTTTAATTTAATTTAATTTAATTTAATTTAATTTAATTTATTTAATTTAATTTAATTTAATTTAATTTTAATTTAATTTAATTTGTTTATTTAATTTAATTTGTTTATTTAATTTTATTTAACTCAACTTTTAATCTTAATTTAATTTAATTTAATTGAAAATTTTTTTAAAAAAGTTTAATGATTTAATTTAATTTAATGATTAAGTCTTTTAATATTTTAAATTTGAGTTATCATTTTAATTAAGAGTTGAGTATTAATGAGATGATTAATTTAGGGATTTTTTAAATTAAAGGATAAATCTCTTCCTAATAATATCCCTATTTTAATAATTCCAAATTTATTATTCTTCCAAATTCAATTAATTATTTAATTAAAGTTTAATCATTTTAAATTGCTTAATGGGTTTCTACCCTTTGATTATTTAATTTCAATCATCCAAATCAGATTAGGATCAAATATTTTACTTGTTAATTTTTTATTAAACCTAAAGTTTTAATTAAAGGATTAAAATTTTAATTACCATTTTGCCCTTTAAGCCTAATAATTTCATAACTCACTAAATTGAACTCAAATGAACTTGAAATTTTTATGTGACTTCACTTATGTGTCAATGAAGACATGAGAGGAGAAAATGTGATTTTTCTGTATTTAATTCATTTATATAATTATTTTTTGTAGAAAAGAGAAATTTCCAAGGAAAATTCAATAACATGACCAAGGGAAAGTTTCTGTCCTTAAGAAAATTAGGGGACATTCCTAATGACCAGAGGACCACTTGGACCAAATTTTGTAATTTTTTGAATTATATTTTATTTATTAGAATTATTTTAAATTCTGGAGTATTAATTAATTTAAAAATAAAATAAATGTTGAAAAATAAATTTTATAATTTTTAAAATTCTCTCTGATATCAAGGATTCCAGAGAACCAAACTTTACAATTTTCTGATTTTTCTTTGATTTATTATAATTATTTTGGTGAAAATGCTAGAAAATACATTTTTTAATTTTAAAATTACCCTTGAGCTTTAAAAATTAATATCTCACTAAATAGACCTAGGAAAAATATGGGACTTGTTCCTAAGTGATTAAAATTCAAAATATGACATTTTGGTGAATTTTATTATTTTTGTGATTTTTATCATTTTTTAATTATTAAAAATATTAAAATAATATTAAAAATCAACTTTTTTAGAAAATTGAAATTTTAATTTTCTTAAACTCCCCTGATATCAGAGAGACTCCGAAACCAATTTGGTGAATTTTTGAAAGATATTTTGAAAGTTATGAATTTTTAAAGTTTAAAATGGCTAAGTGGCTTAATTAACCCAATTAGTGGGGCTAACCAAGTCCAATTGACCTCAAATTTTTATGGTGGGTTCCTCTGATCCTAAAGGTCAGTGGAGAATTGATTTCAAGTCAATTTGATCTATGGTTAACTCTAATTAATTAGAGACCTATTTTGAGTGTTTAAGCCGATTAGGGTTAATCTAAGTGAATTAACTCAAATCCTATTTTTCCTAAGGTTCTCTGGTCATAAGGAACATCACCAAATTTTCCTAGAATTTATTTCACAACATGCTAATTTTTGAAATTAAAATACTTAAAACAAGCAATACGCATTTGAAAAATCAATAACTTTTCACAGAGATGGCCTTCGACCTTGGAAAATTCAGGGAATGTTCCTAAGTTCGGAGGCTTCAAAGCCCTATGGTCTCATGCCATGGTGAATTGTATACATGCATGGAGAATTAAAACAATGCAGGAAGTAAATAATTAATTAAAAATAAAATACTTGGACAAAATTAATTAATTTCTTTTCCACATTATTCTCCTCTCGTTCACCGAGCAAGGGGTATTTTTATTTTATTTTTGTGATTTTTCTACACAGAGATATGAATTTTCCAAGTTTAGGGAATTAAATAAATAGGAAAATACCCTATTTATCTACTTATCCACGCGGCGCCGCGTCAACCCTCGGCAGCTCCGAAACGCCGCGTGGCGCGCTCCCATTCGACGCCGCCATCCGAGTCGACGAAACCGGGCCCCGCGGTTCTCGTACCGTCTCCCGGTCCAACGCCATCCGAGCCGTCCGTCCGCGCGTGTATTAAATGGACGGCATCCGTTCATCGTCCATGACCGGTGCGATCCCGTGACCGTCCACACTCTAACCCTAAGAACTCACTCGATTCTCGATGGATTTTCGTGTTCTTATGCTCCATGGATTCGTCTTGAAGAGACGAACACATCCATACGGTAAACATGCATCGAAATTAAGGCATTTGAAATGGAGAATCTCCGAAGCTCGGGATGAAGAACTAGCTCATACCTTCGCTCGGAGAAGTGAAGCTTCGATCCGAGAGTTGTTGCACCTTCGATTGGATCCCGGCGAGCTCCGGATGAAGTCTCCTGGTCCGGTGAATTGTCCAGGTTGAACTTCGACCACGGTCGATCACAAAGCTCGGAGTCCGGAGCAACCGGGTGGCCCGGAGATGGGGCTTTTGCTGGTGGACACCTTCCCTCGGTCCGGTGAAGGTGTAGGGCTAATCAATTTGGGGATTGGTTCACCGTGGGAAGTGTCCCGGTTTTGGGCTTCGGATTTCAACTCCGAAATTAAGCTCGCGAGAGGAAATGGCGGGGGGATCTCACCTGGGGATCAAGTGCTCGTGTAGGAGGAGGGGTCCGGAACAATTTTGGCGCAGTTTTGGCAAGGTTTGTGCAACTCTCCTCTTATGGCCGTGAGGGGTGGTGTTTAAATAGGCATGGTCGGAGGCTCTCCCGGGGTGGCCGAGGGTCGGGATCACCGTGCTGCGAGTCGTGGGAAGAACGGCCATGGTGGCCATTGGGCATGGGGCGGCTCGGCAAGGTGGAATTCCAAAGTTGGCTCACTCCCGAGGTCTCGGGCATGGCGTTTTCCGGCGATCGGGTGGCCGGCCGGCCGGCATGGGTCACCCTCAAGGTCGGGTGGGTCGGGGTTGAGTGTTTGTGCAAGCGATCGGCAATGGCCAAGTGTAAAGGCTTTGATCCAAAGTAGAATGGGGCATGGCTAGTTTTGGGTCTAAATGGGTCAACTCACCCATTTGGGCTTGGTGCACCCTTCAAGGTGGCCTTGGGTGCCGTGGGGGATCAAATGGATCAGCTTGGTTTGGCATGGAGAAGTCTCCATCCAAATATATTTGGATTAAATTTAGGTTTAGGTGAATCATGATTAAGGCTAATGAGCTTTAGGGATTAAGGAAAGGGGCCCTCCTTCCTACCCAATATGGCATGGTGGAGTGTCCAAGGCTCTCATGGCTCACATGTGGCTCATGCATGGCTTCATGGCTCACTTTTGGCTTGGGGAAAGCTTCGTCAATTTCATGAAAATGGATTTTAGGAATTTTTTGGTAATTTGATGGAAATTTGTATGGAACTTGATTTGGAATGATTTGATGATGGATTTAGGACTTAGGTAATGGCTTTGATTAAGTGGATGGCAAATGGAAATGTCATGTGGGCTTTGGGGTAGATTTTGGGCTCATTGAAATGGTTTTAGATGGGCTTTTAAATGGTTTAGGAAAGTGGGCTTTTGAATTTTAAAATGGATTTTGGGATGAAATTTTGATAAAGGCTTGGGCCAAATAATTGTTGAGTTTGGTTTAGGGATGTTTCATGAGAGGTTTGAAACAAATTTGAGGTGGTTTGAGTTTGAATTGGGTTGGATATGGGCTTTTTGGTAAAGAGGCTAAGGTGGGCCAAAATGGGCTACCATGGGCCAATGTTGGGCTAGGGTTGAAATTGATGTAAAATTAATGTTGGGAAATGTTTATGGGAGTGTTTCAAAGAGGTTTTGGCTTTTGGTTGGGTTTTGATTTTGGGATTTGGGCTCATTTGGGCTAGGTTTGGGTTTAGGTCGAAATTGGGCCTTTTAGCTTTGGGTTGAACTTGAGTAGGGTTTGGATCAAAGTTTTGGGCAAATCATGTTAGTGTTTTGTTTATGGGGATGTTAAGAAAGGTTTAGAAAAGATTTGGGGTTAATTGGAGTTGAATTGGGTGAGTTTGGGTTAGGTTTGGGTCATAGGTCCAAATTGGGCTTTAAGGCCAAAAGTGAAATTGGATCCTAATGCCAATCAAATTGGGCTTGTATTTGGTCTAGATTGGTGTTGGGGATGTTGAATTGAAGTTTAGAATTGAATTGGACCAGAATTGGGATCAATTGGGTAGATTTGGTTTGACATTGGGTTTACTTTGGGTTAAAATGGGTCGAATTGGGGGTTTTGACAAAAGTGGGGTAAATTGACAAAATTGGCCCATGGTGTAGTTGGACAAAATGAAATTGGGAATATTTGGGATTTTCTGGAATTTTCTGGGAATTTTCTGAATTTTTGGATTTTTGGGTCAAAAGGGGTATTTTGGGTATTTGGAAGGTATTGGGGGTATTTTGGGATTTTTGATATTTTTGGATATGGATGATCAGTTTGAGTGATGTGGGAATGTTTGGGATTGATTTTGGAGAATTTTGGGTAATTTGGGAATTTTTGAGAAATTTGGGTAGTTTCGAGGGCATTTGGTAGAGTCGGTGGGTGTAGGGTCCCGGGGTCAAAAATTGAAAATTTGGAAAATTGAAGATTGGGTGGATGTAAGTGGAATGAAATCATTTTTGTTGAGCCATGAAGCCATATCAAACCCACATGAGCCATGAAGGGACTCATTTGAGGCGATTCACGACGTTGTTCCTAACCCTCTTAGCCGGAGGCTTAGGGGTTAAGGACCATCCATGTGAATCACCTACATGAGTCGGGAAGTCAAGTTAGGTAAGGGTGTGTTTTAGGAGGTGTGTGAAAGTGTAGTGCATAGGTGTAGTGTATGTGTAAGTCAGCCCTTTCACTGGACCGAGCCACCTGGGCAGGTCCTAGGCCAAAGAGTCCTATAGGAACTCATCCTTTAAACTTCCACATTTGATTTCAACCCTCTAGGTGATTAGGGGTCTATAGTCAAGTTTGTGGAGTTTGCAGGGAGTTAAGAAGTGGTTTGAATTTCTAAAAGGTGGATCCCAATTCTAGTCCTCTAAGATAGTCAAAGGAAAAGCCTAAGGCTAGATCCTAAGTACTAAAGAGAAGAAGAGAAGACCTCATCAAAAATGAGGTCAACATTTACCTCGACCGGTCACCCCGGTCCGTTCGAAATAGCACATTACCTCGATCAACCACCCTGGCTTGGTCGACACAGCACATTGCCTCAACCGTCGGCTCCAGGTCAATCGTCCAATCATTCACATAGTGTTTTTTTTTTTGCATGTGCACTAGTTATTCTTGCACAATATTTTGCGTGCTTGAGTTGCATTTTGAGTGTCCATTCATACACTCACCCCACTTGTATGATTCTCCCTAGTGAGGATCATCATTCCTCTAGGTCACTGTCTTCACGACTTACTCATCCTGCCTCCACGACATGCTCACATATTCAGCTCTCTACCTCCATGACACCCATCTTTCGGGCCACTGCCTCAAAGACATGCCCACCATTTCGGAGCACTACTTCCACGGCATGCCTACCCTTTTGGAGCATTGCCACCACTGCAAGCCCACCCTTTTGGGTAATTGTCACCACGACATACCCACTGTTTCGGTCGCTGCCTCCACGAAATGTCCACCCTTTTGGGTCACTGCCTCCATGTCACACCCATCTTTTGAGCCACTGCCTCCATGACATACACATATTTTGGGTAGCAGCCACAACGACATGCCTACCCCTTTTGGGTCACTACCTTCACGACATACCCATCTTTCAGACCGTTTCCTCCATGGCATAACCACCCTTTCAAGTCACTCCCTCTAGAACATACCTATCTTTTGGGTCACTGTCTTCATAGCATACTCACCCTTTCTAGTCACTACCTCCATTGCATACCACTCTCTCAGGCTGCTGCCTCCACAATATGCTCACCCTTTCAGGTTACTGCATCCATGACATATCATAATATGAGTGTTGCCATCAATTTTCGGCCGAACAATCATAATGTGAGTGTTGGCATCATATATATTTACTTATTACAACTTGCTATAATTTTAAAATTATTCATGTAGCAAATTATGTCATATGTAAGGCTACCCTTTTTCAAAATTCATCATGGGTGACACTCTTTAGATCCCTTGGACCTTTAGGACGGTGCCGGTGTGACGACCCCGTCAAAGTTATACGTACCTAGAGACATAACCTTGTGCACTTAAATGCTTATTAGGATAATTTTTTTTAGATGGTGTATTAGAATATGATATAGGATGCTAGGTAGTCTTTTTGATGCCTCTGGTTATAATTCTTAGTTAACTTGTTTGTTCTAGTCTAGCGTCAATTTTGTGTTATTTAGTGTGCTTGCATGCTTGATATGCATGATAGTATATTGGGGCGTTTTTTTTGCAGGGAGTCATGCGGAATCATCAACTTTATAATGTTTTAATAACGGCTCACGCTTCTTTAATGATCTTTTTTATGGTGATGCCGGCGATGATAGGTGGATCTGGTAATTGGTCTGTTCCGATTCTGATAGGTGCACCTGACATGGCATTTCCACGATCAAATAATATATCATTCTGGTTGTTGCCACCAAGTCTCTTGCTCCTATTAAGCCCAGCCTTAGTAGAAGTGGGTAGCTATATATAAACACACAATTACTATTGAAAAGAGGGAGCATGTGATGATTTCTACTAACCCTTTGATTGCAGGTACTATTTAGCTTTCTGTCGTTGAGTGTCCAAGCTCACTACACCACCTTTTACGATATTAAATCCTAAATTATCGTACTAGATACATCCTGAAAGTTAAGAGCACGAGAGAAGGAATTAGAAAGAAGACACAAGACAATGTGAATTTTGGGAAAATGAGTGTGAAACCACTTATTCATAAAACAATCCCTATTTATAATCATAAGTGTCCCGAGTTTATATTACAACATTATTGCCCTTTATCTCAATGGTTAGAAGGTATTTCTTGCCTTTTTCCTAACACTGAATAGTTAATATAGCCACTTATCTATTACAAATAACTGAATGGGAGCCATATTCATAAATGGTTGCGACCATTGGATATAATACATGACAAATTGATTTTTACTCTTAGCTGTCGGTTGTCTCATTCCAGATAGATTCTATCTGATGACTGATTCAACCAACCATTTAGGTTTGATGGAATCACCGATCATCTGGGCAAACGTGCTAATCTAACTGATTGTTGGATAATATTGTACATGCAATTCTGATCGGAAAAAGTGGAGTTCATTCGAACAGCTTAATCTCTTTAGAATTTTTGCTGAATTTTCCCTATATACATTTACATACAACTCAATTCCTATGTATCTACATATCTATTGAATACATTTAGGATATATAGTCTTGTATTATTCATGAGTTCAACAACTTGGCAAATACCCTATTTTTAGGAGGAAAGTAAAAGAAGGCGTTTGATGTCTCGTTAAAACTCATGTTTCTCACTCTGTTTTTTCTTCACGATCTTCAGACAACCAGAAATAGTTCAGAGGAAGGATATTTATTTCCTCGATCATTAGAGAGAGAGAGAGAGAGAGAGAGAGAGAGAGAGAGAGAGAGAGAGAGAGAGACCCATTTCGAGGTCCTTCAAGGCGGATCTCTTGAGAGCCCCTCTGACTTACTTTTATATATAAGAAAAAAAGAAATATAAAGCTATATTTCATACAGTATTGCATTTGTCCAACATAAGTAGCGATTGACACATGTACTTGTACACTAACGATCATCCCTGGTGATTCGTCCCAAGTTAGCCTGACCACTTTGATACGTTGGACTCAATCCGACCACTTTGACAAGTGAGCCCCTCAAACCCATAAGGCTTATTGTTCTCTATGATGTATCCATGAAAAAATCTTATTATGGTACATGACCGTATTTGTGTTTACAATATCTAGCACCTAAACTTCAGTTTTTACATAAATGTCACCAACATTTTTGATATGACGTGAAGGTTTGAGTGGTATACATGTAAAATATATATTTTAGGTGAGATATATAAATAGACATGATTATGTTGGTATGTATGTAAATGGCCCAAAATTTTATTTGGTTGTCTGCATACGATTAAGCAATATCCAGACTTAAGTGCCAAATCTTTTTTTATTATTATTATAAATATTTATGATAATCATTATGCATATTTAATTATGGCATCGTTAACATCATTGCAATATTTTCTTAGAAATATTTACTTAAATTCCACACAATTTTACGTATTTACATATTTAACATCTTTATAATTACCTTTATAACATTTTTATGTCTTAAATCTATGCCCTAAAAAGATATATTTCACTTTGTAAGTAATTACATTATTTTTTATGTCATATTAATGATATTATTGGTATGTTTGTAAAATGGGAATATTTAGGTGTTAGATTTGTAAATACATAATAAATGTGTGGACTGCATGTATTTAAAATGCCCCCACCCTTTTATTAAATTTAATATCCACAGCTTTACTATTTATGCGATGTTTAATAAAGATAAAAATAGTTATCCGTTAATTTTTTAATTAGGAGGAGGATTATATAATAATTATTAATTATCCAAATGTTTAGCCCCCTTTTGGGGCTTCTTATATAATACAAATGCTTATCATTAATTAATAATTATATTTTGATGATAATCAATATTTATATACAATAAAACCGTGTTATAATTATATATATGACAATAAAATAAAATTAATTAGAAATATTTACATACATACCACTCAATTCTTACTTATTTACATTTCTAACAAGTAAATTTTTATGAAAATTTTGAGGGGTCTAAATATAAATTATAAAGTTTTAGTGTTGGGTATGTAAATGGCCCTTAATTATTGGATTGTACCGACTCACCTTTCCATATTTTCCCACACATATGTTAGCTCGTACTCGAATGCACTTACAGTTACTATATTTAGTTTTAGTGGTCTTGCAATTAATTTATTTAGGTGTGGGAATGAGTTGAGTTTAGCTCGAGTCACTCTTGGTTGGAACTTGAGCTTGATCAATTTTATGAAGTTCGAGCTCGAGCTCGAATTTTTGCTTACGAGTTCGAGCCGTCCAGAAATTAAGACAGTGTTTAAATAAGATGAAAAATAGAATAGTAATTAGAAAAGAAATTACAAGAAATCATTTAATATTATTTTTAAAATAACTTTACCACTCTATAAAGTCCTCAAATTAAATATATTTTGAGTATATTTTATATTAATATTCTATTTAAAGTAGTCGTCTCAAGAGCTAACAGGTCGAGTCCGTGTTAGCTTGAGCTTGACCTGTTAGCTTATCGAGCTCAGGCCACGAGTCGAGCTTGACTCACTTAAACACCTAATCTCCATTCAACTCCCCCTCCTTTTGGCTCTTTCATATGTTTATGATTTTGTCTTTGCCATATGCTTTATGATGTGCTCTAAAACATGATGTTCTAAGATTTTTGCATTATAGTGTTGAAATATATGTTGAATAAAAATGAAACAAAGCTATTATGACATATTATTCAAAAGATATTTGTTCATGTTTAGCATATTAATACATACTCAAACATTAGCAATAGCATAAGGTAATCATGTTTGGTGATGATGTTGATGTGAATGTATATGATGTGCATGGGGACATGCAAGCATGATTCCCTATCATGCACTTTTATAGGTGAAGTTTTTGCATGTGATTTTAAAATAAAATCTTGCATTTTCTAATTTGGAAAGTAATAAAGATCATCAAAGCAAAATGATGACATGTTCTTTAGGCTAACACATTCATTTTTAATATTCTAATGGACTTATCCAAATTCACTTCATGATAAAGATGAAAAGTGATACATAAGATATTCTTTTTTTACTTTTCTTCTTTTTCTTCGTATTCTTATACTTTTTTCTCTTGCCCTTCTATTTTCCTTTTTGTTTTCTCTTATATTGAGTAATTTCATATTATACACTCTATACTCTTGCAATGAAAACATCTCACTTATTCCTTTTTTATCTGCAAAAAAAAAAAATTTAGGTTTTAGCTTTATGAACTTTAGATTTTACGTGTATCTGGAATCTCTTCTTTGGCATCCCCTTCATTTTCAGCTGAGCGATATTTTAATTCTTTTATTTAGAATGATATAATCTTTTGTTTTTCTTTCTACTTTTTGGCTTTTATGATTCTCTAATCTTCAACAGTATAAATATATGCTATTAACGATAAAAACATCTGACATAATTTTTCTATCAATGATTATTCATGGATTAATCATAATTTTTTTGAATAGCTATGAATTTTAAGTTGTATAAATGATTGTCAGGAAGTGAATTAGATCATGCACAATCTTTATCTAGAATCATTTTCTCATCACTCGCTCTCTCCCTTGATCTCTGCTTTGTCACTCTCTCTAACTTACTCGATCTACCTCCTATCACTCGCTTTCTCCATCTTCCTCTCTCTCTATCTCTTACTCATTTTCCCTTCCTCTATTCCATTCTCAATCTATATCTCTTTTATTCTCTTACCATCATTATCTCCCTTCTTTCGTATCAATGCTATCATTATTAATTCAAGCTGTCACCATTTCTTTTATTCATAAAGTAAGTTTCTCTTAAGAAATAATTATATTTTTTTAATGATTCAAGCCTTATGAATTATGTGTGATGTTTTATACTACATTGTCTTTCAAGTCGTATGATTGATTGGTGAAAAAGATATTTATCATATGGTATAAAATATGGAAATATTTTGTATTTAAGGGACACTTTTTGTTCAACCTTCACTGTTAAATATTATGTGGTTACTTCAAAGTTATTATATTTAATGACAACTAAATGCTCTAAGTTGTGATTGAAAGAATTTACTGAGCATTAATGACACATGCAAATGCTATTAAACTTGTCCATGATTCATGTTAATATATTAGGACAAAATACATAACATGATATTATATTATTATGTATGTGAACCAAATAGCCTTCATATACAGGGAGGATTAACTAATTTAACATGTTAATTTTTTTGTTGCATGTAAACAAAATTGATATCCAAAGAAAAATAAAGTTATTTCATCAAAAATAAAAAATCTATATTTGATACAAATTAAAGTATTAATTTATATATAATTTACAACTTTATTCCTCAAGAAGCTCCTACGTATAGAACCACATAAATAGTAAGAAGAATGTACACTTCGCCTTATTTGTCATTGAATAAGGTGCCTATACTTGACATACAGAGTTCGATGTATATAATATCTTTTTAGTGAAGTTAATTGTAATTAATATTATTATAATTAAAGATTAAAATGTTTAAAAAATTCAATCTTATTTCAAACATCAGTTTATGATATAAGAAAATATTGTATGAGGGGCCCTTCAAGATTAAAAGATATATTTAAGTGTGCATGTTAGATTCAAAATGGCCCAATTTGAATTGGAGAGTAGATCTAGGAAGACTTCGATGATATGTGGAACTCTGAATTATATAGTACAAAGTGAGAGCAAAATTTTAAAAAAAGGGCTTATGTTGTAAATGTTGTGGGTACTTCTCTTCATATTAGTGGCTACATTCCTTCCATGGATCACTAAAAGAATCTGTTGACCTCATTTTTGATGAGGTATTCCATTTTCTCTTTAGTGCTTAGGATCTAGCCTTAGGCTTTTCCTTTGACTATCCTAGAGAACTAGAATTGGGACCCATCCTTTAGAAATTCAAGCCACTTCTTAACTCCTTGCAAACCCTATAGGATTGATTGTAAACCCCCAAGTCACTGCCCCTGAGTCACTGGAGGGTTGAGATCAAATGTGGAGGTTTAAAGGATGAGTTCCCTATAGGACTCTTTGGCCTTAGGATTATCCTGGGTGGCCTGGTCTGGTGAGGGCTGACTTACACATATACTACACTCTCTCACACACACTCCAAATCCTAAAACCCACACTCTCACCCAACTTGACCTTTTGACTCATGTGAGTAATTCATATGGATGGTCCTTAACTCCTAAGCCCTTAGCTAAGAGGGTTAGGAACAACATGTTGAATGCCTCAAATGAGTTCTTTCATGGCTCATGTGGACTTAATATGGCTTCATGGCTCAACCAGAATGATTCCATTTCACTCACACTTGCTCAATTTTCATTTTTTCAAAATTTCAATTTTTGACCTCCGAGACCCCGGACCCGCCTAACCTACTAAAAGCCCTTGAAACTACCCAAATTCTTCAAAATTTCCAAATCACCCAAAATTTCCTAAAATTAATCTCAAACATTTCCGCACCACTCAAATTGACCATCTCCAACCAAATATACCAAAATTTCCAAAAATACCCCCAATACCCTCCAAATTACCAAAATGCCCCTCTTGACCCAAAAATCCAAAAATTCACAAAATTTCCAAAAAATTCAAAAAAATCCCAAATATTCCCAATTTCACTTTGTTCAACTACAACATGGGCCAATTTTGTAACTTTACCCCACTTTTGTCAAAACCCCCAATTTTGGCTCATGACACAAACTTAGCCCAAACCAACCCAATTCAACTCCAATTAACCCCAAACCTTTTCTAAACCTTCCCTAACATCCCCACAAACAAATCAATAATATAATTTGCCCAAAATTTAGACCGAACCCCTACTCAAATTCAACCCAAACCCAAAATCCCTTAAATGGGCCTACACCCAAACCTAACCCAAATAGGCCCAAATCCTAAAATCAAAATCCAACCAAAGTTGAAACCTCTTTGAAACACTCCCATAAACATTTCTTAATGATAATTTTACATCAATTTCAACATTAGCCCAACCTTAGCCCAAGTTAGTCCATTTTGACCCATTTTGACCCTACCACCAAGGGGACCCAAATTAGACTCAATTCAATTCCAAACCACCTCAAATTTGTCTCAAATCACTCATGAAACATCCTTAAACTAAAACCAACATTTATTTGGCATGGCCCTTTGCAAAATTTTCATCTAAAAGCCCACTTCCAAAGGACATTCAAAAGCCCATTCCTAACCAAACTCAAAAGCCCAAGCCCACATTACAATCTCATCTCATCCTCATTTAATTAAAATCATTCCTAAGTCCTAAATCAGCAATCAAATATTTCTAAACAAAGCCATATGACAAACCATCCAAATTTTACACCAAAATACCAAAATTCCTTAAACCCATTTCCATGAAACCAAGCCAACTTTTCCCAAGCCAAATATGAGCCATGAAGCCATTCTTAAGCCACATGCAAGCCATGTGAGTTGTTTACATGTGACCTTACCACATTGGGCAAAAGGAGGAGGTTCTTTAAGCACTTCCTAAAAGTCATTAACCTTACTCATGATTCCCCTTAACCCAAATTTAATCTAAATATTCTTGGATGGAGACTTCTACACTTAAGACTAGCTGACCCAACTGATTCACCCAGCCCAAAACTAGTTCATGGGGAGGTGAACCAAGCCCAAAATCATGGGTTGACCAATTTGAGCCCAAAATGAGCCCTTACCCTTTCCATTTAAATTCATCCTCTTTACACATGGCAACCATCAATTGAACTCACAGGAACCAAGCTTTGACCTCCCTGACCCTGAGGGTGACCCATGTCTGGCCGGCCAGCCACCACGGCCGCCGGAAAACACCATGGCCGAGACCTTGGAAGGAGCCAAATGTTGGAATTCTCTCTGCTCGAGCCGCTCATGCCCAGCTGGCCATCGGAGCCGTTCTTCCGCTCTGCAGCAAGCTGATCCCGACCATTAACCCCCCGGAGGCCCTCCGACCACTCTACTTAAACCCCCTCACCTCTCGGCCATGAGAGGAGTTGCACAAAAACCTTACGAAACTCCGCCAAAATTGTTCCGCATCATCCTCCACACTTGGAGCAATTGATCCCCAATGACAATTTGCCCTAATCCCCACCAACTGAGCCCAATTTCTCAGCCAAAATTCCACCCAAAACCAGGACATCTCCCAATTCTCCACCAAAATTAAATTAAACTCACCCACACCTGCACAAGACCAAGAGAAGGAGTTCCCCAGTGAAAGCCCCCTCTCCGTGCCACTCATCCGCTCTAGCCTCCAAAGGTTGTGATCGGGTCCGGTGGAAATCAAGTCCAGCAATTCCCTGTGGCCCGAGATTTCATCTGGAGCTTACTTGGACTCAATCGAAGGTGACACAACTCTCAGATCGAAGCCACACTTCTCTGAGCAAAGGTATGAGCTCTCTCTTCTTCCCGAGCTTCCATGAATTCTCCATTTTTATTGCCTTAATTTCATGCCACATAAACCGTATGGATGTGTTCGTCTCTTCAAGACGAATCCATAGAGTATAAGAACGTAGAAATCGGTTAAGAATCGAGAGAGATATCAAGCCTGGAAGATGGACGGTTCTCGGGCCAGGAGGCTTGGGGACGATGAACGGATGTCGTCCATTTGATACACGCGCGGGTGGACGGTCCGATCGAGCCGTATGAGGAGAGACGGACGATACAGCGGGCCGCGTGGCATCCCAGCCGGATGGCGGCGCCGAACCGAAGACGCCGCGTGGCCGTTCGGGGAGGCTAAGGCCGACGCGGCGCCGCGTGGATAAGTAGATAAATAGGGAATTTTCTTATTTATTAAATATCCAGAACTTCAAAAATGCATAACTTTGTGTAGAAAAATCCTAAAAATAAAATAAAAATACTTTCTTGCTCAGTGAACAGAGGAAAATAATATGGAAAAGAAATCAAGTCATTTCATTAAGTATTTAATTTTTAATGATTTATTTACTCTCTGTGGTATTTTAATTCTCCATTTTTATAGACAATTTACCATGACATGAGACCATAGGGCTTTTGAAGCCTCTGATCTAGGGAACATTCCCTGAATTTTCCAAGGTCAGAGGCCATCCCTATGAGAAGTTATTGATTTTCTAAGTTCATGTTACTGTTTTGAGTATTTTAATTCCAATAATTAGAATATTGAGAAATAAATTCTAGGAAAATTTGGTTGTGTTTCTTATGAGCAGAAAAACCTAGGAAAAATAGGTTTTGATTTAATTCACTTGGAACAACCATAATTGGCCTAAATACCCAAAATTGAACTTTAATTAATTAGGGTTAACCACACATTAAATTGACTTGAAAACAATTCTCCACTGATCTTTAGGATCAGAGGAACATCACATAAAAATTTTAAATCAATTGAAAATGTTTAACCCCACTAAATGGATTAATTAAGTCACATAACCAAAATTAAACTTTAAAAATTCATAACTCACAAAATACTTTTCAAAAATTCACAAAAATGGTTTTGAGGCTTCTCTGACCTCAGGGGAATTTAAGAAAATTAAAATTGTAATTTTCTACAAAAGTTGGTTTTTGGCTATTATTTTAATATTTTAATAATTAAAAAATGATAAAAATCATAAAAATATTAAAAATCACCAAAATGTCACATTTTAACTCCTAATCACTTAGGAACAAACCAAATATTTTTCCTAAGTCTCTAGGATAAGATATTGAATTTTAAAAGCCTAAAACAATTTTTGAATTAAAAAATGAATTTCCAAACATTTTCACTAAAATAATTATAATAAATCAATAAAAATAATAAAATTATAAAATTTATTTCTCTGGACTCCTTGAGGTCAGAGAAATTTAGGAAAAATATAAAATCATTTTTTAACTTTTATTTTATTTTATAATTAATTAATACTCTAAAACTCAAAATAATTATAATAAATAAAATATAACTCAAAAAATGACCAAAATTGGTCAAAATGGTCCTCTAGTCATTAGAAACATCCCATAATTTTCTTAAGGATAGAAACATTTCCTTGGTCATGTTATTGAATTTTTTTTGAAAACCCTTATTTTCCATTAAAAATAATTACATAAATAAATTAAATACAGAAAAATCACATTTTCTCCTCTAATGTCTTAAGAGTGAGGTTACATAAAAATTTCAAGTTCATTTGAGCTTAATTTAGTGAGTTATAGAATTATTAAGCTTGAAGGGCAAAAGGGTAATTAAGATTTCAACCCTTAATTAAAATTTTAGGATTAATCAAAAAGGAGAGGGTAAAATATTTGATTTTAAACTGATTTTGGATGATTGAAACTTAAATGATTGAGGGTAGAAACCTAATAACCATTTCAAATATAATTAAAATAAAACTTTAATTAATTAATTAATTGAAATTTTGGAAGAATAATAGAAATTGGAATTATTAAAGTAGGGATATTATTAAGAGGATATTTATTCTTTAATTTAAAAATCCCTAAATAAATTACTTCAATAATACTTAATTCTTACTTAAAAAAATTAAAATAATAATCCAAATTAAAATTAAACTAAAATTAAATTAAATTAAATTAAAATTAAATTAAATTAAATTAAATTAAATTAAAATTAAATTAAATTCAAATTAAAATTAAAATTAAAATTAAATTTAAATTTAAATTAAATTAAATTAAAATTAAAATTAAATTAAATTAAATTAAATTAAAATCAAAATTCAATTAAAATTAAATTAAATTGAATTAAAATTGAATTGAATTAAATTAAATTAAAATCATTTAACAACAAACCTAAATGAAATCATTAAGAATTAAATCTAAAATAACTTGAACACTATTCCAAACTTAAACTAATTTTTTATAATTAAGTCAAAATTAAAATTAAATCATTAAGTTTAAATCATTAAAATACTTTCGATTTGCACTTTTAAAGCTCTTATTATTATAACTCTTAAATGAGGTATCAAGTGAAGTGTTACTTCACTTATAGGATATTCAAATGTCCTAGTTCACTGAGCAAGAGAACAAAACTTAAACTCCTGGATGATTAATTCACTTGTATAATTAAATTCTCTTGGACTTAAAATAATCCTAGAGGTATTGAAAAGATGTTTAAGACTCGTCTTAAGCACTTCCTTAATATGATGAGATGTTTATAAGAACAATTGAACTTAATTGTTCTTTGGTGAAGAAAATCATCCTTAAACCAAAACACAAGAACCTAGACGTCATAGGAGATGACTAGTTATAGGATTAGGAATTTGGTAGACAACCAAAACCCTTTCCCTTAGCTTTACCTATGTACTTGTTGAAACATTTAAATGTCTTAATATGTGTTTTAAGTGCAACTTGGGATGACTGGAAGACCCTCCAGTGTACGCTTTTATTTTATCATGCAATTTACTTACATGCACTGTACTTTACTTTTCTTGCATGATAAATAAGACTGTTGCATGAAAACCAAAATCTTTAGGATAGTCCCTAAACTGCAACCAAAACTAAATTAAAAATCATTGCAAGATAAAATTCACCGCCACAACATTCCAAAATATAAAACAACTCAAAATTTAATCATAAACGGAACAACAAAACCACAACTATAACTAAATTAAAATGTCTCATTGAATGATCGGGAATACCTCGGATGATGTAACCCACGTGTTGCTAACTGGATTTCCCACGGTCTAAATGAAAGTGTGGAACTCATTCAGCTGAGTTTAGCAAATTCATCCGGACTAAGTGAATTCGATGAAAATAACGTGCCGGGATGACGGAACCGTGGGATCTTAATCGGTTCGTTTAAACAACTTTAAGATTTGTTTTAATTAAAATATTAAAAAACACTTGGATTTTAAGATTTTCTCTAAACCAAAACACTTCTCTCATCTCCTGATTTATGCTTTATAAAACTAAACCTCTGCAACAATAAAGAGCTTGGAGCATAGTGGGCAGCATGGACATCGTCATCAAGAAACCCGAGTCTACTTCAAAGAAAACTTTCCTTAGAATTAAATAACCAAGCCATAGTGATTTCGAGGTAGTTTGCTTAGTGCAACATAAATCCTCAACCTTTTCGTTAGACATTTTCATAATCATATTATGTAAATTAAGCCCTAACCGGTCTTAGGATTCCGAGGTAGTTGTTTCGTACGACATAAACCCTCACATCTTCGAGGCCATTTGTATGATCATGTCATACGAATGTAAGACCTAAATAAATAAAATTGGCAGGATTACAATATTAAATAAATTCCTAAATTGAAGCAAACAATAGGATAGTTTGGGAAGTTGTCAAGATTCTTCTTGGATCCTCAGCTTCTCCTACTTTTCTTCCTTTGGACTCCTGAAAATAATTGTTCCAAATTTGATCCATTCCCTATTGAAAATTCAATCCTTTGAAACCTTAAACTTTGAAATTCTTGAGAGCAAAACCACTGATCATTATCGAGAGTTTTCTTAAATGATTCCCGTCATTTAAGATGTAATTAACTATAGGGGCTTGCCCTTATAAGGAACTTTAAGAACCCAGGTAATATAAACCCTGCTTAATTTCTTTATATTAAACAGGGGAACTTGTCGGCTTATAAAATTGGTTCGCATACCAAACGGATGTCACAAATCTTTTAGTTTATTTATTCGAGCCCCATCATCAAACAGTGTGTCTATTCTTAGGAATAAATACACGGTTTGTGGTGTGGTGCTTGTTTATATAAACTATTTGGGATGTGAGATCGGTTTGATTTCATATCTTAAAATTTTCAAACTTAAAATTATTTTCAAAATCAAATGCTACTTTCCAAGTTATATACATATTTAAATTAAATTTAAAACCTAAAATACGCCGACAACTTCTGTAGGCGACCCCTTTTTAAGAAAATACAACACAAACCTAAAAATATGCCGACAGAATCATAAGAAGTTATCTTATTTGATAACAATATATGCATGCAAATGTATGAAAATATAATAAACTTTTACTTGCATGTGAATATGAGTAGGAGTTGAGATTATCTCTTTTGAGCTTCAAACCAAAAGGGATGCTTCATGAGTGCATATCAAATCTATGGGAGAACACACACACATATATAATAAATTAAGATATCTTTTATATATAATATATTGTGTATATTGAATTTATTGGAGTCTATCCAAATTTTAATGTCATATATGATAGATTTGTATGATTAAAAAACTTCTCTTCCAACAATTAGATGTTTATATCATACAGGTAAGATAGAAATGTATCGATATTTTGTTAGGATAAACTTATGCTTATTAAATTAACATTTGTCAATAATACTATGGATAAACTTTCTAATGATACTAGTGATATGATATACATAGATAAATATCTGATGAATAATCCATAGATAAATAATTGAAAAAAATAATCATTAATGTATCTATCGAATAATCAAATAGAGTTGTCAACAAATTCTGTTTTTTATGAAGGTTTTACTAACAATTTCCTTCTATTGTTAACAGTTCTATTGATGCAAAACTTTCAATTTCTAATAAAAAAACTCAATGATAATATCCCATATTGTTGTATTACATACCACATTTTTTGTAAGCACCTTAGAATTAGGCAGATAAAATCTATTTTGTTATACTAGATATTTATGGGTGTTTGGTCGGCATCAAAAAGAGTGCATTACATTTGTTTTGTAGAGGTATTAAACATTCAAGTGTTTGGTTGAAAGATAAACAAAATGTAGTGTAAAATTCTAATATATTTGGAATTCATTTTGTTGTTCAATTTCAATATATTTGGAATTCAATAAATTTGAGTCAATTCTAAATATATTGCTTTGTGTAAAGTGATGTCGTCGCCCATTGTTGCCTCCTTCCATTGCTAGCTGCTAGCCATTGTTGTCCTCCTTCGCTTGCTACTTGCATTTGGTCTATTCATATGCAATAAAAGAGATGTAAATGGTCCTAAGGGAGGAAGATAAATGATTCAATTCCATAAGGGCATTTATCTTTGGATCTTTGAGCGAATACCTTTGAAATTTGTGAATAAAACTGATATTTAAAAATATATAGCCAACGAATGGAAAAACTTTAATAATATTTTGTAAATAGAGTATATATGCATGTTAGAAACATATTCATCATTTTTTTATCCTAAAAAGCTTTAAGTCATGTAGAAGCTTATTAATATTTACCTCACATACTTCAATAGTTATTATAGATTTATCCCATATTTTCTTTGGAATCGAACCATAGAAACCCTAGTATTGTCATTGGGATAAAGAATTAGCTTTATGAACTTTAAACATTTCATTTATTTGATGTCTCTTCTTTAACATTGATCCTGAACTTCCTAAGAGAATAGTGAGTTCATCGAACTCTTCTTCACTAGAGAGTGCTCCCTATTTAATATATTGTTTGGAGTGCCAAAAATTTTGTATTATTTTTATTTTCTCCTTTATAGGCTTTTTGATTCTTTAACTATCATGTTCAATTCATATGCAAAGAAAGAACCAAATAATTGAGTAATAAGATAGTAGGTAAATCTTGTTATATCATAATTGTACTTACCATGGGATCCCACTCCTTATGTAAGGTCTTAGAATCTTGTATGTATGTTAAATAACCAAAAAATTATATGATGAAGCAGACAATATAATTTTGCTAAGTTCTCTTAAATTTAAGTTTATGATCATCCAAGTTTTGATTTCATCAAATTTATAGTCAAACTCAATATCTCGGCAAGACGAAGCCAATGACTAAAAAAATAATTCAAATCATTAAAAAATCACATATAATAAAGGGAGAACAACATGGATCGTCTGATCAGTTTGCTAGGGAAGTTATGCTACAAAATATGAAAATTTCCCTCTCCAAAAAGCTATAAATAGGCCATTTCACTTTACTTGAAAAGGAGGGAGGAGAAGAGAAAAAGAAGTGAAATTATAGAGCCTAATATAGAGAGAAGACTCTACTAGTTACCACCAAGCTCTGTAGTTGCTTGCCATCGTCGAACATAGCCTGTTGTCACCACTAGCTACCGTCGACCGTCGGTGGTTGTTACAAAAAGAATAAGCTTCTTCAGTTGTGAAGCTGCTGAAGAAGAAGTTGCTGTTCAAAAATCTACGAATGATGTTACAAAAAGAAAAATCTTTTTGAAAAAAATCAAACCGTAGTTTTTTAGCAGCCATCTCAGGTAGCCAATCACGGTTAGAAAATGCAATGCAACCAAAACACAGTTTTGCCAAATAGAATAAACTATGATCCAACACCTCACCACCACCACACTACTGTCCCAAATGCACCCGAAACCTCAATGTTTACATTTATGCTATATTTACTGTGCATGAAGAAGTGCATTTCAGTTGTTAGAAAGTCGAAATATTAATACTTTTCATGCAATACAAAAGATTAGGGCGGTGTAAATATAAAAAGTAAAAGTTTTGATATTAGATATTTAAACACATTGGACTTAGGTCTCATGCATCTATATGCACCTAAAAAAAAGATTCATATCTATATAGAAATCCATGGATGACAACATGAAGACTAATTGGATCATTATTCATGCATAAATTAATTCCCACACGTGTGAAAGAGTTCATAGCATAACTATAAATACTATATGACTTGAATGGCATCAATTCAAACCAAATAATGGAATATATCTATAGTTTTCGCTCATCTCATACTGAAAATTTCCACACAAAATTAAAAAGCAACAATCTTCCATTGGAACTTTCACTAATTTATTACAATAAAAATGCAAATAGTACATTAATCTTATTTTCCAGCTCCTCGAATCTTAATCTGACAATTTCTTCCAAAAAAAACCAAGAAAAAAGATATGTCAATATTGGCTTTTTGTATTTATATGTATATATAGAAAGATTGGCGCCCGCACAGAGCTCTGAAGAATAATTAAAAGATTACATTGTGATCGTAACGTACGAGGCTTGTATAAACCCGTCGGTAATAAGACTCATGCATGGATGTCAGACAATCAATGAATAGATATAGATCGTGATGGAATACAGTCTCCTTTTTATTTTGTTGCAAAGGGCTATTCATTGAGATCGGTGATGCAACTAGATGGATATCAATGAGCTCATTAGGAGAGATGGGCGAGCTCGCTGAAAGAGCTCGAAATAGAAGACTCGCTTGAAGACGTATGATTAACATGCTCGATTGGAAGAGCTTGGGTGAATGTTGCTGACAAGCACTGGCGGAGGTACTCGCTAGGTACTTCTGAGTGACAGATGAGACCCTATAACCTGGCATCTCAAAAAGCACAGCTAACGAGTCAAACCAATCCGGCCAAAGTCAGGTGCATGGTTAATCAGTTCGATCCATCAAACCCATGAGGTAAGAGATTAATCCAATATACCGGTCAAAATGGAATTAAGTGGCATTTGACTTCGATTATGATCAATGAATTATTTGATTGTTAGGAGTCTCTCAAGTAGCCGGCCAATAAAAGTTCGATTTATATAGAAATGACACGTGGCGAGATCACAAGAGATTGTCATGGCCGGGTAGCATCAACGGTCAAGCATAAGTGATTGATGATAGGATAGAATTTCTTGAGAAGCCAAGATATGGGTCAAAAAAAAAAATTTTGACCAAGATTTAAAAAAAAAAAAGAAAATCTAGGAAAAATATTATTGTTGTTTCAAGAATAATAATAATGGAAAAAACAAAATATTTTTGAATATTTAAAAGAAAATTTGGTCATATAAATAAATATAAAATTTCTAATACTCATTCTAATCAAATTTTGATTATAATATTTTCACTGAATCTTTATTCCTAAGAATATAAGAAATGAAGGGGTGGAAATTATAATTATTTATAGCTTATGCATGATACACCTCACCTATTTCTTTGGGGTTAGGCCTTGAGACATCCTAGCTAGACCTAAATGAAGCTCCAAATGGAATTAGGCATGCTCAATAGCATCTCACTTCTAGACTTAGCCTTCAATTCTAGCACTAGGCCTTAAATGTAGCCAAGGGGTTTAAGTGAGCCAACCCGGCTCATGAACCAGGTCGGGCTCGGCTCGTGAGCTCAATGAGCAAACAAGCTAAGCTCAAGCCAACCCCAAATCAACTCATTAGTTTGTGAATCTGCTCGTTTAAAAAAATTATTAATATAAACTACATTCAATATATATTAAACTTTAAGACTTTATTTTTAAATATAAAAGATATTTAAAAAATTAAATTTACATTTTATATCAAGTGATTTTTTATTATTAATATCCTAATTGCACATTTTAATGATCATTTTATTAGCTAGAACAATAACTTATATTATTATTTTTCTTCTCTCTTTTATAATAAACAAGCAGACTCGTGAGCCGGTTCAAACTCGCTGACTTAGGTTCTAGTTCACTTTGAACTCGATAGTTACTAAAGATCAGGCTGAAGCTGAGGGTGGGTCAAGCTTGTCTCGACTCATCTACACCTCTAATCTTGACTAAGGTGGATCAGGCTATAGCCTTTTATATGCTCAATACCACGAGTATTTTCGCAGGCAAACTCATGCATATCACGGATATCAAGTCAATTTTCAATAAGAAGCTAATCAATTCAAAAGATTTTTTTTAAATTTAATAACTATTATAGACTTAACTCAGCCACCTTTCACAGTTTAACTAAACTAACCAGGATAATCATCTTTAATCCAGGTGCGGAACCAACATTATTTTTTTTATGTACTGAGCTAAAGAACATATTTGGGAGGAGGCTCCCGCTTTTATCTTCATCCTATCTAATACGATAATTTTAGCTTTATCATGTGATTTATTCTCTATGTATGTCTTTCTATTTTGACTCATCCCTTTATGTGCAACCCTAACCTCCATTCTTATTAAACACCATGCATGGCATTAATAGCTTTATTTACATGGTCCAACTCTTTATACTTTGTGGTCCACACCCTCATTTTATAAAAATTTTGCATTCCACATCATACTTTCTTGTCAATTTACTTTCAATGTCTCATTACATTTCAACATTATAACATTTATTGCAATTAAAGTTGCATTCCTCATCTACTTTGGTGTGATGAGAGTACAATGGGTAGATATATAAACTTTTTATAACAATATTTATTGCAAACTTTATGTTTATTGGGTTTTGTATGCTCCTCTATTGGTGTCAATGTGCCTTTCAAATAGGCTTTCACATCTTAATTCTCTATCAAATTTGCAATTTGCATCTTTGATCTTTTTTCTTTTGCATCATTTGGTTTTTTTCCTTTCATTTATCATGTGGGGTCCACCCCAACATTTGGTAGATTCATATTTTAATTTTTAGAATGCATTGATGCCCTTTGGGACCAACATTTTTTGGCTTTTGATCATAATTGTGATTCGAGAAATATCCAAATATGCTTTATATTAGGAAGATTTACAATGATATCTAACACTGGAGGCGTAAACGGGTCGAGTTTGAGCGAGCTGAACGTGTGTTCTTGTTTGGTTTGTTTATATTTTTCTTGTTCAAAATGGCTCGTGAATAGTATGTTCTTGTTCCGCTGGAAAAAGTGTTTGTCTTCGTTTTTATGATGTGTTCGGCTCGACTTGACTTGTTTATATTAATTAGAAAAATAGATGTAGGGTGTTGAATTCGAATATGTATCATTTCTATGGAATAAAAATCGCAAAACCACATGATCACACAAATAATGATGATTTAAATTTAGATATACATATATAAAATATATTATTATACTAATAATATATATATATATATATATATATATATATATATATATATATATATATATATATAATAATTTTGAGCTAAAATAGAGTCGAATATGATAGAACAAAGGGTGCTTGTTCGTGTTCGGTTAATTAAAAAATCGAACTTAAGAAATTTGTTCGTGTTCTACTCACATAATGAACGATTCGAATACAAGCTACTTGACGACCCAAATACGAGCTCTCGAATAATGAGTTTTTTTTGGCAATCCTAATAACACCAAAAACTTAACTTGTACGTACTACCCGCCTTACTTATGCATGAAAATATGAATTTCATTATTTACAAGTTAAAGTGATGGTATTTTCGAGCGTGATATGGAAATTTTGAGCGGTGTGGGAGTTAGATATGTAAATATATAGGAATTTGGTGGTATATATGTAAATACCCTTTTATATTAAGTGGACCAAAAATAAATAAATGAAATAAGATAACTTTTCTAGCAAATACCTTTTCTTAATTGGTTTTCCATTGAGTTCGTGGGTTTCTTCACACTACTTATAGAAATGACTCTCAGAATAAATATTTTTTTTTTGTGTACTAAAATTAAAATACAGTCAGTAAAGCAATGCCTTCAAAGACAAATAGTGCAAGTCATCGAAAGCCGTAACTTTGGTGGGGCCCACTCTGTCTTTCGCACGTCCGAACAATGATGTGGATCGCAGAAAAATATTCCGTCCGGAGCTGTGATACAGCTGAGGTCAGAGATCATAGCTGACCTCGGCTCTATCACAACCGTCCTCCGGACACAGCTCCGGACGGAATAATTTTTCGTGGATCGCATCATATCATGCGTCCGACAAAATGATGCAATCTACGCCATTAGTTGCACGTCTGATTTACCATATGTAATATTTTCTCCACAATCTACTCCACAAATATTTTTTATCATAAAATTTTAAATTTTAAATGTTGAGTAAAGAAAAAAATTTCTTACATAAAAGTTCAAAAATAAAGGTGGACTAATCTTATTAAAATATTTTTATTTTCAAAATTAAAGATAGAAATATAATTAAAAAAATTCCAGTACATTTATCATGAGTAAAAAATTAAGTGAATAGTTCTTATTAAATAGTATTTAAACATGAATTAACTAAAGTTACCAATTATAATCACGATTTAATAATAGCCAATTTGGTGGTTGACATTTTGATGAATTATATATTTTTAATCAGTCAAAAATAAACTTTAATTTAATTTTTAATCATAACATAATCAAATAATTTACATTCATTAAATTAATATTGATCATTATCATTTGTTCAATGTAACAGTGATTATCTTTAATGACACTTAAAATTATGAAAAATCCCTTAGATAAATATTCACATATCTACTACTAATGAAGCATGAGTTTATTAATTATTCTATAATTAATTATCACTTAATTAAAATTTAATTACACTTTCAACAGACCCCCAATTAACCTCTTAGCAACCAATATAAAAACAATAGAACTTCATTAAAATTAATTCATCAGTTAATTACTTTAAACCCAATTATATCATAATTACATGCCAAAAAGGGTAATTATCATACTTAGATGAGAATGATTAGTTGGACGAGTAGCCTTAAACTTGAAAGACAAAATGCACAATAAATATATCCGTGATAGGGTTTGTGTAGCTCCAGTGACGGACAAAATTAGAGTCGTCTTAGATGATTTGGTCGCATTAAACGTAGACCATCTGAAGATCCGATTAACAGATTAGATCTTTTAGATTCGACAGAGGTAGACCTAGAAAGACTTGGGTTTATTGTGTAAAAAATGAACTTAATTTATTAAAATTAAATGAAAATATTACACTAAGTAGAACGCAAAGGAGAAAAATGATTCTTGTAGCCGACCCCACTTAGTGAGGTTAAGGCTTTGTTGTTATCGTACCACAATTAGCATCTAATCAGTCAAAAAAATTAAACCATACTTCAGCATGTCTCCTTATAAACACATTCACAATGGGCATTCACTCACATCCCAATTCCTATGAATTTACATATTTTTACAACTAAACTTTGCTTTTTACAACTAAAATCTGCTTTTTTACATAAGTTGGTATGCATGTAAAAATCTGAAGTTCAGGGGTTAATGTGAAAATACATAAGAATTGAATTGGTGTGTATGCAAAATCTTCCAAACCCAAAATCAGAATCCAAAAAAAGCACAAACTACTTTCATTGAAAAAATAATAATAATTGTAGATCAAAAATTCAATACAAGAAAGTCAATGATCAAACATTAAAAAGCTTCATGCATTAAATAAAGCTCCCATCTTCAGCTCAATCAAAGCAATGGATCCTCTCTAGAACATTAAATTATATACTTTCTAGGTCGAAACAAAAAGGGGGAAGAGAGAAATAAAGCTGAGCGGTACCTATCACATGAACTCTGCTCTCACTTTCTGCTACATAATTAACCTTTGCCGAGTAAATTTCCAGGCGTGGATAGGAGACGCAGAGCCTGTTTGGCATTTATTAGTACAGAATGGGACCTTGAAACCTTCATTTTTCTCCTCTTGAGGAAATCCATGGAGTTCTCCAAGCACTGGGCGGGAGGTATTTTCTCCAGGAGAATTGTTTCAGGCCTGGGAAAGTATTGGTTGCAATTTAGATTTTATATGAATCAAGTTTTAAAAGAATACCTATGAAGACATTATAATTCAAAAATTATAGATATACCCAGAGGATTTGCGTTTTTTCTTCGATTTAGTGGGTTTATGATTCACCACGTCTTCCTCGGAGTCAGATGGGAATGTTTGCCTGCAAAATAGAGGAAGATTATGATGAAATGTAGTTGATAATGGGTTGAGGAGATTTAAAAAATAATAATAATAAAGATTTTGGTGCAAAGAAAAATGGAAGGAATGATGGGGTGTTAATAGTTCTTCAAGATCCCATCAACAGATGAAAATAGGGAGATTCATATACAAGCCACAATTCTTATGTATTGACATATTTGACACTTTAATATTTACTTAAAAGTCTCTTTGGCACCACTTTAATTTTCTGTCCTTATTTTTCGTTTTCACTCCTATTGTTCAAAATATATTTGATTAGAACAATTTGTATACATCTTATTTAAAAACACTCAAAACAGCTAAAATAAGTTTAGATTATTTTTAAAAATAACAATCATAATCAGTCATGCTTTAATTTAAATCAAAATATCAAAATTTGGGTGTTAGATATATAAATACATAAGAATTGTATGGTATGCATGCAAATTTCCAAAGATTTTATAAAAAGGATTATCAGAAAATAAGGGATCCTTCCGGACTACATTTCATAAAGCCTCAAGAACATTATCAAATACTAAACGATTTTTAAAAGTAAATAAAGTACTATATGTCAATTACTCAGTAATTGTTAATAAAAGTAGGAGGATTTACAAAAATACAACTCAATTCCCATGCACATAAAAATTGTGAAATCTTTCATATCACACAAAAAAATACCACCATTTTAACTTTTAAAAAGGAAAATACACCTTTTCATGCATAGGTAAGGTGTCATGCATGTATAAATGAAGTATAGGTGCTGATATGTAAATACTTTGGAGTTGGGTGGTATGTATGCAAAGGCCCCTAAATAGTAACATGAGAAGCACAAATATCAGATAAGAAATAAAGAGAGCTTTACTTTTCACGGGCTACGAGGAGATCGATTATATTACTCGGAAGCATTTCAGGAAGGGCTGGGGCTTCCATTTCTGCTTCTGGTACACTTTCCTTATCTGATTTAGACTGAATTTTTCTTTGAGCCCATAGCCTCCTCCTATCTTTACCTTCCTGAACCACCCTGAAATCCAAGTTTTGAATCAATCATACAAGAAAAATTAAGAAAAGATTACGGAAAATGGATGCTTGTTAAATTTCTTGGATGAGAGAAAAAATCTTCTTGATGAATGAGATGACATAAAAATTAGCATTTTTTTATTGGGGCATTTACATACATGCCATACAATTCTTGTATACTTACATATCAGAAACATAAGGTTCAATATTAACATACATACCGCTCAAATCTTTATCATCACATCAAAAATACCACTATCATTAACTTTTTTAAAGTGAAATACAACTTTTCATGCATACATTTTAAATGTGAAAGTTTTATGAATGTAAACAGAAAACTTTAAATGTTAGATATGTAAATACATAAGAATTGTGCGGTATTCGCCTTTTTCATTTTGTCATTCAAAAAGTTTGAAGCATGTAAAGGAGAACAATATAAATAATTGCAATTTAGGGGTTTTTTTACTTTATTTTCACAAAGATGCTTATGAAGTAATATAGGGGCGTCCAATCTTAATGGCAAAATGGCTAAAAGATAAACCTCAAAACATTCAAGGCGGGAGCAATGTTTGAAATTGTGCAATTGGCTATTGAGGGGTTTTCCATTTGAGAGGCAACACGTAACCTCTGAAGCAGTTAGAGATGTTAGCCTCACAGTTTGAAAATTAGGGTAAGTCAAAATAAATGGATAAAAATAACATATATAGCATACTTCTCTCACTCATATGTCGTAAAGAAATTAACATTCTAGCATTGTAAGTGACAAATTACATTTTTATGAAATAACAAATTGCGTAAGTCGCAAAATATCGTGTAACAACTAGTACAAAATATGAACATAAAGTAAACATCAACGGATTAAGTCAACAAACAAACATAAAACATGAAATGAAAGAACATATATTATCAAAGTAAGACATAATATGAGTTTATCATAGCATACTTCTCTCACTCATATTGTCCAACCAAAAATAATAACCTCCATAGATCTAAATAAGCAAATAATAACTGATCAAAATTCAGAGTAACAGGAGACAACAGTGGCAATAGGAGCAGCTGGTGGTGGCGGTGATGGGAGCAATTGGAGGCGGCGATGACAACAACAATGGGAGTTTCACACAGCGATGGCTACAACATAAGCAACAGGTAGCTATGGTAGAAGAAACAAGTGGCTCATAATGGAAGTAAGCGATTGTTGTAGCGGAATCCACAAACAGCAATGGTGGCAGCGGCGATGGAAGCAATAAGCGTGGTGACAATGTCAATGGCAGAAACAACAGACTGCTACGTTGTAAAGCTTGACTGGGAAACGAAAGCTCTTGCGTGTGAGATTACGACTTTGGTTCGCATTTGAACCATCTAATATCGGAGGGAAGAAAACCTAAGAGCGAGAGGCACACCTCAACGGAATTGAGACAAGGCACACCTAACCATGTGAGGTGTACGACTCAAACTGCGCGTCTCAACCAATGCTTACATCTCAACAATTTTCTTCGGAATTGCACTAAGGAGAGCCTCAAGGCGCATCTCAGATTGCGCAATTTTAAATAGTGGGAGGGAGTCAATTTATATCTTTTAGGAGGCATTTTCGACTTAATTTTAAGGGGATAGAGGCACGAGTAAAAATATGTCTTTTTAAAAATGTGAGTTCAATCGTTTTCGACATTTTAGATGGAAGATAACAACGACAACAAAAACAACAAGAAGCCTTTATCCCACTAAGTGGGGTAGGCTACACATGAATCCATTTTCTTCATTATGCCCTGTTGAGTGTCATACTTTCATTTTAATTCTAATAGATTAAAACCATTTTCTATACAATGTGCCCAAGTCTTTTTAGGTCTACCTCTACCTTTTGTTAACATAAGTCGAATAAAAAACATCAACTCACCTAACCGGATCATCAGATGGCCGACATTTAATGTGACCAAACCATCTAAGACCACTCTCCCTAATCTTGTCTGCCACTGGAACTACACCGACCCTTTCACGGATAGATTCATTTCGCATTTTGTCTCTTAAGTGTCAAGCCACTCATCCACCTAAGCATTCTCATCTCAACAACACTTAACTTTGTTTAAAGCTTCTCTTTTAAAGGCCAACAATTTGAGCCATAAAGCATTGCAAGTCTCACCACCATCTTATAAAATTTTCCTTCAAGTTTAATAGATGGAAGATAACAATGTTCCTAATTATCGAATGAAACTTACTTTAACTGATTAATTAAGATTGCAGCTAATGTCATGAAAAAGAAAATAAATATGTTGAATTATTAGGGCTTTTGGTAAAAAATAGGTCAATATAGCATAAAAGGTGGTGCTCATTCCTAGAAGTAAAACAAGGCTAAGATAACCTGAAAAATTTTGACACGTACTAGAAAATTAATAAATGAAGAGATGGGGGTATAAAAAAAGTGCACTCAAGTTTGCCTAACAATGACCTGAATTTTAAAGTGGATAACAAAAATGTTTTATATGACCAGGAGGAAAGCCATAGAAACAAGTTAAAATTTGACATGATTCATCAGTAACGCGCCGACAAAAAAATAGGAATATTTACATAATACAAGTCAATTCTTATGTATTTGCATATCTAGCACCTAAACTTCAACTTTTACATACATTCCATCTTACCTATGCATGAAAAGGTCTATTACATTTTTTAAAAGTTAAAATGGTGGTATTTTATTATGTGATTTGAAAGACTTGGGTAACATAAATGTTAAAAATAAAATTATGGTGTTAGATGTAAGCACCAAAAATCTTCTTCTTTCCTTCTTCAATCGTTGTCTTAGCAAATTTTGATTCTTTCCTTTTTTTGTTTTCCCGCTCTCCCCCTGCCGCCCTCCCGATTTGTCTGAACCACTGCTTTAGCGCTCTATAAGAGCGGGCTAAGAGCACCTCCTCTCCCTCCTCCATCTTTCTTTATTTCTCCCAAAAACATCACCTTGTGACCAAACCAATGCAATATAATAGCCGCTAGAGCCAGTCGAGTGGCAGCGGCAGAACTGTAAGCGTGCAACGACCGCCGAAACTTCTTCCTCCTTCTGCCCGTTCCAACTCGAAATCATTGAGGAAAATAACCCTCATCTTTGTCCCTTCTTCCCACAATCCTTAACGCACTTCAGCTCCTCTAAATCCTGCACAACCATCTTCCAAGAGGATTTGCTAAATCATGGATTTAAGGCGAACCAGAGGAGAAACAAGATTTAAGAGATTGTAGGGTTTGAAGATGTCACTTTTACTATTTATTAAATTAAGTGCTACTCGTGTAAATCCCCCAAAAATTTATTCATGAAATTAAAATTCTCCCTGTCAAAATGAAACAAAAAATATAAATATAATAATATTTTAACTATGTTAGTTAAAATCAAAATTAATTAGGTTCCTGATTTCTTATTTTTAAAAATGATATAATAACAATTTAATGAAAACAATAATGATAATGATAAATAATGAGTAGGTCGCACCTAATTTATAGAATAAGTTTAATTGCATAACTATTTATATTTTATTTTTCTAAATTGTGTAGGATTGCTAATTGAATTGTCGAATTTATAGAAGTATCGTATTTGCTACCACGAGGTAATTGTTTTTATTAGAGGATAAACGTACTCTTCCTAATTAGAAGTGTTAATCATTGTTATTTGTAGTAGATTCATAACTATTTTATAGAATTGTAAATCATGCCCTTGCTACTTTAATTATAATTTTGCATTTGTTATAGGCCTCAATTATTGCTCGTTATGAAATCACTGTCTTAATTTATTTCTACAAATATTCCATATATTTAAGTAATCCTATTATGATGTTCGTATTTCCTTGCACTTTACTTTTATGAAATTACATAAAAATTCATATCATATCAGCCTGTGAAAAGTAGGACATCTCTTATATATTACACATGTGGAAATTTTGATATGTTTGTGTGTGACGGTATGTAGATCGGTGAAAACCTTTTTGATATTAGCTAGACAGGCCGACAAGCCCACAAAGTGACGAATTTACAGAAAATCGTCATATTATTTTGGGTTGGTATTACCTTCCCAATTTTAAAGTGTTTGTTAAAAACGACTATATAAATAATAAATGAACAAGTGAATAATAATAAACTTGATTGGAAACAATTGTCTATTTTCTTATAATAAATAAGCATATTTGATGTTCATCACTATCTTGTTATTTTATAATATTATATATGCACGCAATAATCGCCTCTATTTATTGTTCATACTGTATGCCATATATATTTTATCGTTTATGCTTTAATAAATAGTAGTTATTTATTGAATTCTTCTGTCAAACCCAGTCATTGATATTTTGCATAGCAAATTCTATTCAACCGCCAATAGAACCATCTCCACCAGAGCAGGCTTTTTTTGTTTTAGATTTTCTACCTTGGTATTTTTCTCGGTATTTGCTTTAGCTATTGTATTTTTCCTTTTAGGTCTGGGTAGTCATTTCTTGTCATCATTTCAGTTTTCATTCGGCTAGTTTTCTGCTTTCATTTCAGTAGTATCAGCAGACTATTTAGTATAAATAAATTTTATATTTCTTAGTTTATTCATGTTGTTATTCGCATACAATCTTTATTATAAATATACAAAAAAAAAAAAACTTAATTCATTTCATCATGTTCAGTGTTGTCGGGATGTACTGTCTTCTGGACCCGGGTGTGACATTAATTAAGTACAAGAAATTGTATGGTAGGTACATAATTGCACCACAAAAAAAACAACCAACTCAACAAAAACCTTCATCTCAATTCAACATTCCTTCGCGAGGAGATATGTCTGAGGATGCCAAGAAACTAACTCACTCAAGCCTTAAAAATTTAAATCAAAGTGTAATGTCAGTCAAACTTATCATCGTCAATGTCGTCCCCAATATTTGTGGACATTGTCATGAAACCTTATTCTCCATTTCTTCTTTTTTAGTGATGAATGAAATTTGTACAATACTTTAAGCACAACTTCTATTCATGCTACATTTGGTCTACCCTATCCTTTTTCCCTTTCTAATCTTTTATTAGTAATTTTATACCATCTTACTAATACATCTTCTACCCTTACCCTCTATAGTATATGCCAAGTTTACTTCTACTTCCTTATTTCAAATAGATGCTAACTTGATTTTCCCTTTAATATAATGAAACTACCAATGTTTTTTATGCATTTAATTAGACTATTAGCGTTTACATAATCGTAAGGATTTAAATTAAGAGAATTGGGATCATTTGCCACACAATAGAATATACAAAGAAACTATCAAAAAATATAATTATATTTAATAGGATACCCAAACGAAAAAGTTTACATGGAACTCCCTCCATGCTATAATAGTGGCAGAACAACATATCAGGCATCTAAATTGAAAAAATAAAGAAAAAAAAAATCATGTATAATCTCAAACAATTACCGCGACATGATTTCCATGCTATAATAGTGGTAGAAAACATATCAGGCATCTAAATCGAAAAAATAAAAAACCATGTATAATCTCAAACAATTACCACAACAATGATTTGAACGATTCACTCTTATGGTTGGTAAAAAAAATATGAATAAGCTCATATCAGTTACATGTTCTATAAATATGAGAATGAGAAACCAGCAATCCTGATCATATATATTAATGTAATCATCCCAATTAGTAACAATATGCTCGAAATTAGTTCTTTAAAGAAAAAGTGAGTTCATGAATTGAAATCAAAACCAAAGACACTCATGATATGGAAGTCATTGAAAGTAACTAGGCCACCTCTCAAAACAATTCCCAAAAACCTCTCTAAGCATTCTTAGCACTTATTATAGGCTTGCACAATAACATTGAAAAATAGCAATGATCAAATATAATCATTTCTCAATCTTTTCTTTCTAATTTTCCATTATGTTTCTCTCAATCACACTCAACTTGTCTATTAAAAGACTTGATCAATAGCCAACGCTTGGATTCATATCACAAATTAAGCTTAATTGCAATTTTTAATTTTTAAAAGTCCTTTTAAATCTAGATAATATTCCATTATCACATGGCACTCCGCATGCACTTCTTAATTAATCACCCATTATTAAATCTAAAAAATTATATTATCAATGATTGTGTTTCACCCAAATCAAAGCCTCTGATTAATTTTCAAACTGTCCTCAATTTGAGAGTCAAAATCTCAACCTCATTTAGTGATTGCACTTCCTAGGCGCTCTAAAAATACTCAGGTAGCTTTTCTACAGCAAAAAATTACTCCAACATTTAGGATCCTAATCAAGATCAATACCTGTGGACCCGGGTAGTATGAAGCAAATATAGATCAAACGTCAATCATTATGAAGTAAATAAACCAATTCTCGAACAAACTATATTTTACCAAGATATTAGAAGTATAATGACCCCATTGGTCTCCAACTAGCTCGATGAACCCAACCAAAAGCCTTCACATAGTATGAGAATAAGCATAAATCATTTGTTAGAAGAGCGCATCATCAAAGTTTTTGATTGCAATAATAGGCTCAAAATTTCAAAACTTCTCAATCACAATCATCATATTACGTTATTATATTCATTCTCCCTTGGCAATACACCTTCATAAGAATAATGACCATCGAAGTTCAGTGTTGCATAGCACGGATCTCCTTCCATTAGAAGCTTAAAATGCTAAGCAACTAACCTTTCAAGCTTGCTTGAAATGTTTGAAACAAATTCCTTCCAACAATTTTTGTATCATCATAAGACCCATTTGTTTTAGATTTTAGAACCGGTTTTTTATTTAAACCGTGTTTTTAACTGTTTGGGTCGCTACGTTTCATTGTCCCGGTTCTGAACCGCTTCGTGATTTTAGTGTTTTCGAGACCGCAGGCGTCGGGCTGTGTTCCACGGTTTGTGAATAAATAGTGAGGGTTTTTTTTCTTCGCTACCCCACTTTCATTCGTTCGTACTAGCCATACATTTGCCCCAGATATATCCTTCGACCTTTGCTCCTGCTTTCCTAGGTATGTGTCTTCCCTCTTGCCTCCTCGCATTTCTCTCGCATGATAGGTCTCGATCGAAGGTGAGGAGAAGACATTCTCTACCGATCGTCACCTAGCCTATTGTGAGGAGAAAAATATGATGGATTTACATATTTTTGGTTTATATCATGCCCTAGCTTTTTTTTGGTGTTCAATCCGATGATGAGGAGAAGAAACATGCCCATTTGCCTTCTCACAATTTTTTTTCAGTTTATATCATCAGATCTATGGGGTGATTGCATATGGTTGAGAATTTGCACTTACATACCACACGATTCTTCTTTTTTTCTAGATTCAACACCAAAAAATATGGTTTTATTAATTTATTTTTCTGTCATGCATTTACCTGAGCTCAATGTGTTGAGCATTTAAGAGAACGGTCTTGAGATTGCTTCTTCTGTTAGGGTGAGCAGATTTCAAGAATTTCATTTAGAAGTGATAAAAAAAAGAAAAATTCATGAAACAACCTCTTGCAGGGCTATTTGTGAACAACTAAACTGGTTTGGTCCAAAGCATGAGAAAAATGTTGCTTCTGATGGTGGAAATATCTCCACTGCTAGCCCAATTTCAGATTTTAAATCCACTTTGGATGGCTTCTAAAGCGGATTTAAATGTCGTTGGTTTAACAATTGGTTTATCCTCAAAATAGTTTATAGATGTATTATGAAGATTTTCTTTGTATGTTTTCCAATTTAGGGACTTTTACCACATGTTTTTGCGTAAATTTGCTTACCAATTTCTCATGTCACCCCGCAATTATTCAAATTTATTGTACTTTAGTGTACAGGATGTTCTCTTATTTATCATATAAACATTGAAATTATAGATCCGATAACAAATGAACAACAAAAGGGACAGCACTTCATCCGCTATTTCGGAAAAAGAAACAAAAAATATATATTTTTTTTGACATGTACTTGAGGGTGACTGAGTTAAAAAATAGACAAACAACCCATTTTTAACAAAGGAAGTTGGAAAAATGTTACCAAAAAATTTCAAGAAATAACGGGTAGATTGTTTGACCGAACATTGTTTAAAAACTAGTGAAATCAGTTAAAAGATTAAATTTTTTGAAATAGCTCAAAAGAGGATCTACCAGACTTGGTTGAGATTCGACTAAGAACACCATTGACGCATCAGCTGAATGGCGGAAAAAGAAATTAGTGGTAAGTCAAATTTTCAATAAATTGTAATTCTATCTTAAATGTGCATTAAATTTGTTGTGACTTTTCATTTTGATTGTATGAATGACAGTTAGTATCAACTGCTAAAAACTTTAGGTATGGTGGCATCGAACCAGAGCTAGAGGGAAACTTAATCTCATGTTCAACAGCGTTGTCGCAACGGGTGGTAATGTCTAGACTCCTCAAGAATCACAAGAACATAGAGATATCCCAATTGAACCAACTCAAAGAACATCACATGATATCCTACAGTGAGTCCAGTCATGCTAGTACACCACCCTCATTAAAAGCAAGGGCTGGCCACAATAAAAAAATTGGCCCTGCTTATCTGAGGAGTCAAATATCAGAACTGGTTACAACATGTATCAGTTTATCTTCCGAATCTAACACCGTAAATGCCTCCTCATCTATTCTTGATGTGATGAAGATTTTAGAGGAAATAGCGGAAATTTATGAGAACATGCAATTGTATCTATACTACATGAAGCTGCTTGAAGATCATGTTATGAGGAAGTTCTTCATATTTGATAGCACCCAAACGGAGGGTTCATTACCTCTTTTTCTTTTATGAACATTAAATAACTAATTTATGTCAATTCTATGCTATTTCAAGTGGAGTTTGTTTATTAAGCTTCGTATCTGTAAAACAACTACTCTGATAGCTACGTTGGTGTCTATGCTTTCTAATTGTTAATAGTAGAACAATTACTTATTGTGCTAGTTTTAAATGTGCTAGATTATTTGATGTTGTCATTCGCCTTGAATTGTAATGTTATTATGTGTTCATAATATGTTTGGTCCCAATCTTAACTCGTTTTTATATATTATCATGTGGTAACGTTGATGTTTCTTTTAGAAATGGACGCTACCAAAATAGAACATAGAGAGCATTGCAAATCAATTATCATCATAACTATCTGTTTGCTTACCAAGTACTATGATTCATATATCGCTTGGACTCCATGTATGACACCGTCTTTCACAAGTGATAAATGGATAGAGAAATGCTTTATGGTCATCCAACAAGATTTCATAACATGTTTCGTATGAGCCAAGTGATCTTTATCAATCTTTTAAGTGTGCTCCACAACAATTATGGCATACGTGGTTCCTCGAGAATGACTTCACGGGAGGTATTGATAATAACCATATATATACTGTCGCATAATCCGTCTATAAGAGTAGATTGTGAGAAATTTCAACACTCAACCGAACCTATAAGTAGATATTTTTCAATTGGATTGAATGCTTTAGTACAAATGTCTTCCGAAATCATTAAGCCTGAAGATCCAACCTTTCAAAATATCTCAATTCAAATCATAAGTGATTATCGGTACATGCAATATTTTAAGATATGTTCCACGATTTTTCATTTATCGACGACATACAAATTCTGAAATCTAATTCAATGTATTTATGATACAGAATTGTATTGGTGCAATTGGCGGTACACATTTTGACACGTGTGCCAAATGCTAACAAGATAACATGCATTAGACGGTGTGGTTCACCAACACAATATATAATGGCGGCGTGCAACTTTAATGTGTGTTATACATTCGTTTTGGCAAGGTGGGAGGAAAGCGCTCGCGATAGTCACATTTTCAAATTTACCACCCAATCTCGTGTGCACAATTTTCCACTCTCACCCCAAGATCGGTTGACAATCCAGTTGGTTCTTTCAATTAATTTGAGTGAAGCTACCAAATTGGGAACAACTCTTGCAAGAAAATATTATTCAGTGAATGTCGGTTATCCATTACAATGAGATTTTTTTAAATCATTTTCAAACATAAAATATCACGTACCAGACTTTGAAAGAGAAAGTAAAATTATACTAGGAATGAAGAAAATATTCAACAAGCATCACTCATCACTAAGGGGTGTAATTGAGAGAGTCGTTGGTGTTTGGAAAAAAAAAAGATAAAAAAGATAATTCTTCAGAATATGCCAACATATCCTTTTGAAAAATAAGTTAAAATTGTTGTTGCAACAATGACATTCCACAATTACATTCGTCGTCATCATTCACAATTTGAAGTTGATTGCGCAAGTGTTGACGGAGATGAATCGGTACCATATGAAGCATGAGTATTGAATGGGTCAAAAAATTAAGGACAACGAACATGTAGTCAGTCAAACCGTAAGTGATGGTGAAGGGCCGAAGAGATGGAAAAGTTACATAAAGTAATTGCAAATTCTTTAGTTAATTATTGATATTTGATTTTATCCTCATAGCATTGTTGTTATTATTGTTGTTTTATCTGTTTTGATGATATTTATGTATTTTAGAGGTCAACCTGTACTGCGACATTAGGTTTTTTTGGTAAGCAAGGTCGTCTTTTTGGCTAAGATACAACTTATGTTGAACATATGTTTGTATGATTATTTTTAGGGCATTATCTTTTATTAGTGTTTCTACTTGAATTTTCTTATGGACTTGTCAATGATAATAACTTGATAATTGACATTGGATTGATTCCACAGGCAACACTTTAAAAACTGTATTTTCCAAATAGAATTGTGTTTATATACTGAGAGGTATTATAGTCATTACTCAACAGACAACATTTTCAGAACTGTGTTTATCAAACAAAACAATTGCTTTTCAAACAAACCAACTGCTTCTGAAACACCACCTACTAAACAACATATTTTCAATAGCAACTTCTAAACCGAGTTCTTCCACAACCATAGCCGAAACAAACGCAACCTTAATTGTCTCGACCTTTCCTACTATTACATCTCCTTAGAATGTTCAGTCTCTCAAACAGCTCTACCCATTAAGTCTTTCAATGATCATACCATGGCCATGATCACGATATTACTTGCAAATAAGTTTTATGATATGTATGACCTAGAAGGCCCTCATTCATAAGTGCAACTTTAAGTATTCTCCGATGGCATCCATGTTTGCATTTCCTCTCCAATACATAAGATTGCAATTCAATGACTTCCAACATTATTTTCTAAAATGTATAATGTTAAAGTTAAAGTGATCATGCTCATGCTGTCACAACTTGAGCAAGCTCTTAAAGCAATTGAGAGGCTTGTGAGAGTTGATAATGTATTACACATTTTAATATTTACAATCATCATAAAATGCAATGCTTTCAGGCTTCAATTTTGAGTGTTACCTGAAGAAGTTGGAATAAGATTGCAGTTGAAGCCAAGTGAATAAACAAGTCCCTTTTTTTTTTATCAATATAATTGAAGGTTCCATAACAAGCATGAGTTTGAAAACTTCAGAGCTCATAAGATGTGGCTCCTCCATGTTGTGTTCGAGATAGATGCATAAAAAGCAAGTTGGCCTTTTTTATGCTCCAAAAAATATGCACTCTATTTTTATCTGTTCTGACTTCCATTTACCATAGTTCATAAAAGCCTTAAAAGAACAAACATGCATCCTCATAATTTGACACAACTCAAGGATCCAGAAGATATCACGAAACTAGTAATCAGCTAGGTAATTAGTCACAAAAAAAAATAGAACCAAGTTCTTTTATATTATCTTACAACCATTGGAATTAGTCAATGGTGATGAACTCCAAAACCATGGTCATGTTTAACGAGGTGGGAAAGCACTTGTGTAAACAAGTCGAGCACTCACCCAAATCCCTTGTTGTACTTCTCATATTCTATATTGATCTCAACTAAAGCACCAAATGCTAAATATGCAGAATCTTTAAGTTGCAATATAGTATTAACAACCTTTAGTTATGGTCTGAGAAGATGGTTGACTTGGCTAAATTTATTAGCAGGATGTATTTATATAAAATAAACCTAGAATTCGTTATAGAATGAAGAACGAAGCATTACATGGGAATTCAAAGATGGTCTGATCTGTTCCAAAGCTCTCACTAGTAAATCAGACAAAAAATCAATCTCAATATCACCCAAATATCCTCTTTGCTCATGGGACCCCTTGACAGGTCATCGAAGAAGACAATTCAATCATTTCTTAACCCAATGGCTAAGATGAAGCACCCTAGCTAAAGAGACGCCAACAATATTATTCAACTTGCAGTTTCCAAACAACAATTACAACTCAATAATCCAAATAAGTAACAATTGAAACTTTGAAAGCTATGATATAAATGCGCGCCCAAAAACAAAGCGGGGATCAATTACCTTATCTTATTCTCTCTCACAATTTTTCTTATTTGTTCATCTTGCTTTAAGCCCTGCAAACCAGCGACGCTCAACATGAGAATACAAAAGACAGCATCAAATAGTTACATTATAAAACCTAGCAGCAGAAGATAAATATAGAAGATTGATAAGCATAGAACCCCGATTTTCTGCGCATTATTAGTTGAAAATAATTTATTTTACGAACTTGCTCCGAAGTGAGCTCCTCCGGCGCATCTTCGTCTTCGTCTCTTAGCATCTTTTCCCACGTGCCGCCCAGGATTCTCCGGCGAAGTCCGGCAACTAGGTTTTCAGCCCCGACTCTCAATGGACCGTCGGAGAAAGATGCGCTCCTTAGGTCAAGCCTCCATTTAATCAAGCTAAATCGATGTTTTGAAAATTGGATATAAATTTATATAATATTATACAAATAAATATATAGAGAAAATTTTACGAATATGCCATACCATTTTATTTATTTATATATCTAACATTTAAAATTTAATATTTACATAAATTTATGCATAAAAGAATTGTTTCTTTTTATAAGAATTACGCGTGCGCTGTCAGTCGTGACCTGTTCATCGAACAGTCTCTTTGAATATCTAAAGTCCCCTCAAGTCACTGGTTTGAATCTCCCTCTGCTACTTGCGAGTAGTGAGGGCGATCTCGAATAGTTAGACACGTGAGAATGATTAATATATATATATATATATAGTTATTGGATTATCATAAAAATGAAAGATTTGCTAGCATACCACTCATTTTTTATGTATTTACATATCTAACACCTAAATTTTTATTTTTTACATGTATATCACTTTATTGATGCATGAATATTTTATTTAATATTTAAAAAATTTAGTAGGAGTATATTTTATATAATATAAAAGATTTGAGTGATATAAATGTAAAATCAATATTTAAGTATTAGATAAATAAATGCATAATCGTTTGTTATTTATGTAAATAACTTCATAAAAGTTTAAATAAAATTTTTAAAATAAAAATACTTTTCAGTAAAAAATTTACACGCATATCTCACACTATATTGTTATATTTACACGCATAACATTTAAATCTTTCATATCACATTTACAATAATATCAAAATTTAGATGGGAGAAATGTAAATAAATAATAAAATTATGTGCTATTTATTTATTGGTAAAATATCACGCAGAGCTACGTGCGGAATCCAATCCATGTGAGCCACGTGGAATCCCGCAATAACGCGGAATAACACGGGAATAACACGAAGAAATATTCATCGTATTGCTCCGCGGTTAGCGGTGTTTTGGGCGGAATAATGCGAGGAATATTCCTCTGTGTTATTCTGCGTTATTCATGTGTTATTATGGTAGTATTGTAATACCGGGAATATTCTTCCGTGTTATTCTGCGTTATTCAACTGTTATTGTGATAGTATTGATGTGTTATTATGGTGATGTTACAATACCATTATAATAACACTTGAATAATACAAAATAACACAGAGTAATATTCCTCTTGTTATTTTGTGTTATTTTCTGTATTATTTCGCCCAAAACACTGCTAACCGTGGAGTAACACAAGGAATATTATTCTGTGTTATTCTGCATTATTGCGGAACTCCACATGACTAATATGAATTGGGCTTCGCACGTAACTCTACTTGGGGAGACAGAATGCAATATTTTGCTTTATCTATTTATTTATTCCTTCTTAGCTCTGTTCATGTGTAAAGGCTCTTCCCATTTGCCAACTTGGCTCAGCTAACAAATATAATACAAGAAATCAATTCTTCTTCGGAGTAAACTTCCCTTAAGCAGTGTTAGTGATCCGACTTTGGCGAAACTCGCCATGCGAGCCCTTCTCCGCCGGCTTCGCCAGCAAACCCTAAAGAAGGCGGCTCAGGAGCTCGAGATCTCTTCCCGTTGAGGCAGAGATCTCAGGATGTCTGAAAACTCCTTGAGTCCGAGCACTCAGGAGCTTCTGAGCAATGCCTGTGCCGGAGCCTCTGCAGGTAGGTGGGCTGAGTTTAGGGTTTTGAGTTTGTGTAAGGAGAGGGTTATTCGTGTTTTTGATTCCCCATTGTTTAGTGCATGAATTCTTTGTGGTTGGTCAGGGATCATCGCAGCCACGTTTGTTTGTCCCCTGGATGTGATCAAGACGCGACTCCAGGTACTCGGGCTGTCCAACTTGCCACCTTCTGCCAGCGGAGGTTTACTTCTGTTCTCCATCTTTGTCGATTATGAAATAGGAATGTTTTAATTGCGATAGAAGACAGTTTCTTGTGGGGTAGACTTTGAATTGTTTTGTTTATGCTGTTTTATTGAGATCACTGAGTTAGAATTTTGCACCTTTTGAGGGGAGAGAGAGAGTAGGGGAAGAAAAAGAGGAATTTTTTAGCCTGAAATTGATTCATATGTCAATTACTATGAAAGGATGCAGTATTCGGTGCTTGTAGTTTATTGGTTGAGCTCTTTACATGTGCCAGTAAAATGTAGTTGCATTAAGTACACGAAATTTGAATTTTATGATAATTTTTAAAATTTGTATAAATTTTCAACCTTGCAATAATTTAATATTTTAATTTAATTTCATTGTTAATAAATTTGTCTAATTTTTTTTACATTTTATTTTATATTTCAATATTATATTTTACATGGTGTGAGAAAAATATTTTGAATTTAAATTACTTAGAACTTAGTATTAATAATAATTTTATGCATCTAAGAAATATCCAAAATGTTTATCATTCGGGCAATGGAAACGGATTTGGAAAGTTTATAAAAGACTTTTTTTTTTTGCATAAAATGTCGTGTGAATAATTCATCTTGAAGATGTCAAATTTTATTTTGTTTTTCTCACAAAAAAAAATATGTAGACTAGTTTTCTAAGAAGATCAGAATATTGGATGGAAAGAGTAACGACGAAACATATAAAATCAGTTGAATACTCTATACTAGCATGAATTAGTGATTTTTCTTAATATTGTATAAGTGAAGGTAATTCTATTAAAATTAATTATTATTTTGAGTTATATAATTCATTAATTGGGTAATTGTAATGATGTTGATATAGATTGACATAAATGGCAAAAAATATTTGCTTGATAAAGTTTGGAGGCACTATGTTAGTGGGTGCTAGAACTAATAATGTTCATTTGCATCAAATACACATTGTTCAACTACTTTTGCTTTTTTAACTTTAAATGAAAGTTTCTTTTTTGTATGATAATTCATATTGTTTTTAATATAAAATAGGCACAAAAAAGGTTTGTAATAAACTAAAGGCAATTGCAATATAGATTATAACTTCTTAATGGAAATCGTATTCTTTTATTTTAAGCAAAATTTTTGGTCTTATTCACATGTTAATCAAAACCGCACAGTTTCTTCCTTTTTAATGCTTACCTTTTGTATTTCTTCCATCCATGCCTTCTTAATTTTGTGGCTCAAATATATTAAAACAATTCAAAGTACCCTAATGGCAAGATCATTGAAAATTAGTAAAGAAAATGACTCATAACTCTAGCTGCAATTAATAATATTCTTTGCGAAACTCAAATTTTATGGCAAATTTTTTTCCCATCTCTCTTTTCAGTTTGTGACGTTAATCTCCTTTGTATTGTTACAAATTAAACCAACTAATAAGATGGATGGTCAAAGAAGTGGAATGTGAAGCCTTGAAAAAAACCAAATAACGGTAGAGAGCATGTTGTTATTAAATTTTAAAATTTGGCCTCAAGGAATCATTCATGTTCTAGTTAGGTTGATAATTTTGAAATACTTGATAAAATGTAAATGGATCAACGATTTGCACATTTTTTACCAGGACATTGTCATGTATAGAAAAAATTGTGATTTCAAGTTTTGTTCGAGTGAAGTACTAAACATATCAACCGATTGAAAGTGTTTAGATCTTGTTTTTTTCTCATAAATATTTCAATTTCAACTCTTCTTTTGCCTTTCTCTTATTCTCTTTGATCTTAATGAAATGAGAAGCATTAATAAAACAAAATATTTATTCTTGTCTAATATATTTACTTTTCTAGCCAAATACCCTCCATATAATGGAGCATTTGCTCTGCATAATCTCCTAATTTGAGATCTAATAATTTTGATCTGCAGGCCACTACTTAATGAAAAAGTTTACTCAGTTTTATCAAAAAAAATCCTCCCTATTTTTGTTAGCTGCTTACTCTACCACAAAAGCAGGCAGAAAACAGGAACTAAACAAATTCTTTGACCTGGCATGTAAATTGGTTATATTTTCCGTTGCACCAGTTTTTCTGCTTTCATGTTTGTATGATTCAGTAATCTTTCATTCCAATACATTTCGTACTCCCATAAACTAACTGATAATAATCTAGATCTACTGGCCATTGCATAATAATTTGTTTGGAGCTTTACATTTTATTTACTAATAAGAATGCCTTGCTAATAAAATAATATAGCTTATGTTGAGATTCTTATTTTTTATGCTGGCTCTTGGTTAAAGATTTAGTTGCTGATTCATTCTCTCTTGGGGCCTGTCGGAGTGATCTTTCTGTCAGTGAAGGGTTTCATATATTTTTTTCTTTGATGTTGTCTAAATTGTTCGCCTTAGATATATTTGTAATCTTTTTTTTTTTTGGACATAATGTATTTGCTGTATTTAATGGATTTGGATTTTTTTTTTTGTCGAAAAAATCCTTGGGAGAGAGAATGTGTGTGTTATTGTCATCATAGTAACATTGTTAACCTTATTTTGATTGAACAATTTCTGATTATTAATTTACCTTTTTGCTGGGGAAAATGTTTTTTAGAACTTAAGTAGCCTGTGTGAAAGTTATTTCAAGAAACTGTCAACCTATGTTTGTTTCAACAACGAATCTAGACACCTTCATTGAAGCATTTTCTATTCCTCCTTTTATTCTGATTTATCAAGCTTTTTGTCTTCTTTCTATTAACAAGAATTTTAGATGTAACATGGCTATATCATCAATGGGTAACTTTAGCATTCTGAATCTTGTTTATTTATAGTCTTTTATAGAACATAATCAATTTTGATGCATTTTTTTCATGAGGGCATGCTTTTAATTTCCTTTTGGTTCTCCTTGTTCACCATAAACATGGAATCCATTTTCATGGGTGAGGTGGCTATTGCTAAGCAATTACACATGGAAGGATTTGGTCTGCCTTTTGAAGTAATGATGTGAAAAATGTAGGGGGCATTTACATGCACAGCACACAATTCTTATGTATTTACATATCTCACGCCTAAATTTTCTTATTTACACACACAACACTCAAATCTTTAAATCATATCAAAATTAGCACTATATCCATTTTTTAAAAGTGAAACCCACCATTTTCATGCATGTGTGAGATATGTAAATACATTTGTGTGCTGGGTAGGAAAATTTTCAAAAATAGTGAATATTTGGCACATCAAGTGCAGCGTAAGTGAGTTTCGCTTCTGACATGATTGTTGCATGTATAATTGGGAACTGTAGTATTCTAATGCTAGTTATTGTGATCTCTTAAGAGAATTCTTTTTTGGATACCTACATGCCAATTCAGACCTTTTTTTAAGAGCTTTTCTATGAGTTGCATTTATTTTTGAAGTTTTGAAAATTTTTTATATAGTTAACTATTCTTCCATATTCAGGAAGTCTCATTATTTCAAGCCTGAAACACATAATTAAAAATGAAGGTTTTAGAGGATTGTATCAGGGTCTTTCACCAACGATTTTGGCATTACTTCCAAACTGGGCTGTGAGTATTTTTCTTCTTAATTTCAATTACTCATTCGGTGTTCTATAAGTAACTTTTTGTGAGTTATTAATCAAGTAGTCTCTTAGGCCCAATTGGATGATTTTTAAGATTGATTTCTTGATGAAATTTGGAAGAAATTGAAAACTGAGATTATTCTGCATTAGGATTTCTCTGAATAAATGTTTGTTTAATGTACTTACTATCACTATCATCATTATCTTTATTACAATTGTTTGGAATTAACTTTGTGAATCCTTATTTTTGATTTCTCAAAGTATTTGTAACTATTCTCACAAAATTATTCTAAATTCTGAGCCAACATATGAATAAATTTTACTTTTTGAAAGGGTAGCATATTGCCTGCTTGAAAGTTGAATGCTAATGTTGAGCTTTCATTTTACAAAATGCGTATAATTGACAATAGTTTGATAATTATAATGGGGAATATGTAGTTTATGGGCTTTTAATAAGAAATTTTAACAATTGTCTCGTAGGCTAACCACATTTGTGCATTTCCATGATAAAAAGATGCAAATTGTCCAAAATTATATGTTCTGAGGGAAATAAATCCAAATTTAATAAGCCTTCTCTGCTCTCCTATTGGATTTAATAAATCCTATATTAACAGTTTAAACAATCCTACTTGGACTTCCGGCTATGTTTTAATTATAAAAATGGTAAATGTGGGTGCAGCAATCACCAGCAATTTGAGTTGGATTGATGTTTTTACCCGTTTTTTTATTTGCTATCAAATTTATTTCCATTTTTTTTTTTCACAATATATACGTTATAGAGATAATTTGGAACACCGTTATTTCATTTTGCAGGTATACTTTACTGTTTATGATAGGCTAAAGAGTGTTCTTCAGTCACACGGTTATTTTTTTAATTCTCTTTGGCATCTATTATTTTTTTAGGAAACATTCATGCGTAGCATACAATTCTTATGTATTTACATATCTCACACCTAAACTTTCATATTTAGATAGACAGCATTTTGGTTCTTTAAATCTATGGTGAAAAGGTGTATTTTACTTGTAAAATGTGGCAGGAGTGCTATTTTTGACGTGATACTAAAGATTTGAGTGCTAATTGTGAAAATATGAAATCTTAGGTGTGAGATATGTAAATACCTAAGAATTGTGTGCTATGTGCTTAAATGCACCTTCTTTTTCTAATTTAATACTCGAGAAAAAAAAAAGTATTTTTTGAAGTTGTTTTCCTTAGTTAAGATGCACTAGGGTATTACATGGTAATATGGGTAGTTAAAGATAACCTTTTTCTTTGGCACAGCTAATTCGACTAACGAACTTTCCATTGGTGCCAACATTGTTGCTGCCAGTGGGGCAGGAGCCGCAACGGCTATTGCAACCAATCCCTTATGGGTTGTAAAGACCAGACTTCAAGTATGTTTTCGTCAATTTTTTAATATGTTGAATATGGTTTTTGGCTAGTTGAGTTTTTATTTGATGGGCATTCTATTCTTTTTATTAGACTGCTATTTAAACATGTTATTTGGCTTATTCTCTCTGATAAATAGTTTATAGTTGAATAACTTGCATGCAGTTTTTTTTCGTTTCTAAGCAACAACTTTGGGGCCTATTGAGATTACTTTTATTTTTTTGCTTTTCATTTTTTATTTTTATTTTGTTTTGTTTATGTCTTGCTCTGAAATGAAATTTGCTTGATTGCAATGAATGTTTTTAAAAACACAGCACATAAAAGCTGTTTTGAGAAGTTTTAAAAATTAAGTTTATTTAATTTTAAAAACAGAAAATAAAACATGCAAAATTAAAACAAAAGAAAAAATTAAAACAAAAATATAAAAGAAAATTGATGCCATACTGGCCCTTAGCTTACAAAACAAATAAAGAATTTCTGACAAATTCTTTTGCTTATTTTTTGTCAGCTACTTGGAAGCTTGTTAAATTGTGATTTGAGATAACGCTACTTTTGCTAGTTTATCATCACTTAAAATTGATTATTTTTTAATATAAGCTTATGCTTGCTGGTTATCTTTTTCATGTTTCGATTATAATTGCATACGCCTTGTGTTGTGAAATATAAAATATAGCATTACAGTCTTATTTTATAGAAGTATGTGTTGGCATAGGATCAAAATCATTTTCCATAGAATCTTGTATTGCCTTGGAAATATTTTCAAATTATATATTTATTTATTTAGTTATTATTCGAATTTTTTAGCCTGAGTTGGAACCATTAAACTAGTAGATGGATTCCCATTTACCCTCCCTCACTTGAAAGTCCACAATGGCTCTTACTCTTCCTCGAGAAAATGATAATATTGTTTATTTAGTTATTTAGTGTATTTTCATTTTGTGATCAATTATTTTTTATTCTTTAATTTAGTCCCACAACTTATCAAAAGTTTTAAGGGATCAAAAGTGTTAGAATGAAGATCACAGGTCAAAGTTGAAGAATAATATAAGTTTGTAGTCAAAATAAGCACACTTTAAATATTCTAGAGAACACTTAGGTCATTATTTCACAATTGCTCTAATAAAAGCTTTAAAACGCCATCAACTATGATGGAGATGATCTATCAATTTCTACAACATCATCACTAACACAATCATACTATACTTTTAATCAAGCTAATGTCATATGATGTCATGATTTGTTTTTTTTACAAGGGACTTTAATTTATTTTAATTTTACGTAATGTCATGTTAGTAAGATAGTTTAGTTTTATCTCGTGAAATTATAATAAGAATTATTACTTCTTGTTGAGAATTTCTTAAAATTTCAAATTTTTGGATAATTATGACTTGTTGTGTAACAGCCTGAATTCACGCCCATTAAGATATTGTCAGCTTTGATCTAATAGACTCACGATTTTGTCCCATTTGTGCGACTTTTCTAGAGGTCACTCATTCCAAGAGTGCTCCCACAAGAACACTCTTAAATTTGGAGTTTCTAATGAAATTCAAATTATTACACTAAAAAGCACCTCAATGTTTAAGAGCTCAGCTTCATTTTATCCGAGGGGTTTCACAATTTTTCCCACTTAAGTAACTAATGTTCTCGTCAATGCTCTTAATCCAGAATCGCCAGCTAAGCAGATAACATTCTAGAGGTGACCCTTATAAATTCAAGAGGTAGCTTATACCATGTAGTTCTTTGTCGCATCTAGGATCTCAAGTGGTGGCACTCATGGCATAACACTTTGTTTTGTATGACCCTTGGTTCTCACCTTTAGGATTTTGTATTGCTTTACAATTTGTAACAACTCAAACTCTCACTCATCAAGATATTATCCACTTTGGCCTAATGACCTCACAATCTTGTCCTTTTGGTGTAATTGGCCGATACTATAGTCAATCCAAATAGCAATAAGCAAACAATTATTATTACTGAAAAAACCTATAGATAATTACAACCAACACTAAAAAATAGAAAATAGCAACAAACATGATACCAACTGCAACTATGGTTTACCGACGAAACAATATGGGTTGGTGGAGTGCGTGGGCAATATGGTAGAGAAGCCAGGGTATTTCCTGCCCGAGATGGCAACAAGTGGATAGGCGGTCTGGACAGAGGAGAAACAACGATCGTAGGATGATGGGTGGCTAGAACATTAGTTTGGGTGCGGGGTGGAGGTCTCAGTTTAGTAGGACAATGGATATGGGGCAGGGAGGCGGTGTAGGAGGCCTAGGACATCAGCTAGGTGGCAGTGAAGTGGTTTGGGACTGTTGGAATAGCAGAAAAACAACTAGGAACGGTTGTTCAGGGCGGCGACGACGACCGAAATGACGACAATAAGTGGATAGGTGGTCTGAGCAGAGAAGAAACAACGATCGAAGGATGTTGGGTGGCTAGAACATTAGTTTGAGTGCGGGGTGGAGGTCTTGGTTTGGTAGGACAGTGGATATGTGGCAGGGAGGCGGTGCAGGAGGCCTAAGAGAATAGCTAGGTGGCAGGGAAGTGGTTCGGGATTGCTGGAATAGCAGAAAAACATCTAGGAACGGTCGTTCGGGGCGGCAACGACAACAATAGTGGCGGAAAATATGAAGGAATGCGAGACAACAAAAGAAGATTTGTTTTGGGGCTGAGGCAGCGAGGAGGATCGCAGGACAACAAGGAACTGTAGGAAGAACAACTAAAGGGTTGTTTTTGGGGCTTCTGCAGCGTGGAGGAATGTATGGTAATGAAGGGGGAGGGATGCAGAGGAGTTAGGGAACGATAAATATCTATCGGGAATGAGATACAGCCGAAGCATCACTCACGCTTGGAAGACAATTACTACCTTGAAATAAGATAATGTTGGAGCAATATTTGCCCTATAAGGGATAATTAGGGATGTTGTCGGCTGTCCTGACAGAAATACAATCCAAAAATAATAATCTATACAATGCAAACACGTATATAAGCCCTACATAATTATGATTGGATCCCTCTATGGGCAGGAGGTGTCAATCCCTCATGGAAGAGCTATTCAACTATCTTAATGCCAGATTGCTCGGTCAAGTCATTCCGGAACGCAGAAGATCTTCGCTCGTGAATCTTTTGTCTAGAGGCTCGTTTTTGCATTTTTCCCCAGCTTCTACGTTTGTTACTTATTGCGCCCAGGTTCCCGTGTCAACCTCATGGTGTTGGGGAAAGCTTCGACTCCATTTGTTGAATCTTCTGACATCTCATGATATGGTGTCAGGTCAGCCAATTTGAAGGTGGTGGAGTTACTGTAACTTCCAATTAGTCACTTCAACAAGTGTTTTTATTCCAAAGCATATCTTGATAAATAAGTATCTATCTTCTTTTGGCACAACTTAACCTAGAGTTGTATATAGGCATAGCTTTCTACAATGTAACTCTTGAGGTTCTAAATCTGTTGTTTGTCTCATTCACTCTTCGTACTCGTCAAGGCTCATCCGATAACCAAATTCGTCTGAAGGGATTAACTCGACTGAAATTTGTGGCAGGCTAGATCATATTGAAGTGTAACACTCAAGAGAAGTCATTCTTCTCTGAAAAGACGTGGATCTCACTATAGGTTGTTCTTTCCCTTAAAGATTTTAAGGCCGTTTTCAATGTTGTGGTTCATCAATTCTTTCTGATCAACTGATGACGGGTGCACTACTGAACTGATTTTAATACCCAAATGATTCGATGTAGTCTTCTAGAAGTGGCGTAAAAGAGTCTTATCTCTAACATAGTGGACCTTCCTTAATAGAGGCAACTCAGGAGGTGGATTATATCTGAAAGTCTGAAATTATCTTATATGAGGTTGTTATGTGTCTAGTGTCAATTTCTCAGACTTACGTGCATCTTGGACCATCAAAACTAATTATGTTGGAGTTTGTCTTATGGGCTCAACTTGAACTACATGTTTTTCTTGCTCATCAGTTGAAATCTAGTATTCCTTTGTTTCCTCACCTTTTTCAGTGCCTCTTCTTTTTCAATGTTTTCATCTTCTTCAATTTCTATTGTGTCATTATTCATTTTTTTACCAGCTCCCGGCTAGATCGTACTTTTATTTGGGCAATCTGTTGCATTTTGCCTAAAACTATGGCATTTGACATATTTAAGAGTGCTAGTGAGTTTCACCTATTCTCATCTCTGAATCAATTTCTTCTCAAGTGGGGGCTTGGATGTTCCCATGAGCGCAGTCTTGCTACTTGATGTTATGGTTGAACTTTGTCTACAATATGTGGTGGTCATCCGGTGATATTGTTTCTCCATTTTGAATCTAGGTTTTGAACACTTGGTTCGTAATGAATTAGTATGTAATGGCGATGCATCTCCCATTTCATTTTGGACCAACTAGTAATCTTGTCTTTACTTTCACACTGACGCAAGTGCTTCAAATATTCCTACAAAAAAATGCACTTTTCTTTAACTTGTTGGCGATTAGTTTCACCAGTCTGTCTGGGAGGACGTCCTGATACTCAAAAAACACGTTCCAAACTTTATGTCAAATCTATATTTACTTTAAAATCTAGACTTTTTTAATATTTCAAGCCAATTTTTCGAGGGTTGGAGTTATTTATCTCTGGAATCTGCCTGGTGGCAGGGATCTATTGCATTCTTTTGATCTGACAAGTCACCGTTGTTGCTACGAGTGACCGTTTTCAAATTACTCCACTTGAAGATGGTAAGCCTTCGTTGCAGTTGGAGAATTTCTCGCCACACATTCTCTATAGAAGTTTTGTGGACATCTCTTTATGGATTTCTCATAAACGATATTGTGACATTTCCTCCTAAACAGTTATGACAATTGTTTCTTCGGTGGCATGGTTGAGGTTCAGGTTTGGGTAGGTCGAAGTGGGTGTAAAGGGATGATGTTGAGTGGGAAGAAAATTTTTGGTTGGCTATTTAAATCAGCAAAGGGATTGATTTTTGTGTGATGTGAGTTGGGTATTGGTAGATGCTAGAATCCTAGGATAAGAGTAGGGTTAAGTTAATTCTGAAACCAAATGATATCGGAGTTAACTCAAACAAAAATAGAAAAATAAATATTATTACTGGAAAAGCCAATAGTCAGTTATTACTAGCACTCGGAAGTAGAAAATAGCAACAGACATGACACATACATTGCAACTATGGTATATTGACTCGGTGGTGGTGGTCTTTAGGGTCTGGAAAGGTGACTGCAGGGTGGGGAGGTGGAGCAGGTAGGCGGTAGAGCGGGAAAGCAAGGGTTATTCGCATCCTGGGACAATGACAAGCAAATAGGTGTGTTGGGCAGCGGAGGAACAACGATTCAGAGTGGTGTTGGGTGGCTCGAACATCATATAGGTTGCGGGGAGGGGCTTCGGGTGGCTAGGACTGCGAATATGTGGAAGGGAGGCAGTGTAGAAGGACTAGGATAGGGGATAGGCGGCTGGGAGGTGGCCTGGGAGGGTTGGGTTATAGCAAAACAGTCAGGAACAGTCCTTTGGGTTGGCTGACAGTGAGCGGGAATGATGGTGGGTGCAGCAGGGAATTCGAGGGATAGCCGGTCGGCTCTCCTAAGGCTGGACTTGCTCAGTGAAATTCTGCATCTAGACGCTCGTTCCAATGTCATTCCTCCGCTCCCTTTCATGACTTTTCACACCCAGGCTCCCACTTCATTGGTTCTATTGCATGTAATTCGCGTAAGTGCACGTGTTGATCAAGTAATACATGGTTTTGAGTTCAAGTGTCGATCCCATGAGGAACAATGTCAATTCCTGTGTTAAAGTACTAACCTAATGAGCTTTCACTTTTATTCAACTATTGCAAGCTCGGATAAAAAATAAAGTTTATGAATAAAAGAGAAACAATTTTTTTAATTTTATTTTTGATAGAGAAATTTGAATTTGTGGGTTATTTTGGTTTCAAATCATTCAATGTGTTTAAAGCTTGTGCTGACAATCAATGACTAAATACTCTTTAATCTCTGTCGAGATTTAAAGATCATTGAAGTTTCATATCGTAGCTTGGTTTGCTTATACCCTGCAAAAATACTCAAGATTTTGTTTTTTTCTCGAATGATTGTAATTCTTTAATAGTAATATGCCTACTTAGTTGTTCCTCTAATTTTCCGTCAAAAGATTTTGATGGCTCAAATAATGTCAATTCTTTTGTTAAAGTACTAGACTAATGTGCTTTCAGTTTTATTCAAGTAATGCAAGATCCGATAGAAAATAAAGTTTATGAATGAGAAAGTAACAAATTTTTTTTCGTTTTATTGTAGATAGAAGACTTCTTTGAACCCTAGGTTTCAAATCATCCAAATTGTTTAAAGCTTTTGTTGACAATCAACAACTAAATACTCTTTAATCTCCATCGACTTAAGGATCGTTGAAGTTTCATATCATAGTTTGGTTTGTTGAACCCAATTCTTTCTCATGTATTCTCTTTCTTTCCTCGTTAGTCTCTCTTTAATAAAAAATAAAAATAAAAAAACATTCCTTCTTATCTGCCCTCTATTTTCAATTTTGTATATATCTTCTCTATTCGATTCTTCATTTTCCTTGATTATTCTTTCTTACCTAAGTAAAAATAATTCTCAGTTCCGTTCTCTCACCCTTGATTCTCTCTCCTCTATTCTCTTTTCTTTCCTTGGTAGTCTCTCTTTAATAAAAATGCATTCCTTTTTATCTGCCCTCTTTTATTCACTTCTATTCTCCTATATATGTCTAATTTGGTAGCACAATCTCTCTCCTCTATTATCTTTTATTCACTTCTATTCTCTTTTATTCACTTCTTTTCAGGATCACTAATTATTCTCTATTCTGTAAATCCTAATAACGATAATAGCACAATCTTCCAATCAGGCAAAAAGAGCAGCCACTGATCTACTCAGCATCAAAACCGTCCTACCCAAACCACGATCATCAATCAATTGAGGCAGCACTTTACCAAACAATTTCAGCCACAATACTTCTATACATCCTCAATATTGACACCCGCACCAAAATTCTGAAAACTCTTGAACATAGATTGCAATCCACTAAACGGTTTTGTGTCAGTCAACTTAAGAATGAGCTGCACATCTCCTTGAAAAATCAATCAATGACACACTCCTCTAGGAAGGCAAAACCCCAATCGACACATTAGATAACTTATAAAGCCCATCACCATATTATGGCAGAGACAATGTTATAGTTGGCGACAGGACCTCCTTACCAAGTCACCATTTCTGCAAGGGAATTCTACCCATACCCTAACCTTACTTGTCCAAAACTCCGACATGTACCAAACGTTACCCAGAGCTTAGTTTTTATTAAATTTGAACATTTAACTTTTGATAATAATTGCTCCATTTCCTATATCTTATCTGTCTTCTCCATCAAGGATTTGAAAATAAATTCGATTCTTCTATGGGTGCCCCAAGTGTCATGGTTTCTGCAACCTTTGTACCTTTGTACCTGTGAGCTTCATGGCACCTGCTGTTTGGTTGTGCCAGCACAAATCTTCGGTACAACTGTTTTGGTCATCCCCAAATTTCTGCCCTCAAATCTTTTAATACACCTAAAGTTTCTGCACATCCCACCTGCTTTAACTTCTCACACTACTTGAAGCTCTACTAAATGCCATCGGCTTCCTCTTCCCAGTTCACTTAACCAATATAAACCTTTAGAATTAATACACTCCAATTTATGGGCTCCATTCTTGGCCACTGTTGTACTTGTCTACAAATATTATATCTTTTTATTGGTGCGTTTTCTTATTTGTTGGATGTATCAAATTTTTACCAAATCTGAAGTGATGCAAGAATTTCTTCTCGTCAAAAATGGTGAAAGAACAATTTAATAATATAATTAAAATTTTTCACTCTAAGGGAGGTGGCAAATGTAATAACCACTCTCTCAATAGTTATCTCCAAAAATCCTAGCATCATTGACCAATTCAGTTGCCCATACACAATAGAAGAAAGTCATTTTGTTGAACACGAACACCAACATCTAATTGAATCCACTTGAGCTCCATGAAGCTCATCTACCATTCAAACTATAGGTTGATGCTTTCTTTACAACCACATTCTCATTAGCTAATTATCCTTCTTTGTCGCTTCCCACAAATTTCACTACTAGCTACTGTCTCCATGACCTCCAAACTTTGAACCATTTATGGATCTTTGGATGTTTATATTTTCTTTGGCTTCAACATCAATCCAGCCACAAACATACTCCCCACTCCGATGTGTTTAATTGGCTACTCATTTGCCTACAAAAGTTTTTAATGCCTAAACCCAATCACCGGCATGAAAATAATCCCTCATCTCTTCGCTTTTGATGAGTCCACCTTTTCCTACATTGAACTCCAAAATCTCTCACCTGTCTCAAAACCACCCTTACTTTCACAACCTACTTACCTAACTTCTTACCACCTACTAACACTACTTTGCTGTTGAGGAAGGTGGAGCCCGGTCCACTACTCGTTTGGGCAGGTCTTGCATTTATAGAATGGAATCAAATTTAATTAATTCTTCCTTATTCTTCTTCCCTGCTATTTGCCTGAACTTTCTTGCGGCTTCTCCCGAGCTCATCTGCGCGCATAAAGAGGATCCCGCTCTCCCGCTTACCGTTTGTTTTCACGATATAAGGAGCTTGGGCAATTGCTTGTGATATGGTATTCAAAGGCAGAGATTCTCCTCCTTGGTGTGTATTCTTCGGTGTGTTCTGCTTACGGGAAGAAGGAAGGAATCGCAAGGCTGGCGTTTCTCTTTTGGTGGCTTATGGAAGAATAGGAAGTCCGTCGCAAGTAACTGCTCTCTCCCTTGGCATCTTCTTAGGTGGCTCTTGGGTAGAGAGATAGAGAGAGAAGCATAGAGAGAGAGAGGAAGAGAGGGAGCGCTTTTCTTGTAAGTCAACGTGATGAACGGTGTAATCCTTAAAGTAATAAAATCCTCTTCAATTCCATGAACGTAGGCAAAATTGCCGAACTACGTAATTCTGTGTGTTCTTGTCTTGCTGCGAATTTTCTCATTCTAATTTTTTGTTTTATTACCGTCATTTTTCATAACTCTCTGCACCCTCCCCAGTTGACCCTACCAAATTCTCCATGAAACCCACTCCCCACTCCCACTCCCACTCCCTACATCACCAAAACTGCCACCTTCAGTGTCTCACCTTCACTGGCAAACATCCCTCCTTCAGTTGAATACCACTCCACCCGAACCTCATCGCATGCTAACTTGATTCAAGCTAGGATCACTATAGCCAAAGTCCATTCTAAAGCTCCTCCTTGATGACAACAGCTGCAATATCCCCAACACCTACAATCAAGCTTATTGTCAAATTCGCTGGCAGCAAGCTATGCCATAGAATCGAAACCTTACAAAACTTGGCTCCTGCTCCCCGTACCCTTACCAAAGCCCCACATCGTTTTAGGCTACTGACACCTTTATTGCAAATTGACAACCGACTGTTAGCCACTACTCTCACGGTGCATCGAAAAGCAACCAACATTTGCAAGATCGTCCATTGATGCGGAATATGAGGCACTTGTCCCTTGCCCAGGCTGCAACAAATATTTACCAGCTTCACCGTCTATGAAATGACATCCTAATTCCTTCTCCCCAACCTCGACCTCTTTATTGCTACAAAATCTCTCCCTTGGCCATCACCTGCTACTCAATTTTTCATGCTTGAACAAAATACATCGAAATCGATTACCATTTCATTCCCGAGCACTTACGATCTAAAGAATTACACATCTTATACATGCAGACATACTAACAAAGAAACTTTGTATCCTCTGTTGTCTTCTCTCTTCATTATATATGTTGACTGTAGAAATCAAATGTGTGAATTATAAGGGAATAAGTACCGCTACCTGCTGTCTTTATTCCTTTCTGTGCCTTTGCCTGCTCTTCCTGTTTTACTCTTAGCCGCTTGCTCCTTGTTCAAAACCAATATCTCCTCTCTCTAGAACATCTCTCTCTCTCTCTCTCTAACAAATATTCTCTCTTTCTAGCAACCTTCAATCTCCTTTTTCATATTTTTCTTATCCCCAACCACGTAGTGGGCATCCTTTTCTCTTTATCAAATGAAACATAGACTGAACTCTCTCTCATTCCTCTGTGTATTTTGTATCACAAGAATAACTAGGAGTTCTTTTCTCGTTCCTCTCTCTCTCCACTGTTAACCCTTCTTTCTTTTCAAACCGCAAACTTTCAACAACCACTACCCCCAATTTATCTCTCTTAATTGTACAACCTTTTTTATCTACATGATTCAAGCATGCCCAACCCCATCACATAATACACCGTTTATGATACAGAGTTGACCCAAAAACCACAATGGAAGGTTACTTTACTACTGAAATTAAAATGGTTTTTAAAAGTACGACACCTTACACAACACCCAACTAGAGCATAGGTTGGGATGGTGGTGCTGCGGTTGGAGAGGTTGAACCGGGTGGGGGAGGAAGGTTGGCGGCTCAGTATGGGTAAGGAAGAATGAGGAGGATGGTTTGAGATGGCAGTTGGGCGGTGAGGGCTGGCCGGCAGCTGGAAACTGTGAAGAATGGGGTTTATTTGGCCGATGGCTGAAGGCAGGGTGGAAGGAGGTGGTAGGTGACTGCTGGCTGGAAGCAGGGAGAAAGTAGATGGCAGGGTGACCGGTGGCTTGGAGCCGGAAGGGAGGGATATGCCAGTGTGGCCAGCGGCTAGGAGCAGGAATGGAGGGAGATGGCAAGGTGGTCGGTGACCGGTGACCGGAAGCAAGAAAGGAAGATGTGGTACAAAGGACAGCAAGCATAACAGGGATTGTGTGGGGGATTAGGTAGAGGTCGTCAACACCTCGGAGCAGGATACAGCCAGAGCACCACCTCAGAGAAGGATACAGTTGGAGCACCACCTGTCCTCGGATACACCCTAGCAAGAGAAAATGCTGGTAGAGAGTCGGCTGGGCTGGGCCAGCGCCCATTTGTTGAACCGGTCTGTTCAGCCCAAGCCAAAGCCCTGTGTCCATATAACTCCTCTCTTTTCTCTTTTGCCATTTCCATTTTCATCCTCTTTCTTTTGAAAACCTACTGCATAATATAAAAATTCTAACATTAATAGGAAGAGAAATTTACATATCTAGCAAACAATTCTTATTTATTTACATATCTCACACCTAAACTTTCATACTTACATTCATAGCATTTTGGTGAGTTGTATTTCGTTTTTAAAAGTGATAATAACATTATTCTTGTGCTATGTAGGGGGGGTTGGGGCATTTACTTCTTACATTTGTACCCCCCAAATCTTCATCACATAAAAGTACCGCCGTTTCAACTTTGAAAAAGTGAAATACACATTTTTCATGTATAGGCAAAATACATAGAAATTAAATGGTGTGTATGTAAATCTTCTTTTCTTTCAAAGCTTAAGCATAATTGTAGCTCCTTCATGACTGTTGTTTATTATGATACATAAATGGTTTATCTGATAGCTCGACAGAGCCGAACAGACATGGATTCCAGTATTTGTAATATGTATGATTGGGTGACTTAGCACCCGTTTCTTTCTATTGTTTCTTTTGTACAGACACAAGCCATGAGGCCTGGAGTGGTGCCATATCGAGGGATATTTTCTGCTTTGAAAAGGATTTCTTGTGAAGAGGGAATCAGAGGACTCTATAGGCGAGTTTTATTTTTTTCTAACTCTTTTTTTTTTGCAGTGTTATAAAATAGGGAAATTTGCATACATAGCTCGCAATTTTTATTTATTTGCATATCTCGCACCTAAACTTTCATTTACACACACACACACTTAGCACTTTCTTGCTTTAAATCTAGGAATGAAATGTGTACGTCACTTTTAAAAAGTGGCAGTAGTATTTTTTTTTTTTATGTGATATTGAAAATTTTGAGTGCTATGTTTGTTATGAAAGTTCAGGTGTGAGATATGTAAATACATAAGGTTTGTGTGCTATTTGTGTAAATGCCCCAGTAAAATATCATCAGTCTCATTCAATGTTTGAACTGACACGCCATCTGTACATCGGTAAACAGTGGTCTTCTTCCTGCTTTAGCTGGGGTTAGTCATGTTGCCATCCAGTTTCCAACATATGAGAAAATCAAAGCTTACTTAGCAGAAAAAGGTAACAATTTTTTTTTTTTTTTCTGATTTTATCTACTCTATTCTGTTCCATTGAATTAGGCATATTTCTTTCTTTAAAGTTATTTTTTATGCTCAGATAAGACAACTGTTGATAACCTCAGTCCTGGAAATGTAGCGATTGCCTCTTCAATTTCCAAAGTAGTTGCATCGACTCTAACATATCCTCACGAGGTATATTTTTGCCTTAATTGTATAAAGGAACACATTTCCTATATTAATTACTCATGCCAACAACTATACTTTCTCTTAATTTGCATTTTGAGCCCTTTTTAGGGCGGGGGCTGGATTATCCATAATCCGTTCACCCGAAAGGCTTTATATTGGAGACATTCGTGTCTTACCTGTCCACTGAAATTGCCCACCCCTTTATGATTATGGGAGACTTGTTGCTTCTAGGCTTTTGGAGATGTTAATGTCTGTTTTTAAAAGCTTTTTGTGGCAATTGCTTATTATGGTTAAATCGTTACACATCAAGTGCCTGGATAGAAGAGTAAAAGAATTAACGGAAATACCTTTGATATTTTGAAATTTTGAACTTTGTAAAGCTAGAGCCGTTTGGTTCAGCTTTTTAATAATTTCGATTTCCAGTTATTTGCCATACTTTTGGTTAGTTACCATTTTGTTACTTTTTTGTAGAAGGTTTTATGGTGAGAAATAATTTTATGTTATAAGATTTTTGAGTGTGTAGTTATAAGTAAGCGTCAATTCAATTTTTCATAATTATAACCTCCACCTATCTCTGGAAGTAGTTGTAGAAATGTTACTAGAAAACCGATATTTAAAAAGCTTTTTGTGATTATTATAATTTTTTGGAAGATTTGCATACATACCACTCCATTCCTATATATTTGCATATGTAACACCTAAACCTCAATTTTTACTTGCATAATACCACCTTACCTTTGCATCAACAGGTGTATTTCACTTTTAAAGTTAAAATTGTGGTACTTTTTATTTAATATAAAAGATTTATTTGGTATAAGTGTAAAAAGTAAAGTTTATGTGTTAGATACATAAATGCATAGGAATTGGGTGGTATGGTATGAAAAAGTCTGTCTTAGTAGATCTAGCTTTACAAATTTACATTTTACCATAGAAATTTAGAAAACAGTAATCTGTAGCTAAATAAATTCATGAAAATTTCTAGAACATAACAACAACGACGACGACAACAACAACAAAGCCTTAATCCTACTAAGTGGGGTCAGCTACATGAATCATTTTTCTACATTGCGTCCTATTTAGTGTCATATTTTCATTTAATTCTAATAAATTAAGATCATTTTTTATACAATAAGCCCAAGTCTTCCTAGGTCTACATCTGCCTTTCTTAACATAAGTCGAATCTAAAACATCTACTCTCCTAATCGGATCATCAGATGGTCAACGTTTAATGTGACCAAACCATCTAAGTCAACTCTCTCTAATTTTATCCGTCATTGGAGCTACACCAACCCTATCACGGATATATTCATTTCGCATTTTGTCTTTAAGTTTAAAGCCACTCATCCACCTAATCGTTCTCATCTCGGCAGCACTTAACTTAGTATTATGCTTCTCTTTTAAAGGCAAACATTCAACCCATAGAGCAATATAGGTCTCACCACCATCTTATAATATTTTCCTTTCAGTCTAAGCGATATTTTTTTATCACACAATAGGCCCGAAGCATTCCTCCACTTCAACCAATCAAAGAAATTCGTGAAAAATCTACCTCAAACAAATTTACCTTTCTGTGATAAATCAACTTGTAGAAACATATTAAAACACAATTTGCAGCTTCGCCAGCCTGTGGAAATATTCATTCACCTTCTAGAGCTACTCACCACAGGTCGTACGATCGAGGCTTCAAGAACAGGGCCAAGCTCGGCGAACTCCAAAGCCGTATGACGGCGTAATTGACTGCACAAGAAAAATCTTCCACAATGAAGGCATCGCCGGGTTCTACCGTGGATGCGCCACCAATCTCCTAAGGACCACCCCTGCTGCTGTCATCACCTTCACCAGCTATGAGATGATTCATAGATTTCTGCATCAGGTCAGCAGCCATAATTGGAGGTTGGATACAAAATCAAATACTGGAGACTGAAACATCTAGATCTTTTTGGAAGGCCTGTTTTGTTCAGAGATCTCTCCAAAGAGGTAGTAACTAACAATTTGATCTTTTCTAGTTGGTTTGTGTCATCTAGTTTATTGCAAAATGTTTTAGACTATATTTATTTTTGATATTGAAATGATATGTCTAACATTCTTTTTATGTGTATAATAAAAAAAAAGGTTGCATTTATTATTGTTATGCTCGATTGGTTAAATGCATAGTTGTTAGTTTAAGTTAATTGTGTTGTTATGATAAAAAGATTTGAAAGATGATTTGTAATCTATGAGTAAAAGAAAATTATAAGATAACATATGCATGATTTTTATATTTTATGTGTGGATTTATGATAGTTAATTCTAGTGGTTGAGATATGTTGATTAGGGGTGTGAACGAGTCGAGTGGAGTTCGAGCTGTGCTAAAGTCGAGCTTGATTCATGAGATGTATGGTTGGCTCAAGCTCATAACTTAAGCTTCAATGTGGCTCGTGGTGATGATGCCTGAAGCGAAAGTATGTTTTTTATTTAAAAATGTATATTAAAATTTTATGTATTGAAAAATTATTTATTATAGGAAAATTAAGATTAATTAATATAATTGAGCTGACTTGACAAGCTCTGAAATTGAATTGAATTAAGCTTGTACTCGAGCTTGTGTGATATATAAGTTCATGAAGGAGTTGAGTTCAAGCTGGTTTGGTTCACTTGCACCTATAATGACGAGAATAAACACTTCAATATATATATATATATATATATATATATATATATATATATATATATATATATATATATATATATATATATATATATCCTAAATGCTTTATATGTTGATGCGTCATACAAATAATGGGTGATTTTATGCATGGTTTGATGTTTACATGCTCGATTATGATTTTTTATATAATTCCACATAAATTTTTTATATATACCTGATATGCCACCAATAAATTTTCATCATCCGGCATGAATATTGAGGTATGACGCAAATATCGGGATAATCTTTTAAGCAAGAAACATTCAAACTTCAATTAAGAGCGATCTAAATTTTTTATTTCATGAAGTGTATAGTCAAACTGATCGGTTCGATGAGACGGTTCCAATGATATCAAAATTAATCCAATCCGAGTTAAATCAAGCTCAAATCAAGTCGTTAAGCCACTCCCAGAAGATTTTATGACATATTTAGAAGTTCAAACGGATGTTGAATTTTACAAGTTTATATTCAAATCAAGCGTCTCAACAAGAATTCAACGAGCCCAAGATCGCTCAATTCTGTTATCTCTCAAATGTCTATCAAATGATGTCTGATCATATGAATCTTTTTGGACCGTCCGATCAATATGGTTTATATTCCGATGTTAATTGCACCCAAAATTCTATAAATAGTCTCACCCCTCTCTTGAGGGAAGGAAGACTTGAGCATTCAAAGAGAACTAAGGCTTTGAGAATGAGTTAAAGTCAAGCACCATCCTGTTGTTATCAACCACCGTCAATCGTCGTCAATCACTGTCGACCGCAATTGACCACTGCTGACTGTCATCAATTATCGTTGACTGCTGTAGACCACCACCTACCGGCCTCCACAGATCGTCATCAGTCACCGCTTACTTCTTACAACAAGTTTATTCGTGTACCGACATTGTAATTCGAAAGAGTGCCCAACCATTTAATGTCTGTGGGACGAGGGACTGTACATGTAATATCTAGTTTATAGTGGATTTCTTCAGCTGGGCTAGGCCCTGTGGTTCTTTCCTTTTCTGGGTTTTCCACGAAAAAACTTCTGGTGTCACTACTGGTTGTTTCTTTTGTTTGATTGTCTATTGAATTCTCATGCAAAGCTAAGATGATAATTCATTACTCTGCCGCTATGAATTTTCATCAATAACTACATCGCTAAGATGCATCACTGCTTTGTTTGAGTTAGTTATTTTCTTAGTACACAAATGTGTAACTTTTCGATGTAGGAATTGTATTGTATATATGTAAACCTTTATTTTTATAACTATTTATGTCATAAATTTATGCAAGAAAAAAAGACTTATTTCACTTTGGGAAAGTTAGTAATAGCAAAATTTTGATGTGATGTTATAAATTTAATATAGATATAAAAATTTAAATAATAGATATATAATTATGTAGAAATTATATGGTATATACATAAATTAGTCTATACCCAATATTATGCCCTCAAATTGTTATTTTATACAATAATAATTAATTATTTTAATTGCAAAATTTTATAAATCATAATAAAAATTAAATGTAACCAAAATTAAATTCAAACGCATTAAATATTACATAATTAAAATTTTAATCAGATTTAAAATATGATTAACTATAACTAATATATTTAAATAAAATAGTAACAAAATACAATATTCATATAAAATTTGTTCATCTTATCAAAATAAAATAACGGGGCATTTACATATATAGCACTCAATTTTTATGTATTTACATATCTAACACATGCACTCATCTTTTCATGAATGTCATTCGAACCTGTAATATCAAATCATAAATATTTTTATCTATTTTTTTTAAGGATATATATATATATATATATATATATATATATATATATATATATATATATATATATATATATATATATTATATTAATTATATAACTTATATTATATAAATATATAATATATACATTAGTATATTACAAATATAGTATATTAATATATTATTATATTAATCTATTATATATTATAATTTATAAAATTTAATTTTTTACAATATCATAAATTTTTAATATATAATTATTTTAAATTATTTTATATTTCGAACAGTAATGCTTCTAATACGAATGAACACATCACTGTTCGTGTTTGGTTCATTTAACTAACCGAACGAAAAAAAAATTTTGTTCGTGTTCGTCTCGTTTACTTATCGAATGAATCAAACACGAACTCCTTGACGAACTGAATACGAACTGTTTGCAAACAATGAGCTTTTTTGACATCCCTGGAAATGGCAAGCTAAGGTGGTTGGCCGACTATTCTCAATGTGGTCGGCCGAAAGTTCTTCATGTGGCCGACCCATGATGGTCGGTCGGCTGGTGATGGTCGGCCAATTGGTGATGGCTGGTCACCGTGCCGGCCGAACATGTACATAAATGAGAGCATTAAAAGATCTTGGCCATATTAAACTTATTATTTAATTAATCTACCTCTTCTGGCTCCACTTTGTATCTCTCTCACAAAATTGTAAAGTCCTCGACAATAAAAAAGAGACGTGGCGTTACATGATTGGTAGGCACTTCAGAAAATTATCATGGAATCTCACTGGGAAGGACATTGAAAAAAATGATATAAATGATGAAATAGATGACATAATATAGAACACAATTCTTATGTATTTACATATCTCACCTTTCTATTTTTCATATTTACACACAATGCTGAAATTTTTAATATCATAGCAGAAGTTGCATTGTTACGATCTCTTATAAATCAAATATTCTTTTTCATGCATGATTTTAAAACGTCAAAGTGATGTATGTATGTGTGAAGGTTTAGATGTGAGACACGCACACACACACACGTAATGTTAGGTATGACTCATATACCAGATAAGCTGGAAATATTGGAGTGGAGTGGAGCTCGCGAGCATAGCGGAGCGAAAATGTCTGTCCAATTGGGGGAGCTTCATTAAGTGGGTGCGGGGGCAACCCCCCTGAGGTCAGTATATGAGTAATTTTGTAATTTCATATTGTACACTGGGGTTATATATATATATATATGCTGTATTTGTAACCCGAATGGGATGTACTTTTTTCTAGAAATAAAAAAGGCACCGCCACTTATTGCTCTAGAGGACATAGGCATATTATCAAACCTCGTTAAATTCTTTATTGATTTTTTTGTTGATTCTTGTGTTTCTTTGTCCTAATTTTTCAGCACATAACTAAGTATGTAAATTTTCCTCTCTCTCTCTCTCTCTTTTTTTTTTTTTTTTTTTAACATAAGAATAGTGTACAACTTATGTGTTGAAGCCAAATTTGTCGTGTGGATCTTGCACAAGATATAGAGCGTGAAATCTGAGGGAAAGCGAAAGATGGAGAGAAAGAGAAAGATTGTTGCGTGGGAGGCAAAGAGGCAAGTTCTTTGGGCTCTTTGGCTCATTTTATTACACACAAATTAAAGCTTACAAGTGAGGGAAGAAGGGAAGCGTGCACCCTACATGGAGGTTGAAAGAGAGATTTCAAGGCCCCTCTTTTACCCATGCATAGGGTCCTCTATTTTCATAAGTAAAAAAGGAGAAAAAAAGTATTATTACAAGAATGCCCTTACTTTAAGATGTAGTGTGAGGTATTTTTTGCCCTTCTGTCGCCCAGATCTTTAGTCATGGAGCTTGCCCGTTCGTGGCAACTCAACATCAGGTGACTGATGGGTAAACGACCGGCCTGGGTGGCCAGTGATGGTCGTCCGACTAGTGATGGCCAAATGCTTACTGATGACTAGCTAGGGTGGTCGATCGACTACATTCATGTGGTCGGCCCTTGGTGGTCGATTAGTTGGGTATGGCCGATCGACTTCCTTCATGTGGCAAGCACTTAGCTCGGTCGATTGCCTTCATGTGGATGGCCCTCAATGGTCGGTCGGCTGGAAGAGGGTGGCTGGTTAAGGTGACTGGTTAATGAGTGCACATCTGCTAGCGTAACTCCAATGACGGCATTTCCTTCGGTTTAGTGAGGTGGTTTTTTTCCAGAAATGCATAAGGCCCCTGAGGTTTTCTTAACTCTTGGAGGTGAAGCAACAAAAACAATAAAAAACTCATAAGGATAGAGACTCCTATTTATGGAATTAAAGAAATATTATTATAAGATTTATTTAATTGTAATTAAAAATTTGTTTGCCCTTGTCGTAGTTGACACTGTCAAAGAGAAAGAAAATTGGGGAACTTAATATCTGCACCCAAAAATTGCATGCACGGATCTCAAAGCAATTTGACGAACCAAATCAAAAGATAAATGTTCGGTCAGAGAAGTCGTGGCCAATCAGGTGGCCTAAGGTTGACCGACTAAACACCATTTTGGCTAACCAATAGTGGACAAGCATGTATGACGTAAAATGTGAAGATCTATGATTATTCAACCAATTAGCGGAAGTCCGATCTTCAAGTGGACCGACCATCCTTGTTGGTCGTCGGTAAAAGGCCAACCAACCATTATGGTCAGCTGTCTCTTCAAGTAATTGGCAAGTCATCTTAGGCCGACCGCCCACAATGCTCAAACCCAGACAGCTACGAAAACACAAAGATCGCCTAACATCCAAACATAATGACCGACTGAAGACATCTCAGCCTATCAAAGGAGAAATCTGTAAGGCGGATAATCCATAAACAACAAAAGATGCTAAAAGTAATTCCCAAATATGAAAAGACCAGCATATCCTTTAGTCGCCTCATTAAAGCAGAGGCTGGAATGTGATTTCTATCTTAGTGGCTCTCTATCCTCTATAAATAGAGGGTCCAACACTCGTAACGGGGGCTTTGTGACCCAAAAAGAGAGACTCATACTTTAGAGGGAGCTCTTTTCTCATTCCCAATTCTGTAATATCTCTTTTTGATATATAAAATGGGTTCTAGAGCTCGAGAATGCCTTAGTTTGCCTCGATTAGCAAGTATGTCTGTTATTCCTCTCTTTTTGTCTCTCTATATCTCTCTTCTTTCTAGTCCCTACCGTTGTGATCCTTGGGCAAGACTCATAGAATAGATTTGGATTTAACATCCTAAAAAATGTGGTGAGCGTCGAGGTACCGCCAACAAGAAGATGAACACTCAATTGAAAAAATTCAAAAAAAAAAAAAAGGAGAAGAAGAAGAAATAAAAAGACAAAAGCAAAGAGATAAGAAGAAAAAGACAAAAGGGAAAAGTAACAAGCCAAAAAAAAAAAAAAGATATATCAAGAAGAATGAAGAAAAATAAAAAAAGGAAAAGATAAAATCTCTCTCTTCATCAGATCCTCTCCTCGAGACAAGCAAACAAAGCCACTCTAGTTGGGTGAGCAAACAAAGTCACTCCTCTGAAACAAGTGAACAAAGCTTCTCCTCCGGGATGAACGAAAAAAGTCTTTCCTCCGAGACGAGCAAAAAAAATCTCTCCTCACACTCAACCTTGGGAAACATCCAAACCCGTTTTGAAACATAACTCGAAAAAAGCTACGACGGTGGTTTCCTATCCAATAGAGACAAGCTCCACGAAGTATACGACGCAAATCACAACACTAGCAAGTATTAGCAGTTACCCCGCGAAGGCAGCGACAAGATCTGACAAAAGATGCGACCTGCCAGAGGGCATGTTTCGACGAAAGCAAAATAGACGAGCAATGAATGATACTTGAGTTGTGCAAATATCATATCTAAAAATATGAAAAATTGACTAATAATAATCTCAAAAACCGTCTCACAAAATGCTAAGCCGGCTAGAGATTCTTGGAATCGTAGTCTCTATGCTTATGAGTTTTTTTATTTTTATTACAGTTTCACATCCGAGAACTAAAAAATTTCGGTGGCTTTATGTACATCTGGAAAATGCCACCTCACTGAGAAGAAGAAAACGCCGTCGCTGAATTCTCACCAACTGCCGTTCACTCATCAGGAAAGTCACCTTGGTCGGCCACTTTTTCCAGTCGGCCGACCACTAAAGGTCGGCCACTTGAAAATAGTCAATCGGCCACCATGGTCAGCTACATGAATGCAGTATGCCGACCATCACCAATCAACCGACCACCATGGGCCAGCCACATGGAGAACCTTCTGCTAGCCATCATGTGTAGGCCACAAAGAAGACGTTCGGCCAGCCACCCCCGGTCGGTCGACCGTCTAGAGTGGAAATCCCTTGGACGGTCACCAGACGCCAGCAAATCCGGCAGCAAGACAATCTCAAGGACTTCAGATACGTGCGACGAAAGAACAAGAATACCCGTGCTTCCCTCAAAGTAAGAGCATTCTTGTAATAATATTTACCCTCCTTTTTTATTTCTATAAATAGAGAAACCTAAGAGCATGTGTAAAAAGCAAGCCCCTCAAATCTCTATCTCAACCCTCATCTAACATTTAATTTATGTTGACTAAAAGCGACTAAAGGCCTTGTGAAACACCCCCTCTTTGCACCCATGAGGCAATTCTCTCTCTTTCTCTCCCTCTCTTTTTCTTTCCCTATGATTTCAGGCTCCATACATTGGACACAATCCACAAGACATTTCCCTTTTTGCCATTTTGAGCCAATACATATATAGCATTCAATTCATATTTATTTACATATCTCACACCTAAACTTTCATATTTACATAAATAGCACTATAACTTTTAATATCACATGAAAAATAATATTATTATCATTTTTAAAAATCAAATACACCTTTTCATCCATAAAATTAAAGCTCCAAAAGATTGTGTAATCGGTCCGTTTGGCGTAGCTTATTTGGTGCGGTAGCGTTTTAAAAATGCACCTAGCCTGTTTGGGTAAACTACGGGTCCGTTTGGGGCATTTTATTTGGTGCGGTGGCGTTTTGAAAACGCACCTGCCGTGTTTGGGTAAACTGCGTTTTCAAAACGCAAAAAACAGTTTTCTATCTAGGTGCGATGGTAGCATTCTCGATCATGCGCTCGACTTTTCCAAAAAATAAAATTTTGTAATAAATACCACACCTAGCTTTATCAAGATATTATTTTTAATCGACTATCGACGATATTATTCAATAAGTCTGCAGTTGCTCTAAACAGAATCTCTACGTTTTGACAGCTTATGCGTATTCAAAACGCAGAAAACAACTTTTTCACTCCGGTTACAGCTTTCTGGCAGCTGCCTGAGTTCTTCAAAAAAAATAAAATTTTGTAATAGCCACCGCACATAGCTTATCAGCAGATTATTTTTAATCAGTTTATCAACAGATTATTCAATAAATTACAAATATTAAAATTTTGATGTGAGATATGTAAATACATAAAAATAGTGTACTATCTATGTAAATTTTCCTTTTTTATTGAATGTTAAATTAATAATAAGTAGTAAATTTTAGAAATTAAATATGTAAAAAAAAAATACAAGATTTACATACATGCCACTCAATTCCTATTAACTCACTTATCAATCCCTTAAACTTTAATTCTTGCAAACACACTATTTTATTCATGCAACGAAATGTATACTTAACCTTTTAAAACTTAAAAGTGGTGACTTTTATAATAAGATATGAAAATATTGGGTGGTAGTGTAAAAAGTAAAATATAAAGGTTAGATATGTAAAATTCAGATGAATTTGGTGGTATGTTTGTAAATAACTCAAAAGAAACTCATTTCAATAACAGTAACGGTACTATTTTTCTAATACTGTTGCATCAAACTTTATAGCCACCTGACAAAATGCTATTCTGAACAATGTACAACATTTAAGCTTCATAATTAGATTCCAACGGTCGACTACATGATGAACGGCTCAGATCTCTCCATCTGTACGCCCGTCCAAACTAAATCAACGGCTACAACAGATTGGTTAATATCCTAACATCCAAGTAAACATGCTAATTCCGGTGAGTTATTGCCCGCCGCCGCCGCCGCCGCCGCCGCCGCCGGCGGCATCGTCGGAGGCTGAGTCGGATTCAGAGCACTCCAGCGACGGCGATGCCGCCACCTCACCGCCGTGTACCTCCTCGATCATCCTGACCACGTGGCCGATCTTGGGACGTTGATCCGGAGAAACAGCCGTGCAGGACAAAGCGATTTGCAGCATCGCCACCATCTCCTCCTCTATTCCCCTATACATCATGAGCTCAAGGTCGAATACCTCCGCCGTCCACTCTTCCCTTACAACCGATTGAACCCACCGCGGTAAACCCACTCCGGCGGCCGCAACGCCGCTGCAATCCGCCGCCGGCCTTCCAGTAAGAATCTCAAGAAGAACGACGCCGAATGCGTACACGTCAGCTCGTTGAGATAACAATGGCCGCCGCCCGTCAAGCAATGCCTCTGGTGGTCGGTATCCACAGAACCTTCTCTCCGACGCTTTGCCGAGAAATGCGAGGCCAACATCGGCGAGCCGAGCGGCGCCGGACTTGTCGAGGAGGATGTTGGTCGACTTTACATTACCGTGAGCGAGCTTGGGAGAACGGGAGTGATGGTGAACGAACAAAAGCCCTCGCGCCGCCGCCGCCGCTATCCGCATCCTAGCCGCCCAGTCTAACGGCGTCCTCCCAGGCCCTCTGTTCCCTGTCGAAGAAAGCAGCAGGTTTTTGTAGAGATTCAGCTGTTGCAGCAATTGAGGTGGCCAAAAAAAGGGACTTTACCGTGGAGGAGGGAGTGGAGACTTCCGCCGGCCATGAAATCGTAAACGAGGAGCTTCTCCTCGCGGGCGAAGTAGTATGCCTTTAGAGTTACGAGGTTCGGGTGGTGGAGACGACCGAGGAGCTCCATCTGCTGTTCGAAATCTCGTTTTCCGGCGAGCTGAACATCACGGAGTCGTTTCACGGCAACGATGCCGCCATCATCGAGTACAGCTTTGTAGGTTGTTCCATATCCACCTTTGCCGAGCATTTCAGCAGAAGCTCGCAGTAAGTCCTCCAGCTGGAACTTCTTCGTCTCGTCAAAAAACACCATCTTTCCCCTCTCAAACACGCCGCCGGAAACACCGTCTGCTGCCGCTGTTGCACCGGTGGTAGCATATGGGCTTGAGGAGTAGACAATCTTTTCTCCTTCGTGTAGTCGGGAAGGGTTCTTAGCAGAGAATTTGCGCCAGAAATAGCAAAACAGGAGGCCGGAAACGAGGATGAGCGCGACGAAGTCGCCCACTACGATGGCTACAACCGCGACACGGCTAATGCCGGTACGGCTGGTGGCGGCGTTGGTGTTGTGCAGGTTTTCAAAGGGTGGTGATGCCTCGGGTTTGGAGGTTGGGGACGAGACGATTGTTGCAGGAGAGGAGATGTTAGGATGGCTGGGCTCGCTGACGACATTTCTGCAGCTGGGGAGGGGAGCGCCGCAGAGGGCAAGATTTCCGACGAAAGCTTCGGCGGGAAAGAAGGAAAGAGCGGGGGGGATGGCGCCGGTTAGATGGTTGTAGGAAAAGTTGAGATCCTTGAGAACATGGAAGGAGATGCCGGAAATGGAGCCCGAAAGAGAGTTGGACTGGATGCGGAGGGTGATGAGATGGGAAAGACTGTTAAGCGCGTTCGGAATCGGGCCGGAGAGATTGTTGAAGGAGAGGTCGAGACGGTTGAGGCGGTGGAGGGAGGAAAAAGAGGGGGGAATTGGGCCGGAGAAAGAGTTGTGAGAAAGGAAAAGAAGCTTGAGAGCTCTGAGGGTGGAGATGTTTGGGGGAATGGGGCCCGAGAAGGAGTTGGATTTGAGGCTGAGGACGCGGAGCTGGTCGAGGAGGAGGATGGACGGGAAGAAGGTATGGGAGGTGGCGGCGAGGGATAGGTTCTCGAGAACTAAGTGAGTGATGCGGCCAGAGGAGCAGGAGAGACCGTGCCAGGAAGAACAGGGGTCGGCGGCGGAGGAAAGGTTCCAGGAGGAGAGGTGGCCGGCGGAATCAGAGGCCGAGCGGAATGCGAAGAGAGCTCTGACGTCGGAATCGAGAGATGAGGCTGTCGCCTCAGAGAAGCAAGGCGGGAGGAGGAGGAGAAACGACGTTAAGAAAAAGAAGGACTTGAGCCGCCGCATTCTCTCTCTTTTTCTATGTGAAGATTAGGGTTTGGGCGATCACTGGTAACTTTTGTTTACAGTTTCCTTCCCTCCCTGTCCCTGTTCCTCTTCCTGTTCCTGTTGTGCTTCTCTGCTTTCCTTCCAACGCCATGAGCATTTGCTTTATGCTGTTTTTAAGGTGGGGTTATGTGGGCTCAGATGAACAGATTGGCTTTCTATTTGAGGAGCCATTTGTTAAGTTTTACTTTTGATTGTATTGGTGATATTTTGCATTGTAATACCTCAAACACTATTAAGTTCTTTCTTTTTATGCAATAATGTCATCCAATTTGATTCTTGAATTTCGGAATTTACTAGTTTACAAATTCTTTGTTCCACTTCATGTTGGTCGTGTCTCTATTGCGTGTTTATTCTCACTGAGTTACTGCTCTTCTTATTTGTGGCATGATCCCCACTCAACGCTCATTTAAGATGTTTAAAGAGATGAGTGAACATTCAATTATGTCTTATTCATGAAATGATTTTCTTATTTATAGGAGACATGATACAGCATGATAATGTTATATTTTCCCCCTTCCTTTAATGGGATCCATACCATGGTATTTTGCTGGTATGAGCTTATCATTCGACTGCTCTTTGACTTGGCCGGCTAAGCTTAATTAGCTTTGTGTTGTTAAGATCAGTTGAGTCGGCTAAGCTTGTTCTAAAGGGTTAACTCGGTTGGTTGAACCTGGTCGGCACGAGTTGCCCAATTGATCTAGTAAGGTCATTGATCCATGATGACCAATGAGGGTCCTCTAGACATCCTCAGAAAGATTGAAGATGCTGAGAGACTGGATCTTCCCTTAAATCGATTTTTTCGTAGTGGTTGACTCGAATGCATCGTTGACTCATTTCTTACTGAAGGTTCGAGCCCGAATTCTCAACTCTTTCTCATAACTTGGTCAGATTTGGCCTTATTGGTTTTGGCTCGTACAACTTCACTTGGTTGGACAGGTTGATCTCACAATCTTTTGCCAGTGGGCTCTCCCTCATCGTACTCCGTTCTTCTATATCATTAGATTTTCTCGAGATCAATATTGACATACTTTTTATGTACAATTTTAAAATTTTATGCTCGCGTTCAACTCCTGTCATATGGTTGAATTGTTGAAATATTTATTGTAGATATAGATATAGATATAACTTTAATTTTGTAGGGATAACTATATGATTTTTATGTTGTGGTTGTTTTTCCATTTATTGAACACTGGAAATGAGGTTGCATCTTAATCCAATCTTGGAACCAACAAGGCCTTAATTCATAATGAACTTTATTTGATCATTTTGATAGCTCCAATTCACAAATCATTATCACCTTATACATCATTTTGATGTCACATAGCAGTGATTAGTCATTGTATTAATTTAATAAACATAGTTAATTAGTTTGTTAATAATGTTTATTAGTATTGTACCTTTATAGATAGCTCATATTGGAGACAATAAAAAGAATTGAAAAAATATTGATGTGGTAGTTTCTCTGCTCCCCTCTTGTTTCTATTCTCTCTCTCTTCTTTTGAATTTTGGAGTTGTCGGCATTCTTGAATTATGATTTACGATTTATTTCTATAAATCGAATTTGAGCCTCTCTTCTCCATTCCTCCCCTACTCAGCAGTTGGAGTTGTCGATATCCTCGAATAATCGATTATCAAGAAACGAGTTCTTATCATTTCACCTCATTGCACCCATTTTGTTTGTGGGAAGGAGTTTTTTCTTGCCTTCTTGAAATCTGTTGGATATAAGAGTATAAATGCGTTGAATCGAGCTTAAACTGCCCTACACTTGTGCTTGAGTTTTAATTAACTAATCAAGGTTGAGCTCGAGCTCAAGTCTTAACAACTTCGAGCCGACTCACAAGCCAACTTGTCAATTATAAAATAGAAAAAACAAGATTAATATAAGCTAATTTTATAATAAAATGATGAATATAATAAACAATTACTAATATAAATGATAAGAAGTTGCTAAAATAGAATGGAAAATAACATTTTTTTTCTTACATTTTTATGATTTAAAAATAAAGTCCTGAATTTTAATATATTTTGAGCATATCTTATATTAAATTTTTCCTAAATGAGTCGACTATTAAACTAATGAACCAAGGGATTGGCTAGAGCTTAGCTTCGCCAAGCTCTTCTCTAGCGCCACTTATCAATTCAACCAAGCCGGCTCATGAATTGGCTTAGCTCATTCATTCTCTTCTTTTTGATTGGGGTTAAGGAGATTGTTCATAAGTGTTATTCCTGATCTCTGTGATCTCATTTAGAAAGAAGTTTGAGATTTTGTCAATTAAACATTATGTAAAACTATTATAATATGACAAATCACTAAAATCATTTAACAATATCATTGAGTTGAAATTAATCTAATTTTTTTCTTAAATATATTCTTAGTAGCTTACAAGTAACTCATTGTTGTAAGAATGTAAATAAATTTCTATTATATAATTATGTTGCATTCATATGTTAATATTTCACATTTCAAATTTATCCATATTGATGCATCATCAAGAAGATTTTATCATCTAACACAGATCTTGAGACATATTTAAGAATTTATTAATTAAAACTCATGATCATCCAAGACCCTGATTTCAACAAGTCTATAGTCAAACAAACTATCTCGGCAAAGATGAAACCGATGATACCAAAATTGAAGATAATTTTTAGCCTCCGTAGCTGCCAATAACCCTTGCTTGCAAAAATCATATCTCAAATAATGTTGCAACAAATTGAAAAACTTGGCGATAATCGTGAAACGTCAGCACCAGTCGCCGCCAACCAGTGCCACAAAGTGACCTCTCTTACTAGCGTCGTAGCTAAAATATGAGATTTGTTTCTGGAGCCAATATTTTTTTTTTTCAATGTATAAGGACAATATTATGTTCAGTGTAAAATTATAACATTGTTCCCTCTAAAAAATAGTTTCAAAAATCAGCTACTGCCTTTGTGGCCAGCCACTGCCTATGCAACAACTATCTATGAACTTTGTTGCCAACAAGCACTTATGTAGTCACCAACTATGACCTCTCTCACCAACTAATGTTATTATATTTACTAACTATAGTCTATGCGATCAACTATGACCTAGACGACTAACTGTCATTATAGCTTCCAACTACGGCTCCTGTAGCTAACTAATGCCACTACAACTATTAATTATGACATGTGATCAACTACGGGTTATGTGACTAATTGTTATTGCAGCTTCCAACTACAATCTCTATGACCAATTGACATTACTGCAACTACTAACTACAATCTATGTGACCAACTATGACTTATATGACTGACCATTAATGTGACTTCCAACTATGGCCTGTGTGGCCGACTGACATTGTCGCGGTCCCCAGCTAAAAACTATGTTGCAAATTACTATTATAACTTCTAATTATAGCCTCTATCGTTAACTGATGCTACTACAATCATTGCCTACAACTTCTGTAACTAGTTGTTGCTTTTGCAATATTTACTACAACATTTATGGTCAACTACTATCTTTGTAGCATCAAATATGATCTTTGTGACTAACTATTGTTATTACAGCCAATCACCACTTTTGTTACAACCGAATTATAGCTATTATAGCTAAATCATTATCGTACATATCTAATTATCAGCATTGTAATTTCATCTTCTCTAATTAAGGAGAAGAGTTGACCCGTGTATTTACAATCATATAGTGGATTATTTTGACAGGGCTCGGCCCCATGATTTTTTCTCTTTCCATATAAAAAATCTTACTGGCTCCTCCTACTACTTTTCTACCATATGTGTGTGTCGAATCTTCGTGTAATGCAAAGACATTAACTATCTCTCTACTGTCACTATTCTTCCGACACACAACTCATTTAATATTCAATAAAAAATAAATAAACTTCATCAAAATCACAAATTTAAGACAAGATGAAATTACTAGAAAACTCGCACATGGAACACTTCAATACCATTTAATAGGCCAATAAATTTTGTATCATTCCAAATAATAACAATAACAATAATGTGTCAATAAATGAGAAAATTAAGAAGAGTTTGAAGTTGTATAAATAAATAGATGCAATAATTGATTTAGAGAAGCGCACATGCAAAAATAGTCCATTTAATGATTGAAGTAAAACATAATGCACATCAAATATATTTACATATTTCACCCCTAAATTTTGATATTTACACACAAAACTTAAAATTTTTTATATCACATCTTCATGTATAGAGTCAAAGCACCGATGTATTATGTATATAAATATGAAAATTTTGGTGTGAAATATGTAAATTTCTCACACTTAAGTTGACATTTAAGTATTTTAATACATGACCATAGATAGAGACTTGGAATACAATAAAGATTATTGGTTGTCTATTCGATATTTGTAAAGAAAAAACTTTGATTTTAGTTTAGAAAAGTAATTGCACAAATAAAAAATACAAGATTGTAAGCTATGCATTAATTGAATATCTAATATCGACATAGTTGCACCCTAATTTTATGCTAAATGGCTGAGAGGTTGTGACTTATCATAACATCAAAGCGTGTAAAAGTCGCAATGTAAGGATGATTAATGTATCATAAATAGTTTAAATCCTAAAGTTGAAGGGATCATTTTTGACTAATTTATGTTGGCTAATATCACACATATGCAAATGCAACATAGCAAATAATTTATGACTAGAATGAGTGTAGATTGAGGCAAAATAGCATGGACAAATCAAATAGAATTTTGTCATGCTCATTTGATCTAGTCGCGCTCTTTTAGTTAGCATGATATTTCTCTTTTGATTAGCCCATAATTTATAACTTTATGCTAGCCATTGTTATAATTAAGATTGATGGTTTGGTATTGATTTGGTCATATTATCATTATATGCGTTCGGCTCAAGCTCAAGTTGAGCTTTCACGCGTCTGTTTAAGCTTAGGGTCCGTTTGGGGCAGCTTATTTAGTGCAGTACCGTTTTAAAAACGCACTTAACATGTTTGGGTAAACTACGTTTTGGTAGTTTATGCGTTTTCAAAACGCTGAAAACAACGTTTTCACACCGCAACTACCTAGGTGCGGTGGGAGCTTTTCGGCTGCGGTCTGGCTTTTCCAAAAAATTTGTAATAGCCACTGCAACAAGCTTATCAGAAGATTATTCAATAAGCTGCAGCTGCCCCAAACAGACCCTTAATTTGTCTAAATTTTTTAATGATCATTCTTGTCATACATTCGGCCTGTTATGTCAACTAAACGAGTTAATAAATAAGCTATAAATTTTAAAAAAATCTCTTACTTTATATATAAATTTATTATTAAATCATTTTATAAATATCAATAAAACCTAATTGAATAAAGTTAAAAGTTTATATAGTATTACTTTTAATCAATTAAATAAAAAAATATAAAAATTGAAAACTAACTTTCTAGGGATCAAATAAGATAAATTACTAATAATATATTTGTTTATTGAAATAATTAAAATTATGGGAAGAACTTTATTAATTACAAATTAACCCAATTGCTAATAGTATATTGATATTTTTGTCAGAATGCTTTTTCTCGCCTCCCATTTATAGGGTTTAAAATGCCTCATAAGTGGAACAAATAAAAATAAGTGATTAGACAGTTAATAATATGCCTCTCTTTACAATTTGGACGAGTAAACGATTAATAATTATGATGATTTGGATATGGTATGCCCTTGCTTTGTTTATTTATGATTATTATTATAAGTTATTGATGTGTTGAGGTGTATGTAAATAGTTATGGTTACTTCAACTAATGGTGCCGATGTTTTTTTGGCTATTTTTTGGGTTGTGAAGTAGAGGGCGTATGAGACAGCTTATTTGTTGCGGTGTGGTTTTGAAAACGTCGTCTCACTGTTTAGAAACTGCGTTTGCACAGCTTCTCCGAAAATGCAGTTGATTTTTTACACTAAATGCGGAACGCGGGTCAAACCTTGTGGTTCGCTTTTCCAGATAAGCGACTTGTCGGAATAAGCACAAGCTGCTCTAAACATACTCATAATCACAACAATATCAGCTACAATTTATCAGAATTGATTAATAAAGATATGAATATTAATTTGTATTCACAAATACTTGATACACCACGAACAATTTTTCTTTATCCGACACGAGTGTCGAGGTATGACACGAATCTTGAGATAATATTTTGACCAAGAGATATTCGAATATTGATAAAAAGTCATCTAAATTTCTGATTTTAGCAAAATTATACTCAAACTCACCGGCTCGATGAGAGAAACCCAATGACATTAAAGTTAGTTAAATCCGAGTCGAATCATGCCTGAATCAAGTCATTTAACCACTTTTGGAAGATTCTGGAATGTCCAACAGATGTCGAATCTGGCAAGTTTATAGTCGAATCGAGCGGTTCGACAAGACAAATCAAACGAGCCCAATATCACTAACTTTAGACAACGTTAAGACATTCAAATGCCCATTAAACGTCGTATGATCAAAGAAAACTCTCTGCATTAATTGCACCTAAAACACTATAAATAGACCTTCACCCCTCACATGAGAGGGAGCTTAAGCCTATAGAGAGTTTGAGGCCTTCAGGAGAAGATGCGGTTCAACATCATCGTCGACTGCCGTCAACCTCTAGCTTTCATCGACAAACCTCCGACCGTTGTCAACCTCCGACCGCTTTCAACTACCTTCAACCGCCATCGACCTCCACCGTTGACCACCGCCAACCTCCAACGACAATCGTTGACTGTCGTTAATTGCTAATTGTCGTTGACTACCGTCGACCACCGCCGACCACAATCGACCTCCGTTGACTATCGTCTGTCGTCGTCGATCACCGCCAACCTCTGTCATCCACTGCCTACCTTCGTCAATTCATCGATCACCACACATCATCGTCAATCACCACAAACTAAACGTAGTCAGTCTATGCTATAATCTAAAATATATAGTTACATTTTCTCGTATGCGGGACAAATGATTTCTGTAATCATCAATCAATAGTGGATTTTCATAATGCAGGCCAGACTCCGTAGTTTTTCCCTTTGCAGGTTTTTCCACATAAACATTTTTATAGTCGTCGCTGCTTGTTTTTTTTCATCTGTGTGTGTGTTGAATTATCGTACAACGCTAAGACGATAAACCATTACTCTGCCGCCTCAAATTTTCTAACACGTATCAATACTAATTTTGATACTAATAAATCATACAATTCGATCCTTTTATGTTGTGTTTTTGTTCGTACCTTTGATTCTTTTATCATGAGCTTTACATCATATTGTAGCTATCAGCGTAAATTATTCCATAAAATGTATGTTTTTTTAGTCAAATAATAACATTATGATAATATTTTATTCAAAATCTTCTTTCAATTATGTTCACTTTCATTAAAAAATTTGGTGGTTTCAAGAAGTCTTTATAATTCTTAGAAATCTCTTATAAAACTCAAGTGAAATTTGATAGTGTGTCATATTTAACATGAACTATACTTCAAATTCCTTCCACTAAGATTCTTTATACATACCCCCAAATCTTATGTATTTACATATCTAACATTTTGCATTTTATATTTATACCTCCCAAATCTATCACATCTCCTAAGATTGTTTTATATGTTAAATATGTAAATGCTTGAGAAGTAAGGGGTAAATATGTAAATCTTCCTTTTTTTTTGGTAAAACTACCATAAACCCTAAAAAAGCCAAAAATTTTGCGACTAATGAGGTCAAGGGAGAGCCCCACTTACCAATAAGTCTACATTCTCAGCCATTAATTTACACGTTATCTATAGAAAAAGATCGTCTCGTCCTCTCCATACGGCACACTTCAAATACAAATCCAATCACGCCTCGCTTATCCGAAAAAATATTTGATGCGGACTTTGTATACATGCGGAGGCCAGTGATGGGGCGTCACTAGCAAGTGCGTCACGCACCTTCAACACTAGCATACATACTAGTGTATGGTGGCGATGTGCCACTTACTATGGCTATAGCCATTTTCAGTCATTCGCACTAATATTTTTTCGGACATCCAAGGGATGCCAACTTTGAAATATCCCCAAAAATAATTCCTATTTTCAATATTAAAATAAACTGAATATCATTATTATTATTTTAAATTCGTATAATGTTCATAAGTATTAAAAATTGCTTTAAATTAATATTCTTTTAAAAATGATAAATTTATACTATTATGTTGCTTGTACTATATAAAATGAAGGGTGTAATAGGTTGATTTTTCAGCGAGCATACTGCTTGTTCGTGTTTTATTCGCTTGAAATTTTATTACGGATGAGATAGTAGCATGGTAATTACGCATTTCCTTTTGTAACTAAAACTCCCATGCTCGAAGCTCAACAACAACAACAAAAGAAGATGTGGGGGTACAAGTACATACAGACCACTCGAAACATTTTAGCTACAAATCGACTATCTTTTTTCATCCATTTTCGTATTTTTCATTTTCACGAGGTCTCAATAATTTGATTGTGACACGTGTAAATACATCAGTTCAACCTGATAAATTGTCAATATCAATATTTAGGGAGATTTGAATGTAATTTTCTACAAACTGACAGCTACATTTTATTTTTTTATGTTTATACCACCCTGACTTTTCATATTACATCATAAAAATGAAAATAAACATTTTTATGCAAAATTGTAGAAATTGAGGGGTATATATGTAATAATGTAAATCTTTCTTATTCAATTCAAGAAGCCGTACAATCTGATATATTTAAGATTAATTTATTATAGATTTTAATAGGAGTTCGAGCGCATTTTGTCGAGCAGAATGATTGCTGAAAATCCGGCGACATAAATCTTCCGCCTCGCCCTAACGTTGCGTACACTTCGACCATATTTGATCGGGAATCGGGATCTCGGCGGCGGCCGGCGATGGATAGAACTCAGTATTTGCAGCAGTTCGTCGACGAGACGGAGTGGTTCAATACCATTGTTCTCGGCTCGGTGCTGCCGGAATCGATTTGGCGGCCTCTGCCTTCCATGCTCAAGTCATGGCTCCGCAACTACATCGGTGGAAGTCTCCTCTACTTCGTCTCCGGATTTGCTTGGTGCTTCTATATCTACTATCTCAGGCGCAACGTTTACATTCCCAAAGGTTTTTGTTTAAATTGTTTGGTTTTTTTTGGGGTTTAGATACTCTGCGGATCGATGCTTTTACTGTTTAGATGTTGATTGGAAATTTTATGTTGTGAGGTTTGTAGGATCGGGTGTGTTTTATGTGATTGTTGATTCTTTAAAAGCCATATTGTTGGTTGGTCTTTGTTTAAAGATCCATCATTGATGTTGCACGTTGAACCACTTGGAAGTTTTGTAGAGAGAGATGAACATGAAGGATACTTGATCAGCGGGACTTAAATGACAGAGAACAGGACAGGACACCAGAAAATTATAGAGTGATTTTGAGCAGACTTATGGCCGCTTTGTATTCGTTCAGAGTTATCTATTCACTGTGTGAGTTTATTACAGAGAACTGGATCTCCATCGTGTGATTCACAATGGGAGAAATGGTGAGAAAGAGTTGATCCAGTTCCCCATGAGGAGTGGACTTGATACTTGTTGAATACTTTTAAAAAATAGGGTCCGCGCATTGTTTGTAGGCTCATACAACCCGGGAGAGACCTTGTTTTTGGCGAAGTATTGAAGAAAGAAGGAATGAGATAGAAGTCCCCCTTCCCAAGCCTAATTTTTGATCTTCTATAAGAGATTGGGCAAGGGAGAGGAAAATTTGAGAGAGAAGTAGCGACAGGGAGAGAGATGGTTGGACCCCCCCTCAAGTGGGAGGTGGCTTAATTTATATTTCTCTCTTCCCCTTGGTTTGTCCCTTGCCATTTCTCGGTAAAGGGAGAAAAAAGAGAAAATCAAGATGTAGAACATATGATATAAGGCTCGTTTACGATGTATTTACGAGAAGATTGCGGCGTGTCTATAAAGTGACTCTTAAATAAACATGAACGTACGTCTTTCTTTGAGTAATACTGTTCATATCAGTGGTTTATGAATATAGAGGAGCAAATTTTGGAGGGCTTAACGAGTCAGTTCAGCAAGTAAACTTGACAAATCACTTGGGCAAGCGAGCTAGGCAGGTTGCTTCAGCACGCAAACTCTACAGGCGAAGGTGATCAATTCTTTTTATAAAAACATCAGGCCTTCTTGGCCCACATAATCTGCTAACATATGCATTGGCCCATGGGAGTCATTTATGAGTATACATTTAGTTCCTCTATTTTCTCGGCTCTTCGATCAAGGGTCTCGAGAAAAATAAGAGAATAAAATAAAATCAAAATTCTGCGATGTTCGAATATTTTTATGTTTATTGTGCATATAGTTTGGACGACAAGCAGTGGAGTATGAAATCATTTTGCTTTATGACAGACTTCTCTCTACTTGGAGGCACTTTGTCTACGCCTGCAGGAAGATTGGTTGCATACGCTCACTGTCGAGTTATTTAGGACTTTTCTTCACCCAGGGCACTTTGGTTATATTTATAAGGAGTATCCACTTAAACTTCCGAGTGAATGTGATGCCTTGGCTCTCCTATGGTGGGGATTTGCTTGAATTCCTTGATTCAACTTATCGAGACCTTCTAATCTTATGCACTCAAATTAGAATCTACTAGTTGTTTTAACTAACTTGGATAGTTTTGTTCCGAGATAATAATTTCTAAATAATATAACTCTTGAGTAAAATAAAAGATTATCAGAAAATGGAACTCCTGACTTCTCTATTAGGGTGGAATGGACCGATGGTCCTCTATCATTAGGGAATAAGTGTTGCATCTTGCGGAATTGAATTTAAGTACGCATATTTGACGTCCATCAAAGCGTCGTTATGTTGTCAAGAAAAAAGAATAAATAAAAGTTATGTAGGCTTAAAATGTATATCTGCAAATATAAAATGATATGAAATGTTGTGGTTATTAAATCATTTTTAGCATTAACTACATGTTTGGTATAAATGGGGGGAGTGCGGAGCACAAGCACTATTTTAGTCATTGCACTGTAATCGCATCTTGAGAAGCTCGTTCTCCCATTATAGTTCTTTGTTCCTTCGTCTTTGCTTCGATGGAAAAAATTTCAATAGAGAGATTGGACTTCTTAGCAGAAAAGTTGATGGTGGTTCTCCAACGAAAAAGAAAAAAAGAGAGGATCATCCCAAGGAGCTAGACCCGATAATAAAAGAGGAGATGGTTGAAAGCCAAGGGGTTGCTGACGCATGGATATCTTCCGGTCATTTGGCAGAGACTGCCCCAATCCCTGATCCTACCCTGGGAGGCTTGGGAGAGGCCACCACAGGTGCTTTGGCAATGATTCCTTCGTCGGATTGGGCTCCTACGAGGCTCATTGTTGTCAATCTAAATGAAACTTCAGATGCACACATGTCAAACATGTTGAGTGAGTAGATATGATCAAACCTATTGACACTTCCAGAACTCAGTTATGGTAGTGAAAATGTGATTTTCTGCCACTCAAAAAACTGATCCATCTGTTATATTATGTGTTCACTAATGACACGTATTTTCTCCGACATGTTTATGTAGATGCATTTGTCGATCAATGATTTTTTCCGTCAATGCCTTCAAGTGATACCCTTGGGAAGAAAAAGATGGCTTGGTAATAGGAGCGTGGATAGAAGAAGTCAAGACGAGGTTGTCTGATAGTGGTCCTTCGCTTGGAGGTAATGCTCCATACCTTGACACATCTCTTATAATTTTGTCTGTTGATCATAATCACTATTTGCTCGTAGAGGCCCAAGTTAAAGCCAATCCTTCTTCTGAGCTCGACGATGTGGATAATGGACTGACTGTGGCTTCTATCACGCCTGCAGGGCTGTTGGGGAAAGCGAGTTAGTGGATGCAGGTGCGATATTTGGAAGCGGATGGGCATATTCTGGACTTGGGGGGATGGTTGAAGACGACTATTGCAATCTCTTAGGTAACCCATAAAGAGCTTGAGGAGATGAAGGCGATTTTGTTTCTTCTTCGACAACGTCTAGAGTCAAAAGAATATGGATAGTTCCTTTCCAGCGGGCTACTTGTGCCACTACGACTTCTCCAATATAGGGTGATTAACATGGTTGATGTAAAGGAGCATAGGCTTTATGATTGATTTCGATTGTGTTTTTCTGTTTGAACATTTTTTGGTGCTTTGTTCTAAAAGGGCAATTTCTTTATGGTAGTAATCTTATAAAGAGCACAATTATTTCTAATCTGGCTTTGTATTACACATAATTGTATTCCATTTCGTTTCTTTCTTTTCTCCCACTTATTCTGTTTTATTCTCTTTTTTAATAATGGTTCCACATTTAAATATCTGAACGATCGTGCTTGCCATTTTCCCACTTCTACCCTTGAGGTTAATGCATATAATAAAAATGATTAAGTTGTTCAAATCTTCTTCTATCATTATTCTGCGTGTCTTGAGGGTAGGGCTTTTTTCATTATTTGAGATTTTTCTTTATTTTCTCCTTTTCTTGTGTTATTCTCCCATCACAATAGTTTCTCACTATAAACTTCCTCTGTAATGGCAGAAAGCGTTGCGATGGAAAGTTGTAGTACAACCTTTCTATATATGGAGTTTCGTAGCATATCAAGTTTGGACCAGCTGACCTTGGCCTACTTGCTGGAGAATCACGTCTTTGAGGTTGCAGTGATTCTCCGTTTGGCTAGTGTGATGAAACACCAAATACTATGCATGATCATGAGGTGTGCTACTACTTCGATCAATTCAAGTTGGGCTCCGGTTCCTGTCATGTGAGGAGATGGTGGATATCTTGAATTTCTATGGATTAGTGCTTTCCCAAATTCTCCCTTATTCCATAATCATGATGTCTGTGATCTTGTATGTTTGGTCTAGAAGGTTATTCTGGTTGGTGAATCTCTTTTGTATTTTTCTTTGATCGAGGACTTATTCTGATAGCAAGGTGATATTTTCCCCTTCTAAGATAATGACGATGTGATTGTCAAGCAATGTTCGTGGCTAGCAGAGGAAATTTTACTTCGCCCAGAGTAAGAGTGGGTGGACGGTTCCTACCTCGCCCCAGCGTTCTTGGATAAGAGGCCACCAAGTGTTCCGGAATTGACTCAAGTTGAGACCCTTAGCTACGAGTATATGAAGGATCAAGTGCTCAAGTTGGAGGAGTTCACCTCGGCGGAGTACTTGAGATGATATTACTTGGTGATTTATGTATCCCTTTACTTTTAATGTGCGAACGTTGTCGAGTTATTTACATGCTAGGTACGATGTCCTATTTGTTACCAACCTCAGATTAAAAATAAAGGCTTGCCCGCAGTTCACGTACAACTCAAGAATCAGCACTGGCTGTACTCTCTTGCTGGAGTGCTGGTGATGTCCGACCTTCAAATTCATTACCGATGGCGGGCACCAAGCATGTGGAATTGTTGTCCTAGAGTAATAGCGACGATTCCTCCTCGATAGTCATAGCTAAGGCATAAGACGAAGATATGCTTCCTCTGTTGTGTCTCGTGAGGAGTCATGCCTGTGCGAGGGGGCAAATTGCTCTCCAGATTAGGGAGATGGCGACGTTCCCTTTTTCCACATATTGTTTATTTATCTCCTTTCTATTCCCTATTTCTAATTAGTTTTTTTCTATGAGGGACTATTTATATGTTGTTTTTTTCTTTTGCTTTAGACTTTTGGCTATTTTTATGTTATTTGGAGAAGTTTCTCTTGGTTCTCTCTATCAGAGTGTAGTATATGTGTGCTTCTTTCTGGTCGTGTGTATGTAGTTTGATAGAATCAAAATGATGATCTCTTATTTGTGTCAATTCGGGTTAGCGGAATGGGTTTAAGTCCGACCTGAATCCGACTCGAATCCGACCGAAATATTATATTGGTCAAAAATCTCAACCCGAACTTGACTTGTTTTCAACCCGCCAACCCGAACATGACATATTTTCAACACGACAACCCAAACGTGACCCTTTTAGCATAAGGAATAACCACTATTTGGGTTAAAATTGGAACAATTTCGGGCTAATTTTGAATCAATTTTGGGTCAATTCTTGGTTGATAGGTCGATTTCAAGTAAATTTTGGGTTGCGAGTCATTTTTTGGTTGGTAGGCCAACCTGTACCCTACCCCAAAAATAAATGAGTTAGGATCTTTACTCCAAACCTAACCTAAAAGTTAGTCGAGTCAACCCGAGTCTGAATTTTTCAAGTCAGGATTGGGTGAGTTGGCTTGTTGTGTCAATTTTTGAGACTTATATCCTTCGGACATTCGAAGGCCCCCTTCCTAGTCCAAATTGCTGCTTACTGCTGTTTAATATAAAAAACAATCATTTTATGCTTTCGATTTATTGTCAGCCGCCGTTCTCACCAGATTTCAACTGACATTCGTTCCCTTCGCTTTTTTACTTTTCCAACAACACTTAACTACCCTTTTCTTATGTGTTGAATACCTTCTAGGAGCCATAGAATTGTATCAATCAGTCTAGTGACAATAAAAAAAGGCAAAAATCCATCCTGTAGCTGTTACCAATATGGGAATCCCGCTTGGGTCAATTCCTGCAATCATGAAGTCCCGTAACCGTGGAGTCCCAATATTACTTCATGCCCATACGCGATTTTACTTCCCCCTCTCGTGCCGCTTCCTTGCCCACAATTGCGTCTCCCACTAGTCTCAGTGTCTCTTGTCGTTCCCATTGAGCAGACAGGGCTTTGCCTTCTTCATTAGAAGCTTTTGGAATCAATCTATTATTACTATAATAAAGTTATCGCCTTGTTGTGTTTGAGGCAGTCTCACTGCAAGATCTATGCTCATGTTCATTCTAGACAACTCTAATACACATACGTTATTTTAATGTTTGCCTTAATAGATTAAATGTCCATCATTTTTTTGATCACTTAGACCTGAAGCTGCACAAGATGAGTGCTCTCACAAACCAAGCCTCTAATCATCATGTGTGTAATATGTTTTTTGCAACTTCTCATATTTGGCTGGTTGCATTCCATAGGCGAGTTGGTTTGATAGGAAAAAAATTCTAAAATGAGGTCTATGTCATGCTAAATCTCTCTCAGTAGTAGCCACATAGGAGAAAAATATTAGCCAAGATAGCTAACAACTCCCTCACCAGGGGTCAAACCTCTTTTGGTTTCAACTTCTCAGATTTACTACCTTCTAGGAAAGTCAATGCTAGTCCTGTTGGCTCTCTCATTGTCTTAGCTTGAAAGATTCGTTGAATCACAAGCATCTCTTTCTTGTCGGCTAAAAAATAATACTTCTTTCTAACATTTTCATTCTCTTTCATTCTCTTCCGTGTCACTCGCTATTTCTTTAACCATTCCTTATTCAGCGAAAGAGGTCACTCTCCTATTTGAGCAAATCATAAATAATGTCTCCAAAATTATGTCACTCGAAACATTTTCTGGTTTGAATGGATTTGGGAGTGTTAGTGCTCTCCATCTTTTCTTCACTTTGGATTGATTTTCTTCCGGTGAGGTCGCCTTGGGTGCTATACTGGATAAACATTTGTTGCCCGATGTGATGGTGGAACCCTGTTTGAAGCATGGCGTGAACTTGATACTTATGTGTTGTCTCTCCACCTCTAGGGCTAGGATCTGAATATTGTAGTGTTCAATAGGGATGTAGCTGAACCACGCTATCAATGGTTGATCTCAATCTCCCCAAATTATGATGTTCTCCTCGGGCTCCACTAGCTTGCACTTCAACATAAGCTGCTCGAACTCCGTGATGTACTTCTTTACTGAGAGATCTTGTTGTTGTAAGTGTTGAACTCTTAAGAACGTCTTATTCGTAATGTGCTGGTAGATATTTGTGCTACATCTTTCTTTTTATTTTGGATCAGATAAATGATTTTATTCTCTCTTATATCGGCGTAAGCACTTCAAATTTCCCACCACGAAAACAAACTCTTCTTCAACTTGATGGCGATTAGCTTTACTTTTCTATCAGGTGGGATGCCCTTGTACTCAAATATTCGTTCCACTGTTTGTAGCCACCAAATAAACTCGTCTGGATCTCAATGATTGTTAAAGTCCATTAGGTCAATGTTGACTCCAAAAATTCGACTTTTTTGGTATTCTATGACAAATCGTTGGAGTTTTTATATTTTCATCAATGTAAATTTTCTGATGGAAAAGACTCACTTATCTCGATTTGACAAGTCATCGTTATAGCTCTAGGTTACCTCTCCAGGTTGTCTCTTCTCAAAGTCAGTAAATCTTTGTTGTAATTGGAGAATTTCTCATTGCATATCCTCTGTAGTGAACTCTTAGATGCCTCGTTGAAGGGTTCTATTTTGTGGCATGACGTCTCTTTCTCCATTTAAAATCCCAATTGAAAAGAAAATTGTGGTTTATGGTTTGGATTAGGTGGATGATGTGATTTTTTTTTGTAAGAGTGTTAGGTTATGTTGAATAGATTTTTGTTTTTGGAAGCACAGGAAGAAAAATCTCTGAAGTTAGGATTTTTAGACTACGATACTAGATGGCATCGTTTTATGGCTTCTATAAGGTTTTTGGTAAGCAGGTTTTGCAGCGAGGTAGTTGTGGAATAGTCTTAGGAGGATAAGGGCAGTCGAGTGTGTTTGGAAGGGGATCGGGAGTGAAATCTGTTGTGAGATAACAGATTGGCGGAGTTCGGCGGCTGTTCAGATTGTAAACAACGGTCAAATTGTGAAATGGTGAAATGGTGAAACAACAGAGTACAGGCGGTGAGGAGGTTCACCTTCTGTTCCCGAGCAACTACATATACACCACCTATAAAAGGAAGATAATACAACACTCTTAAAGCAGAAATTAGAGGTTATAATATCTAATATGTTCAAAACAAAACAAATATTTGCTAAATCAGGTTCCACATATGATATTTACACTAATAATTAAACTTAACCTTAATTAGAAGAAAAAGGGAACAAAATAAGCGTCCATGGCCTAGTGACAACAAAAGAAGACAATAAATTAACCCTTGAGTTGTTACCGGGGTTGGAGAGAGGTTTCCTTGAAGCTCGCCAAAGGAGGTATAATGAATCATCTTTGAACCGAATAACGAGGCCCTCAATATATTCCCTTCTGTGGGAGAAGTTTGTTGTCTCCTCTCCTGCTTCTAATATTGAGGAGGATGGTGCGAGTTGTTCTCAAATTTCACTTGCTTTGTTCATGAGGACTTGAGAAAATAAGTAACTTTATTCAGCTTCTTGAACCTAATTCCTTAACATTGATATACTTTCATGAAGAATTACGAGAAAGATTTATTTTTTAATTTTTGAAGATAATAAAATACACCCTGCTATATGTAATAAAGTGGCCAACTTATAGTCCACAAAATAAGAAAATTGAGACCCCTTTGAATTTGGAACCCCGCCAAAATAGGAAAACAACAAAATAAGCAATATCTAGTAAAGAAAAAAACTAAGTATTGAAATATATTATGAGTAAAGGAATTAAATTCTTTTCTAATTGAGCACAAGAGTCAACCACTTTCTACACTACCCTTCATGCTAGGTTGTATATATTATACAAATCAAGTTTAGAATTCAATTTATCACGACTGACCTTCGATAATGCTTTGGGGAGAATATCAATAATTTGAAGTCTTGTTGAGACATAATTTAGCTGAACAATTCTGTAATTAAACTTTTTTGAGATGAAATCTCGATCAACCTTAATATTTTTTGTTTTGTCATGGTTAGTAACACTGTCATTGTTGGGTTCCAAGCCTCGGATATGAAAAGTGGAGGGTTGCATTTGGTGGTCGACAACCAGCGTAAAACTTGTCAAAAAATCATGACATGAATCTTTTTTATCGTTGTGTAAATGCTAGGGCGTCCCCTGGAAGCGACGTGCTGTATGGCCTGAATATATTAAAAAGTGTGCAAGAGCTGCTACACCGACACTCGGGTGTAGTGTGAAGTAAGCAAGGGTTCCTACATTACGGATGGATGCGGGTAAAGAAGGTAGTCCATAAAACTAATATTATGATATGATCTTGGAATATAGGTACTCTCATTGATAAATTAATGGAATTAGTTGATACTATGACTCATAAAAAGATAAATATCTTATGGATTAAAGAAACTAAATAGGTTGGAGAAAAGGCTAAGAAATTGACAACTTAGGATTTAAACTTTGGTATTCTGGTAATAGTCGCATTGGAAATAGTGTAGGTGTATTATAGATAAGAGTTTAAAAGCTAATGTTGTAAAAATTAATAGAGTTGGTGATAGAATTATATCCCTTAAGATTATTGACGATACAAAGATTTTTAATATTATAAGTGCTTATGCTCCGCAAATAGATTTAGATATAAGTGCTAAAGATAAATTCTGGAATGACTTAGAAGACTTAATACAAATGATATCTCTTGAAGAAAAAAATTTTATTGGAGGAGATTAAAATGAACATGTCGGTGGAGTGGTAAAAAATTTCAGAAATATCTATAGTGCTACGGTTTTAGAGTGATTAATGAAGAAGATAGAACTATCTTAGATTTTGCTTTAGCATATGATTTTGTTATTACTAACACTTTATTCAAGAAAAGAGACGAGCATATTATTACTTATAAGAATGGATCTAACAAAACATAAATTGATTATTTCTTATGCGAAGAAGAGATCGTCGAGAATGTAAAGATTGTAAGATAGTTCTAAGTGAGGATTTAAGTATCCAACATCAATTATTATTTCTAGATTTTAAGATGAAATGTATGATTTTGTCATTCAAAGTGAGGGTTTAAGTACTAGTATTGACTGTCATTCATCGATTTTAAGATGAAATGTATGATTTTGTCATTCAAAATGAGATTATTTTCTTTGAAAAAATATCTACCGTCATTCATCTTAGCTCTGCTAATGATCTTTCCTGAATCCCCTATCTAAAAATCATAAATATTGGAATAGAACTGAGTCACAATTTTTGTGTCATGAGTATTGTTGATTGATAATAGATTTCAGTCTAACTTTCAGAACAAAAAAACATGGTAAAAGTTAAAATCTTTTGTTAATTCGATCGATCTACTTTCTATCACTTGTGAAAATGAATTATTAGATATTCAAATTGCAGAGTGACTTGTATGTTGATGTCTCCCATTAAATGATCCGATACTCCAAAGTCAACTATCAAAAGTTTTGGTTTATTACTTTTCACAATAATAGCATGGGATGAGATATCTTGGTGTGCTCTAGAGGATTTTGGTTCTTGTTTAGAACTAGAGATATGACCAAATATTTTCTACAGTGCCCCAATTTGCTCCTTGATGAACACAATGAATTCTACATTGTTGTTGATTGATATTTGCACGATCCTCCCTATCATATCTTCCATAAGATAACTTCCAACTTACAGGTTTGCCGTATAATTTTCAACATATTTTCTTCACATAACCATGTTTCTTACAATGATCTCACCACAATTGTCTTTTTCTAGACTTATTATTATGAGATGAATTGTGAGTGTACAAGTTTGGCCCTTCAACAAATGGTGCGGTGTTATTGTTTGTCATCAACATCTTTCTACTCTCCTCCATTCGAACTTCTGTGAAGGCCTCTCTAATGATAGGAAAGGATTTAGTTCCCATGATTCTTCCCCTAATTTTGTTTAGGTCTTTATTGAAGCCAACAAGGAATTTGATGGTAATTTTTTGTTCAATAATTCTTCTATAAATGACAATCATTAGGAAATTTTCAAGAATAAATCTCATACGTGTCCAGTTGCAACCAACAACCCGTGCGGGTATTGAAATAATGAGTAACACCAAATTCACCTTGTCGTATATCATGTAGGGGGTATTTGGTAGCGCCATATTAATAGGATTTATCCTTTGGATTTAGTAAATCTAGCCAAACATAAAAAAGCTCAAGTTCTATGGATTTAAGAAATTTTGGATTTAAGCTCCAAATTTTTTCTTCGATTTATGTTAAATCCGGATTTAATAAATCCAACAAGGAGGCTTAATAAATTCAGATTTACTAAATCCGATTAACGCTGAATTCATCCTGTAACCAAACTCCTCCTGGCCTGATCTCAATCTCAAATAGCTTCGAGGAGTTTTCAATGCTACAGTTGGTTTCACATGTAGCATGCTATATCTCTTTGGTCGTCTTATGGAGCAAGAAGTTTTCTCCAACCTTCGTTTTCATGAAACTTATTAACTATGACATAACCAAGTGCTCGTCAGTTTTTCAAGTCCGATATTTGGCATTTGTCATTTATGGAGCTAAAATTTTACCTGAGATGTCCATCCCTCTCTCTGCATGTATGAAGATGGACTATGACGATTGAAGAAATTATGATCATAAGGTTTATGGTTCGCGAGAAGATAAGTGTTAATAGGTATTATAGGGACTGAAGATGTAGACTTGAATCTCGAGGTGATTTCTAAGAAAAAAAGATTGGGAGGCATTGCCATATCTGGTCATGATAAGAGTGAAATTCTTGCGATGAACCCCATATCTAGAACAGGAACAAGCAGGTCTTCATATGGGAAAATGCCTATGGCGGCGTAATGGAGGTGATTTAAGTCGTCGGGGAGGGGGAGGGGGAGGGGGAGGGGGAGGGGGAGAAGCAGCTCTCCGGTGGTGTTTCTTCACGACAGTGAGGAGATTCTGCTCGACAATGCGCTGGAATCTAGATGACAATGAGGTGGCGAATTAGATCGACGCTTGGGTGAATCAGAGTGAATGAACTTCAACAGGAGATCTTCTTCATGGTGCCTTTGTTCCTGTTCACAGGAGTGAGAATGATGGTGTCTCTGACACTGTGAAGAATATAAATTTTTTTTAATTATTTTTTGAGATTTTTTGCAATATACCTTTTAGGACTGCCACCAAATTATTGGCAACTCAAAAAGTGAAATTCTCGGGGCTATAGCGTCTTGACCCAATTAACTTTGGTGATATTGTTTTCACTGTCAGTGACTTGGTGCGAACCATTGTTAAATCCATAGGTGTAATCTCTTAGTGGTTTCTTATGTTCTGCATAATGCATAATAAAGATTATGAGGTCTTCAATAATCTCTTGAACACGCTACAAATTGGGAAAGTTAGAGCTTGTGAAATTGCTTGGGGGAGACAATACCTCTTGTGGTAAATTGTCAAACCACCGAAGACAATGTCGTTGAAAGAATTTACAAAATATCATTATATGATTGCGTCAGAGATGCTATGCATGGGCATCATAAGCTTCTTATTGAGGGGCCTTGAACTTCAATGGATGTAGTGAAGGGAGAGTCGTGGATGTGCTGATGCAGTGGGAGTAGCAATTTGGTACACTTTGGTATCCCTTACTTCAATAGGCTTTGCTTATTGCGGGGTCTGCATGAGTTAAGCAATGGATGTTGATGATTGTTGGAGGGAATCTTTGATGAGACTGGTGAGATTGACAATTTGTTAGTGAAGATCATCCAGTATAGGTGACCTACATCCACTATAAGTTTGTTTGGAGTTATTAATTCAATTTTTGATCTTGTGACAAGGAGCTTGATTAACACAAAGTAAGCCGCAATGGGAGAAATGGCGACGAAAAGGAGCTAATTCTTAGGAAGAAAATACGTGTTTTTTTATATTATAGTTTACAATCAAATTCTCAAAATAGCTCCCAAGAGAATAACAAGAAGGAGAAGCGGTTGTAATCTATCATGGTGAGTACGTTGAGGTACTCCTGGGAACTCTGTTAGTCAATGTATCTGTCCCGAGACGGCCCGGTGCATAGAATTAGTTAAGATGGGAATTGCGGTTGAATGATATTTATTATTTATTTTACTTTTCACAAAATATTTCAGAAACATTCAATATATATACAAGGGTCATTAATAATCCACAGGTACAATAAGGGAATTTAAATCAACCAACGGTAACTGATAATATATAAGTAATTTCTTAATCCACACAATCATATATTTCTATCCATAAGAAATTACAAATACGTCATATTAGTACCTATTAGCTGCGGTTTTCTTGTAAACCAAATCTCTCCTACCTGACATATCAATCTAAAATTTTTTCTTTTCCTGAAAAAAATAAGTAATTACATCATAAGTATGACTTTGTAAATAATTATGATTTAATATGTATTAAATTTTTATCTTATGCTATGCATGAACGACCAAAAGAAAATGCGGTCATTTTATTAAAGTTTTAAATTTATCTCTTCTGGTTTCACTTTTAAGTATCGACTATTTTTAACCTTTTTTAAAAGTATAACACTATTACCCCCATTTTTATGTTATACTCTATTGTAATAATTGAATTTTGAAATAATAATAATAATAACAATAATAACAAGAATAATAATAATAATAATAATAAACGGATGCTGTCGGATGGAGGAGACACACCCCTTGTAAGAAACTTATTTACCTTTTGCATTTTCCCCCATTCGAAAGCACATGAGTGAGAGACAGTGGAAGAGATCGAGAGCAAGAAAGAAGAGGAAGGAGTAGAGAGTGTCCCTTACCTGTTTTGACTTCGAGTCCTAGTCGAAGGAGAAAGAAGATCATGCGGCTTCGCGTTCTGCCCTAGGTCGGGATGCGACTGAAGACAGGAGAAGGGAGATTGTGTGGCTTGCTTGCAGAGGAAGAGGAGAAATTTTGCACGCTTATTGTCTATCCCAAGCCCTAGACGATCGAAGTTGTGGAGGAAGATAGAAGGCGAAAAATTTGAAGTTTTAAAGAAAGGAACTGTTTTTTCTTTTCGTCATTTATACATAACTTATCATAAGAGTTTAATGCATATTTGATTATAATTATTCACTAAGTCAGACTTATGGTTGTAATTAATGATTTCTTGAAAGTTTTAGCTTGATATGTCTGGTAGGAGAGACTTATTTTATGGGAGGAAGATTGCAGCTGATAGATACTAGTATGATATTTTTGTAATTTCTTATTGTACTGTTTCTTTTAGATAGATATATGTGGTTGTGTGGATAGAAATTTTACTTTTAGATTCTTTGTTACTGTTGGATTTAAATTTACTTATTGTCCTTGTGGATTATTAGCGGCTCTTTTGTATATATTGGAAGTTATGAAATCTTTTGTAGGAATTAAAATGAATTATTAATACCGTCCAACCGTAGTTCCCGCTTTTGTTAATTCTAAGCGCCGTGCCGAGTTGTGACAGTATCAGATTTCAAACTTCAAAGATTCGCTTCACAAATGATCATTTCTCCTTTCATGTGTTGCCGCCCCTTGGAAGAAGTTTGAAAACCTTTAGTTTTGTTGCGGGCTTCCTATCATGTGGCATGCTTGGAGTAGTGATACGAGTAGAGGGCCCTGATAATAGATGTAGACTAAGGACGGTATGCCATTATTCTGGACAAATTGTTAGGTTGTGGGAGGAAACTAGGAGATGATCATGGAAACTTGAACCCAAACAATGAGAATTTGATGATGCAGGGAAGTTGCTCTTACATTTTTTACAATGAACTCAGTTTAGACTGGTGAGAGAGGTATGCATCGGGTTGTAAATGTCCATGATATATTATGTGTGTCAAGGCTAATCATCAATTGAAATTTTCTAGGATTCAGCTCTCGGCCAACCGATGCTAGGACTTTCTTGAGTCAATTGATATTTTCAAGGATTTAGCTTGACGAACTACAATGGAAGCGGATGAAATTGAGAGAATCATTGGGGAGACCTACCAATGTGCAGACCAAGAGACCTTCTGAGGTCTCCTCATCGAGCAAAGTCAAAGACCATCTCCAGAGCTCTTAATAGGAAGAGCCTGGAGGCCAAGTGAAGATTCATATTGGGTGATCATGACACATGGAGCCCTAATATTCATATGTAGGGTTGTAATTGACTTCTAATATGTGTGATTTTTGAGATTACAATTGGTGATTGTGAAATGATGAACTGTTTGCGTAGTTCTTTTTATTAAGGAGCATGAGAGTGCTATTACTTATTTTTGGTAAATATAGTGAAGATTTAACCTTTAACGTAAATGATTAATAAAACATGCAAGGATGAAAAAATTCTGATTATCTACTCAAAATTTGGAAAAATATTTTTAGTTGTAGCAGTAAAATCTCCATTTATGTGAAAATGATAGGCTCCCATTGAATTCTGATTTGTTGGCTCCTCTGGATTAAAATTTGAACCTGTTATCTTTCAAAAAAATATGCTTCGTGACTGTAAATACCCTATTCATTATCATGGTTTTCACTAAAGCTTTCCTAAATTTATGCGTGTAGATATGATAATAACCACTTCATCTTATAGAGCCTTTGAGTGCTAACTTGTGCAGAAGATTTGAGCTTTAACCATGCAAATCATCACGGCAGTTCGCTTTAGTAATTCATTGTTCATTTTGTGTGATGACTTAGTGGCTTTAAGTTCTCCATCATTGAACCTTATTTTTTGCAACTACTTCTTCAGCTCAAATATAATTGGCTTCTTCCTAGTTTTCCATGCTCTATCATTAAAGCTTTTTGTCTCAGGAAATTGCAGGCTGTCTGTTTATTACCATGGGTTTCTGCATCTCTAAACCATTTAATTTGCACGCATCCTTGATTATTGTACTATGAAAAACAATTCTATATAAAGATCATTCGGATTACTTTATCGAGCATAATCTGATGTCTCTTACACTTTTTCAGATGCTATACCTTCTTACAGGGCCATGAAGTTGCAAATAATAGTTGCTATGAAGGCTATGCCTTTTTACTCCGCTTTTCCTACACTTTCAGAGCACCTAGTTGAAAGTGGATGGACCAAATGTTTCTCTAAGATCAGTGAGGTTGGCTGGCCTATGTATATTGTCTACTTGTTGACTTACCTTGTTCTATGTGAGTTTGGGGTCTACTGGATGCACAGGGAACTGCATGACATCAAATTTTTATATAAGCATCTACATGCAACTCATCACATCTACAATAAACAGAACACACTTTCTCCTTTCGCTGGTAAGTAATTTCTAACGAATTTATTCAATTGTCGACTTTTGTAAGGATCGAAGGCAATTTTAGCAATTAACCCTTTAGTATATGGCTGCCACAAAAGAAGATCACTCAATTGATCACCATATCCACAATTTTAGTAACACAAGAATGAAACTTTATTAACTGTGATTAAAATGCTGATGATCATTGAAATTTTAAGCGAGGTAACAAGTATCTGTTTGTCAAATGAATTTTCCCAAAAATGTTGTTTCTCTATTTTCAATGAAAATGAGAAAAATGTTAAAATGGTCACGGGATTATTTAAAGGCTGTGATTTTAGTCACGGTGTTTATAAAAATGTTAAATTAGTATTTAGTCTCTTTAATATGTGTTGAAACAATTTTGCCATGTAAATGTTTAAGGATTATTTCAAACAATAACTAAGGCTTCCTTTGAGAACTAGTCACGCCTCTGTTACATTTGCTCCGAACGCCAAAATATTTTCCCCGTGTATTTAGTGTGACTTTTGTCCTCATGGCGCGCCGATCGCAATAGTCTTTTATGGCCATTTCAAAATGCGATAACTTCGCCGCTGCCAACCTACCGCCCCTTCTTTCCATCTTTTGAAAAACAGCAAGATCCAAAATAGCCTTCGCAACCACTGCCTCCACCCTTTCCATTGCTGGAGAAGCTTATGTGCTACCAAAAACTTCCCATTTGCTGGATTTAGAGTTCCTTCGTAGAATCTGCTTCCAAAAGAGCCTTCATCAGAGGGACGGAAATAGAAAGCGACACTGTTGGCTTCCTTCCTCTTTCTTCTCCAAGCTTCTTCTCGTCCTTGAGCCCTTCAATGCTGAAAATGGAGAAATAAAAAAATAATTTTAAAAATGAACAATAAAGAATTAAATGGGGACCACCTACTGCTGCTGCGGTGGAGCGAAGTCTTCTGATATAAAAGTAGAAAAAGAAAGAGCTGCCTTCTGACACTACCATACGTAGCAATTTGATTTTTTTTTTTGTCCTTATAAGCAAAGTTTAGGGGTATCTTAGTCTTTTATTTAAATTCATGTCGGCGTTGTTTTGTGCCGTTGAAGTGCCCGTAAGAAGCTGTCGGTCGCCGGAATCGGAATCCCGTCGCCCGCTTCGGAAAGATCCTTCAACGAAAAGGAAGGAATCAACCGACCTCATATTTTTCATAGTTTGAACGAAAGAAGCATACACCTCAAGTCATGCACTTATCCCGAAAGACAAACACAAGACTTGAGGTGAGGCTCGATCAAATAAACTAAGAATATATGACGTCCGTTTGGTCATGCGAAACCATTATATTTGTCGATAAATTCACCTATTTAATATAAGCGAATTAAATAGGGCTTATTTTAAATTTGGTTCGAAAATCGCTCCTATAAAGGTAGCCTCATAGTTAATCACATCTTAAATGATCAAAATCACTTAAGAAACTCTCGATAAAAATCGGAAATATTATCTTCGAGGAGGCTAAAAGGATACGACTTTTCAACGTAATCGGACAAAGAGGTGTGAAAGGGATTGGCTCAAAATCGGAACATTTTATTATAGAATCCAAACGAGGAAGAACTGGGATGTCAAAGATCCAGTAGGCGAACCTCAGTGACTTCCAGCTATCCTATGATTTCGACTTGATTTAGGAGATATTAATCAAGTGTTTCATCCCGCTAATTTTATTAAATTAGAGCTTACATTTGTGTGAAACGATCACACGAATAAGCTTGAAGATGTGAGGATTTAGGTCGTAACGAACGACAACCCTGAATCCTAAAACGAGTTGGAGCTTATATCAGATACAGCAGCTATACAAATGCCCAAAGAGAGGTTGAGGATTTATGTCGCGTTAGAGCGGACAACCTCGAGGTCCCATGGATTGTTGTTAATCACTAAGGAATGGCTTAGTTGTTGTAGACGTGTTTCATTGTTGAAGATGGTCGTCGTCGCCCACCGCTAGCTCCAAGCTCCTTCGTCGTGAAGAGGTTGAGTTTTCAGGTGCTAGTCAAAATGTTCAATCAGTGACTCATGGTCGAGTTCTCCTAAACATCCTATGCAAGTATGTTTAAGTATTGTACAGATTCATGACAGGATATGTATATAAGACGGAGAGTAAGAAGAAAGACACGCAACAAGTATATAATGTAACGTCTACAACAGGAACAACATGCGATAGTAAGTATGAGTACAAAAGTGACTGGCTAACAAGATAAAGACGTACGATAGCAAGTATAAAAAGGTAACACGCGCAAACGTAAACAAACCCGTATACCCTGGAGGCCGTTATTTTCTTTCGTCTACCAATGCAAGTGTGCGCACATGAAAGCCAAGCAATGAAAATAAAATGTCGTCGAAAAACTCAAGAAAACAAAGTGATCGACCCACAACTGGAAAGCTCGAGAAAAGTAGTAAAAGTCACCAAAACTCCGAGAAAATCCTAAAAAGACCACGAGTGCTCTATCAAAAATCAAACGAAAACCCGAAGAAAACCGCAAGACTTCGGGCTGCAAGCAGCTCGAACCCATGTAAGATCGCTCGAAGGGTCGTCGAAGGCTACTTCGGTCACACGAGTGTATAAGTGCCCGTCACTCAACTGAGAAGGTGTCCAACTAAACCCGACTCGGAGAGTGTTCCCACCCAAGATCGATAATCAACAGTGTGACAATTAAATTTTATAATGTAGTTTTGAAATTTATATTTTTGATATGCATATGAGTTTCGATACGTACAAGAGAGTTTATATATTTTGATTGTGGTAGGGATATATTTTTTTATCGCGAAACGTAGTATCATATTCTTATCGATTTTGAAAATTATGATTGTCCACGAGTCGATTATTTCGTCGCAGTAAGATCGCTAACAATCCTAAGCAGGTACGGTGCCTTGCGCCACTAGCAGTGAATGATACCGTCATCCTACAGTTCACCAGGGCCCTGGACCGAGTCCCGATGTCGTAGGGACGGGATATCATTCTACTTCTATCACCTGCGCGTCTTTGCATCATCGCCGTCATCGCCCCAAAACAAAACAAAACAAAACCGACTCCGAGTGAAGCGGGAAAACACGTGTAAATCAATAAGGAGGGGACGAAGAGGAGATTAACCCACCTCCAGTCCCGAAAAGACTAAAACGGGAGGAAGGTTAATCCACTCACCCCTAAAACATGTAACAACAGAACGCTGAAAGCAGGGCCCGAGGTCCTTGAATCGGTCCCGAGGACGTCATTTTCTTACTCGGGCACGGTTGGATTATCCCCGAAATGGATATCCTTGCATTCGTATAAGGCCAAACGAAAAGCAAGTGACTCTCGAGAATCGTTTAAAAATCGATAAATCAAACGAGAAAAGAAGAGTAAAGTGACTCCGAGAAAACCGACTAAAGCCCCAGACTCATACTAAAATCCAGACCTCCCGACCCTCAATTGACTCTTTTCATTTGAAGTATAATTCTTGCAAATAGGACTACTCTCAGACTCCGGATTAAGCTCACAACAATGAATAGGAGAATAGGAAAACTTCCAATACATATGAAAGTGAGTGTACAAGTCCAAAAACCTCAAAACTAGCACCAATCCCACCAAATAAAATCTTTAAGAAAGTGCCTTAAGTATCAGTGCTCAATTCACTCCCATAAGCAAATGAGAAATGACTCTGAATTCATTTCCATCAACTCCAAGTTCAAACATAGCAATAAGCCAAGCCATCACCACATCAATCACCACCATGAGGCTCTCTGCCAAGGCCACAACAAAGGGGCAGCAATAAGTAAAGCCCCCATCCAGCCTCAAGATCATAAATCAACATCAAGAGGCTCACGGTCAAGGCAAATCAGACGAGGAGGAGGCTCACAAGTAAGGCTACAAGCAATGGGAGGGACTCACGGCAATCCCGTAGCAAGGAGCAACAGAAAAGTAAGGCCCTTCCCCTAAATTCCAAATTACCACAATGAAGCTCACGGCTAAATCCCAATGAGAAGACAAGCCCCATAAAATCAATTCAATCCCAAGTTCACCACAAAACATATAAAGGTATTTATCAAATAGCCATGGAGTTTAAATTCACCCAACTCCAAATTGAAACAGCCACCAACATCAAATCAAACCCGAAGAGCACCAAAGTCCTAACCCGAGCCAAGAGCCGGGCTCGAAATAGCATAAAATCAAGTCACGACGTTCCCCACTCCGAGCCAAAGCAAAAGAGGAGTTAAATGAGCCAAACCCAGGCCCATATAGGGTCGAACCCGAGCCATGGCTGAGCTGGAATGAAGCCGACTTCAATTCGAAAGCAATAATACAACAATGCCAAATGAAAACCGAGCCATATGAGGCCAAAATCCGGCTAGGATCAAGCTTAAAACAAAGAGTATAAAGAAAGTCTCAACAAAGCTCGATATAAGAATAAATCCAGAATACCAAAGTAAGCCCTCAAATAAGGAACAAATCAAATCAGCCAAGCTCCCAAACAAAGCCAAAATAAATTTCTCAAAGCATTGAAATAAGAGCAGCAAATATAGATCGAAATAGCCTCTCGGGTAAGGGTTAGGATAAGCCAACCGAGCCTCCAAGTGAGGCTATGACGAGCCACAATAAAGTTGGAACCAAACCTAGCATGAGGCCAAAACAAATACCTCCACATACTCAACATATCAAAATATAGAGCCACTACCTATTTATCATGAGAGTGAGCATGGGGCTCTTTCAAATTAAATTAAAACTCCACCCTAGCATGCTCTTTGATAAAGAAATGAAAGGAGTAGGAAATGAGCTTCACATGCATATAAAATTAAATAAATCCTTCCATGTTTCATATCAAGCTAAAGCGAGTAAGGAATATCTCAATGCCTATGTTAACATGCTTTGTACTTGCTTCAAATAATAACTTCACATAGAATCCTTCCTCACTATCTCTTACATGTATTTTTGTTTGATAAAGAAGAGATAGAAGTAAGGAATAAAATTCCACATGTATGTAGCCTTCAAATAAAACTTTCCATACTTCCATAAAGGGGCAAAAATGCAAGAAGCCCGATAACTAACCCCCCAAGCATTCAAAGCTTTGAAGCCATAAAATACCTTGCATGGGAAAAGTATAAATACTTCCAAATTGAGCTTAACACTCCCCTAGCATGTTCTCTAACAGATGAGAAATAGGAGGAGCAAAGAGACAAGCTCCATAAATATATAAAGCTGAATAAAACTTTCCATTCTTCATATCAAGTTAAAATATGCAAGAGACTTCCAAATTTCCACCTAAACATGCTTGCAAGCAAGGATAAGCATAAAGACTTTTCACATTCATTTAACATGCTTTTATAAAGGGATAAGGTACAAGGAACCCAAGAACCAAGCTTCCATATATTCAAAATGTAGAACCACCATATGCTTCATGTAAGGAAAAGTGTGAAACTTCTCAAACTAAAATAAGCCTCTTCTTAGCATGCAATCTTTGTGAGGGAAAGGTATAAAGAGCAAGGAACAAGCCCCCACATGTATATTGAAAAAGCCAAATAAATCCTTCCATGATTCATGCCAAGCAAAAGTGAGCAAGGGACATCTCAATACCCATCTTATCATGCTTGCAAAAGAGGAGCTAATATTGTTTTAAAATCATGCTTTCAATATATCGAAAGTAAAAGGACTAACTGCATACATGCGTTTTTTCATTTCCAACATGTATATTCTTTTTTAAAACAAATAAAACTTAAAGCATTGAGATCAAACAATCCATGAGCTTGCAAGAGGAGCTAATATTTGCTTTGAAACTATGTTTTCATGCTTTTGAATTGCTCTATATAGCAAGAGAAAGAGAAAAGAGCCTACCATATAGTATGCATGTGATTGTCTTAAACGAGTACCATAACTTATCCCTAAAACATGCTCAAATCCCTATTCTTACTCATGCTTCAAGCAATAGAACACCTCCAAACATTTGTATAAGATTATACCAAAGCATACCATTAGAGAGGGAGAGCAAGAAACTATCACTTTAAGCAATCAAACAAACCATTCCATAGTATATAAGCATCCGACCAAAGCATTGAACAGGAAGAACCGAACAACAGCAGGGTTACGGGCTCCCTGGGCCAAACCGAGAAGAATAGAGGGGAGGAAGGAGGTTACCAGACAATGTAGAGCATACAAACAAAGCAAGGATTCAGGTACCAACACTTCCCCTCCAAGATGAAAATTCGGCCAGCCCCCACCTCATCCCAGAATGGAGCATTTATAGGCAGGGGAGGGAAGAGGAGGACTCAAGGCAGCCACAAAATCACAAAAATAATATATCCAAACTCACTTGGTCGCCATGGATAAGAAGAAAGCATGGATGAGATCATCCACTCGCATCTCACGCAAGGAAGGAGAGCGAGGAAGATGGGCCGCGACGGATAAGCATCGGGAGGAGTCGGGTGAGACAGAGGGAGATGGGGAAAAGATACTGCAGGGAGCCGCAGGGAAGGTGCTCGAGTGCGCACAGAGAGCAGGCCCGAATCCATCGCAGATAAGATAAGGAGTGGAGGAAACCACGCGCGGCTCGAGGAGCCAACGGCTATGGCAGTGGGGAAGAGTCGAGCGCGGGAGATGAGGCGCAGAGGACTCTCGCGGGACCAAGGCACGGGAGACGGGCTAGCCGAACGAGTTGAATGGGGGAAGGGTAGGATTTAGGGCTTAATTTTATAATTTAAAGGATTTAATATTAATTTATTTTAAAAATGCGCCCCGAACCCTAACTTTCGCACTCGATGGGCTATCGTCGCAAACTTAACGTCGATTTTAAGTGAAACCGACGTTCCGGACGCATCGGCGCAGTCCGTTTCGTCGTCCGAGGTCGTCTGGGCAACCTCGTCGACGAGCACGTCAAAATTGCGTCGAAATTTGGTATCGTCGCAAAGCTCGACTCGAGTCCGATCGATCAGAATGGTGCGTGTGTAAGATGTGCACGAGGCTGTCCTAATGTCCAGGGTCCTATAGGGACTCAATTTGAACTCCTGACATCAATTTCGACGGCCATGATGATCAACTAGTACGGAATCTCGTACGGATTTCAAAGAGTAACGAAGTGGCTTCCGGACACTCTAAAACGAGGTGGGTCCCATCGCTAGGAATCTAGGATCGTCGGGGAAGCTCCTGAGGCTAGAATCCTAAATCTAGGAGGAATACTAAACCTCGACAAAAAGTGAGGTCAACAATTCATTTTATTGAAAAGTTGGTAAAAAATTTTCTATTCAAACAAAACGCGTACTTAATCAATTGTAACTTTAACAATGATAATGTGCTCTCAAACGGAGCCTAAAAGATTATAGGGACTAATTTGAATTTTTATAGTCTCTAGAGCTAAAGGGAGACCACCTGCTACTACTGCGATGGAGTGAAGTCTTCTGATATAAAAGTAGAAAATGAAAGAGCTGCCTTCGAACACTAACATACACAAAAATTTGGTTTTTTTGTCCTGGTTAGCAAACTTTAGGGGTATATTAGTCTTTTATTTAAATTCATAGTGTTGAAAAGTTGGTAGAAAATTTTGTATTCGAACAAGACACCTATTTAGGGCTTGTTTGGGACAACTTATTTGATGCGGTGGCGTTTTAAAAACACAGCAGACCTGTTTGGGTAAACTGCGTTTTGACAGGTTATGCGTTTCAAAACGCTGAGAACAGCGTTTTCACACCACACCTATCTAGGTGTGGTGGCAGTTTTCTGGCTGTGAATTAATTTTTTCAAAAAAATAAAAATTTGTAATAGCCACCGCACCTAACTTAGCAACAGATTATCTTTAATCAGCTTATCAGCAGATTATTCAATAAGTTGCATCTGCTCCAAACAGACCCTCAATCAATTGTAACTTTAACAGTGATAATGTACTCTCAAACGAAGCCTAAAAGATTCTAGGGACTAATTTGAATTTTTATAGTCTCTGGAGCCTAAAATGATTTTAATATTTAGTTTTTTACTGAATTAATATGGAATGTATGACGGTTCTATCATCTTGAGTGTACCATTGGATCCAATCCACCAATTGCAGAAGGCATAAGCCATGATTGTCTAAAGAATCTAATTACTAAGTCTTAGTTGCCACACCTAATGTATCACAAGTAGTTCAGGGTGAAAATGTATTGAAGATGCACATTCTAAACCGGCATCAACTTGCTTATTGATAGATTGTTGGGTGTAGGGTAGGGTGTGTCAGTTTTCGCTGGTTTATTTAGGGGCACAAATCTTGACTATTTGCGGTTTAAAGGTTCTAGAAATGATTAGTCTCGTGCAAGGGAAAATGAAGGTGAGTGGGAGAATGATTAGTCTCGTGCAAGGGAAAATGAAGGATAGATGAGGCTTGGGGATAGCTGACACGTACTCATCTCACAAAGTGACCATGCAATGAGAGAGCGCGTTGAAGTTGCATGGCTGTAATTATCCACAAGTGGCATGTTGCGTTTGACAGCTACAATTGGCTGAGTTGAATTTGAGTTGATGTGCGAGGAAGGGGGAAATAAAGAATGCAAATATTTAAAAGTTTTAATATTAATCTATTAATGATTTTTTTATTTTTCACTCAATTATTCTTTTATGCTTTGATGAAGCGAGTTACTTTTTATATTTAGTTTACATTTAATGAGAATAGAAACTTATTCGAGGGGGGCTGGTCACAACTCTATCTCAAAATATCCCAGCTCAGCTCAACCCAAAATGGATTTTCAATGAGAATTGGGTCAACTAAAGATAAGTTAAATCATACCTACAAAGTAGGAAATTATTAGTTGCTTTATAAAGACCTGAGAAACTTTAGAATCTACTTCAACTTTTAACTAATGTTCTCACCCATGTTTTTGAAAAAGAAAAAACGAAAAAAAAAATTATTGCCATTTGCCAAGAAGAATTTTCCCATCAAATGTGACACGCTATAACAAATGTGACATGTTACTCTAGTGGGGCACATTTCTTGCACCCATTCTCGCATGATCTTAACTTTAGACTAGATTGTAGGTGTCAGAGGTACTTTTACTTGTCCTTGACAATTTAAGTTGATGTTCAATACATATGGTGTTCAATTCGACCATTAAATTTTCCAAGTCAGTGCATAGTTATGTTGACTCGATATTTGGGCTTGTAAGCTTAGGGTGCCAGTCTTTTATTTAGTCATATTGCATGAAGACTTGATATTCAAGCTCAATTCTTTGGTTGAAATATGCATGTGTTAATTCAACTTCTGGAGCTTGTTGAATCAATAACACAACTCGACCTTTAGACTCATGAGCTAAAGGAATCTGTTAGTTCGGCCATTGAGCTTATTAAAACAAGGTTTGATATTTGTGCATGGTCTTTTAGACTTGTTGGGCATGGCATTTATAAGTTGATTCTGCTAGTAGATCTTGTTAAATACGCTAGATAGTTTAGCCTTTAGGATTATCAGCTGAGTAATTTTTTGTCAATTTGACCTATAAGCTTGTTTAATTTGAAGTTGATGTTCAAGCTTTGTTCTTTGACTTGTTGAGCTTAAATTTGTTGTGTCGACTCTGCTGTTGAAGCTCGTTGAATCTGTGGGATAGCTTGGCCCTTTGGCTTATGAGTTGAAAATTTTCGTTAATCCAGCCCCTATGCTTGATCTAGTACTTGATGTTCAATATTTGTCCTTGAACTTGTTGATGAAGGGCCTTTCTTTATTTTGATCAAAATTTTCACCAACATGATAATATAGGTCTTTGATACACAAGGACTAGTTCCTCAACCTTGAAGCTTCTAAGATAAACTATATGATCATGAGACTGGGCCATCCTTGCCTATCTGTTTTCGAAATTTTGTCGGAATTGAAATCAAACTTTATCTTAGGATTTATGCCCTTCGAGTTGTAGATGAATATTCTCTTCTTGTGTGAGTTTGTAGTGGATGGCAATAGGAAGTAAAGATAGTTCAATCTCAACATAAAGAATCGTCTCTGTTTTAGGCACAATGGAATCTGGAGAGGTCTGCATTGTAGATTTATATGTGATGTAATAGGCCCAAAGAGTTTTTGTTAGTTTTGTCATGCCATTCTTCATATTTGGGAGAAATTTTTTTTATTAGTTTTACCATGGTCTTATTGAATGTCTTGGCCAAATAACTGGCCTTTAACTTGTATATTGAAGTATAAAACCAATCTAGGTAAGGCCTAATGACCACAACAAGTTTGTCTTTAATCAAAGCCAGTTTAAGGTTGTGACTATGCCATGTCTTCAATGATTACAATGTATTTATGCACGAATTTGGTCACCAATCTCTTTAATTAAAAATTATTGTGGAATGTTTCTTAAATCCTTTGTGGATCTGTTGGCATGATTTGGTGATTATAGCATGTTTGTCATTACTTAAAATCATATAAGGATCTCTATCATATGAACGATCTATTTTGATGCAAAGTGGACATGTCAATGCAATTAGAAGAATTGAATCGATACCCTACTTGCAATGCTAGATGAAACTAATAACAAAGTTAGCTCAGGACATGTTAACTTTTACATAAGACCCTACATATTATACCAAGTTCGTGGATGCTTGAACGGCTAGTGTTTGAGCTTAGATATAATGGCCTTTTCCCACGTTGCAACGTATTGTTCCTTCCTATTCTTTATCAAGTTAAACCTTGTCATTTTAACATCCTTGGTGTAACTTCTCAGGAGGTTATTTATCCTTAAAATGCTCCATCTTGAGCATGCTTAATTATGGAGTTCCCATTGAAACACCACTTGTTTCACCAAAGGAGTTTTGCATATTTTGGTCAATTCCTTTGTATCTACAGCCCAACAAGGGAGATATAGTTTTGTTTTACCCCCTTTCCCCACCAAAGCTTGTTATGCTAAAAGCTCACTTGAAGTTTCTTCTTATTCTGGCCTTAGCTCTGACAATCACTAACTATGCTCTTCAGATTGCACTCTTCGAATTCAGTGTGCCATTGAGCTATGAACTTCTTCTTGGTTCATCTCTGAACTAGCTATCATATGTATTATATAATAATCTGGACCACACTATGTGAAGCATTGTTTGTTTTTGTCTAATATGTCCCATGTCAAGTTCAACATCACAATTTACCATTCCCGTTATAACTTTCGAAGTGGTCGCCTATGCCAAGAATACACCATGAGCATGATTCTTTGGAGTTTTCAATGAAATTCTACTTGTTACAACAAAAGATATAACACATATTTGGTATAACCCTTTATTTATTTTGCTTAGTAACCTTTCTTCCTATTCTGATGTGATATATAGTTTATTTCTATCATCATTTTTCTTAAGAAGCCTGTCACCTTTAAGACCTGCCATCTTTCGAAGGATCCATTCCTTATTCAAAGCGTCAGCCTCAATGATCACTCCCAAATCTCTCGAGTATTTGTGTTGCTATAGTGATTGATTACTTTGAATTGTAAAATGGAGATGATATATGTGATGAATGGTGACATTTTAATGTGTTATCATTATCTTAGTTTAAGAAATGTCAAATCTTCTCAAAATTATATTTGTCAATTCATTGTGTAAGTTTTGATCCATCTTTACTAATACACTATATTTATGATGTGATACGTAGGGGTGTAAACGAACCGAACACGAACGAACAGAGCTAGTGTTCGTGTTTGAAATATTCAAACACATCACTGTTCGTGTTTGGTTCGTTTAACAAACCGAACGAAAAAAATTTGTTCGCGTTCGTCTCGTTTGCTTATCGAACGAATCGAACACGGACTTCCTGGCGAACCGAACACGAACTATTCTCGAACAACGAGCTTTTTTGACAGCCATAACTTTGATAGCATACTTCCTCAAAATGAAGTAAATTGATCAGGTATTCCGTACACATAAGGTAATTCATACTTCCTCAAAATGAAGCAAACCAAATAAGGCGTTTAGGGTTTTGTTTTGAGTTTTATTTTAATATATAGTATAGCATATTAATTATAATATTATAATATTTATATTAATATAATTAATACTATAATATTATTAGTGTTATTAATAATTTATCATATATTATAATTTATAGAAGTTTAATTATTTAAAATATGATAAATCGTTATAATATATAATTATTTTTAAAATATCATAATTTTTTAATATATAATTATTTTAAATTATTTTATATTTCGAACAATAACGAACCGAACACGAACGAACACATCACTGTTCGTGTTTAGTTCGTTTAACAAACCGAACGAAAAAAATTGTTCGTGTTCGTCTCGTTTGCTTATCGAACGAACCGAACACAAACTTCTTGGCGAACCAAACACGAACTGTTCGCGAACAACGAGCTTTTTTGACAGCCCTAGTGATACGTTTAGGTTGTCCATCGTCGACTACCCTGCTTGCTATTGCCTGCTCAAAACTTAATCATTAGGTGTTTCCATATTATCTTTTAGATAATTATGAAAAGGGGAAGTTACATATCACATCTAAGGTTTTATTTTTACAAACACAACATTTTATTTAGGATGAAAAGATGGATTTGTCTCTTAAAAGGTGATAATGAGTGCTATTTTTCATATACTTGTAAATAAGAAAGTGTTGAGGTGAGATATATAAATCCATAAGAATTGGGTGTTCTTTATGTAAATGTCCCTTATAAAAAATATGTGGATGAAGGATGAAAATGTAAAGATATTTTTAAATTGAGTGATTTTTCCTTATCTTGATAATCCTTGGAGAAGTTTTGTTCGACATGTGAAAAAACTGCATAATGAAAAAAAGAAGATTAAGAAAAATAATTGCACTTATGACATTATAAACGAATGGTCCATCTATATCTTTACATTGGTGGTATGTAAGGGAAAGAATTAATGTTGTTACATCATAATCTGCTGAGTCATGGAGGACATAATTGAGCATAATTACAGTTATTTATCATAATCTGTTGGGAAGAAGGAAGAGGACATACTCGATGAAAACAGTAAGGTTATTATATTTAATCCATTGGGCCTTTTTGTTTTTCCGTTGTGTTGTTGGATGGAACTCTATCCTCTATAGAAGATGTTCCAAAAATTGATGCGGAAAATTAGAACAAGGATGGCTATTCACAAAATATTGGCACAACAATAATAAGGACTGGCAACTGTATGATATTGAACGACATATTTTGGAATATTATAAATGTCACAACTCTAATAAGGACAATAATCACGTGCAAAAAAAAAAAATGCCGATGAACTGTGTGAAGAGAAAGAGAATTTAATGAAATTATTTAATGTAATAAGACTATATGGATGCTTTTTAATAACAAGAATAATGGTGTAAAAAGGAAATAATTGTAGAACATGATTGAAATTATTTTATTAGAATCTCTTAAAACGGGTTTGGATTGGATCTGATAGCTGGACATCTAGATAAATCTGCAGATCCAGAGTTCAATCTTTATTCAAAATTTTGGTTTTCTGGTGCTCTTCCTGGCAAGTTGCATCATCTTTATTAAAATTTCTGTTAATCTGGTGGCTTTCTTAACAAGTTTCATTATCTTTAATCAAAATTATGCTGGTCTGGTTCTCTTTCAGGTACTATCCATTAGCTTTATTAAAAGATAAAGTTTCAAAATAGTCACTTGACTATTTATATAGGGCCATTTTAGTCTGAGAAGCTATAAATGAGTCAAATTAGTTCTCATTCTTTTTTAATATGGAGGACTACTTCTATGGAATTTGGCTTTAAAATGGCTCCCTGCAAGAGTTAGGGGACTATTTTGGTACTTTCTCTTTTACAAGAAAATATGTTGGTTCCAGGTTATATCTTAGATCAGCATGTTTGAAAATGTGAACCTTAAGCAGGTTCCCTTGAAATTTCTTGTTGAAATTCAAGTTTTTTGGACTTAACCTTGACATCCATGTTGCTAATAATTCAATATAGTGCTGTAGTTATTTTTTTGGGAAATTTACATACATACCATCCAATCCTTATGTATTTACATATCTAACACATATACTTTTTTTTTAAAACATTTATAGCACCTAAATCTTTCATATCACATAAAAAAATACCACTATTTTAACTTTTAACATGTGAAATACACCTTTTCATGCTTAGGTAAAGTGGCGTATATGTAAAAATTGAAGTTTAGGTGTTATATATGTAAATAGATAGGAATTGAGTGGTATATATCTAAATCTTCCTTTATTTTATCAAACAATTTCATCTTTTGCAGTGCACTCGGTTTGTTCCCTTTGATGGCAGATTTCCTTATTATCAAACTGTTAACAATTTCATCAAGACTGTAGCATTGTGCTACCATAATATCTTCACTCACCACTGTGTTTGTAGCCTAAAGGGCGTATCAATGCTGCAAAAAATTAAGATAAAAGAAAACAGGAAGCCGCTCAAACCTAATCCATTACAACTGTTCCTACGGCAATCCTTTTGCATCCTGGTATTTCATGCAATTATAAAAATGTTTCTTATAATGTTCTCTGCATCTCCAGGGCTGGCTTTCAATCCTTTGGATGGAATCCTGCAGGCTGTCCCTCACGTTATATGCCTCTTCCTGGTTCCAACACACTTCACAACACACATAATTCTCCTTTTCTGTGAAGCAATCTGGACAGCCAATATTCATGACTGCATTCATGGTAAAATCTGGCCGGTGATGGGTGCCGGTTACCACACGATCCACCACACGACCTACCGCCACAACTATGGGCATTACACCATATGGATGGACTGGTTGTTCGGAACTCTTCGCGACCCAGAGGATGAATTCAAGAGCGAATAATAAGTGGTGTGGTCCTCTTGATCTTCTTTTACTAAGTATGTTTATACATGTTTCCTACGGTGTTTTACTTCCCAGTTATCATGGCATTCTGGTTCTTGTGTCCCTTTAGTGACTTTTTCGTCTTCGGTTGTCTTTTTCTTGTCTCTTTTTTTTTTATGTATTTTGATTCAGTAAAGCAAGTGTCATCTGTTAACATGAAGAGAATGTGTGCTTGCTTTTGGTATTATTTGGTTGTTTTTTTTCTCTTCTTATTATGTTACCTGGGCTTGAATAAGCTAGCAAATAAACTCTGTTGTTATTGGTTCTATGGTAAGAAATGTAATGATGTAAATGTGTTAATTATAATAATTTTGCTTATCAAAATTTATGTTTATTTATTTGATATCTATGTAGGTGACCTAGCTTTTGTTAGAACTGTGATAAAACTTGACACAAAATGAACATACAAGTTTTTGTAGATGTTTTTGTAGTTCACTTGTAACCACAGCAGTGCGCTGGATTACATGGATATCACACAATTCTCTTATGTATTTACACATCCTAAAGTGTTATATTTACATTTATAACATCTTGGTGTCATAAATCTATACATAAAAAGATGCATTTCAGTTTTAAAAAGATAGTGGTGGTAGTATTTCTGATGTTATGTTAGATATTTATTTTTTATGCATGTAAATATGAATGTTTACGTGTTAGATATGTAAGTTTTTATGTAAATTCCCTTTTTTTTCATACAAACAATATAAGAACAGAGATGCTATCTTGTTTATATCATGCATTGAGTTCATCAGAAGCACAAATCACTTGTTGCAAAAATAAGACTTGAATGACGGTGGTTATATTTAGGCCTTCTTCCACTCAACTTTCTTACCATTAATCTTGCGCAAGAACTCATAACACTTCACTAGAAACTTATATATCTTTAACAATTTGTGATGTTCAAATTCATGTCTATGAATATTGTTATCATTGAGGCACATTTACATATATACCATCAATTCTTATGTATTCACTTATCTAACACCTAAACTTTATTTTTATCATTTATACCACCTAAATCTTTTTGAATCACATCTACAATATTACTATTTTTACTTTTAAAAGATGATACACCTTGTGTAAAGTGGCATATATGTAAAAATTAAAGTTTTGGTGTTAGATATGTAAATACTTAGGAACTGTGTGGTATATATGTGAATCTTCCAAAAATATTCAATCATCGTCATCATAGCCTATTGGCTTGGAATTCAACTATAATGGCCCGTTTGGGGCAGCTTATTTGGTGTGGTGGCGTTCTGAAAACGCACTAGACCTGTTTGGGTAAACTAAGTTTTGACAGCTTATGTTTTATCAAAACGCTGAAAGCAGTATTTTCACACTGCACATATCTTGGTGTGATGACAGCTTTCTGACAGCGGTCTGGCTTTTCCAAAAAAAAGTAAAAATTTGTAATAGCCAATGCATCTAGCTTATCAACAGATTATTTTTAATCAATTTATTAGCAGATTATTCACTAAGCTGCAATTGCCCCCAACAGATGTTATGGAGCACCATTTGCTTTTTTATTGTTGGATGCTTTAACACATTAGAGCCATCTCTTTTCATATAATATTTAAAGATTATAGTTAGAGTAAGTATATTATAATAATAGGGGTCATAAAGTAGATGTTAGGTAAAGGGTAATTTCTGAAAGATTTATAGTTAGCTAAAATGTGGGCTTGTATGAGTTAGGCAATTTTATTTCTATCTTTAATTCTTAATAGATTTGCGTTAGGATCGCTACATCTTTTCTTGTATAAGTTTTGATGTGATTATGACATTGAAGTGGTTTTAAATATCATACTTTAGGTGTTAAATTCATAAATACGTAAGAAAGTGAACCATTATTCAAATCTTGTATATATACGGGGCTTTTATATAAACCTTCACTCTCTCCTCTTCACAATTGTACATTTTACTTGTGGATTGTCACATGACTTCCCCAATTTATTGATTTTCATAGATCCCACATGTCTTCTTCATCCACTGCTTTAATTAGTAGCCATGGACATGTTTGCAATCTACTCACTCATGCACATCTCGTCAACCCTAGCTATCCTCAATTTAGTAGCCATGATATGTTTTCCTTCAAATTCGCCATTATTTTCTACTTGCCAATGCATCACTCTAAGGGAAGGGGTTTCACCCTCCTACATCGTGACAACAATACACTCACTAAATTTTCAATGATGTTGAGTATCAAGATCTTAATACATTCCTAGTTGCCAGTGCAATCACTCATCTCGCTATGTAGCACACACCTGAATATAATGGATACTCCAAAAGATGTTATTGACATAAATGCTGAAACTGGTATTTTTTCTTAGGTTTATCCATTTATTCTGCCTTTCTAGTAGGCTCACACTTTCTCTCTGGCAATCTCCTTGATAATTTATCTATCTTCACCACACCAAATCTCTTCTACATGAATAATGCTTTGGCTCGCCTACAAACTATTCTAAGCTTAACGTGTTTGGATGCCTTTGTTACCATTACTTTACCTGTATATCTCAAATAAATTTGTTTCTCGTTCCAAAGCATACACCTTTTATTTATTTATTTATTTTTTGCCTCGCTATTTTTACAGCACTATATCGAAAATCTACATTCAATTTTATTTACAGTTTATTGAGTATTTTGATGTTGCATCTCTATCCTTATCTTATGACAACTTTGAAAAAATAATCTCCTTGTAATACCCGAATAAATGGACTCCATCCATAGCATTCCTCTTTGCAACACCATAAGCTATCCTTAAACTGAACAAACAACACCTGAACCATCTACTTCCATAATAAAATCAAGACTTTCTTTTACGTCGCCTACCTGACCCTCCTCCCGCCATAACAACGCTCTCCGTGGCAACTCGCGTCAAATGCACGTCCTTAAACTAATCCAAAAACTCACTCCTGTAGGTTAAAACTAAAACAATCATTTGACCTTGAACCCTACCATCATCACCCAAGCACATATAGATCTTAGTTGTTATATAGTTGCCTTAGATGAATATGATGCTCTTGGTTGAAATGGAATATGACAACTTGTTTGCTCACCCCTACGCTCAATTTGGTTGAGTTCAAGTAGATTTTTAGGGTCAAATATACTTATAATGGCTTTATTAATATCAAGTCATCACACCATCTGCCTTTCTTCTAGAGTTACAATACTGTCTAGCATTTTTTACTTTATTATTCTTCTAATTCATCCATTTATGCAACAATCCACCACTACTGATATATTTTTTTTACAACAAGATGACTAATGTGCAATCTAAATAGTACTATTGATCATAGTTTTTTTCTTCACTATATCATACGACTTTAACTTGTGTCGACCATTTAGATCATGTTTACGTTGTGTATCTTAATTAAAATACTATCCCTTCAACTGCCATGAAATAAAGTATTGTCGTTCGCTCCCCCGCTCCACTTCCACCACAACTACTAATCTTTAATGACTTTGTTCCTCAACTTTCGAACTTGATATTCACCTTCCTTCATCCCCTATGATTTTATTGTGAAAACATAACAATCATTCATCTCTTTATGAACATCATGTTATATTAATGGATGAGATGTGCTAATAAGTTTAAAATGGCGCGCCTTCATATGGTTTTCTCGTGATTGATCTAATTAGGGGATGCTTTCACCAAATCATGTGTGTGCTCACATCTGGAGTGTAAAGGTTTGGAAAAACTATTACGTGCAGAGTCTGTATGCATGATGATTCAGCTGACAATTATTATACACATGTTATATATAATACATGGGGTTCACGTACATACAGACTTCATACGTAATATTGTGCCCAAGGTTTGACTCTGAGCTCCATCTCGGGGGAACATGTTGAAAGAATTTAAAAAATTATTTACATACATACAAATTAATTCTTTTGTATTTACATATCAAACACCTAAACTTCAATTTTTACACATGCCACCATAACTATGCATAAATAAGTGTATTTCATTTCTTAAAATTTAGTGATATTTTTGGTGTGATATAATAGATTTTGGTGGTATGAATGTAAAAGGTAAAGGATAGGTGTAAGATAGGTAAATACATAAGAATTGGGTGGTATGTATGTAAATGGCCCAAAAATTAAATGCATTTGGTTATAATTAATTTGTCAACTTTCTTGTTTGTAAATTTTCAGTTGGCCTAAAATTAATTTATATTATACTTATCTAAATTAAATTCTATACCATGGCTTAAATTTTTTTGACTTAGAAAAGTGACCCATTATTCTAAATAGATATACGATTCGAAAGTCATAGCGTATACATAGTTGTATCGAAAAATTAAACCTCTAGGTTGTACTAACTAAAAATTATTTTAATAAATAATATGATGTGAAAGTCGTGGTATACAATATGATTGTACTAGATGTTTTTCTTCAGTACAATTGAGTTGTACTGAGTAAAAAGCTATCCAAATAAATAATTCGATATTAAAATCATAGTGTACGACATGGTTGTACTTAAGAAACCTCAAGTACAATTATGTTGTACACTATACGGGTCGAGCTTCTCCGCTTTTTAAAGAATAAAATAATATTTTATATATTTAACGCGAATCAAATTTTAATTAGAGTCCGGATGTAACTCTACGTACTCTTATCTGAAGTCCTGTACTCTTACGTCCAAACTCTGAACGTAATATTTTCTCGAAATAACTAACTCTTTACTTAAAAAAGAAGTTAGTAAAACTAATGGGAATACTGTGAATTGTGTGTGTTGTAAATGGTCTGAATATGAGAGAATTGAGACTCGTTTGTGCCCGACTCGTTTGCATTAATATCTATTTGAGGTCGACTTGTTTTAGAATTATGCTAGTGATTAATTTGTTCTTGTTCAACTCGATATTGCACGAATTTGCTCGTGATCGGTTAGAATCAGGCTTGTTCAATTTGTTTGCTCGAATGTGGCTAGAGTCGGCTCGTGAACTAGCTCAAATTTATTATAAAATCTGAAGCATTCTTTGAATTTTTAAGATTAAATCTGTGATAGAAATTTTAGATAAAAATAGCACAACACATAAAACAATTTATTAATAGAAAATTAAAATTATTAAATTACAATATTAATTAGACATAAACATAGCAAGACACATAAAAAACTTTATTAAGAGAAATTTAAAATTATAATTAATTACAATATATATATATATATATATATATATATATATATATATATATATATATATATATTACAAAAAAAAGGAATCAATATTTGAGTATGGTGGGCCCTAAATACTGATTCCCTTTGCGCTCGAGTGCCCATGATGGGGTGTCTGCGTCATGTGCCTATTATTCGAGAACCCCGTACCATAGGAGATCGAACCTTCGACTTGAGGGGACTTACAGTGAACCGCGCCAACCAACAAACCAAGACTAAAATTATTTATTTTAAGCTGAAACGACTCAAACACAATTGAAGAAATGTTTGTTCATGTTCAGCTTATTATAATTAATCAAGCTTAACGATTTGTCCGTGCTCAACTCGCTTACTTAACGAAACGATTCAAAAACACGTTATTTAACTGGCCAGACATAAGTTGTTCGTGAACAACGAACATTTTGACACCCATAAATTTACGATAAAATAGTTGTGGGTTGTGAAATTGAAGTTGAATGGGATACATTTCAATTTGAACTAGAAGTGTAAGTTCTTGATTAGTTCATTTATTTATGGAATAAATAAATATATATATATATATGTGTGTGTGTGTGTATATATATATATATATATATATATATATATATATATATATATATATATATATATATATATATATATATATATATATATTTACGATAAAATATTATATCAAGAGTTCTCAATGCAAAACGATGTATAAGCTATCAATCGCAATACTGTACGTGTACGATCAGACCATGCAGCATTAAAGCTTTTTTTTTTTTTTGTATTCAGTGAGGTTGAATCATACACGTAGCAAATTGTGATTGGAGTCCTGCTGTAGTTTTGGATCAAAACTCCTGACATAATATTTTTTCAAAATTTACGTCACAATATGTTATAAGTTTAAATATCAAATTTTGGGCATTAGATATGTAAATAAGCAAGAATTGTGCAGTATGTATATAAATTTCTTAATCAAATATCCTCAAAAGAAGCATTCCTATTCTCAAGGTTATCCTTCTCCATTCACCAAGATATACCAATCTCAGAGTTCATGTAACAGAGAATCAGATACAATTCTCTGCAAATGGTTTTTCTCATCAAAATCAAATCTTTACACATATATAAACATATAAATCCCCAATCCCAACCAACATTATAAAATCAAACCAACCATGTCCGGCCGCAAGAAACAACCATTTCGCTTCTGGTTTCCTCCATGGAGAAGCCCAACACAAGCTCCAAAACAACCAAAACCTCCACCCATTCCCTCCCAATTGCCACCACCTTCTCCTCCTTCCCCGCCACAACTCGATGTTGCTCGAACAGAATCGCCGCCGCCATCACCTGCGCCGCCGCCATCACCTTCGTCGCTGCCATCACCTTCGCCGTCGCCACCGAGAATTCCTTCCTCCCCAAGTCCGGAAAGAAGAGAACTGCCTCCACAAGATGAACCACCAAGAGCTCAAGTTGATTCAGAGGAAGAGAAAACCAGAACAGAATTTGAATCAGAACGAGTTACAGAAACTGAAACTAGTAGTGTTGAGCCAACCTCAGCTGAATTAGCTGAGGAGATGAAACCGGGGGTGAATATGGAGGCTCAGAAAGATTCTGAAGCTCGGTCAGAAAAGATTCAAGAAGAAAAACCTGAACTTGATTCAGAAACTCAACAGCAGGAGGAGATGAGTCCTACTGAAACTAAACAATTAACTGAAGAATTTCAGTCCAAAGAAGGAGAAGCAGCTGAGGAGGAAGTCAGAGAACAGACGAAGAAGGAAAGCGAGCCAAAAATCTCAGTCAAGGTATCCGATTTAATTTCACCAGTTAGAACTAAAGAACAAGAAACACCTGAAGAATCAAAAAATGGCGCTTTTAAAGAATCAATAAGACAGAAATCCGCCATGAAAGAAAGAACGATTGCCATTTCCACCAGGCCACACGTTTCTCCTCATGAGCAGAAAGAACTTAAAGATGGACTCTCCAGATTAGTTCAGAAACATCAAAATAAGTTGGGAAATGAACAAGGTGTGAATATTATAACATTAGCCAGCGAAAACCAGGGAGCAGTCATGTTCATAGGCCATGAAACTCATCCATGGAAGAAGGCAGGGAAGAGCATTGAAACAAAGGAAGATGATTTCCATAACGTCAGAGGAAATCAGCCCATTATTGCTAGTATAAACAGTAATGTGCAGGGCATAAACAGCTCAATCATGGATGAAACTAAGTACAGAGAGAGAAACCCAGGAGTTCATATGACTATCACAACCAAACCAACTGCGCCAGTGAGCTTCAGAGAGAAAGCAGAATTAAAAAAGGCAACTTCCAGCATTTCTGCACCGCAGATGCTAACTTATGAGCCTAATATCAGAAGGCGATGCCTCAGAGCTCTCTTTATGGAGTCGAGTGAAGAAGATGAGAAGAATTTACAGAAGACCCGACGCCATGGCTGCCGGTTCAGTTGTGATGACAAAAGGAAGGGTAAGGTAGAAGACAGTGGAGCTTGAAGAAAGATATGAGCTTGCTGTTCCTGAAGATTCAAAAGCTCAAGCTTTGCTGATTTGAACTATGTAAATTAGTCTTAACTTGAAAAATCAGTATTATCTGTAATCATGGAGTCGCCATTAGAGAAGCTCTTGGATGAATGTGGTTGTTATTAAAGAGATAAGAGTGAAGACAATAAATATTAATTATCTTAAACATCTACAAAATTGTTACTATAATGCTAAATTTAATGAAATTTTAAGATGATTTGATTATTCATCAAATATATTAAACTAACATCCCAAAAGATAATTCAGCATGAAGTAAATACTTCATGGTCTAGAGAAGTTGAATTTAATAAAATTTTCTGAGCATTTAGAGAAATATTGAAGTATTTGATTTTAATAAAAAAACATGAAAGTAATGAATCCTGTGAGGAGCATTACAAGCAATCTAATTCTTCATTTTGAAAAATGTATTTAAATTACATCCAGAGTTACTCTTTTAAGGTTTTAAATTTTAACAACCTTGAACTTTCATTTCAACATAATGACATTGATAAGAAATTTTACTTGATGATAAAACTCGGAAGTCTCGTATAGGGGGTGTGAATGAACCGAGGAGGCTCGTAAGCCGCATTGATTAGCTTATCACTGGTCATTTCGATGTATTTTCCGATGAACTGCCTTTGCATCTTTCTCATCCTCTGGCCACTAATATCGTCTCTGGTGAGCTCCCGTAAAAGTTAGATTTTTAGTTTTGAGTTCACGAGCAGGCTGCTTCCACTACAAGTCAATCTCAAGCTCAAAATTTGACAGACGAGCCGAACTCGAGTTTGGCATGACATTTAACCCAAGTCGACTCGTTACCCCCTTAATCCCGTAACGATGAGATGACAATCAATCTCTCAACAAGCACCATTGCTGCCAACGATCTCTCTCTTTTTCTTCTCTTTTTTCTCGAGCAAGATAACCGCTCAAATTCATCACCTTAATATTCTTCATTTATCAAACCAATGTGCGTACTCATTGAAGCAAGAACATAGACTTATCTACTTTTTGTTTAAAATTTTTTAGCGGGGCATTTACATACATACCACACTATTCCTATGTATCTACACATCGAACATCTAAATTTTATTTTTTTACATTTATACCATCCAAATCGTTATGTCACATTAAAAATATCACAATTTTAATTAAAAAAAAATGAAATACATATGTTCATGCTAGGTAAGGAGTTATGTAAAAGATTGAAGTACAGGTGCATGAAAAGTATTCTTAAAATGGACAGTGATGGTGGTATTTTAATGTAATGTTAAGGATTTGAGTGAAATTCATGTAAATATGAATGTTTAGGTGTTAGATATGTAAATAAATAAAAATTGTGTGGTGTGAATGTAAATGCCCCAAAATAGTTCTTCCTCCGCAGCAGTCCAACACCCACAAGCTTCACGGCAACGGCTACTTACCGTTAGTTCTCCCTCTTTTTAAAACTTCAAAAACACAGCCACTGACTAATAAAACAAATGTCCACCAACCTCCCCTCATTGCTTTCCAGCTCACTGTGAATGCCCGCTCCATCTCCTTTCTCCCTCCCCTCCCCTTCTTCTCCCCATTTAAATCCTCCCCACCTCCCCTTCACCCTTCAATCCACCATCCCATCTTCCCCAGAAGAGAGACTGTGTGTGTGAGAGAGAACAATAAAAGAGCTGAGAAAAGATGATCAGGAAAAAAAACCTTATTTTCAAGAGAGTATGGGACATCATTTCTCTCTCCATCATCCTCATAAGAAGAAAGAGAAAACAGAATAATCAGAAGCAACTCTCAAAGAAAAACCAAAACCGGCCATTGAAGCTCCTTCGCCACTACAACTACACCTTCATTAGTAAATATGAGTTCTCCTTCTCCTCCTCAAGCACTCCCAACTTCCATCATCTTCATCCTCTCTTAAAGAAGAAGACAAACTGCATCTTTTCCTTTCTCCTGTGTGGCAGTAGCTCATATGATGCTGATCGAATAACCAAAGATGAGAATGAAATGCTCGGAAATGCAATGCTCCTGTACTGTGAAACAGCTGCAGGTGATGACAGATCAAACAGAGCCCACAGTGAGGATCAACCTATTGATGCCAGTGAAGATGAGTTTAAGGTGCAGAGATTTGATGAAACAGAGCTGAGTGATGAAGATGAATCAGTTGATGGAAGAGCAGAAAGGTTCATTGAGAAGTTTCATGAGGAGATGAGAATTCAGAGACAGGAATCAGTCAAGCTTTATAGAGATTATGCTCATTAAGAGTTGAATTCAGATGCTGTTTTCTTATCCCTTTTTTGGCATTTCTCTACATAAGAGTAGATTTTTTTGTTTTCTGGTTAGCCCCTAAAGTGATTTTGTTCTGTGTGTCTAATTTTTCATTTGAAGTTGCTGTTTTTATTGAATCTATATGCCTTGTTTAACTGATTCATGACATAATTATCTGATATTCATATTGCACAGAAGTCATTCCAAAAAATAACAAATTCTAAGAGGAAATTTATATACCTACCACAATTCTTATTTATTTACACAGCTTACACCTAAATTTTTATATTTACATACATAACACTTGAGTGTTACAATTTTGAAGTGTTGCAATTGTAAATATTTAGATGTGAGATACATAAATACATTAGAATTGTGTGCTATATGCATGTAAATGCCCCAAATTTTAATAAGAAATGCAGATAAAGGAAAATTTTCTTCATAGTTTTCCATTGGAACTAAAAAAAAATGCAACAAAAACTCCAGATAGATTCAAGGAAGTTAAAAACAGTTGAAATATCTCTGAACAAGAGCTCCCTCCTCTGAAGCAATTCTACACAAAAGTTAATCCACAACCAAACAAAACTTTACAGGCAGCAACCACTACTAGTTCTGATGTTTTAAAACTAGTTTATTACAAGCAAATCCATAAACATTTCATCTACCAACTCCCGAAGTATCACAGTCTCAATGTCGATGGCCGTCGACGATGTTTCAGCATCAAATGTTGTCCACCTTATGTTTGAGGAGCTCAGCTCCTGCTCCGCCAACTCGTCCAAAACCTTACCACTCAACTCCATCAAACTTTCTATCTCCCCATAAATCTCTTTCAACAGCCGCTCTTTATTTAATAGAACAGGCAATTTCAACCAGACCTTATACCCAGACATGCAGAATTGGTTAAATCTTAAAACCAAGCTCTCAATTAAGAACTCAAATAGAAAATCATCGATATGATTATAGTCATTGGGTTCCGATAAGCTCAAACTCGACTTCATCCTTGTAAAGAAAGCATCTGAGATCGAAGCAAAAATGTCATAAAGAAAGAAATTGACCGAAGGCTGCAACTTACTGTCCGAATCGAAGAAGAGAATGCTCTTGAGAAGAAATTTCGTCTTTGAGACGGCCTGATTAGAAAAGCTGAATTTCGTTCCGAGAACTCCATCATAAATGTCGGTTTGAACGCTGTTCATAATCTTTTCATTATGAGATCTGCTAAATTCCACCGAGTTGGCGGAGTCCAGAAGATCGTACTCCAGGTCAAGTGGCTCCTTTTTATTGCCTTTATGTGAGGGGTCTTTGAGTTTTTTGCTTTCTACAACTGTGTGGAGGAAATAAGAGATAGTGAGGATTAGTTTGAAGATTGCACTGTTGTTTAAGTAAAGCATTACATAAAAAAGATGTGAAAGATTTACATACAAACCACTCCATTCTTTTGTATTTACATGTCTAACACCTAAACTTCAATTTGTACATACATACCACCTAGCCTATGCATGAAAAGGTGCATTTTACCTTATAAATGTTAAAATGATGGCATTTTTTATGTGATATAAAAGTTTAGGTGGTATAAATATAACAATGTAAAGTATTGTTGATAGATATGTAAATACATATGAATCGGGTGGTCTCTAAGTAGATGGTCGAAAAAGTATCATGGTTCATTTAATGTAATTTTTTTCTTCTTTTGAATTATTTGAAAAATACCTTTCATGTCAAAGCTGCCATTGATACTACCAACTGAGCAACTCTCACTAGAGAATGATGCGTCGAATATTGATGTTGGGCTAGGATGATTGTCGTCGCTGACTATAGATGCGGCATTGAACGGATTTGCTCTGATCTGTGAGAAAAAATAAAGCTAACATTAGTAATATATAAGTAAAAGATTAGAGACCGGTATGTCATGTTGATTTTGGGATGAGCTTTAAGAATCCTCATTTTTGTATTTGCCCAAATTTAAGTATTTTACGGGAAGCTAAACCTCTGCGCAAAACATTTTGCAATTCTTCAATCTATATCAATCAATAGACCATGAAATCACACCAAAAACCTACGAGACTGCAAGTCTAGAAGATATAATTTTGACAGAGTTCTGCCCGGTATGCAGCCGGTCCAGGACAGATCGGCCGATTGCAATCCCGCCAGCCCACAAGCCGGCCTTTGTCGTGGGAGGAAGGACAGGGAACCGGTAGAGGTGCATAGGAAGAAAAGGCAGGGGTGGGTTCCACTAGGGCCATAGTCCTATAATTAAATGCTGTAGGAGGATTCTATAAGAAGGAACCTAGGGTTTGTTTTATTTTCATGCATGTTTTGTTGTGGCTGTTGTTTTGTTTCTGCTTGTGGTGTTCCTAGCGACCTCTAGGATGTGGGAGAGACGATCTACCTCTTGAATAGTAGATCAGCCTTGTATTTGTTTTCTTTTGATTGTTATGAGAGAAGACCTTATTAGTGTTTCTTCCACCTATCTATTCCGATTTCGTCGTGGTTTAATCGCTGATTTTAGTGCCGATGCATATCAAATTGGTATCAGAGCATAGATCTTGGTGGGATGACAACTAAGAAAATTGATATGCTAGAAGGCGAGTAGGGCAAATCAAATCAGGAATGGAAGAGAAGTTCGTCAATATGGAGAACAGGTTTTCTTCCATTGAAAGTCGAATGAATAATGGATTTTAAAGCATAATAGAAATGCGGGAGATGATGAAAAAACTTATGGATATGCAAGCCAAGGCCCTGCCAATAGCTCTGATTGTCAATTCTAACCAAGGATTGATCAGGAAATCCTTGGCTAGGTCAAAAGAAAACGGAGATCTAGCAAGAAAACAATAAAGAATAACTCATCTACCAAGAAGATTTTTCCCCTAAGACTCCAGAAGGAGAGGGAGTGGAGACTTCCGATGGATGGGGATGGGCCAAAAATTAGACGAATGGTGTAAGGGGCACGAAAGAGCACGATAGAGAAATGAAGGATTCAGGAGTGGGCTATGCTTATGATTTTCACCCTAGACACATGGAAGGAAATACCGGAGGAAGAGGGGATTGAGGTGGAGATGTAAGGGTCGGAAAATTAAAGATGTCAATCTTAGAAGGAGATGATGCACAGGATGGGGGTGGAACGATACTTTGCAATCAACTGGTTAATTAAAAAAGAGAAGCTCATGACAGTGGCATTATGCTTGGAGGGGAAGGCTTTAGCGTGGTTCTTGTGGATGGAGGCAGGGTATCCAATACACTCATGGGAAGAGTTTAAGGATAGCTTGTTATAACGTTTTAAAGTCATTCGAGAAGGAGACCTATACTAGCAATTCTATGCTCTATCCCAAGAGGGGATGGTTATGGAGTACTGAGAGAAGTTCGATCTCTTGTCAGAGAGGTTGGGGGGAGTTTTGCTGCAGACTTGAGAGGTAACTTCTTGAAAGGCTCGAAAGCTGACATACGAGCGGCCATCTGCCCTTTAGACCACGCGGATTGAGGGAAATAATGGAGCTCGCCCAGAATATGGAGGATAATAAACAGGTAAAGAAGATCGACAAAGGTGGCAACACTAGGGAATTCTAAAATAGCACCATAACAACCACAACATCGAGGACCTAGACGGTGTCATTTCAGAAAGAGACGCCAAGGAGAACATTACCGGACCCCGGCCAGAGGTAATTTCAAGCACCTCACAGATGCATAAGTGAAGGTCAAAAGAGTCAAAGAATTATGTTACCGTTGTAATGAGAATATGCCCCAGGTCACCTTGGCAAGGAGCACTTCCTTTAGGTTCTTTTAGTTCAGAAAGATGATACAGAGAATTAGGAATCAGAAGAGAAAGCAGCGGAGGAGGAGCATTTGCATTTGGATGTGAAGGAAGTGTCTCTCAATTTGGTGTTTGGATTTAACCCGAATCACATCATGGAGGTGAGGGGTTGGATTGTGGAACAACCAATTGTTGTGTTGATGGATAGCGAGGTCACACAACTTTATCTCAAATCAGGTTATGGAGAAGCTAGGTTGAAGCTCGTGACTACAATCAGCTTTGGCGTCATGATGGGGATAAGGAAGGTGAAGAAAAGTCGAGGAATTTACAAGGGGTTGGTTCTGACACTACATGGCCTACAGTTGGTGAAAGACTTCCTTTAGATTTAGGCAGCATATATGCGATTTTGGGGATGAAGTGGCTGTGAACATAAGAGAGATGAAAGTTGATTGGAAGTCTTTGACGATGGAATTCCAAGTGGAAGGTAGCAAGGTGGTGATGAGAGGAGATGCTAGCTTATGCAAAACCATGGTCAAGTCGATTCGGGAAGCAAGACTGGGTTACTTGGTGGAATTGCAGAGCATTGAGGGGGTTCGAGATTCAGAATTGATAGAGTTTCCGGAGGGGGTCCAGTAGCTCCTACAGCATTTTACTCATATTTTCCAGCAGCCATGCGGGCTACCACCTTAGAGGAAGCACGAGCACGCTATTATATTGAAGGAGGGTATTTCTCCCATCAGCGTCAGACCATACAAGTACCCCCATATTAAAAAAAAATGAGATAAAGAAGTTGATCAGAGAGATGCTCGATCCTGTGATTATCATGCCTATTGTGAGCCATTTTTCCAGTCTCATCCTATTGGTGAAGAAAAAAGATGGTAGTTGGAAATTCTGCGTAGATTATCGGGCTTTGAACAAAGAAACGGTGTTGGACAAGTTTTATATTCCTGTAATTGATGAGTTGCTAGATGAGCTTTATGGGGCATTTAATTTCACAAAATTGATTTTAAGTCAGGGTACCGCCAGATCGGCATGAAGTCAGCGGACGTGCACGAGACAACATTCAGGACAGATGAAGAACATTATGAGTTCTTAGTGATATTTTTTGGTCTCACCAACGCCCCGACAACATTTCAATCCCTCGTGAATAGGGTTTTTCAACTTTATCTTTGAAAATTTGTCCTGATTTTCTTTGATAATATCCTGATCTACAGTCATACAAGGACAGCATTTAGGGCACCTGAGGACGTTGAGGGAGCACCAGTTGTATGCTAATGTTCTTTTGCTTAGTTACAGGTGGAGTACCTAAGACATGTGGTGACCATGATGGGGGTAGTAGTGGATCAGTCAAAGATTGAGTCTATGATTGATTGACCCTTACCGAAGAATTTGAAAGAGCTGAGAGGATTCATGGGACTCACAGGCTACTATCGAAAATTCGTGAGAGGATATGACACGATAACATGACCATTGACGAAGCAGTTGAAGAAAAACAATTTCAATTAAGAAGCAGCAACACGCGCATTTGAGCATATGAAGAAGGCCATGACTAGCGTACCGATATTAGCACTTCCAGATTTCAGTAAATCATTTGTGGTGAAGAAGGATGCATCAGGATACGGATTGAGAGCGGTGCTCATGCAGAATCAACGGTTGATTCCCTTCAGCCTAGAGTTTGTTTTATTTTCATGAAATGTTTTGTTGTGGCTATTGTTTTCTTTCTGCTTGTGGTGTTCCTAGCGAAGTCTAGGTGTGGGAGAGACAATCTACCTCTCGAATGGTAGACCAACCTTGTATCTTGTTTGTTTTCCTTTGATTGTTGTAAGAGCAGACCTTATTTGTGTTTTTTTCATCTATTGTGATTTCATCTTGATTTGTTCACTGATTTTGGCGCCAAGGCGTATCACAAAGTTCACTAATAAGAATCAGAAGTACATTTTTTTTTTCAATTGTTTACAAATACAAACAGTTTCGTTCCTGTACAGATAATAAAATGGTATTTTCCATCTGTTGAATGCTGACTAGCATAATTAATAGAGCAAAACCATTAAAATCAAGAGAATATTAAATTAAAGTTACATGAACGTTAGATAATTGCTTGTAGACACAACTTTTTTTAATTTCTCTAAGCATCCAAAATACTTAATACCGTTAGTGAATCTTATATTAAGTACATTGAATAATTTTAAATCGATTAAATACTTTGTATACAGTAAACGAAGAGCAGTTATGAGAGAAAGAGAGAACCATTTTCCACTTTTAGAAACACTAACGAAAGAGAATTCAGGGACTCCCAGCACAACGAGCAGCGAGCGGCGAGCGGCGAGCGGCGAATTTGTGTCTATCTATATTCAACTGAATGCACCAATTTAGGGCATCTTGTCCTAAATGTCCTGCATCCATCTAAGTCATGTATAACATTGAAAAAAAATTAAGCTAATGGATTAGACAATTTCGTATCAGAATACTAGAAACAAAAAAAGAAGATACCATAACTTAAAAATAGAAAAAATAAAAAACTCATTACTTTGCTCCCATAAGGTGACAAATAATATAAAATAATAAGAATCATGGCATAATTTTAGGATAGTTTCCTTAACCTCCCCCACACAAAATCTCTCCATTTATCCTCGTTTGGCAGCACACCCTTCTTTTTTTATTGTACATTGCAATTCTACAATTTAGTCCCTCTTAAACACACACTTGCAAATTTATCCTATTTCTCAAAAAATTTTCTTAAAGCCTTATGGATCATCACTACCCATTTTAAGTTATTTTCTCCCACACATGATAGATCCTCTTCTTCAGTCCCATGGATACGCTATTCTTTTCTTCCTCCCTATGACCAATGGTTGTAAAGCAATTTAGGGTAGTGCAATTTCCGTACTTCAATGTAGAACAACACCTAAAATGATACATGCTTTTACCATAAAGGGTGGTGATGCGGATGCCATTTTCTTAATACCATCAGTTTCATTTCCATCACATTAACTATTGTGTGTTACACCATGAATTTCTTAGGTGTGAAGTTGACTCAAAGCTAGATGCATAATCTCAACTTGAGTAAGTTTATTAAGAAAATTAAGCTTTACAAAAAAAAAAACCATTTGGAACATCATGTGAACTAAAAATCATTCATTCTTCAAGCTCCCAATTTTTCTAGTGATCCCCATCACCAATATCCATTGTACATATAAGGAAATCAAGCTCACATGCAAAACAATGGCAAGATTTTAATTACAATAAAAACAAATAGGGGGAAGATCATTAGATCAAAACTTTCACCTAAACAAAGTGATATCCACTCTCATAAACTATCAACTTTTCCACTCAATCAATGAGTAGGTTAAAATGTTTAGCAAATCCAACCAAAAGTGTATTGAGAAATAGGCGAATGTTTTTTAGCAGTCCCTAAAGCCCTTCTTTTATATTTAAAATGTTCTCTTGGATTTCCAAATATTAAAAATAGAAGAAAAATACAAGTTTCCATCAAAAATATTATCAACAAGCGGTAAAAATATGAGTTCAAATCACATGTATCTTATGATTGATGGATTGAGCTAGCAAGGATAAGGGAAAACACTTGACAAAGTCGAGCTTCATATAAGAGGTAATAATAAAACTATGTTGGAGGAAAAAGAAGACTGTCAATAATCGGCAAGGATTGAGCATGCCCTTGGGTTATGCTTAAATCACTGCAGAGCCCTCAATGATATTGCAAATCAATATAATGTTATCTACAAACTTTTCTCTATCACAAAAATATTCTAAGTGAACCAAGATAAAATGCAACAAGTTCCAAACTAGCACTTTGCATATTAAAAACCTTGAGGCCAACAAATTCTAAAACTATCAATTAATACATTCACATTTCGTATTCTTTTATTATCATAAATATTTCATATTGATTACAAGTACCTGTGATACAAGTATGCAAAATGATTTTTTTTTTTAATTATTATTATGCAAAACTCATGGCAAAGAAAGACATATACCAAGGATATGTTATGTAATTGTAGACGCCGTAAAGATAGAAATGAATATTAAGGCTTCAATTAAGTTTAAGCACAAGGTAAAAATAATTAAGAATGTTGGGGAAATTTTTAAGGGCTTGTTCGAGATCAGTATTGTTTTTTATATTTTATTTTACTTAAACAAAAGGAATTAGACATGATGTGGGATTAGATGGCCAATTCAAAACAATAATTGTCTTATGATAAACCTATCATATACAAGATGGGAAAAACTATTAGTTTTCACATTATGTTGTTAAGAGTAGTGTCGGCCGCTTAAAAGAAGAAGGGCTTGAGGATTTAATTTAATTTATATATATGTACTGATTTTTGAAAATAAAATTTTAAGTTTTAAAATATGAGAATGAGAAAGGACGGATCTCATTCGTTAAGTAGTTTGGATGAACGAGCGTAATATCACGAGTAACGCATTTATTCCGAAGAATAGACACCCTACTCGACAATATCGCTCGATCAAATAAACCACAAAATTCATGACATCCGTTACGATTCACGAACGCTTTATGTGGACCGACAAATTCACCTATTTAATACAAAAGAATTAAATAGGGTTTATATTATCTCGGAGTCTTTAAAACTCCCTATAGAGGCAAGCCCCTATAGTTAATTACCCCTCAAACGACCGAAGTCACTTGAGAGAACTCTCGATTTAGATCGCGGGTTTCTATCTTCACGAAGTCAAAAGGTAGGGTTTTCAACGAAATGAGGTAGTAGGAAATCCAATAGGTGAAAGGCACAAGAAGGAACGGTTATTTCTGGGGTCAAAGGAAAGAAGAGTAGGGGATGTCACAGATCTCGAGGAAGACCTCGAGGACGTCCCAGACTATCCTATGGTTGGGCTTTAAATTTTGGAAAGGGATTTATTTTAATTTCAATCCTGCAAATTAATTATAGGAATTACGTTTGCATAATGTCCTGATTATGCAAACTACCCGAAAGATAGGGAGGGCTTACGTCGTATCGGACGACAACCTCGGAAACCTAAGCGAGTTAGGGCTTATATCGCACGGGAGGGCCGTGCAGAGGCCTAAAAGAAAGGTGAGGGTTTATGTCGCGGCGGGCGGACTACCTCGAAATCCTAAGGCTTGTTATTTAAGCTAAAGAAAGGGGTTTTGCTGATGTCGACGCAGGTTTTGTTGAAGAAGATGGTCGTGCTGCCCACCGTGCTCCAAGCTCCACGTCGTAGCAAGGTCATGATTTAAATTAAAGTTTTAAATTAAAGTGGACATGCAAGTCATTTATTTCATTTTATTACCAGTGAGTGTGTGCAACAGTGACAGGTGCAGCAAAAGAAAGCAGTAAACAGGAGCATGCTATAGCAAACTAAATAGTAAACATGCTATGCTAAACATGAGATATGCTAAAATAACATGCTAAACAGGAGAAAGTACGGGAAAGATAGAACATGCTAAGCAAGTATGTATACTGAAAGTAAGCAGGCTAAACTAGCAGGAGTATATGCTGAAAAGTAAACATGCATAACAGTAAAGAAAGTAAAGACTGTGTCACAGGAGTACCGTATGCTTTGCTCATCCGTGGCGCACTGTTACCTGTTTATTATTATTTTCATATTTTTCTTATTTCCTGCAGAAGAGTCATTAGCGCAGGAAAAAGCAAGAGTACAAGTAGTGGGCAAGAACCTAGCTCAACAGGAGTACTACGGTACGTATGAAAGGAGCAAAGTACGAAAACCCAACGGTAAAACAAAAGAAAGACGACAGGAGAGCGAACAAAATCACGAGAGAAAACCAGAAAATCGAGAAAGAAAGAAAAAGAACGTCCGCAGAAAACTCCGAAAAAAGTCACGAACGAAAACAAAACAAAGTCGTAGAAAACCGCAAAGAACACCGGAAGAAACTCACAGATGGCCCGCTAAACTCACGGCAAACCGTAAGAAAGCCATGGGGCATCTGGAAAGAAAGACCCGTAAGCACGGTGGTGTTTCGGACTCAGAGCTGTGCTAATATCCGGACTTGAGTGCTGACTACTATACCGACTTTCTGCAGAAGGCAGTCCTAACCCGACTCGAATAGCCAACCGTGGACCTTTATAAATTTTCATACATTTCATTTTTGGTTTGCATGCAAGTAAAAAGCCGTAGGTAAGTAGGCTGTGTAGTAGTGGAGGTGATTTTGTATTTTTCAAACATATGTATTTTTTTGTTTTAAAGTATTTTAGTCCACAGGTTGACTATCCTCATAGGATGTAGATTACGAACATCCTTAGATCGTCGGCAGTAGAAACCCCATGACGGGCGAACGGTTCCGTGGTTCCTGCTCTACTCTCTACAGAGTCTCTGAGTCAGGCGGCCCCATTCTATGATTCTTGTAATTTTTTTCTTTTTGCAGTCTTATCAGTGTCCCCACCGCACTTACAGCCTTGCTTGATGGCCCCACATATAACCCAAGGGGGTTATATGTGCACACCTACACGTCCCCTGTAGGTGTGTGCTTTGAGCCAAGAAACAAGGTGAAAACTAGGGACGAGAGGTCAAGGAAAGAAAGAGGGAAAGCGGTTCACCTAACACAAATTCCAAAAAAGAGGTGAACCGATTTCCAATGATCAAAAGCAAGTAAATCACCCAGAACTCCCGACCGACCTCACATATCCTAGAAAGAAAAGGACCTAAAGGCACATCGACGCTCTCGGAGAGGGTGAGGACTAGACCCCTAGGAACGCACTCCCTTTTCCCAAATAACTGTAAAATCAAAAAAAGAAAGAAATCAGCTGCCCGGGTCCTAGACTCCAGACTACCAACCGAGAGTGCTATCACAAAATTCCAAGATTTGGCCATTTTTAAATTCAAAATCCAACTTCCATTTCATGCCACGAGATCAAGCCTTAGACAAGTGTTGAAACAAAGGCCCACATATATCAATATCAATTTATCAAGTGATTGCCAACCTCATGCTCATATTTTTTTAATCAAGCCTCAACATTTAACTTTCAAGCATTAATTGAAGCAAATAAGAGATGTTCTTAAATTCTTCCAAACCAATTTCATAAGTAAATGTAGCAAGGAGCAAAGCCATCATCACACCAATTCCAATTTACCACAAACACATAAGAATAAACTCCACTAGGTGACCAAGCCATTCAGCCCCTCCATAGCTTACACAAAGCACAAAACCGGGCCCCGTATAGACCTTAACCGAGCCCAAACCAAGGCTGCACCAGGGGAGGTTGCAGGAACAGCAGGAATCAAAACCGAACCCCCATATCAAGTGCAAAGAGGCACAGCTGCAGGAGCAGCAAAACCACAAAAACCGAGCCCCATATCAAGTGCAAAGGGGCGGCTGGAAAACAGCAAAGACACAAAACCAAGCCTCCATATCAAGTGCAAAGAGGTGGCTGCAGAAGCAGCAAAACCACAAAAACCGAGCAGCAGCAGGGCTTGAAACAGCCTCAAAACCGAGAGAAAAAACAGGGCTCAAAATAGGGAAAACAAAGCCAACAAAAACATCTCCCAAAGCTCTTTTTAAAACGAAATAAAATTTACTTTAAACCAAGATCATAATGAGCCGAGATAGGGCTTGAAATTTCAGCTAAAGATAAAGCCCAAGTAAACACTTCCATACTTCCAACACATACAAGCATGAAATCTCAATATATTTCGAATGAAAATAAACATAGAACCCTCTTGAATCAGCTCAAGCTTTCCTCAACATGCTTTCCCCCTTTTTTTTTTTTTTAACAAAGAAGCAGTAAAAGGAGCAAGAAGAGCAAGCTCCACATGCATGTACTTTTAAACAAGCTCTCCATATTCCACCTCAAGCTATCATGAATAAAGGAAATAGAGGAGCCATAGCATGCTATTTTGACCATGAAACCGTGTCCAACTAAAAAAAAAGCAATGTGTAGATAGCCTCAAATATAGAAATTAGAGCTAAAGGAGCTCATACCTTAGTGAGAGATTAAGCAACCCACAATACAGCTCAACAACAGAAACCAAACAGCACAGCCCAAGCTCGAAACTGAGCAGCCAACTCAGGGAGAACCGCAGGTAGCAGAGAAAAAGAAGAGGGAGGAGGAGAGGAAAGTAATGGCAGCCCACTCAAAACTATCCAACCTTTAAATTCTCCCCAAAATGGGGTTTAAATAGCTGCAGGGGAAGAAGACCAGCTAAACCCATCCAAGCCATCCTAACTCACCCAAGAACTCACCCGAAGCCAACGGCTACAAAGGGGCGAACCCTACCTGGCGCCAGAACCCACGCACGCAGGAGGAAGCCTCGAGAGAGCAGAGAAGGGAAGAAGAAAGGAGTTGTTGGGAAGGGAAGAAGTTTTCCCAAAGTGTGTCAAGCCACAGGTGCCGCAGCCCCCTAAGCACCGAAGAGGAAAGTTCAACGCGTCGAGAAGGAGTAGCTCGGGCAGAGGCGCATAGAACGTCCCCTCCCATGGCGTGAAGGGGAGAAGGGTTCGTACGGCGGGACGAGACTAGGCGAGGAGAAGAAGCCCGCCGAAGCGAGCTAGGGAGAGACGCACGAACCCGCGGGAAGGAGAAGAAGGCGCGGGTCGGACGAAATCGTGAGTAGGATTTAGGATAGATTAAATAGGTTTTAAATATATATATATATATATATATATATATATATATATATATATATATTATTAATTTTGTTAAAAACACGCCCAAAATCGCAATTTCCGCTCCAGCAGGCGATCGTCACAAATCAAATATCAATTTAAGGCAAAAATGACGTTCCGGATGCAACGGCGCAGTCCGTTTTGTCATCTGAGATAGCCTGGACAACCTCGTCGACGGTCGCGTCGAAAGTGCGTCAAATTCGGTCTCGTCGAAATTCTGACCTTGATCTTGATCCGTTGCGGAGAATTTGAAGACGTCGAGGCCGTGGCTCGAGGAATTTGTGCTCGGTGGTGCAGAAAATGTGCACGAGGCTATCCTAAGGTCCAGTGGTCCTATAGGAACTCAATTTGGAGTCCTAACGCCAATTCCAACCTACCTGCTGAAAGCTAGAGGTCAGGAATTTCGTCCGGGATTCCAAAAGAGAGTCGAAGTGGTTTCGAGCATTCTAAAAAATGAGGTGGGCCCATTGCTAAGAATCTAAGATCGTCGGGGAAGCTCCTAAAGCTAGAACCCTAATCCTAGGACAAAAACTAAACCTCGACAAAAGTGAGGTCAACAAGTAGAAAATTAAAATACTTTAGCTGACAGACTTGATGGGGACAATTCCATTACAAATACCGGTGTAAAAATTTTAGAACAACCTAAAAATAAATTATGTATTGAAATATTTAGTGGTGGAGTGGGAAGGTGCAAATGGCTATCAAGGAAAACAAATGTGATTAGAAATGTGGCAAAAGAAAAACACAATTGAGGGATTATATACCGGTGTATATATATATATAAAGAAAAAAATCTAACAAAAATAAAGTAACTAAATAAAAAACTATAAATTTTTCATCAATATAACTTGTGTAATATTAATTGAGTAAAGGAGATAAATGTCTAAAATAGTTGAAGTCAAAGATAAGAGATATAGAGACCATGATCAAGTTGAATGAAACAGAAATGAAGATAGAAGATCTTAACTGATTTATTATAATATTAAGCTCTAGTTCTTATTAGGGCTGGCAATTTGGCTCGTTGTTCGCGAACAGCTCGTGTTCGGCTCGTTAAATAGCTCGTGTTCGGCTCGTTCGTTAAGCCTAACGAGCCGAACACGAACAAATTTTTAAGCTCGAAATGTAAACGAGCCGAACACGAACAACTATTTGTTCGCTCGTGTTCGGCTCGAATTGGCTCGAAATAAAAAAATAATCATATAATTATTTATATAATAATTTATTATATATATTATTTATATATTAATATATTATATATATTTATATTTAAGTTTAAATCATAATTGCTTGTGTGGTAGCGTGGTTATGCTTCTTGTTTCCATTCATTTAGTCTGGGTTCGAATCCGGCGCTAGACATATATTTTTTCCAATTAATTTTAACGAACCAATTTCGAGCCGAACACGAGCCGAACACGAACAAGAATATTTAATTCGAGCCGAACACGAACACACCTTTCACGAGCCATTTCGAACACGAGCCGATTTCGAGCCGAGCTAATTTCGAACGAGCCGAACACGAGCCAAGCCTGAGCTCGCTCAAGCTCGGCTCGTTTACAGCCCTAGTTCTTATAAACTCACACAATCATCAAAAGCTATTACAAACACATTAAACATAATTATGTGTCATAGAACATATCGAGTATGACTTCTCATGTTCTAATTGACAACCAGAGCAACACAAAATGTTAATTTATATTAAATTGATGTATGTAAGAACGTGGAAGAGATAATTAACAGGCAACAAAATCTATGAAATTAATGGCATAGGAGAGCATTGAAATGTGCAAGCCATTATCAATGAGTTGTATGGAAAACTTGAAAAGGAAACTCAAATCAACATGACAGCTCTGAACTGAAACTTCTGGTTAATACTAATTTTTTAAACTCCATTAGAAGTTTAACCGGAAAGCATTGTGAAACTATCAACAAAGTTATATTTTGGTGTGCATACCTCTGACTCCGCGGCATGATGGATGCTTTGAACTACAGGTTTTCCAGCAGTCAGGGCTGAAACTAACTCTTCAAGTACGGAAGCAGTGGATCTTCCAGCAGCATCTCTAATTCCCGTCTCAATTTGATCAAGTGAATCAAGCTCCCTGATCTTCTCTTCCAGGAGATTGCTAAGCTTATCTCCTCTCATACAAAACTTTCCTCTTGGAGAAGGCAAGATTTCCTTTTTGATATTCAATGCCGACATTTTCGGTTCAAAAGTAACATCTTTAGGTTCCATTTGATCCACACTCTTTCCAGAGGCTGCTTCCTTCCCAAAAGACAAGGAATTATGCTTCATTGGTGAGCTAAAGGTGAAAGAGGCAATACGTTCATCTCCAGTGCTTAAAGTTTCGACATTAACCCAGTTCTGTGGTTCAGACTTTGCACGGTTCCTATTAATAGCTTTCCCATAAATCAATCCAGATTCTTTTCTATTAGTTATGTCACTCTGATTGCTTCTTCGCTTCATGAAACTAGGTTTTGATGCAGTTCCATTATCTGTCTGCAAGTTACAGCTCGATCTTCTTTTACGTGCCAAACTACTTTCCCAAACATGTCCCTCAGAGCTCACTCCGTTGCTACTAGATGCTTTGGAGTCAGATTTCAAGCAAGAAGATGAGTTTAAATTCTTTTTGGAACCTACAAAGTGCTTGGATGCCATGAATTCACTGGCATCAGTATCAATCTGTCTTCTACTGCACAATTTAGATCTTTGCACCATGTTGTCCCTACTCATCGGCAACTCAGCCTTCCTCGAGGTCTTACATTTAGAAGCAACCTTTGGTGGAAGTTTGCATTTAAGCCGATCACTTCCTATTGAATGTTTCCTCTCCATTGAATCTCTGGCCTTTCCAAGAGTATCAAATTTCGCTCGAACAGCATGCAAGGAGGTTCCATTATGAACCTTGTGATCCTTAACACTGCAGTCTAGAGAGAAAACATCACCAAAATTAGAAGCAGCAGAAACATTATGGGACACCAATGGTTCCATCACACCGCACCTCAACTGTGAGAACTCAACTGTTTTACCACAGCTCCTACAAGGCCCAATTACAAAATCATTTTGGGGTTCTTTAGATCTCTTCACCGCAACAGTACTTTCAGATACTAAACTTTCTGATTCTGAAATTCCATTAAAAGAAATGGCACGTCTACTTCTACTTCGAGGCTGCAGACCAGGCTCCAAAATCTTAGTTGCAGCTTGCATTAACCGAGCCTGATTGCCCCTTGAAATCAACCTTGGACTCTTCACAGAGGAAGGTAGTTTATGCTGCTGCTTTCTGGTACGAGCAACAACACCTCTGTGGATGAAATCAGGACTAAATCTCACAGCATTGGCCGGGTGCCGCTCCAAGAACCCTCTAGTCTTCTGCAACTTCTGTGGCCTGAAAGAATCTAGCTTCCCCTGTCCTGCAACCTCATGACACAAGTCCTGATCAAGGCGAGAGTACTCTCCACTCTCATCCCTGTCATAGTAGCACTCAGAATCTAAAGCTTTCCGAGGCTTTTCATGATCTGTAAGTGGTATCGACTCCAACCCCATAAGCCGGGCTACTAATCCTGGTGCTCGCATGCCATTCCCTGAAATCTCGTCGCCATCCACCTTCTTCATGCTGGGAAAGCCTCCGCGGTTCTCATTAGCGATCTAAACGAGAATGAAACTTCAATAAAGTTGAAGGAAGAACCGCGTATAATAACCACATTGCCATCCCACAAGTTTCTACCAGAAAAAAACACTTACAAGCATAAGCTTCGTCATGGGTATCTTCTCATCACCGCCAAACTTTTTCGTCGGCCTCTTGGCAGTGCGAACTGAAACATAACAAAACAACATAAGCGAGAAGCATGAGAGGAAGCAAAGATCCCTTTTTTGACAAACAAGACGGCCAAAATACCAGGGGGAAGCAGTTTCTTAGAGAAGAGTTTCTTCTTCGCGAGCCTCCGGTTCCAATCTAAGAGCTGGAAGAAGATACCGGCGCAGCCTCCATGACGCCGCTGCGGCCGCGTCTCTGTAATGGCAAGGCTCATCGCTCCACCCTATCGAAGAAACACCAATGCGGCCGATCAAAAGAAGGGCAATGATAGCAAGGATCAGAAAATCCCTTGCAGCCCGTTTATCAACTGTCATACGCAAGCCAGTTGAGGTAGGGAAGAGAGAGAACAGCAGAGGTGGAGAGTGTACAACACATTATGATGAAAAAACCCTAGCTTGAGGAAAGCAGGGGGGTTGTGAAGAAGAAGACCTCCGCCATGATTCCACTTTCTGAGCTCTGTTTTTTATGGTAAAGATTTCCTCTTTGGAGTTATAGGACACCGTGAAGTAGCCAAACAAGTAGGGTGGCCGCTTGTGCAGACCGTGAAAGCACGAGGCAGAGAGAGAGAGAGGGAGAGACTGGTAACTGGGATTTGGTTTCGAGAAATCTTCTGTCTTTTAGCCGGAGAATGAGCTCTGGGGCATAGTCAACAACAGACAGGACAAGGAGTGAATTTTTTTCAAATATTTAAATACAGAAATTTCTATCACTTTTTTATATTTTACACGAGGGAAGTTTTTATTTTATTTAGGGGGTAGTTGGTAATGTAATTTTGAGAATTTTATATGCCTACCACTTAATTTTATTGTATTTACAAATTTAACATTTAAACTTTATTTTTTATATATATTATGCATAAAAATTATTTTTAAAGTTAAAGTAATGATATTTTTAATGTGATATAAAAAATTTAGGTTGTATAAATATAAAAAATAAAGTTGAGATGATAGAGATGTAAATACATAAAAATTAGGTTGTATGTAATTATATATATATATATATATATATATATATATATATATATATATATATATATATATATATATGATGCGTCTTTAGAAAATTCGCGTCGGTAGAGTAATAAATTATCGTCTTAAGCTAGTACGAGATTTCAGACGCACGCATGATGAAAAGAGAACAAACAATGACTCAGAAGTTTTTACGTGAAAAACCCGTAAAGTGAAAAACCACGCGCTCTGGCCAGATGCGAGAATCCACTAATGATTGACGTTTAAAGAAATCCCTCGTCCCACAGACGGGAAAGGGTATATGATATATATTACAACGTTGACTGACGGTATATGGATGATGATAGTGGTCGACGATCGACCGTGGTCCACGGCTATCGGCAGTGGTCCACGACTATCGGCGGTGGTCGACGACGGTCGGCGAGGATGCAGAGCTGCTTCTTCTTCTCAAGTCTTCAGACTCTCTCTTTTGGTCCTCCCCCCTCTCATGTGAGAGTTGGGTCTATTTATAGGCTTCCGGTGCGATTAATGCAACCATTTCGATCGGACGGTTCGAAGCGCTCCCTCGATCTGACGGCGTTTAAGGGGCATTTGATGGCTTTAACGATGTCGGAATTGAGTGATCTTGGGCTCGTTGGATTCGTCTTGTCGAGACGCTCGATTCGAGTATGGACTTGCTAATTTCGGCATCCATTTGACCTTCCACAGTGTCCGAAAGTCTTCTAAAAGTGGTTAATTGACTCGATCCGGCTCGATTTGACTCGCAGTCGGACTAATCTTGATATTATTGGGTCCGTTTCATTGAGCAGGTCGGTTTGATTATAAGTTCGCTGAAATCGGAGCTCCGAATGATTTTTTATCAAGATTTGAATGTTTATTCGCTCAAAAAATTACATCGAGATTCGTGTCGGATGATGAAATTTGTTGGTGGCGTATTAATATATATATATATATATATATATATATATATATATATATATATATATATATATATATATATATATATATATATATTAAATAATAATATTTTTGAGGCGTTTATATACATGCCACTCAATTTTGTTTTTTTTCTTTTATGTTTATAGCATTCAAAATTTTATATCACAATAAAAATATATATATTTTAAATTTTAAAATGTGAAATATATATTTTTAAGCATGGGCGTTAGATATATGATTACAAAAGAGCTGAGTAGTCTGATTTTTCAAGAATTTGTTGTAAAGTTATTTCTTGAAGAAGCAGTTTTTCAGAAGCTGTTAGAAAGCTGCTGATGAAAAAGTAAATGTGTGTTTGGGAGATCTGCTGTGTTGCTGTTGTTTCTGATACGAAAGATTATTTTACCATATATATGTAATGTATCCAAATAAGTGCAATTATCATAATATTCAGAATTAAATAATAGAAATATAATGTATTACTAAAAAATTTAACATTTCAGTCTAAAATACTCAAATACATATAAAAGGATAAGTTATTTGAAGTAAATCACAATAATAATGAGGACAATCACAGTAATCAACACTGATTGTATGAAATATAGATATTGCTAACTTATCTCTCATGCAAACTTCAATTTTACATCTAAACAAAACCACATATATTTCATTCCATAAAAATACATCAAAACTTAAAAAATAAAGTAAGGCTCAACTGTCACCCCCAAAATTTTATTCTACACTAAAGAGATGGCAAGAACTTTCTTTAAGGAGGCAAATTGACAAACAAAATTTTTCATGAAAATTGTTAAATAATGCTCAGATATCTATGCAGAATAGGCATACAAAAATTATGAAATAAACGAATTAACAATGCTCATATATATTTCATTACATTACTTTTATTGGTTCATCGAAATAGGTGAAGATGCTACCAACTTATCTATTACGCAAACTTCAACTTTGCAACAAAACGTATGCAATTTCTTTTATAAGAATCTCAGATAAACAACAAAAAGAAAAGATTGTTCAACATTCTCCCCTAAAATGGTACACTACAATGAGGAGGAGGCGAGAGCAAGTAACGACTAACAAATTTTCTCAAAGAAACTCTAAAAAAGTGCTCATATGGCTATGAAAAATAATAAATAAACATTCTGAAATAAACAGATTAACAATGCTCATATATTTCATTTCATTACTTTTACTGGTTGATCAAAAAAGATAAAGATGCAGCTAACTTATCTATCTTACCAAACTTTAACTTTGCAGCAAAGCATATGCAATTCAATTTATAAAAAATTTCATAAAAACAAAAAAGTGAAAGAGTGTTTAACATTCACCCCTCAAAATGTTACTCTATGCTGAGTAGGAGGCAAAAGCAAGCACTTCGATCAACAAAATTTTCCAGAGAAACTGTAACACATGGCTCATAGAAATATGAAGAAAATTCTGAAATAAACAGATTAACAATACTCATATATATTTTATTTCATATCTTCTACTATCTAGTAAATATAGGTAAAGATGTTGGTAACTTATCTATCATGCGTATTTCAATTTTGCATCAAAATATATGCAATTTCATTTATAGAAATCTCTGAAAAGCTAAAAAATACTGATGCAATACTCAAAATTCTCCCCCTAAAATATTACTCTGCACTGAGGAGAAGACAAGAGCAAGCAAATCGACCAACAAAACTTCTCAGAGAAACTGTAAAACAGTGTTTATATATCGAAGCAGAGAAAACACACAAAAATTTGTTAAAGAAACAGGTGATAAATGCTTACATATATTTTATTCCATAGCTCATGCTAGTTGTTCAGAATAAGTATTGATGCTGCTAAATTATCTAGCATGTAAACTTCAACTTTGCAATAGAAGCATACACAATTTTATTTATTAAAGTCTCAAAAAAACTAATAATAAGAATCAGTGCTCAACATTCTCCCCATAAAATGTTACTCTACACTGAGAAGGAGGCGGTAGCAAGCAAATTAACCAATGCTCATATATATTTTATTTCATATCTTTAATTGTTTGATCAAGCTAACTATAGATGTTGCTAAATTATCTATCATGCAAACTTCAACTTTGCATCAAGACATATACAATTTCATTTATAAATTTATCTCATATACTAAATAAAGGAATCAGTATTCAACATTTTCTCCCAAAATGTTACTTAACTTTGTAGAAGAGGCAAATTCAAACAAATCGACCAACTAACACCAGTACAAGCATATGCATACCATGTCTACAAAGAATTTTGAAAGAAACAAATGTATAGTTCTTATATGTATTTCATTCCATTAAGTTTATTGATTGATCAGGATAACTTTATATAATGCTAACTTTACTGTTTTATAAACTTCAACTCTGTATCAAAACATATGCAATCTCATTAGCAAAATACTATAACGAAAATAAAAAAAACGAATAGGTGCTCAGAAATCTCCCCCTGAAATGTTTATCTACACATATGCCTAGAAAAGAGCAAGCAAAGCGACAATCAAACATCACTGGATGCATATGCAGATCAAGTAGAAAAAAAATTTCATAGAAGAAAAAAGAGAAACACAGAGGGATGCATCAAATAAACCACAAAAAAATCCATAAATGAGAAAACTTCACCGGATATAGACAAAAAATTAACGACGCTGACAACAGAGGAATCGGAGCATAACTCAGCTCTAACGACACAAGTGGAAAACGAGGAGAGGGTGAGAGGTATATGTGAGGATAGATGAGTGGGATTACCAGAAATATGAAGGGAAAGCAACATCAAAGACCCCTCGAAACAGAGTTCCAATCGTGGAACGCCCTTCTTCCTCTCTCTCTCTCCCTACCCCTTCTTCTCTCTCTTCCCCTTTCTCTTGTGCTCTCACTCTCTTCGCCTCCCTTTTTGCTCACCCTCATTTGTGATCTTTCTGTCCCACTTTAGCACTCTATTCTCTATGTCTCTCTTTCTTCCACACTCTCTCACTCTCTCTCACTCTAACTCTGTCCTTTTGTCTCAGTCTTGCACCTTTTTTATCGTTACCTTAAACACTCGTTCACTTATCTCTCTCGTTTTGTCCCTCCTCACTAAATCTCCTTAGTTTTCTCTCTTTCTCACTTTGCCTCTCTCTCCCTCTCCCTCTCTCTAGGTCTCTTTCTTCTCTTGCCCTATCTCACACTCTTTTTTATGTCTCTCTATCTTTTCTATCTCTCTCTCACTCATCTTTATCTTACTCCCCCTTTCTACTTCTCTCTTGCTCTTGCTCTCTCTTTCTCTCCCAATCTCCTTTTTAATCGACGAAATGCACCCCCTCCCCCTAATCCGCAAAATAAACGAGAATAAAAAGGTTCCGAAAAGCGATTTCTCCAGTTCCGAAATGTCTAAGCTGCAAAAACACCTCTCAAATGGGGATTGAATCTCCTCATCAAATGCTGCATTTGAAAGAAAATTTAATGAAACGTTTTATGGGAGAAGTTGAATAAAAATATTTTTATAATTAATTTGAATAATTTTTCCAATTTTGTTGATTCCATTTATTTTTCCCAAAAGAAATTTTTATACGATTTATCTATCATCAAAGGCAAATCGTGCGAAACAAACTTTGACTCAATCTCCTCACCTTTCTTTCATGTGGAGAATTTGGATTTTTTTATAATTTCTTAGAGCAATATTTTGATAAAATTGGCCAAAATTTTTAAAACGCTTGATTGGACAGTCTATGTTGATTCTTTTAATTTTAGGTCAATCTTTTAGTATTTAACTATCGTAACAGTCAAATGGTTGATAATCTTATGTCTGTTGAATTTCTCTCATCAAGTAATTAGATTTGGCTGTAGGCATGCCAAATTTAGAGATTATTTAACCTTTTAATTGATGCTTTAAAGCTTTTAATTATGCTTCAAGTGCTTGATCAATGCTTATTTAAGTTGTTTTTATGTCATTTGGTTCGTATTGTTAAGTGTTCAGTCTGACTATAAATTTGTTAAAATTAAAGCATGGATGATCTTAAATTTGATGCTAAAAATTTTTAATTCAATGTCTAAACGTAGGACTAACTCATCTACTACCTCATTGTGCTTAAAAGTGGAAGACACTTCACCAACTTCACACTCCAATTGCACTATAATCGTTACCTATATCACAAATAAGCCAACTTAAAGGACGACTCCATCGTCTTTTTTATTTTTCAAACACAATTAGTGTCTTCCAAATTCGACACCTCATTGTAGCAATATCCTCCATCATCGCATCTGCTCGAGCCCCCTCTTCAAGTTGATTCATCTCGACCTTGGATTTTGTTTTGACCTTTTATGATTTTTTCTTCTTCTCTAACGATCTATTTGGGGCATCTAAAGCTTTTTGAAGAATCAGTTGTGAAGCTGCTGAAGAAGAAGTTGTTGTTCAAAAAATTATGATAACTATTACAAAAGAAAAAATATCTTTTGAAAAAGTCAAAACGCAGCTTTCTAGCAGCCACCATACGTAGCTAAATCTGGTGAAAATTTGTAGCTATCAACTGCAATATTTTGACAACGCAGGCAAAATGCAGTTTTGCCAAACAAGAAAAACTACGTTGCGACGTAGTACAACCACTGCTCCGCCATCTTAAATGCACCCTAAGAGATCACATTAATCGAGTGGCTTTAAAAGTCGTCTTTTTTTCTCAAGTGGCTTTAAATTTTGAATTCTCACTTCAAATTGTTGTTTTGTTCGCTGCCTTTTCATCTGCTTTAATCGCCGTATCTTTTTTTAAATCTTCTCTCAACATCCTAAGGTTAGCTCAAATTTTCTTGAGGTCTACCAATATCATTATTTTATCTTAGATTATCAAAGTGAAGAAATGCACAAGGAAAAAGACACCGATCTAGTGCTTAGTTTTTGTTTTGTTTGACTCATTTAAGCCTTATAAAAGAAAATTATGTAGCATCATTTCTTGTGCTTGATAATTATTATCCACATTGTAATGCTTAGTCAAATGTCAGTAAATTAGATCAGGTATGGTTAAGAAGAGAATTCAAATAAAATTAATTTTCCAAAATATAAGTTATCAACAAGCTTAAGATTCCCTCGCATCTATCATTTTCTCAATTCATTTATAGTCTATTTGGTACAGCTACAGTTGTTTGACGAAGTAATTGTGAAACTGATGCAGAAAAAGTTATTATTCAAAAAGTTGCGGTGACTGTTACAAATTTATTTTATTTACAAAAGTCTAGTTGCACCTTTCTAACAATCACCACACTTAGCCATATCAGGATGCACAATATAAATTTTCAATGCAATTGTTGAAAAATCATGCAAAATATGGTTATGTCAAACATGGTGTGATACCGCACCGCTTGCTTCCAGTCTTAGTCGAGTGTCATGTATCACCAGCATCTCGTAGAGTGTCCCAAATATAAAAGTATAATACATGTTCTATCAGTAAAATTTCATCATCTGACACGTATCTCGATGCAAGACACAAATCATTATGCAACATTTTGAGAAAAAAAAAATTTAAACTTCAATTAAGAGTCATCATGAGCTATGATTTCAACAAACTTCTAGTTAAATTGATTGGCTCGATGAAAGAGACCTAATGGTATCAACTCTGATCCAATTTGAACCAAATCGAGCTCTGATCAAGCAGTTAAACCATGCTTGCTTTGAAGTTTCCAAACATCTTTGAAAAATCAAACAGATGTCAAATCTGGCATGTTCATAGTCAAATTAAGTATGTCGACAAGAAAAATCCAACAAGCCCAAGACCGCTCAATTCCAACATCTTTAAGGTCCTCAAATGTCTATCAAATGTCGTTCAATCAAGGGAACCTCTCTACTATTCGATAAAAAATTTTCATATTTTTGCATTAATTGCACCTGAAATTCTATAAATAAAGCCCCACCTCTCTCATGAAAGGGAGAGATGGAGCTTAAGGCTTGAGGAAAAACTTGAAGCTTTGAGAAGGAGCAAAATCCAACATCACTCCTACCCCGTCGACCACTTCGACCACCACTTGTTGGTTGTCACCGTTCATCATTGATTGTCATTCATTCCTTGTGACAAATTTCTTCATGCATAGACATTGTAACTCGGGAGACTTTGTAACCCTTTCCTATCTTTGGGACAAGGGGTACTTGTAATCTTTAGTTCATGTGAATCTCTTCAACTGGGCCAAGTTCTGTGGTGTTTTTCCTTTACGGGTTTTCCGAAAACTTCTGGTGTCTCTACTGGTTGTTTTCTTTTATCTGAGTGTGTGTTTAATCTTCATGCAACGCTAAGATGACAATTCATTACTCTACCACTGTGAAACTTCTAGCATACCTTAGGTTGGCACCGTATATGGGAAACAGAACATCGTTCGACTCTTTCTTCAACTTTGAGACGTAGAGCCTCTATTTCATTTCCCAATAATGTACATCACTCAACTGGTAAATGAACATCTTCTACATCTCGGAGATCATTTATGGAGCATTCTTTGATGTGAGGGGCAACCTTCACTGCAGTCTTGAAATATCAATTGTGTCAACGTTCCGGACATGATTGTAGTAGGGTTATCTTCTTGCATCTTATTTAGATGCATAATCTTTCACAACTTCTTCCAAGCCGGGGAAGGGGGATATTCACTATAGTCTCGAAAGATTATTCATTTTAACATCTTAAGCACGACTGTGGTAGGGTAGTCATCTCACATTTAGTTCATACAACAAGTCTTTGAAAATCGCTCCTAAAGTGGGGGTAATCTTCGTCGCAAATAATGCTTCCTAAATGCCCCTCATCATATTGGATTTCATCTTCAATCAAATCAAGAAGCAGGTCTCTTCAAGGCTCGATACATGGGTTGTTTTACAAGTTCGTGTGGAAAACACACTTGCCAGACGAACAATAAATTCAAAAGTAACAACTCACAAGTTGACAGACAGTATTCTTAAGTATGGTTGCAACCATATTTACAAGAAAACATATGGTCCCTCGCAACCTATGCCCCAGTCTAAAAAAACATAGAGCATCCATGATACCTCATTTTGAACTGAATTGATCTCAAGGGGACATGTTTCGACCCCTTCCATCACAAGCTATAGCCGTCAAGTAGAAGCTTTGACTAACAATCTCACATAGATCAAAAATCCTTGATGGATTTCCTTCGACCACTTCCATAATAAGTTACGATCGTTAAGCAGAAGCTTCGACTAACAACCTCGTATAGGTCAACTAAACTCAATCAATTTCATATGACTTTGTCTATTATAATTTAACATTGTGGAGCATCTCCGACTATACAACCTAGGATGGGTCTTATATCTTAAATGGATTCTTATCAAAACTATGCTCCAACACAAGCTATAGTCGTCAAACATACACAATTTAACTAATAACTAAGGAAAAGTTGACCATTTATAGTGAAAGACAAGGTTTCCACCCATACCCTTGGAAGTCGAGCTTAAAAGGCAAGACTCGAAGGAATGATACGGTACCCTTGGAAGTCAAACCCAAGAGACAAGACTCAATGGGAACCTACCATGCCCTTGGAAGTCGATCCTAAGAAATAGGACTTGATGAGAATATATGACACCCCTGAAAATCAAGTCTAAGAGGCATGGCTCAGTGGGAAGCTGTCATGCCTCTGAAAGTCAAGCTCAAGAGGCAATAGTAGAAGGGAAGATACAATAATCTTGGAAGTTAAGCCTAAGAAGCAAGACTCAATGGAAAGCTAACATGCTCCTGGAAAATGAATAAAGAGACAAGTCTTGATGGAAAGCTAGTATAGGACAATGTCCTCATTAGAGACTCTAAGAGAGCAGGTGGTTGACAGGGTCTCAACTCAAAGACCGTAAAAGGCTACAAACCTCAGAAGACACATATACATTAAAGACATCAGAAAGCTACAAGCCTTAGAAGGTATAGGTACATCAAAGAGATTAGAAGAAGACACAGGTACATCAAGGACCTCAAAAGGCTACAAGCACCATGAGTCACAGGTACATCAAAAACTTTAAAAAGTTACAAGACTTAGGAGGCACATATACATCAAATACTCAGGATGCATATGTACATCAAAGACATCAGAAGACTATGAGCCTCAGAAGGCACCGATGCATTTCAAACTCATAGAATGCATAAGCCTAAGAAGGATACACGCCCAAGAGGATACAAATCTCAGAAGACATGAGTATAAAAGGAACGTGATTCTTTTCAATAAGTTGTACAAGCTAATTTTGATTGTAGACTTCCACGTGTTTGAAAAGTAAAAAAGCCTCATAAGGCATAAGCCTCAGAAGAGGTCGACACCAATATCCAACACAAAAGTTGGGTAACAACACCACAGTAGTGGGCCAAAAACATCCCAGAAGAAGCAACTTCGACTCAGAAGGAAAGATAAAAACAACCTCAGAAATAATATCCAAATTTTTATCGCATCAAGCAGGAAAAAAAAACATATAGGCGTAGTTTAAAGAGAGATTAAAGAAGATTTTGGTATAATCAAAATCACACTCTATTAGCCACTTCAGTTAATTCTTTGATTGCTTTATATATTAGATTTGATGTTATACATTGAGTTTTATACATACATATCACACAATTCTTGTGTATTTACATATCTTGAACTTAAAACTTTGATATTTACTTATATAAAACTAAAAAGTCAACCAAAATTAACATTTTTTTAGTGAAATACATCTTTTTATATATAAAATTTAATATGATAAGGGCTATGAAGTGTTGTTATATATATGTAAATGCATGTGAATTTTGTGATATATATGTAAATTTTCTTTTATTATTATACACATAAAATATATCTGCATGAAACATGTAGATCTAACGACATAGATTGGACAAGACATGTCAAGGGAGGACTCGCCAATAGTAAGTCGTAGGCCCTTACATTTTATCAGAAGTAACTAGATGATTAAGCACGGCAATCAAACAGCTCGAACCTGAGAAGTTTAATTGGTCCCCAAATACAAAAGAATACACAAAAAATCGCTGAAATTACACCAATCGAAGGGGAAAACCTAACAAAGCTAACATCTCAGGTCCCACAATTTATCTCAGTCATTTCTCATAATCTCTTCATTTAAGAGACGCTACCTATCAGATTGCAATAAAACACCCTCTGCTCAATAGTCTAGCTCCACCCAGTCGACAAAAGCTCGTTGGCTGCGATTGAAGATCAGTGGACAGAACTAATCAACCGATCAGCCCCACTTAACCGACTGTGGCAACCTCATCGACCTTTCACGAATAAGGATCCACTTGCTACATCACTTAGGCATTAAAGAAAATGAAATTCGAGCTTTTCAAAAATTATGGTATTTGATTGGATGAAAATGATAGAGGGTGTAAAATTTTAATAAATCTGAAATCCACATTGCAATAATAAATTAGTGTATTTAAAATTCATTTTAGCAATTTTAAAACCGATAAATTTTTTATAAACTAAAGGCGTCTACTAAGTGGGTTTCATTTAAATATATATATATATATATATATATATATTTAATAAAACACCGTTTTTAGGGTTTGTTTTAATAAAAAATATTTTAAATTAAAACAGCTAATTAAAAATATTTTTTAAAAAATAATTTTTTTAATTTAAAATTTAAACAAATGTGTTAAATTATAAGTAGAATAAAAAAAATTTTGAATTGAATTATTTTGGTATGAATGAAATTAAATTACCTATGATTAGATCGCTTAGATTTCGAAGTGTAAATGAGTTGCTTAACATTAAAATTGATTAATTGATTCATATCGAGACGAAATTCGATCTTAATTCTACGAGTTTGAGCCAGTTTAAAATTTTAGTATAAAGTACTTGAAAAAAATATTTTAAATATTTGAATTTTTTTTAGTAAATATTATTTTATGACTTCCATTTTTTTTTTCTCCCAATTAATAATTCAATATGTTATTTTATTAACCTCATAGGCTAATTCTTTTTCGATGAAATAATTCAAATTCAATTTAAGATTGAATAATGTGGTCATTGGAACTTAGAAATCCGAATTCAATCGATCAACATTCAAATCAGCCTGCAGAAGAAGACAACAATTCGAGAGATCTGAAAAAATAGATTGAATAGAAACACAAAACAATCCAGAAAAAAAAAGCACAAATATTTGACATGAAAAACCTTGAGAATGAGAAAAAATCAGGGAACCACACCAAATAAAAATTTCATTTTTAAAAGGAGAATAGTACAAAATCACACGACTTGAATCTACTCTCTATTTTATTAGAACTTACAACTATTCACACTCTTTCCACATTTAGGGCCCGTTTGGGAGGGCTTATAAGTGCGGGCGGCGTTTTGAAAACGCCGCCGTATCGTTTGATTCGCACGTTTGAAGTGCTTATGAAATAAGCACGTTTCTGATTTGTGAAAGAAGCCGATCGGAGGTATGACCCTGCGGTTCGGCTTATGGATCGCGTAAATTCCACCGCTGCCCTCTCGTTCGCTCCATAACCCTCTCTTTCGCTATTCCCGTAACCTAGCAGCGCCGTCCTCTCTTTCGCTCTTCCCGTAACCTAGCAGCGCCGGCTTTGCTCCAATCTGTCTTCTCCCATTCTTCGGATCGTCAAGGAAGCGACAGCAGCAGCAATCGTCGGCGGTCTTCGGTCTTCTCCTCCGCAGTCTTCGGTCTTCTCCTCCGCAGGCTTCACCAGCATTCGCCGCTTAACAAGCCAATCGGTCTTCTCCCGTTTCATTAGCAGGTATACGATTCTCCCCTCTTCTCTTCTTTGCTCAGTCTATGGGGCTATACATGAGAAAAAAAATATAGAGATATACATGCTTTAAGGTGAGTAAACTGGTCCTTTTGTCAAGCTGGTAACCAGTTTTCTTACAGCAAAATGATCATTTTGCCTAATCTGCATAAAAAACCTATCGATAATTAATTTTCAAACCTGGCCATTTAACAAGGATACAATGATAAGTTCAGGAAGCACATATAAAAATGAATATTGACAGGTCCATCTTACTTGAGATACGAGAGAAGTGAACAATTAATATTTGTTATCAAATGTAAAATAGCAAGAAACAATTTAGCTTTCTCTGTTTTATGTGCTCTAATTTTTCTCGCTGCATTTCTTCTTTCCCCATGTAAACTCTTGTAAACTTTTACTGTACTGTTTTACTTCTTATTATTGCATTTCAAAAAAAAAAAAATTCTTTTTTAGGATTGCAAAGGAAAATCAGAAAGGTCTTTGTTGGAGACCAAAGCAACATTAGTCTGCCATGACAAAAAAAGAGTAGATAATTCTACATTTGAAATAATTAGTGAGCCGAGACTACTATTTGACAAGGGCTTCCTCCTTAAAATATTCTTTCAGCTCTTTTAAACTCATGCAATTCCTATGCACTGATACATTTAACTCTTAACTGCTGCTTTACTTATGAATGGGAGGTGGTATTTAACTTTTGAATGTCTTTACGATGATATACTGTTTGAAAGTTTACATGATTTATGTGGCATGAATATAAGTAGAAGTCAAAGATGTGTAAATAATTGAGCATCCTTTGTGCAATGGCAATTCATCATAAGGGAGATTTCTTTGCTTCTTTTATTCATCATTTGTGGAATTATGTTGCTGCAATTTGGGGGAGGAATATGAGTGCTTGGCCTGAATTACATTTTGAGATGAAAATTTCTATTTCTTCTTCTTTAATGTTTCATCTGAAAGTACAGAATGAGTCAAATTAAAGATACTGCATCGTCGGCTATGTGGGATAAAGAGGTCACTAATTTATTTTGTGATCTCTGTTTGAAAGAGATTGAGCTTGGGAACATGCCAACGACATATTTTAATAAAGAAGGTTGGCAAAATATTATGATTAGATTCAAGGAACTGAGTGGAAGGGACTATGACCGAAAGAAACTAAAAAATAAGTGGGATCAACTAAAAAAGGATTGGAGAACATGGAAAGATCTCAAAAGGGGATCAACAGGGTTGGGTTGGGATCCAGTGCGCCGGACAATTGCTGCACTCGATGATTGGTGGTTCCGGAAAATTGAGGTAAATAATTATATAAGATTACCCCATATTCTTTCATTGTATATATTGAATTTGATTGACTAATATATTATTTGATCTATTACAGGCGTGCGTGCAGACAGAAAAAATTCGGATGTAATGGCATAGATCCAGCTTTGGAGGAGAAGGCTGGATAATATGTTCACGGGGGTTGTTGCAACGAGTGGATATGCATTCACCCCAAATGAGGACAGGTTTTCGCCAGATGAAATGGACACCGTGCACATAGATGACTCAAGAGAAGTTCTCAGCCCTGACCACACAGATGTCCAATCTACAAGTGGGGCTAAGCGTCCTCGAGTGGAAAAAAACAAAAAAGGTGTGGCATTTATCCAGGACAAAATAGACACACTCGTTGATACTTTCACACGAAAGAGTGGTCCCTCAACTGACAACTCAATCGAAGAATGTCTCCAACTCCTCGATACATATCCTGAGGTTACGGTGGAAACAAATATTTATGTGAAGTTCGTGAAGCTGCTACGGGACCCAACCATAAGACATTTCTTCATCAAGTTGGAACCGAAATACCGAGTCGCTTACTTAAAAACTTTCATGATTGACTGAAGATTTCACTTGTTATATCTTTTTTTTTTTTGGAACGTATCATTTCTATTTTTCATGTCATGGACAATTGACTTGTTTCCGTTATTTAGGATGTGGTTTATTTGTCTTTCATTTATGATGTTCATGTTATTCTGCGTTATTGTTGAAGACATTATGTGATTTCACTTATTATGTGTTCCATTTGCTACATATCATAACAAATGTCTTGAGTTCTTTTAGCTAGATTTTACAAATTTTTATTTTCATTACTTCGTAGAATGGATGAAGAACAAGATGTTAACTACGAGGAAGAACTTGAACACAACCGCAGAATTGCACTTATTGTTATGTTGTTATACTATTATTACCTTAAATACGTTGACCGAACCCCTTGCATGACGTACGGGTCGGATTGGGGATAGATGGGTCGGTGAGTTATTGCGGGGCCACCCAACTCGATTTTCAAACATCTTTCGCATGACAAAGGTGATATTTCGTGACCTCCTTATCGAACTCGCGGAACCACCACGGTTTACGCGGCTCGAGCGGAACAACGACAAGGGAAGTATTGGCCATAACTTTATACATCTTATCCCAAAATGAATCTATTAGAGTAACAATGGAGCGTTTTCAACATTCGTCGGAAACCATCAGCGAGTATTTCTCCGTCGGGTTGAATGCTACGGTGAGTTTGGCGTGCAAGATAGTGAAGCCGGAAGATCCGGCGTTCCGATCCGTTCCTGCACACATTGCCGATGACCCTCGATACATGCCATTCTTCAAGGTATGTCTTCCGTCATGACAATTTTCGATGACGACGATATACATGTGACATGATTAAGGTCGAAATCTTCAATGTCGGGACTGTATTGGCGCAATTGATGGAACACACGTCGATGCACGTGTATCAAGCAAGGAGAAGGTGGCATACATTGGACGTTGTGGGTTCCCCACACAAAATGTTATGGCAGTGTGTGATTTCAACATGTGTTTCACCTTTGTAATGGCCGGATGGGAAGGAAGCGCGCACGATAGTCGTGTTTTCAAATTTGCCACTAGAAATCGTAATCACGGATTCCCTTATCCACCTCCAGGTAAATATATATGACAATTACGTTTGATATTTAGTTTAAAATTCTAATTACAATACGTACGCGAGGTAAGTACTACTTGGTCGATGCCGGATATTCATTGCGAAAGGGGTATCTTAAGCCTTATCCGGATACGAAGTACCACATCCCCGATTTTCAAAGATCCAGCGGTGTTGCGCGCGGCAAAAAGGAATTATTTAACAAGAGACACTCATCCTTGCGCGGCGTGATTGAGAGAGCATTCGGGGTGTGGAAGAAGAAATGGGTTATTTTACGTGATATGCCCACATACCCATTTCAGAAGCAAGTACATATAGTAGTGGCAACTATGGCGCTACACAATTTCATTCGAAGGCACCCTTCCCGCACAGATGAAGAATTTGCAGTCGTAGACGATGACTCGCAGCAAACTCCACCAGAAGCATTCGAATACCATTTGGGACGTACAATACCCCAGGAAGAATCACAAGAAACAAACTCTCGAGAGGGTGAAGGTGCCTCAGAGATGGCTGCTTTGAGAGAACAAATAGCGAGATGAAATTTTAAGGAGTTTGTAATAAATTGTTATCAATTATTCTCACTACGGATTGAGAGTCTTTACATAGATCTAAACTATTAAGATTATTAGTTCTGTATGATGCTTTGACTCTATGGTAGTTTTATGCAAAGTACTTGTTATATATGCCTTGTTATTGATTGAATACAGTTTGTGGGTTAATTTCGAAACGGAGATGGCTTTTTTAATTGCATATAACTCTTGTTGGGCTTGTTTGGTAGCATAATTTTTTTTTCCAACAATGCATTGCTATACATTGCACCCAATTCTTATGTATTCTTTTTTTTATTTTGGCTGCATTATGATTATTTTGGCACAGATGTGGTATTTTTGTAAATTTTCTTTTGTGTGAATTGTTGGATGGAAGCAAAAAATTGCGTACCATTTGTTAATGTATTTATGGTTAGAGCTTGCCAAGCTATAAAAATTATTATTTCATCAATATGTTGCTATAGTAAGCATTCATCAATATGTTGCTATAGTAAGCATCACTTGTCTGTTTTGACCTTTTCTGCACTCACTGTGCGGTTTCTATCCTTGCTATATATAATACATTTGGCTAGACCTATAACATCCAGCCATGCATTCATAGCTAACTTTACAATACCAGAAACTGTTTCATCAATATGTCTACCTCAAGGCAATAAAAATGTCGAACTCTTTTGCTCCAGGATTCTACTACTAGGAAATCTCAATTGTTCTCAGCTTCTGGTTTATGTCAGTTTCATATAGGTCGTTTGATGGTATGGCAGATCGCTTGTCAATTTGGGTTGCTGCTGGAGAAATATATGCTCAAATAGTTTTATATGCCCAAATGTGCAGAAATTTGCACAGATTTTATATATGCTTGAGAAATATATACCTATAACAATAGTTGGATATGCCTATATACATTGAAATGTGGGTTTTTACAATCACCTTTTGAAATCGAGCATGGTGTACTCATAATTTGTAATCGAGCATGGTGTACTCATAATTTGTAAAGTGCAGAACTGTTATAGATGGCTTAACTTCTCTGTTTGTAAATAATTTTGTCCAGAATTGCTGTGTTAGAACTTCAAACTCCTCTTATAACTTCGCTGTTTGCCTCATTATTTGCAGATTTGCATTTATAGCTGCCCAATTCTTATGTATTTACATATCTTCAATCTGAACTTTGCATGGAACAATGTATTTCACCTTTTAAGAATAAAATTAGTGATCTTTTTTATGTGATATGAATGATTTATGTTGTATAAATGGAATAAGATCAAAGTATAGGTGCTATATGTAAATACACAAGTAATTTGGTGGTATGTACGTAAATGCCTCATATCATTAATTTTTCAATTTATTTTTTTTTACTATTCCAACTAATGTTTTATTTTAATACTGTACAAATTATTAGACTGAAACAATATCTTTTTAATAACTGCAGGACGATGAGTTTCATGTACTCAAGGAAATCCGGACAAGTTATGTGTCGTTGCGGTGCGCCTTCTTTGTTACTAACATCACGCAAGCAACGCAGTTATGGACGACGGTCTATTGTTGTCCGAGGTGGATGCGAGAGACTGGAGGACTGCAAGTTTTTTAGGTGGGCAGACACCGCTTCGGACTCAATTTTGTCTCAATCGGAGAACGCCGAACGGGTTTCCATGTTTTCACGATCGGAGAACATCAGCTTCGCTTCGAGTGTTTCGCACCGCTTAATGTTGTTGGGCGATCGATCGTGCAACAACCGAACAACGATTCTCGGGAGATGTTGCTTTTGAATTTTAAATTGAATGTTATAATCACATTCTTAGTTGTAGTTGCATTTTGTATTTTGGTTTTAATTGGGTATCTTAAACTTTTTGTTGGGTGAGCAGAGCATGAAAGTTCTGAACTGTTGATACTCCACTACTACATGTATTTTGTATGGATACCGTCCTTAAGGTTATATTTTGTGTTTCACTGTACTGAATTCAGAACTGTTTGATTGCCTCATGTTAACTCTGTTTATTTATGTGCTGATACTTTATTTACATGTATTTTGAACTGCTGCTTCTTTAAATATTGTTTTGAAGATAAGAGAATAAACAAATTAAATAAAGGAATTTTTCATCAGTTTGAAAATAAGATTTCATATTAAAAAATAAGAATTTATATTTTAAAACAAAATTTAAATTTGCAATTATATTTTTCTTTAAAATTATTTTGTAGAGCATTTATATAAATATAAAGCTACACATAATATTATTTTAAACATATCATACAAATATTTGTTATGAGTTTTAAGAGTTGGCGTCTCACTTTTGACAAAAAAAATGAGTTGAATTTGTTATTTTTACAAACAGTTACGAATCAACTGTTTTCAAACGCATGAACCAAACAGATAATCGGTTTATTCGGTTCGGGGTATAATAGTCGTTTATCCACGTTCAATTCGTGAATCGAGTTGTTTTCACACGCTCAAACCAAACAGACAAACAACTTATCCAGGATCAGTTCATCATCAGTGATTATCGAATAAGTTCGCTTATCTGGATAAGCTGGATAAGCATCAGCTGCCCCAAACAGACCCTTAATCTCAAAAGAAAAAGCACAAGTTGGAAATCCACCCTCGAATCGCTCCATGTAGCTTAGCTCCTGTTATGCACCATCGAGAATACACCGCGCAAGAGTATGATCTTTCTGGAAACGAAGGCTTAAATCTCTAATTGCGTACAAACTGCTCATAGCGCTGTGACGTCGCTCCCGAGCGCTGCTTTTTCTCTCGCTCGGGTTGAAGTCAAGATTCCAGGCGTTGTTGTACGCATCCCGGGCACTAGAATTCCAAGTGCTCTGTTTTCAAACCTAGAAACTGCCGAAACAGTGATGCTGCCGCACACCGAATGGGTGCTGGAGATGCAAGGGTGTCAATCCCTCTGAACATAGGTGCGTGGACGCCTGAAATGAGCGTTGGGGCGCCCACTGCTCAGGAATATGGGACACCCCTTTTGAGGAACAAGGGCACCGGTTTTAGCACTCCCCCTTCCACTGCTGTTGAGAGCTCGTGTGCAAGCAAACTCCACACCCAACATTGTATCATTATGAACCATATGAAATTATATTTTCATATATATACCAAAACAAAAATATTTACTTTTTATCATAATTCAAAAATAAAAAGTTACTAAGAAAAAAATTGAATAGCAAAATATAATAGATCAGAGAGCAACTTGGTGCAAATTATAAATCTTTCAAATATTAAAAAAAAGATTAATTTTTTTCCTCTCATATAATTTCCAGAAATTTTCTTTGATATTTGGATCATATTCGATTTACTGTAAAACACGCAGAAGGGACTGAAACAATTATTCAGCAACAAAAGCAATACAGTATAGACGGATTCCAACCAGAAGGAATCCCCTCATCCTAACCAGCCGGCGGCTTTCGCCGTTGATCGCCGGAAACCAGTAAAAGTCTTCCCAAATATCCCCTTCCTCTCCTCCCTTCCTCCCTTCCCCTCCTCCACATTCCTCGTTCCCGGTTCCTGATAGCTGCAGAAATTTCTCATAGCAGCTAAATCATCAGAACGTACACTGCCTCCGCGAGGCACTCCGCTTCCCTTCTCCTCCCTCTTCCCCGCCGCCGCCACGCTACCCGCCCTCCTCATCTCCGACGGCGGCGGAGCAATTTTCGACGGCTCGAAGCGCTTGTTCACCAAAGGAGACGCCTTTCTGTTCTCCTTCCTGAATTCGATGGCTTTCTCTCCACTCGAACTTCCGGCGGCGGATGGTTTCGCTTGTACGGGGATTGGAGTTGCAGGGTTCAGACCGGCCTTCTTCATCCGTAGCTTCCATTCTCTGAGCTCAGAGTAGGTGGAGTACATTGGACCTCGGTGGAAGGCGGGCGGTTCTGCCATGGGAGAACAGTTTGCTCTGTTCAGCAATCTGTTCCCTCTCTTATCCAAATTTGGTTCTTGGATGGGGAAGACGAAGTAGAATAAGTTGCAGTCAGAGGCCGGCGAGTGAGAACGACGGGTGAGATAGTTTATTTGAAAAAAATTGGGAAATTGTACTGTTCTCGTCCGCAAGCAATGGCCGGGAGAAGCCAGCAGCAGCATTTGTCAAGAACACGAGAGATTGGAGGCTTTAACCTGCCGGCATTTATAAGAAAATGGTTCTGATAGGGAAATGCAATTTGAGTGGATGTGGCATATTTAAATGTAAATTGAGCTTGTAAGAGAATTATATTGTTTAAACTAAGGAAAGTTTAAGCTATCTGGTGGTACTGTAATGGTGGAATCGTTGACCTTGGACGAGAGTTTCCATTGATTGAAACACAAAGATGACGAAAAGTCTACTTTTTTGGAAGGCATTGTGAATAAAAAGAGGAATTTTTTGGGTTTGGTTCTCTCTCCCCCTCTATGGGTTCAATACAAATGTAATGAATTTTTTAGCTAGTGAAATGTTTAATCCTCAATATATCATCAACTAGACTACATGGTTTAAAGAGGATTCTAAGGTTCATGGTTCAATATAGGCCTAAGGGTTTAAAGAGAGAGCAAAATCAATGTTGGTTCGAGTTGCCGTAAGAGTGAGAGCAGCTTGGACTACTGTCAAAATACCATAAGATGGTATGTGACTTGAATAACATAGAAAGTAGATTCTAAATGTTGGAAAGGGAAATAAATGAATAATATTTGACATACTACATAAAGCACTCATAATGAAAAGAAAAGAAACTCAATAGATTGGTCTTCCACCTTATTTGGGTAAGAAATGCAATTAACTTCTCTAGCCATATTTTAGAAGTGATGTTATCAAGTTTATATGAATTAGGTGAGAGATATAAATCTTAAGATTGACATGCATATATAAATATCTTAAGTATATGCAAACTCGCAAGGCCTTGATATTGGGTGAATAAGCAAGGCTATTGATGATAATTCATTTATGTAAGCTTAGAATGAAAAGATATATGTTCAACCATTTCTATTACATAAATATAACTAAGGTGTGTTTGTTTAGAAAACTTAACCAAGAGAATTTCCATGAGGATATTCACTGAAGGTTAATTAAAATAACTCATTGGAAAGGCTGATTGAGTTCCCATGATAAGTCCCATAAGAGAAGTGGCTTCTCAATATGGGTGTACACCACAAATTGAAAAGATTATAAAATTTATCAGAAGTCACCCATGATAAAAAGATGACAAACCTTTGAGAGTTGTACAATGCATAAAATAAGTTGTTAAGGGTATATGTTCCTTGCTCAACCTCTAATAGAGATCCAAAAGGCCATAAGTTCAATCCTAGATAGAAGACCACATTCAAGCGAAAGAGATTCGATAACATAATGTTAAAGGCAAATAGAAATAGGCCTACAATGGTAGAAGAATTTTTCAATACATGATTTGCAAAGAAGATGTCTTCTTGGGACTAGAAGTTGAGATGACATTATGAAGGGTAGGGTTCTTAAAAATTGACTTATACACCATTAGGAGACGTTACTCTATAATACCTAAATATATTTTTATTAAATTCTATATATTCATTATGATTATTTAATAATAGAAATATGTGCATTAGTGCATATATAATATGAGTCTATTTTATTTTATTAAATTTATTTCTTTAATTAACTAAGTCTAATTTAAATTTACTCTTCATTTAATTAATTATTGTATTGTAGCAATACTGCAACAATATATTAATAGTGATATATCATCGAAATAAAATTAATTAATCAAGACATGCAACACTTAATTCAGATCGTAGGATTATTAAGGGTTGAGATTTAATTATGTCAATATTTGAGTGAATAAGATGAATTCTAAATAGACTGGATGCATTTTCCTTTTGCATTCATTCCATTAAATAATAATCTTACAATCTACTTTAAATACAAAATATTATGTATAATCTATTTTAGCTAACTTAATAATGCATATTTCTAATCTTAATATTCAACTAATAAGGTGCAACCTTAAACATACTTCAACCAAATTAATGTGTGTGTGTTGTGTGATGTACATGAGAAAAAATGAGCTTTATTAAAATAAATCAATTACAAATAAAATGGCAGAAGAAGTGTAGAACACAATGTAATGAATAACAAGAAAGGCTAGGCAGTTTGTCAAGTTCGGCATGAATCAAAACCCAAATTGTTGAGAAATTCAGGGCAAAAGTAACGCAAACATTGACACAAATCTAGAAGAAAACACGGAGATTTAACGAGGTTCGACAAAGATGCCTACATTCTCGGGAGCATAGCAGCGACTTTTCTTTCATTTTTAAAAAAGAGTACAAGATACCCTTAGGAATACAATACAATCTATATAGCTCTGGTGTACAATATGTAATTACAAAATTACCCTTGTACTGTACCGCGAGGGCATTGCCCCCGCACCCCTAACTCACATAACAAAACTTCTCCGATTTAACAGATACTTCTGCTTCACTCCACTCACGAGCTCCGCTACGCTCCAATATCTGTCCTTATCTGGTATATGAGTCATACCTAACACAAAGAAGGTGACACGATCTCCCAATTTTGGATGAGATATCCAAGCATCATTGCAGTTCACCAACAAGTGCTATACTAAGCCATAGAAAATGAATAAAATCATACAACTTGCCACTCACACTAACCTTGCACGGTGTTGGATTTAACCTCCTCATATGATCAGACCTCATCTTTTAGAGCTGCTGCATGCAATGATTCCTCATATCTCGCAGTGATGGTAGTTCTTCTCTCTGTTCATGCGACTTTCCCGGCCAAAAGCATTTCAGAAGCTCTTCCACGCACTGTGGCACAACGTAGGCTCTTTCAGATTCGAAGAAGGGGTGACGACAAAGCATTATATCTACCAATGGAAATCATTCCCTTCCATACAACCCGAAACATTGTTTCTTACATGGTATGGAGACCTCTGTAATATTCTCTGAAAGTTTCATCTAGGGCTTGTTATTTATCTCAACTAATTTGAACACACATCCAAGAGCTGCCTAAAAATAGCATGTCACTAGATGGGTTCCTATGCCATAAGAATCAATCTCATGCCCCGGAGATTAGGCTTTGCTTGCTAGAAATCACTTCGTAGATACGTCAAATCCTATTTATCCGATATTGATCGGCTTCGCCATGATGTTAAAGGTTCCAATGTCACCATCGATGCACACGCATCCTTCCAGCACAATTCCCAAAGGTTAGTGAAGACTATGAAATATTCAGACCGGAAAGATTTGAGGTGGCTCTAATACCATGACAATATTTGAGTGAATAAGATTAATTCTGAATAAAGTCGATGCCTTTTTTCTTTGCTTTCATTCCATTAAATATTAATCTTACAATCTATTTTAGATACAAAATATTTTGTATAATCTATTTTAGCCAACTTAATAATGCATATTCCTAATCTAAACATTCAACTAATAGGAAAATAAATCAAAATAATGAAATACAAAATATTTTAAATAAGGAAGCTCATAATTATAGAATACTCCTAATTTAACTGTTTGATATCTGTCACTCATGATTGACAAATTATAACTATATATATTTATATATATATATATATATATATATATATATATATATATATATTCTATTATTATTATTATTATCATTGTTGTTGTTGTTGTTATTTTGCTATTATTATTATTATTATTATTATTATTATTATCCTCATCTTTATCTTGATACACATACATGCATACATATATACTACATATATATATATATATATATACTATAGTGTGGGTGGTAAATAAAATAATAAAGAGGTTTTCACATGGAAAATACCAAAAACATTGCTTTCAACATATTTAAGCCCCAAATTAGTTATTTACGGCAAAAGCGCCACAAATTGTATCATAATCAGGACTCCAATTAAAACTTACAAAGTAAATAAACGTGTATAAAGAAACTCACTCAAATTAATTTGTACACCCCGCAAGTCCTGCCCCCGCCCCTGTTAGTTAATCGTCCCCTCTTTTAAAACCTCGCCCACTTCCCTTTGGGATCGCTGTGTACAGGGCAACGACGGATCACGGCGCACAAGGCAATGACGGGACCACCTTCGGGCTGCGCCGAAAACCATCTTCGTCGTTACCGAAACCCTGGCGAGAAGAGCTAGTTGGGAAGGCAACGACGGGATCGCTGTACACAGAGACCTCCGAAACTCTAATACTTCATCTGCTTCCGCTTCATTCCTACCCGAAACCATTGAGTACGGTATCCCTCTTTTCTTTTGCTTCGATATGTAGATTTGGTTTGTGATTGTAAATCATCCAAATTCAAAAATTCCCCAAAATCAACCTTCACATTAGTTCAAATATATAGTTGCAAGAAAGAACTTATTTGGGTCGTTGTCAGTAAGCATAGTAGTATTACTGAAGGAGAATGTTCAGCCTGTTGCCTGATTAGCCTGGTAGCAGGCATCACACGCATATGAAATATTAGAGTTTAAGAGAGGGGACAGTGAATTGATTTGGAGTAAGGTCAATCCTTGATTAATGGTCATAAAGAGGAGGAAAACATTACTAATTACATTGATCTTCTCTTTCACATACTAACTCTTTTCAATAAAAATCAACTTGGGAAACCTTAGGTATGGTTGATTGATGCTCTCTTTACATTACTAACTCATTTCTGGTATCGTGTAGCATGTCAGAAACAAAATCCATATGAGCTTCAAAGATCCCCCCAGGATGTTTAGATGATTGTGGTAGATCACCCGACCAAACAGTTTTGAAAGCTTAAGTTCAAATCAGTTTCTTCATTTACTGCTCACAATTTACTCCTGCATACTAGGAAGTAATTTCTTGCATTCACCCCTTAAAGTCTGAGTATTTACACCTAAGGTTCAATTTTTTACATACATACCACCTTACCTATGCATGCAAAATGGACATTCCCAATGTTTGAGCAGGAATTTGATTAGCTCATGCAGTAGAGTGCTAGTTTTGTACATTTTTTTGTTTTATTCCACTGGACTTAGGGATATGATTTGTATAATTATTTAAAATCATGTTTATTGATCTTTTGTATATATATAGAAGAAAAGACAAACCACCACAAAGAGATGCAAAACACAAGAACACAAGCAAACAAGAGGATTTACGTGGTTCGGTCCTTCGGACCTACATCCACGGGAGGAAATCAACCAATGAATCCACTAAGATAATAGAGAAGAATTACACGAGCAGTACATTCGAAATGAGCCCTCATCTTGCCCGAGATCTCACTCTCGAATCACCTCGACCCTGCAGATCTCCAAGATGCTCTCCTCACTCTCCACAAGCCTCTCCCCTTCTTCTCTTCTTCCTAGTTCTCCCTTCTTGGTTCTTTCCTCACCTCTCTCCTCTACAAGCCACCCCTTCTATTTATATAAGAAGGAGCCTCCCATTGTAGACCGGGTCTACCTAGCCTAATAATTGAGATTCATTACAACAATTCTCCCCCATGACTCTCAATTATAAATTCCAAGATCCTCCTCTCTCAACTGGACTGTCCAGACACAAGTGTCGAACTCCACCCAGCTGATTTCCAAGAAATGAACACCTGCAATGCTCCACCTTATCTGGACAACTGAAGACTTGTAGCTGAAGAAAAAACCTGCTGGAGTCTTCGAACTCCCTGCCGAAGACCTTGCCTCAGGCCAAGGATTTGAATTGTCAAAGAGGGCACCGCAAGTCTTCGGCTACCTAAACTGTTGAAGACACCTTGCTGCACTCTGTTCCGCACCTACAGAGTTTCTTGGAAAAACCTTTGCTGGACTGTTTGGCACCTGCAGGACCTCCAAGAAGCGAACACCTGCTGCCTCGGCTCAAGAAGGTGAGCTGCCGAACATCAGGACTGCGGAATGACTCGGGTTGAATTCTCCTTTTCGAGTTCTCCTTTGAACTGTCAAAATAATCAACTGCAGTGCTACCGAAGACCACTCGTCTGCATCGCACCTGGGCAGCCGAGTCCCTCACCTTCTTGGATTTGAATGATTTCTGTAGCTTCAATTTGCTACCCGAGGGACTTCCCAGAACCGAATGCCTTTTCTCCCAGTGTTGCTACTCACCAAGTTGACAACCCGATTCCACCTGTTGCAGGAGGCAAAGAAGCACCTGGCCTGCCATTTGCATCAGAAATAAAAGATTTTCCCGAAGGGAATATTCTTCCCTTTCCTGCTTCCCTGGCCTCCTCTGCAACCGAACAACCGTCACACCGCCACGATACGCGAAAGTTCCCCTCCGGTGTCATCCAGCTCGCGCCGAACGACACGAACACCGGAAGCGAACCAACCTGCGCGTTCTGCCTGCTCCTTCGCGCCTGGGACCGGTCGTGCCTCGCTTCCTCTGAAGCGGGACTCACCCCGCTGCGATTGCTGAAATTCTTTCCCTGCTCGCTGAAGCTTTGCAAGACCTTCGTGAATCTCGTCTGCTCGCGGGTAACGTCTCTGAATTCGTCCTCCAAACTCGCGAAGCTTGCTTCGCTCTTCGTTCTCCGAGCGATCCTCTTTCATCGAGACTGCCGCAAACCACCTGCAGTCTTGAAGAAATGAATATCTCCGTGAGCACCGAAGAACTCTGCTGGCTGTAGAGTCTTGGACAGCCGAGAACCTGGGCAACCAAATTCCAGGAAAGCAGAACGCTTCTTCTTATCTGGATTTTCCAAGAACCTCTTGTTCTTTGCAGCCGAAGAAGAGGGCAAGACCACCACAGCAAGCCAATTTCCCTATACCTTGCTGCCATAGCCAAATTCTTGCAGTTCTTGAATGCAGAAGAATGTTGAACAACTTTCCTCCTTCCAAGAACCGTTTTCCCACAGACGGCGCCAATTGTTGTGGGAAAATCGATTTGGCTAGAAAAAAAGACAAACCACCACAAAGAGATGCAAAACACAAGAACACAAGCAAATAAGAGGATTTACGTGGTTCGGTCCTTCGGACCTACATCCACAGGAGGGAATCAACCAATGAATCCACTAAGATAATAGAGAAGAATTACACGGCTTGTACATTCAGAAATGAGCCCTCATCTTGCCCAAGATCTCACTCTCGAATCACCTCGACCCTAGATCTCCAAGATGCTCTCCTCACTCTCCACAAGCCTCTCCACTTCTTCTCTTCTTCCTAGTTCTCCCTTCTTGGTTCTTTCCTCACCTCTCTCCTCTACAAGCCACCCCTTCTATTTATACAAGAAGGAGCCTCCCATTGTAGACCGGGTCTACCTAGCCTAATAATTGAGATTCATTACAACATATATATATGCCACTATATTCATACATAACTTCTAAGCTTTATTAGTTATTTATATAACACTCACATCCTTAACATCACAAAAAGAAAGAACACTAAACTAACTTTTTCAATTTAAAATAAACATTTTCTTGTGCATGCTTTGATATGATTATAATATCAATGTATTATACGTGTAAATTTGAAACTATTGGTGTTAGATATGCAAATACATATAAACTACGTGGCATGTATGTAAAGTCCCCATTATATTATCATGGGACGTAAATTAGATTGCATGTGCAACATGGCTTTTTGCTTTTTCTATAGCTCTACTGCTCTGCAAAGCATATGTTCCTAAGTATTTAGATTCATACCATTGAAAAATTTACATTCATTCCATTCAATTCCTATGTGTTTACATATCAAACTTTAGCTGTGGCTTGAGAAAGGGTTAAAGAAGTTGAAATGCCAATAGGTTATACTTAGTAGAAGCTCAATCAACAAAATAGAACTGTAATAAGTCAAAGCAATGTTAAAAAGCACGCACTTGTGTTAAGAAGTTTAGGGAATTTAACTTACAAATTCCAATTAGAAATCATCTTTCTTATTTGTTAGGTTGTCTTAAATATCTAACTTATCCATGTTTTTCTAAAATGTATGCAAGTAACACGTTGTGAACTATGAGTTCAATGCAATCATAAACATAAAGGTGATGATATCAAGTGAATTTTACAGATGTCTTAGAAATCTGATCAAATGTGATTTTAACTATTTCAAGTGGATTGATGAAATGGATGATGTAACTTCTAATAAAGAATACGCCAACCTAAAATGCTTTAACGAATTAACTAAAAGAATTGTTGAGGAATCAATAAAGAGAGATTACGAATTATAATTTATCATTAAAATTTTGATAGCCTCCCATGTTTTAGCTATTGTAATTATTTTGTTTGTATTTATGTATTGTATGTTGTCTGTGTATTAAGACTATGAATGTCAAAGGTTGACGATGTAAAAGTTATGTACTACTGGGCCAATCGTAAAAGTAATGTTTTGTGTTTAATGTAATGAGAATCTTGAGATATTTTGAGTCTGTATCTGTTGACGAATTTATCTTATTTAACGCTAAAATTTCTCATGGAAGACAGCTTTTATGTCTATTGATTGATGATGAGCGTGAGAACTATACATTCCCTCCATAATTTTCTACTGTACATGAGGATGATGACTTAGAAATTTGAGCCTCACTTACTGTACATGAATAATGGCTGGAATAAAGAAAATGATGATGGAAACTTACTTAGGTTTTTTTTTTTTTTTTCCTGACTGCACATGCTAAGTGTGGTTGGTGAAGGCTCAAAATGGGGACTTTCAAAAATTTTTTGACTAGGTGAAGAAACATATTGCAAAATAAAAAATCTGAGGCAAATACTAATTGCATCTAAGTATCAAAATATAGTGCAAAACTTTCAGAACCACTCAAACATAAAAATACTAGAGACATTCATCAATCTCAACACCGTCCAAGCCTGCTCGTCGAATTGTTAATTTTTCCCTTAAAACATGATTACTTGTTGTTGCCTCGGAGCATACGGAGGACCTTTCGACTTGTGTAACTTGTGATGTCTGTGAGCTTAACGGATTTTTGCATGTGGTTTTGTGATGCCCCCAAAATTCACAACGACCGCATTTATGAACATTTGGTTGTCTTCCATTATTATTTTCTAAGAAATTTTTAAATCTTTTTTTTCTTTGGTCTTCCTCTTGACCTCAATGTGTTTGGCACATCAACATTGATGCTCTCATTGGCTTTTCTCCATTGTTTTTTTCCTGGGAGTGTCGAGATGAGACTTTCGTAGGCCATCCTATACCGACAAGTACAAAAAATAAAAATTAGACATAATAACACAAAATGTAAATACTATTAAGCATACATAACAATGAATACAAACCTAATAACATAATAACTGGAGTGAACATAGCTATGCCACAGGGGTGCTCGTTGAACCCAATAAATGCAGTTGCATGGATGCACGGTAGACCAGTTACTTGCCAGACTCACTAGTAAATGTTTTAAGTTCTATGTCAACTTCATGTCTACCATTGCTACCTTCAACCTCAGCTCGATGAGGTGTAGAGTCCCCTACAAGGAACTGTCCTTTACTTGCGGTTATGTTTCTATTGTACTCTTCAGCGTATAGAAATAATTTTCTTTTCCGGCAGCCGCATCTCTTCCTCTGTGGTCTTTGTTGCATGAGCATAGTTCTAATGATGTCAATCAGGTCAACCAAAGGCTTATTTTGGGCTTCTCCAATCCAATAATTAAATGATTCAGACATGTTATTTGTGTCAGAATTATTTTTAATCTCAACGTTAAACCCACTGTATACCATGCATAAGGCAATGCAAGTAAGTAGGAGTGCACTTGTTGAGAGGCACTACAAAGTTCATCTATCTTACTATCAAACTCACTTTGAGTGTACGCATTAGCTACTAACCATATGAGACTTTTAACTATATGGCTATCATTGCAATGAGAATATTTCTTCAAATACTTCCAAAAATAATGTAAACAAATTCTATTCACTCCATTTGGAAAAACAATCTTAATGGCCTCTCCCAAACTCTTCTCCATGCCCTATATAAAGGCTAGATGCTGCAAAGCAAGCCCAATAGAAACTGACTAACATTCTAAAAACTATTTCCAAATAGTTTTTGACTCAAATTCTGCAACTACGAAGGCTCGAGTGAATAAACCATTATCACCATCTAATGAATTTGAATCTAATAAATCACCAAAGTGTTTTGACCTTAGATGACATGCATCAAGTCTGATCAGAGGCCTGCAACTTGCTAAGAAGCCATCAATGCAACTTTAAAACTTATATAAAATCTTTACAAAGAATGATCAAAACTGTTGCAAGTTTAAGTAATCTATGATCCTGGATTTTTGCAAATAAACTCAGCACGTACGGCGGACACTCATTTGTAGTTATCATCTATTGATCCAAAAATACTATTGCATGCTTCCTCTCGTGACCTCCATTACTTCATGATGGCAGTGATAAGCCTTACATATGCTCTAATGTACATTTGATATTTTTTGGAGTGATATCAGGGATAATGTGTAACAATTTGTGAAAAATACATAGATGGACCATAAACACATACATCCCACATAAAACCCAGATGGAAACATAAACACAAAATACAGGGAACGTATATACAAAGAGTGAGAAAGTTCACTAGCCGGATTCAACCATAACTCCGTGCAGAAGTGATGCTTTACTAAACTTAGTGGTGGAAGGAAAAAGGTTGTGACTCTGGTGTGTGAATTCCCTGCCAATGCAAGCTCCAGTGAGGGTCGAAGTCCTAAATTCTGTAAAACTTCCAAATCTTTTAAGAATAAGCAATTGAACAAATGACCGTCCAAGTTAACCATAGTTAACCAAAATGAAACATTGAATATGCTTGAAGTAGGCAACTGCAGCAACATTGTGCTTTGTGTATTAAAATTTAGCTTCAGGTTTGTTATGCCTTTCAATTCCTTGGCAAGGGAAATTCTGCAAACAAAATCATAAACAACCATGTAGTCGCTTCTTTAGTATACTTCTTGGCAAGCACTAACAATTTAGCCGAACAGTAAACGAAAGAAAGAATAAAACAGTGCATCTATCCCATGTCTGGTAATGGATTTAGAGCACGATGTAACCTAAATCTCGTAAAAATATTGCATCAGGAGTCTTATTACAGTTTTGCATCAAGACTCCAATCAGGATCTGCCATGTGTACAAACATAACCCATATATTAAATTAATTTTTTTAGAAAGGAGGGTCTACCTGCACACGTAGTAGGTCCTGATTAGAGCAACATGACTCCTGATGCAAAACTGCTTCAGGTCCTGATGCAAAACTGCTTCAGGACTCTTGATGCAGTATTTTTTTCGTTACAGAGTGCTTTTTTTGTACATTTTGAGAATTTAGGGTGCTCCTCCCGGAAATAGTTAAGTTGGGGTGTTGAATATGTAAAAAGCAATACTTCAGGTGACGGCAATATATTATATATATATTGAGAAAGAGGGGGCGTTTATTCCTTTGTTTTTTTTTTAAATTATACTGTATTATATTATATTAGTATTATTATAAATATTATTGTTATTTATTCAGTACATTAACAAAAAATTTAAAAATTAATTAATGACAAGAAATATAAGTGAAAAAATTAAATGAAATAATAAATTGTAAAATTCGTAAAACTTATTATATATTCAAATATTTTCGTAACAAAATATTTACAAAAAAAAATACTATTTTCTACGTCAGGGGAATATCATAGTTGTCAGATTTCAAGGTCCCTGTAGATTAACTTCTGATGCTCCACGTCGGTCGTCTTCCATTGCTACGATATGATAACCGTCAAATGTTTCAAAGAGATATTCAGTTAGCAGAACACAGAGATTTTTGTTTTAAGAAACACAAGAATAACAATATCCAGAGATATCCGCTTATCTTGCCCAACAAGTATTTGCAGGGCCCTCCAGTTTATACAGATCCCTCCAGATATGCAATACCATTAGCATTTCAGCTTTCATCATTTGACTTGTAGTAGACAACGACCATTGGTGGAGACTTGAATTTAAATTTTTAGAATATTCTCATGTCTGCGCCCATTTCTAATGTAGGCATGGATTGCTGCACACCACAATTTTATTCTCGAGCAAATCTTCTTGGAGCATTTGCTAGTTACCATCTCGCAAAAGTGGAAGACGATCGACATGAAGCATCAGAGGTTATCTACACGGAAATCTAAAAAACAAAAAAGAGAAGTCAACATGAAAAGTTTTTAAGAATATCTTAGGCTAGGAAGTCCATCCATGATGACATCTGTATATAAATTTCAAAGATGGTAAGTTAATGTAGCATATATCTTTTATAATTGATAGTTCTAACATCATATATTCAAACCTATTATTTTTAAGGCTGGCAAACACAGGTGAAGTCAAGTCAATTAATCACTAATTTGAATAAGGTTTATAAGTATTGAATTCTTCTAGGACGCAGGGTCCCGCATTATTCGTGAGTTATATGACTAGATGAAGACTTTATTTAGATGGAATGTATGGAAGAAGGTGATGGATGTAACGGCTCAAGGAAAGGATCTCCGCTTCCCGGTAACAAGAAAGGTCTTTTGTTAGACTTCCCGGGAAGGGAGAGCTCTTCTGACCTCCCTTTTATATATGAGAACATCTGTATACAGTACTACACCTATCTGTGATTTCTTGGCGAAAAGCTCGCGATGTGAGTATTAGTAGATATGGATGGACGCACGTCCTCGTGTACAACGATGATCTCTTCCGGTAACTGATTTGTCTCGGGTTTTATCGTCCACTTCAGTAGATGGTCTTGGCTCGACTACATCGACAAGTGGGCTTAATGACCACTTTTGACAGGTGGGCGTGGCTCGACCACATTTAGTCAGGCAGGCTTACTTCAAGAATGATGGCATTTTCTAATTAGAATATACAAATTTACAATAATTTTATATCTGGACTTCTTAAAAATTTTATTTTATGTTTATTTTGATACTTAGTTGTTATTATTCCCCGTCCTCAATAAATCATATATTTGTTTTAATAAATTTCAAACGATAATTGAGGAGGAAGGAAAAAATATATATATTTTTGCCATGATAAGTTGTACTATGGCTATTGAGCTGAGCCTGAGCGAGCTCAAGTTTGTTTGGTGCTTGGCAAGTTCAAAATTAATTATGTTTGAAATTGGCTTATGCTTGAAATTGCTCGTGAACGGTGTGTCCATATTTGACTCAATTTACATATTCTTGTTCGACTCGCTTAACGAGCCAAACTCGAGCTGCTTGCAAACAAAATATTTTTTTTAAGGTAGATAAATTATATATATATATACACCAACTTCATTTAATTAACTTTTGCACAAATTACCCAGCGTAGCTTGTTTTTGTTCTAAATTCAAAGCAACCCAAAAATCTTCCACTAATTACCATAGCAGATAGCTATTACCTTAGTGGTCATTTCAGATCATTTTTCTGCTTTTCTTATTATTACTATTTGTTGCAGTTTTTGTTGTTTATATTCCATTTATTTTCTAACATAAATATAAAAAAAATATCTTGGACCAACAAGTGACTTACCTAATACTCACTAGACATGTCCAATTAGTATGGCTCACAAAGCGACTTAATGGTCATCACCAGGCGACTCACGACTCCTCACGCTCGACCGCCGTCAACCAGTTCCCGTTTGAGCCTATACTCTACGTCACACACCCATCATACTGTTCAAAATGTTTTGTATGATGCGTATAACTTACTCTTTAGCTTTCCGCTTAAGATCCAAGATCTATATCTATTAATAAAGGATCTCAGAGAGAGCCAAATGTGTGAATCTTAATGGTTCCAAATTTTGGCTATTTTATCAGTTCTACCTCGCACTCTCTCGAGCATGAAAGCAAGCGAGTTTTCTTATCTTCCGGCTCGTGTTTCTTTACTCATCTCTACCTACGTTCGTCTTTTACTCTGAGTTAGTAAGATCATGATATATCTATAGATAAACACCATGTTGGCCACTTAAAATCAGACATGCTGCAACAACCACCATAGTAAGTACAACCAAAAGACCTACTTCATTGCCATATATGATATAGTCAAACCCAACAACTTTGTCAAATATGGCATAGATCAGGTTGAGAGGCAAAGAGTCTCAACGGTGGCAATCCTGTTACTGTTAAGGAAGGAAATTGTATTTAAAATCTTATGGCTATCTTACATATATCCTTATTTTCTTAAATAAATCAAGTCGTGTACCATGAGCTACGCCCAGACGACATACGTGATAAATCTATGAGTTGTTTTTTTTCCACCGGTGTATCGGGTCTGGACGCAGCTCGCGTACAGAGTTGCATCCGGACGACGTTCGCAAAATTTTTGCCAAAACATTAATTACTCAAACAAAAATATATTAGCTCAAACTATCCATGCAGTCAGGTGCTGATGTTTTTATGTTTGGGCCTTTACATTCCTACCACCCAATTCCTATGTATTAGCATACCAACGAGTAAAATTTCAGTTTTTACGTGCAGGCAGGGTGTAGTAGGTAAAATTTGAAATTTAGGTGGTTGATATGTTAATTACATAAGAATTGGGTGTTAATTATGTACTTAATCTCGCTTTTTATTCCTTTTTACTAATCATATTAAACTAATTTTAAAAATAAATATTAAGACATGCCCCCCAATATTGGTTTTCCTCTCCTCTCCCTCTATCCATAAAAAACCCAATAATATTTATATTTCTAAGCTAATTTTGAAAATAAATATTAGAACATGACTAAAAAAAAAATTTACTATGAGATTTGTTTCTCTCTCCTCTCTCTCTCTCTCTCTCTCTCTCTCTCTCTCTCTATTCATGTAATATTTAACTTTAAGGGCATTTACATACATACCACTCAATTCTTATATATTTACGTATCTAACACTTAAAAGTTTGTCTTTTATATTCATAGCACTCAAATTTTTCATGTCATATTAAATAATATCACTGGTTTACCTTTAATAAAAAATACAAGCATAATATATATGTTAGATCTCAGATTGTCTTTTGCGAACATATCTCGAGAGTTAAAGCAAAGTGAAAGAGAGAAAAGAGAGTAGAACGGGTTAAGAAATTGTTGTAGAGGAGATCCGAATGAGAGAGCGAGTCCGTCCTCTTTATTCATATTTTTAATGTACAGTTACACGAAATATGGAAAAATTATTGAAACTGTTTTTAATATGACTAATGTTCTAATAAATTATACGAAGTTTCTACCATATCTGCATTACAATTTGAATTTTTAACATGGCGGTAATTGGCTGGGCCAACTTGTCTGACTTTGGCTGATTTGGGCCAACTTGTCTGCTCTGGCTGATTGAGGCGACCGATAGATGGAGACTATGCATTTCGAAATGCAAGTCGATTGGCCGAGACGCTCAGTCGTATGGCGAACTCACTCGCCACTAGTTAGTCTGTCAATTGTTGTTTGTTGCTCTTGTGCACACTTTGAGCGGTCCGGGGCTACAATTGTGTCCCACTAGGCAAATCCTTTGTCATAGTGTGTCAATTGATCTTGATCAGTTGTTAACTGGTCGGATACTTCGATTGTTCGACCGTACGTCTAGTAGCTTTAAAATTCATGCTGCTATTTCTGGTGTATACATATTAGTTCTCCTAATTTTCTTGTTCTTTGATAGTGACAACTAAAATAAGTACCTGAAAATTTATTAAACAATTGTTAACATTAAATTCATGTATTGATTGAACATGGATTTCGTGCCCAGTGTGCTCTATAAATTGGCATGAACTGAGCATTGTATCATTTGTCGTCATTTTCTCTTTTTACCGCTGAAGAGTGGTATGGCTGACAGTTTGAATGGATCGTTGTGGATCCTCAAAGGCTGGCGAAGGCGAGGTTTCAGCTTCCTTCCTCCACAAAGAGGAAGGCGAAGGAAAAACGAGCAAGGACCGAGCCTAATTTGGTCTATGTAGTCGACTCATTTGATGATGTTGAAGGTTGGCTGTTAACGAGGCCTCTCCAAGAGGCTTTGGAGACTAGTTTGTGCTTGAAAGTTGAGGGCTAACCGATCTTTCTGACCGAGGCTAGCGGAAAGGAGCTAGAAGGAGAGGTTGGCATGATCCTTCCTCAACTGCTGCTACAGGAAAGCGGGAGCACCTCGGCACAAGAGGGAAAAGGGCCTTTAAGACTCTCTCTCTTCCATAGAAAGATTCATAAACGAATTGGTCAGGTCAGATGATTGTTAGGACGACGGGACGTCGAAGGATACCACATATCCGCTCATGTAGCTGTGGTCGATCGGTTTGCAGATCGTAAATGTTGGGTTTTTGTCGTTGTCGGCCCAGACAGTTCATCAGCTGCCTAACCCCTCACTTACGATAGATCTCCAACTAGGGAGACTAGCGTGGGGTACATCCCCCACCATCGGCATCACGGAGCAGCAGGCTTCACACAGCTACTGCTTGAGCCATGCCGGGCTTCGAGTCTTTGACTTCTAACGTTTTGCTCTGGAAGCGTGCGATAAACGACTTCAAGCTCTCGTTAGCTCCCTGTTTCAGTTACCATAGGGATCGGGTGCTTTTCTTTGGCCTAAGGGCACTAACAAACAGTGATTGAAAGATTTTTTTGAATTCCACAAAACATGTCATTACTCCCACGAGCAATTCCTCAAACCACCTTAATGCGGTTGATCTCAATGTTCTGAAGAAGAGCTTATACTTGAGGGCATTAAAAAATTTCAACAAGCAAATAGAAGATTTGAACGATGCGAGATGTTCGTTGTGATTCAATCATTCTTTATACACATATAAGACTGGTATCTTAAAATTCTCTGGAGGTTCAACTCTGGAGCTTTGTAGGGAGAAAGCTTTTTCGGGCTACCTTTGTACCTCGGTCCGCACTGGTCGGTTCCTCTCCTCCACGCTTGGTATAGACAGTCGTCGAGCTTTTCCTGGAGGTCGATCACCCTACTTCCATTGTTGACTGGTGGTTCCCTTTTAGGGGGATTAAGTGTTCCTGTCGGGTGGCCTCTTCTCCTGAAACTGAAGTCGATGCTAGCGACCTCCCTAAGTACTTTTATGAACTGTCCTAACATCTAGCTGGTGACTTGAGTTCTGAAATCTTGCAATCCTCATTGAATGAATTCTTTCATATACTCTCGGGTGCATGCTGCTTCTCCTAAGTTTCTCTGACTTGACTCTCGTTATTGTTTTTATTGGGTTCCTCTTCTTGTTGATGACATGTTTCCACTCTCACTACACCTTAATGAGTGTGGAATTCAAAAGTGTGAAACATACCACAGAAAATAGAATGTTCTGCTATGAAGTAATTAGGAGGGGTGGGGTGGGGAGGGGGGGGGAGTCATAGGGGACTGTAAAAGAGAGTGTCATTTACTCATGACATTAGCCCATATTTATAGGCATGAGTTTCAGCATTACAAAAGTACATATTAGCCTCTCATAATTAACTTCTCAGGGGGATTTTTTTAGAATTACATAATTATTTGCATATAATAAGAACAGAGGCCGATTCAATCGAAGAGAGTTGTCAATCGTCTGGTAAGTCTTGACCTCAATTGATATCTAGTCTGAGAGAGTGCTCCTCATCGATCGTCGTGAAGACTAATTATCACCTTGGGGGAGCTTCTCATGGTGCCTTCTGTTAATCGTTCAAACAAGATTCTTCATTTGTCAATATTCAATAAAAAATAATCATTGAAGGCTATGTTTGATCGGTCACATTTTCTTCTTGTTGAGATTAGTGTTGACGTATTTTTATATGTATAGATGTATTTATACATGCCACAATCAAATTATTGAGAATATGATATATAAAAAAAAATAGGGGTTGCAATTTTAGTGTTTGATTTGTAAATTACAATGTTTCAGATGCCATAACTGCCCCCTTTCAATTATTACATCATTTATACTTAATTAATGAAGATTATATCTCTAAAAATTATGACTGATTAGAAATAAACACAGGGAACACTTCTACCACGCATAAGCCTCTCTATTTTACTTAATCATACATATTGTCTTATATTTCCTAAATAAATAAAAAAACTATATTAAATACATGAAATATTTATTTCACTCTTTAAAAATTATAATATTCATATTAGATTAAAATCTAAAATATTATATTTGTGCGGTACCAGACCGCCATCTTTTCCGCACCAATCCTGATTGTCAAATCGGGTGTATAGCTCAGTTGGTAGAGCATTGAGCTTTTTAACCTAATGGTCGCAGATTCAAGTCCTGCTATACCAAAAAAAAAGTCAATCATCGTATGGATGCGTATTAGCGTTCAAAGAGCACTGAGATTATATATATATATACAATCTCTCAGCTAGCCCCAGCTAGCCACTCTCGTGTGCCGAACTATTCGAGGACTGCCTTCACTACCAGCAAACTGGCCAGAGAGAAATCCGAACTCTTGACCTGAGGGGACTTACAACCTTCAAAGAGGCTGTTCTAACAACAGGTCACGGCTGGTGACATGCCCATATACATATTAGAAAGAGATAAAAAATGAAACAGTATAATTTTAAAATCTAAAAATTTATAAGCAACAATTTAATTTACATATCACGCTTCCTTTAAATAAAAATAAAATTCAAACATATATTAAATTATAATGACAATTTTCAAAGAAAAAAAGATAGACGAAGGCCGATTCACTATATTCAATTTAAAGCCTCGGATAAAAATAAAAAAAAGGTTGAAATTTGCAAAAAGCAATAAATTATCAAAATCAAACCGAATTAGAAAAAAATAAAATAAAATAAAAAAATGTACAGGGTTCAAAATGAAAAACGGAGGAGAAACGGCCGAACGATTCAAAACCCGGCCGGAGCGAGGCTGAGTTTAAGGTCCAACCCGAACGAGTCGTCCGATCCGGCCTGGTCCGTCGGCGAGGAAAACCGGTTCTGTGAGACCGAGCCGGGGACAGCCGGGCGGGTTCTGTGACCGACGGGACCGTCGGCCTGAGCCGGGGAAGGAAAGACGCAGCCGTGAGACACGTGTAGGGGCTGGACGGCACGTGAGAAGTAAACCCAGTGGGAGGAGTCGGGAAGGAGGTGGGGAGGGGGAGAGAATGCGGAGACCATTGGATTAGCTACACGTGGATAGAGAGCGGGGGATGACTGATAGTTAAGAAAATCAGCGCCGTTGGCTGCGGCGGCGGCGGCGGCGGCGTGGAGCTGGCTGCGTTTGAGATGCTGACGTTCTTTTTTGTGGGCGTTTTGGTGGCCGCCGAGAGCTTGGGAGTTAGCGAAGCCGCGGAAGCAGTACTGACACTCGTACTTTCGAGGTTCAGCGGCGGCGGCGGCGGCGGCGGCGCCGGAGGTGGTGGTTGTAGAAGAGGAGGAGGAGGAGGAGCCGGGGTTGGGGTCGGGGAGAAGGATGGCCGTCTGATCTACTGCTAAGTCAGAGTTTTCCGCCATGGGATAGCCAAAGAGTTTGAGCTTGGGATTAGGGGAGGGGCTCTCGAACCCAGAAGACAACATATTCTTATCGATAACTTAGAGGGAGAGAGGAGATAGGTTTGCATGTGGGATGTATGTGAGGTTATATATACTATGGATGGATGAAGTGAGTCATGAGGTAGTGGGTGATATCTCAGTTCTCAATTATGGGAGATAAATTTTTTATATATTATATGTATAATATGGTTGAGCATTTTAGAAATTTAAATAATATGGGGAAGGGAAGGGAAGGTGGGTGTGATGTTGAAGACGGTGGAAGTAGGAATTGTGGTGTTAATCAGATGTTATATGGTTCTCTGAAGGAGTTTCGTCGTTCTCTTAGAAGTCTGATTTTGTGGAACGGATATTGTGATGTGTGATTTAAAATGATAAGTAATTAATTTTGGGAGCGTTGCTTTAAATTACCGAATGAAGGTAAATTTATATCAGAGCGTTCACTGCAACGGAACAAAGCTTAATTGTCTTCTCAAACAAGGATTAAGAGTCTATTATAAGGAATTGTAATTTTTTAAAAAGGTGGTTGTATGGTTTTGATAGAGGAAACAACGTCTTAGAAAGTTGTGGTTTGAATTATATATATATCCCACAATAAAAACTTTTGGTAAATAATAAGAAAATAATTCCTCAAACAAAACTGTGGTGAGGATTTGAAACACAGAACATGCAAAAAATTGTCTGAAATAAACCCTAGAAGATGAGTAATTGGCTAAGATGGTTAGGGGGAAAAGAGGTTAGTAATAAATCATGTTCTATATACTTTATGTGAATTTTGAAATAGCTTTGGGTATCCCAAGATAGTTCTTCTGGTAAGAGCTAAGTACCCTAGCTGAATTCTTTTAGATAGAACTTTTGTAGCCGTTTGGTGAGTATTTCAAGTTGAGTACCTAATCAACTTATTAGGTGAATAGTCTTGCTAAGTAAGCAATTTTATGAGTTGTTGTGCAAGTTTGACAGCTTGTTAAGAGGATTAATAAAGGAATGCACTGTAGCACACAAATTAATTATCTTCTGAGTGACTTCTAACCGTGATTAACTTAAATAAAAATCTTTTTGAAGTATTTTGATGTGGAAGCGAATATCTAAACTAGACACATCTATCGAAATTGTTGAATTACACTTTCATGAAAGCGGTCTACTGCGTTTAGAAAGGGATAGTTATCCGAGTTGACCATCATTACTAGTAAGGACATTAGTCCGTCCTTCTTTAAAAGTGTAATCGTGAATGAGTGTCATGCTGTACTACGTATTTTTTTATTATTTTCTCGTTATTATATATCTTTTTCCAAAACCTCTCACTCACTCACATTCTCTAACACTATAACTCGAAAAGAGTCCAAGACATTTTTTCTAATTTGCCGGGGTTTCAAACTCAGTACACAATCGCTGAGATCCTTTTTAAAACCCAACAACCATCTCTCTCTTGGACATTTCTTCAACAAATATATTATTGTTATGCAAATTCGGGGAGAAGAACAGGAACCGACACAAAACCAGAAGAAAAACACAACGAGATTTAACGAGGTTCGACAAAGAATTGTCTACGTCCTCGGGAGCGAGCCTGCGAATGCACTATTTCAGAGGAGTTACATACTCATAGGTTTACACATCTATTTATAGAAAAAACCAACGAATAAATTACAAACACGCCCTCGCTCCCCAACCCACTAACTTCCAAGTGACACTCATTTTCACCAGGAGTCACACCTCTTCACCAAGAAACTCCAACTCCCTAGATATGAGCCATACCTAACAGTATTCACAAGTGACAAGCGACCTCTACGTTTTAAAAAGATTCAACATGTTAATTATATATAAAACACCTTTCACTTCGAAAACCTAAAATAACGGCATTTGTTATGTGACACGAAAGATCTGAGCAGTATAAATGTAAAAAGTCTCAAACTTTTGTGGTAGATTTATAAATAAACAAAATTTGAGAAAAATATATAAATATATTTGTAAAATATTATTTATAGATTAGACCGAATAATTGAAGGCTATCAACTTGAATCGAGCAGAAAATGGCGTCGACATAGTCAACATGCTGGTGATTATAAAATTGCAAAATCTAACGGACTACGAGCTATATATTAAAGAACTTTAGGTTATCGAGGCTGAATGATAACAGGTGAGTGGATGCCAAATTATTCTTTAAAATAATTATGAGCTTCACCTTAAATCATTTTTTTATTTGTTAAATTAATATTTTAATTGATTAAAATAAGAAATAAAATCTGCTGCTACTGTTTGTGCAATATATAAAATCAAATCAGTAAGAATTTAGCATATCTTTTGAGAACAAATTTATTATCTTTCCCTTAGAAAATGTAGGTGATAATATTGTATATGGAGTCACTCTGAAGTTTTATTTTAAAGTATGAATAAAAGATTTTAGTGCCTTTTATTTTAGAATTTATATAGATTTTGGTGTTTATTTGTTTTTTTTTTGTCAAAACCCACACCTTTCAGGTTCTTGATACAAACTTCAAAAAACATTGTAAACTAGAATGTTATATAAAACTGATAATGGGAACATGAAAAAGTGGCTAATCGCACCAAAGCAACAAAGGGGGCTTTATATAGGATAATCGAGCACAAATAATTAAGTGCCTGTTTGGGGCAGCGGTGCGGTTGTGATGCGGCACCACATCGAATTTTTTATGTTTGAATAAACTGTGTTTTGACAACTTTTTCAAAAAGATGACGTTGAAATCTGTGTTTTTCCATCAGTTCTAGTTAGGTGCGGTGGTAGCTTTCTAGCTGCAGTCTGACTTTTTTTTTTTTTTTTAATGTAATAGCCACCGCAACTTTTTGAACATCATGTTATTTTTCAGCAGCTTCACAGTTGTTTTTTAATAAGCTGCATCTGCCCTAAACATACCCTAAGTAGTGAGCACAAAATAGGTCATAGGACGCAACATAATTCCAATACCAAAGAAATCACAATCTCACATATCTATGCATAAAAGATTTATGTATAAATAACTATAGTAATGTGTGTTTTTAGCATCACATAAGCGGATAGAGCCACCTAAATAGCATGAAGGGTACATAATAATAATGAGAAAAATATAAAGATATCCAAGACTACTGAGATATGCCATACTCGGTACTAGGCAACACGTTCCTAGTAGAAATTAAATAATATAAAGACAGTAAAAAATATTGTTATAAAAAACATGAGAGAATCCCAAGACAGTTGTTGTATATGTTGACTATAGGTTGAATCACAAGTAAATAACATTAAGCTTAAAGTATTTAGTGAGTTTGTAGAGAGTGGAATATCACATCCAAGCTATTCTAGATGTAGAATGCATGGAACATAACATAACAGTTGCATAATGTAGTCCACAGAGGTTGAAAATATTAATACTGAGCCAGACCAGTCAACCATATTAATAGTGAGTGATAGAGTGTGGAATCACATCATCAAAAAGTTCAATAATAGTTTTTTGCACGAAAAAGTCCAGAGCCAACTGAGTTACATGATTTGTTGGATATCAACAGTACTAAAAAAAATTTAAACAAAGTAGCAGGCATATACAAAAACATTTTTATAAAAAGTAACTAATTGACTTACAAAATAGTAAGTCTAGTATTCAAATACAAAGCCAAAAAAATCAAGTTTAATAATTCCATTGAAAAGCAAAGAAGAAGCAATAAAAGTTTCATATAAATGTATGATCATAGGGAATAAACCAACTAGTGTGGTAAGTGATCATATGTAAGTGACAAAACTGTCAACCATTGAAATGGAAGAGAAATCCAATAATATGGAAACTAAAGTTTGATGCAGCCAATAAACTTCCATAAGATGAATTTCTTCCATAAAAAATATATATATACATTAAATTAATCTTGCAAGACATAAATAAAAAAAAAGCAAATCAATCTACTAAAAAATAAAGTGATGAAAATTGCTCATTTAAAGTTTATATTTCTAATTATAGCAACAAATACCTCCCCAAAATCTTCACTTTTTTACTTGTACTCTTATAGTAAATAGATTTTTTTTTAAGACGCCAACGGGGTTTTCTGCATCATTCAAAAGCTTCTCATTCCTTCAAGTCATATGTATTGAGTTGTGATGTGAACATCTAGTCTTTCTTGTGAGTGTACAATTGATAAAATATTAATATGCTAGGATTTGAGCAAGGTTGCATCCCATGTGGAAGAGGCTACGATTAGGAATGAAAGATTTGAGTAAGGACAATAAGAAGGGACACTCAAAATATAAATGAGAATATGTTTATATTAAAAATAGAAGGGAGCACATTAAGGACTAACATGTAGGCATCTACATATGAGAGCATCCTTAGCATTCAATCCCCCGTAAGATCTTCCAAATAGTAATGCCAAATTTGAAAAAGTAGCCTTTAAATTAGACTAGATTATACCAATGCCATTTAAGAAGACCCTAATATATAAAAGTATAAGCATATTTATGAAATAAAACATTCCTCTTCTTCCCTAAAAAGTATGTTGATTATCATGAATAACAATATTTTGATTGTCTTGAATGTAATGCTCTAGTGTTAAATAAGCGATTGGTTGTTAGAACCGATGGCTTCTAGTAATAATCTCATTGATATTGGTGTTGGTGCACTAAGAGAACCAAGAACAAATTTTGACTATCGAATTTTTCAAAGAAAGATAACCATCAAGTCAAAGGTAAAAAAAAAAAGCTTATTATTATTACTAACATGAAAAGATAGGAGGTTCTGATCCTTGTGATTATTTTCTTGAGAGCTTCTAAGAAAGCGTAGGATTCCATTTTAGTTTAAGCCATAATGATATATGAGATTTAAGATAACATGAAAATAAGTATGAGTGAGATTTATAATTTCTACAAATAGTCCTTGCTTTACATATAAGATTAGTAACATCCAATTTAGTGAAGCCTAATACTTCATAATCTTTAGGCTTTTTGGTTTTGCTCCAAGTATTGTTGTTGGGCAATTTTTTTCTTTGCCCATTGTGATGTAGAAAGTTATTTATTAAAGATGAAATTATTTTTCCCAAAATTTTTGGGGTAACGGTGGATCTAAACAAGCAATAAATACAACCCAAGATAGTAAATTTTAACTAATTGCAACATGTCAACAAAAATGATAGATTTTTGTTTCCATCCATTTATCCAATGTTGGAATTATCAATAAGCATGGGAAGATCAGTAGCCTTTAGCTTAGTGGAGTTAATGATGATGCCAATGTATTCTCATAGGATGGATTTGTGCTAAAATCTAAATATGTCGCTGATTAGAATGGATATCCACGAAGTTGTTGAAGCGGACTTGGCACAAAGATTGGCATTTTTTTTTACTTGAGTAAAAGATCAAATATACCTATAATAGATGATGGATTAACATTTCAAAGGACAATGAGATCATTCTCATATATTAGATGAGAAATATTAGATTAAATATCCATTGAATCATAAAGGTTGTGTGACTGTATGTTATGAATAAGTATCTATGTTAATTGTAAAGTGATAAAGGGATAAAGATCACCCTTGCTTGAAACCCGAAGAAGATGAGAAATATCTTTATATTGCATTATTAAAGAAGATAAAAAATAAACTTGTATTGTATACGACTTGATCCACTTTATAAAGATGTTGGGAAAATCCATGAATCTCATTCTATCATAAGAGAATGAGAATATTTCAAAGGTTTTTATAAGGTCAATTTTACATCATATTTGCTTCAAATGACTTTAGGAGTTGAAACAGTACAAGTGCTTTATGGCAAGGATAACGTTATCAATAATATCTTGACCAAGAAGTAAAAGTGGCTTGATTGTGATGGATAATGTTGGGAAGGATGAATTTGAGTCTATCAACAAGGATTTTGGAAATGACCTTATAAGCAGTATTATAAAGTGATATTGGCTTGTAATTATCAAAAGATTTAACATGTGAGATTTTAGGGATAAATGTAATGGTTGAATGCTTAATTTTGTTGGGGATTTTGAAGGATGTAAAATAGATATTTGATAGCTTTAATGCGAGAGGAGTGTGTGATGGCCCTGTATCCTTAAAAAAAACTTTGAAGTAAAACTATATGGGACAAGCATTTTATTAGATGCAATGTTGAAAAGGCACGTTCAATCTCCTCATTAGTAACTTCTCCCTTAATAGATAATCATAATCATGTTCAGTGAGCTAATGACTAATTGTTACGACGCTATGAGAGAATAAATTTGAGATTTCAAAGCAAATTAAAAGGATAAGTATGAAATAACTTCTTTTTCAATACCTTCATGTGAATAGATTAATGAGTTGTTTGATTAGTGCTCACTTATATTGTTTATGTTATTTCTAACTTTAATAAAGGAATTCAATAGCTTTTCTGTATTTCTCTATTGTTCTTCTTAAAGTTAACAATACTGAAATATATGCTAGTTTCTTATGATATTGTACTCCATAAGATATCGAACTTGATGATATCAACAAAGATCTTATTATCCATTATGATCATCTTCACATTGAAGAAGATTCACCTTTAATATGGTAGCACACTATTATTGTCGAGCATCGTCACCGAAACACTTGCCTGACTCCAAGTAACTTATACATTAACACTCATCCCAAATACCTCCACAGGGATGAAGAACAAGGATCCTACTACCAACAAAAGTAATCAATAGTACTTACTTGACCTCACAACGAGTAGAGTGAAAATAATAAACGAAGAACTCTTCTCCCAACCATTCTCTCTCTCTCTCTACCTCTAATCCATCATGATTCCTATCACCTAAAATTTCTCTCCAATCAAATTTACATTATTCTCCTCAACTCGCAAAACCCTAATAAAGGAATATCATGCAATTTTTTGACTTTAGGCTTCATCTCTACCCAGCGTGAAAAAGTCCAACACATTTGAGCTAAGCACAAGAACTCTCGACACATACTTTGACGGCAACAAACTAATCTTACATAGTTAATAATTAGTTAAAGAAATATTTTGGAATAATGTAGTAATGTAATAAGGAAATAATGTAATAAATAAATGTTATATAAGAAAAACATGCATGGAGACAAGGGAATGGAAGCATGAAAACAATGTGAGTGAAGAACTGCAGATTAGATACAAGTGTGATGTTTGAAATTCACCTAATTAATTGACATTTTTGTCAGAACTGTCTATTTATTGCTACTTGAAAAGTCGTTTTGTTTGACTAATGTAAAACTAAAGTCTTTTAAAAATTTGAAGTACTTGTGACATAATCGATGCTGGTTTCCATTTATATAAAGTCATTAGTTTTATTATTATTATTATTATTATTATTTTGTTTAATAGTGGATGACAAAGGTCAAATTTAAGGAAGATTTGCATGCAAACCACTCAATTTTTATGTTTTTGCATATGTAATACTGAAACATAAGTTCTACATGTATGTCGCTTTCCCTATGCATGAAAAGCCGGTGTATTTCTATGTTTTATGTGATGTGGAAGATTTAGATGGTATAAAATGTAAAAAAACATATTAAGGTTTAGGAGTTAGATATGTAAATATATAAGACCGGATGGTAGTAGTTTAAAATTTTGATGATAGTTTGGGTTGCAAACGGACTAAGTTGAGCGTCGAGTTGTTCGAGTTAAAGTTCATTTATGAAAAGATTATTGGAGCTCTAGTCAAGTTCAATCTAAGTTTAGGCTCGTTTATTTTCAGAATAGGTTCGTTTAAGTTCATGCTCTCTCGAGCTTACTTTTGTTTCGCTTGTCGAGCCTTGAACAAAAAAGTTAATTTGGAAACATAAACAAGTCTTATTGAGTCGATCTTAATTAAGAAATAAGAGTTAAATTTAATGAGCACTATAAAAGGCTCTTTGGTTTCATAAGTGGTCTATGAAAGTCTTATAAGATCATCTTCCAAATTTCAAATAGTTTAGATTTGAAGTACAATTGAAGAAGTACAAAATTAAATGTCCAGTTGATATGGGACTAAAAAAAAAATAGAAAAAGATAATGAATGAGCAAGTTGTAAGAGTGGGGAGGAGTTGAGGAAGAAAGTGGGCATGGGAGTGGGATGAGAGAAGCATGTTGATCATTTTTTTTAATAATATTATATTTTAAAATTAAAAGATTTAAATATTGGAAGGAAAAAAATTATTAAAAATAAAGATAATTACTAAATATAAAAAACAATATTTGTGATTTTTTTTATTATTATTAATAATTGATGTTACCAAAGCTAAATGTCTATTTGTGACGAACACAGTGACATCAAAGGAACTCCAATCCAAGTCCAAATGAGCCTAGATTAAGCACTCAAAATATAATTAGAATTGTGTACATTAATTGAAATAATCAAATGATCTCTAAATCTTGTATGTTCGCCGTCAAATTAAATACATCAACAAGATAAATCCAATGTATTCAAGATTGCTTGATCACAACATCATTAAAGTACTCAAAATACTAAAACAAAATACCTTACAATCAAAAAAACAACTCTACGCCATTTGATAAAATTAAAATTTGGCAGTATGAACAAATCATTTTTAAAATCCATGAGTAAACCTCTAATGTCCATATGAAATTGTATTTGGATTGAAAATTGAAAATAACTCGAGAGACATGAAGAACTCTTAAGCTTTGGTTAATCGCCATCATCAGATCTTAGTTGCCGGGCCACCATCATTGTATTGTCGACGCTCTAGCACTATCTTTAGATTACCAACTCCCAACTATTATCGCTGAATTGTTGCCATTCAACAACCTTCACATGGTCACAGTCATAAGAGAGCCTATTGCCTGACCACCACTGCATAACCTCCATCGCTCGTCCACCATCTTCTAACCATACATCATCACCCATTCATTGTTAACAGACCACCACCGATCTACTATCTTCTAGCAAAAGTTGACCAGCCATTCCTCATCCTTGACCGTTTTTTACTATTTTCCACCGCATATATACATACATACATACATATATATGTATCTATATACATACATACTATAATTGGCATGATTTAAAAGTTTGTGTTTAAAAGTTATTTTTTGTTAGACATCTAATATATATGTACTTAAATAGTTTGTACAAAGCCAAAATGGTTTGCTATAAAGTTTTCTTTGTTCACACTTTTTCAAAACTATCTGACTAAATCAAGAAGTTAGTTCATTCTCTTAATTCTATGAAACCCCAACTATTTCATGTTATTTTATTTTATTCATACTAATTCCATGCCTTGTAATAAGAAGAGAAGTTGAATCTTACTCATCAAGAATCTCTAAAGCATAGAGCTAAGATTTAGAAAGATTTGACAAAAAAAAATTGGTTTAATTAGTCATAATTAGTGATCCGCCTTTCCACCTCCACATATTGCCGGATAGATCAAACAAAGTTGGCGTGATTGACGTTTAATGCAATATTTTTCTATAAAATCTAGCAACCAACTTTCACAATACACCTATCAAAATAGTTTAATTGCAGTGTCCCATAAGTATTGGAAGGAAATCTCCTCGAAATCTTACTTTGAAAGGAAAAAACATATCTGTCTCATGAGTTCTCACCAAACCATGAAGGAAACTATAGTCATCAAGTATCCCAATCTTGAGTCACAATCCAAACCCCTCAAAAGTCTTCTCTCAACTCCCTAACAAGGCCCACCTTGTCCCCTTATTTTGGCTTTTTACTAACTCATCTCATCTCAATTATTTTATTTTTCTTTCTCCCAACTCCTTATTCCAATTTTGTGTACTTACTTGGTTCTAGACTATATTGGAGTGAGACAGATATTTAAATTATGATTTTATTTTAATTTATTTTATTTTTTATCATTTTTAAATAAGTTTTGGGTGTCTTGTAGGAAACCATTGTAATGATATTTATGATTTTTTTTTATTGTTGAAATGGTAAAGTTAAAGGTTTATTGTGGATATATATATATATATATATATATATATATATATATATATATATATATATATACACATTAAATTTAATATTTTTGTTGATATCAATAACATCAAATTAAAAATTAAATTTTGATCAAGATTGTCTGACCAAAAATTTCTAATTATTAAATGTATTTCAAAGTGAGCATAATATATATAATAACAAAAAAAAAACCTATCTTAATTAAATTTGAAACGTGATATATCTTGAACAATTTTTTTACGCAATTAAACACGTATTAAACTTATTTAGAAGCCAAAAACAGTCACAGATTAACAAAACAATATCATGCATAATTGGAGAATATCCCACCAACTAATGCTAGAAATTAAGCCTTCACATATTGGGAAAGCGATAATGATATTTGTCTTAATAATAATGGTTTATAGGTTTGGCCCAATTTCATTTTCTTGCTATCTACATGTTTGCTTGAGAAATGACACATGTTAGCTAGCTAGGTTGATACTTGTCTTTCCTATGATGGTTTATCTTGTGTCTCTTCTTTTGGAAAAGTGTTGAAATGACACACAAAAATAATATTCTATCATGTTGCCTTGAAACCACATGCATTTATATAGTATTATTAATTAGTCTTGAATTTATAAAACTTATATTCATGTTTACATTCTCTGTGGCACTCAGTGAGGCTGTGGTGGGGAACAGGTATCAACTTGGCTACTAAAGCCTTACTTTTTATATTTATACCCCTGTAATCTTTCACATCACATAGAAAGTAATATGACATATATGTAAAAATTGAATTTATGTATTTATTATGTAAATACATAGGAATTAACTGGTTTGTATGATAATCTTCCAAATGTATTAATACATAGAAGTATGTTTTAAGATGTTTATTGACTATGTTATCTATGAGAAAAAATTGCGTACATAATACGTACGCAGAACTGCGTACATATTAGGGTACAGAAGGGTTACAGACGGATGTACATCCAGAGTTACTAATCCTCTCAGTAACCTTTCTCGTAACCTCGAATGTACTGCCTCAGCATCCTCTTTGCACTGTAATATGTACGCAGTTCTGCATACATATTATGTACGCAATTTTTTCCCGTTATCTAGTGCTTGTAAAGAATAATAACAGATACTTCCTTTTCAATAATCAAAGAAGAGATTTTATGTATAATATTATAATGTCCAATAAAACTATTGAAATACTTATACAATAGAATAAAAAAATAAAGGAAAACAAAATATTTATTGAAGATAAAGGCACAGTAATGTGGTTGAGAGCTTTCACCCTCCATGACATGAGTCCATGCTTGATAGCACTAATTAATTATTAAGAAAAATTATTAGACCACACAATTTTGTCTATTTTGCTTGATAATTTTTTATATTCATAAAATATATTATTTAAATATTTAAATTAGATGACTTATAATACCCAATACTTATTACATAATTGCACATATTAATTGTTCTCAAAATAATTATTTAAGGATAATTACGTACACGACACTCAAAACATTGTTATTTATAAAATTAGCACCCGTGTTTTATTTTTTTGAAACATTAAACTTATGCATTACAATTTACACATGCCACAATCAGATCATTGAGAACTTGATATATAAAAATACTAAAATAATAATAATAATTAATTGAAGTTTTATCGTATATTTGCGTGAGAATTTGTAAAATAGATAAAAGAGAGGGTTTGATTTGCAAAATAGCATTTATTTATATAAAAAATAAATCTAAGTGTGGGCCAACTCACATTAAATTAGAAAATTTAAATATATATATATATTTATATATTTATAAATAAAACAATGAAAGATACTCTCCCTATAGTAGACATTGTCTTAATACAAATCCTAGTATTGCAAAGCACATGGCCTCCCCACCTTCATTGCATGGGATCCTCACCACACATATTAAAATATAATTAATTACTTAATTAATTAATTATCTTATTTAATTACCAATCTTAATCTTAAACTTTAGAATTAAAAAACTTAATTGAGTGTGTTATGGGTCAATAGACTTTTTCTTCTAATTGTGGTCTCCCACCATGCAATTAAAAAACCCAACCAAGGTCTTAATCAAGCTTTTTATAGTTGCTGATCAAGCCTAATTAAATTAAAGTATTTTTTTTTTCAGCAATGGATAGCAGGAAAGATCTCCCATATCTTATACATGGCCCACCAACTTGGCTTTTAAATAAATAAAAAATATTTCAGATGGATGAGACATTAAATATATTATTTACATAGAATATCAAATGATCATCCAAGTTGTAACATTTAATTTTGCAACATATGTAAAATTATCACATATGTATGTCAAATTATAGTAACAAAATCTATACTAACAAAAAAAATCAATATTTTTTATGTTAATTTTATAAGTTAACTTGTTTTATTTTACTTACTTCGAGTCATTCATATAACATTAAAATATTACTGTGTGCAACTGGTGACGTATTGGTTGGCAACTTCGGCATTCCGGGGTTCGGTTTTATTTCGCTCGAATTAGCACATATGGGGTGGACAGACACATTAAAATTACCACCATTTTTAACGTGTTGAGCGTAGGGCCGCTCAAGCTCGGCTCGTGTTCGGCTCGTTCGATACTGGCTCGAGCTCGAAATCGGCTCTTGAAAGGTGTGTTCTTGTTCGGCTCGAATTAAATATTCTTGTTCGTGTTCGGCTCGAAATTGACTCGTTAAAATTAATTGAAAAAAATATATGCATAGTACCGGATTCGAACCTGGACCAAATGAATGGAAACAAAACGCATAACCACGTTACTATGATTTAAACTTAAATATAAATATATATAATATATTAATATATAAATAATATATATAATAAATTATTATATAAATAACTATACGATTATTTTTTTTATTTCGAGCTAAAACGAGCCGAACACGAGCGAACAAAGAGTTGTTTGTGTTCGGCTCGTTTGTAATACGAGTTTAAAAAATTTGTTCGTGTTCGACTATTTTACTTAACGAACGAGCCGAACACGAGCTACTTCAGAGCCGAACACGCGCTGTTCGCGAACAACGAGCTTTTTTGGCAGCCCTAGTTGAGCGATACACATTTTTATACATAATTAGCTTGGCGGTGCATATGTAAAAGTTGAAGTTTAGGTGACGAGTATATATGTAAATAAATATATAGGAATTGAGGGTAGGTATGTAAATCTTCCACTTTTCATTTTTTACTAAAATAAATTACTTTAGATGATCCATGGGGATTAAACTACAATATGTATGTTAATAATTGATCCAATATCTACTTTTAGGATATGTTTTGAAAATGGAAGGTATGTTAAGGATCCAAGCAAGAGATGGAAACACATTAAGATATTGCTCTATTATTCCAAATGACACTACCTAATGCATTAAAATAATAGATAGAGGTTGGGTGGATTTCACTTAAAGTCATGTGAGGTGATTCCATAGCATTAATCAAATTAAAATATTATATATCCCAAATGACATGAGAAACTAAGCCTAGACTTAGACTATGGGTCTAGAATGTTTATTAATACATAAATTAATAATTAATTATGTCATTAAGAACTCTTAATGATTTTAGTTTTTTTATTGCTAACCCATGGATTAAGTTAGCTTTAGCTACGATTGTGACGCTCAGGCATCTGCGCACTGAGGATGCATGACATGTTATTCTGTGACGCCTGGATATTGGATCAGATGAAATATATTTGTTTGTTGTTTAATATCTCGTAATATGTTAATTATTTCATTAAACCTAAAATTATTAATCTAATTAGGTAGATGTGAATATAATTATGTTTGGTTGTTATTAGTAACATCACTCAAGCCTTCAAGTCTTCTTTAGCTTTTTTTTCTTGAATTTATTGGTTTGACATTCTTTGCCAGAGTTATAGCTAAAATCAATATTTTTTATACTATTAAATAATCATAATTAGCTTTATCACAGCTTTTAAGCCTATGTTATACGAGTTGTATGCACTTCAAACAATTTTATATCCATTCTTAATTATTTCGTGCTACGAGAATAACTATTTCTACGTATCAACAAGGGTGGAACGAGATTATGTTCAAGATGGGCAATTCCTAGATTTACTTTACATGTTATTAGAGTGTGTTGATTGTTTTGCCCGAGACGTTTAGTGATTTTGCCCACCCTAAGAAATAATGATTGCTCCGACTCTGATTAATTTTTTCTCTTTTAATTATTTCAAAATTATCTTAATTGCATTCTCATTTTTACCATAATTAATTTAGTTTTTACTAATCACTTGAGCAATGTTTTTGTACACTTAACAAATGAATGATTATGTACAAATTGGGTATATTTTGTTGAAAGAATAGGTGATACATATTTGTCAATCTTAATAATATGACCAACTTGGTGCATTTAATGTTTTGATACCATGCATAAATACAACTTAGATGTACTTTTATATCATATTAGGTAATTAACTTTATTAATATAGATAATATATCAAAATCTATAGTATTTAGTATCCCTTTATACTCCAATTTTATAATTAAATATAATTAACTCTCAAATTTGCCTAAAACTTTATATATAAACTTGGAATATATCAAACTCTAGTCCTGAGCCGAGGGCAGGAGCGGAAGCAGTATTATTTTTTTTAGGATGAATAATATATTTGGAGCAGCTGCAGATTATTAATAATCTGCTGATAAGTTGATTAAAAATAATATGCTTATAAGCTATGTGTTGTGACTATTACAAAATTTTATTTTTTTGGAAATGCTAGACCGCAGCCAGAAAGCTGCCACCGCACCTAAATAGGTGCGGTGTGAAAAAATTATTTTCTACGTTTTGAAAATGCATAAGCTGCCAAAACACAGTTTACCCAAACAGATCAGGTGTGTTTTCAAAACGTCACCGCACTAAATAAGTTGCCTCAAGTGGACCCTTAGTAAGATAAAGACTTCTTATTTTCGTTACATATGGTACAAAATTCGGGGTGTACATAACCTATTTCTGCCCTGGCCAAGGCAATTGGCCTCAGCAATATTATGATCAAGTCGAGCTTGAGTTAGTGGACGCGATCACTCACTATTTGATTGTAGATGAATTTATATATATATATATATATATATATATATATATATATATATATATATATATATATATATATATATATATTTACATTTTAACTTTATAGTGATATTTTCTATGTGATGTTAATTAATGTAGTGTTATAAATGCAAATATATGAGTGCAGGTGTTGCATATGTAAATACATAAGAAATATGTGGTATGTATGTAATGTCCTATCTGTTTAAGTGAGTTTTAAAAGCTTCCTAATTTTCTATATCAAATCAGCACATATTCAATCAATCTATCTTTAGAGTTACAGCAATTTTTATTTATTTATTTTTAATAACCTAGCCCTTAAATAAAAGAATTGAGAATTTGCTTAGCCAAATATCGATTTCCTTTTAAATATATATATTTAAAAAGAAATCGGTATTTGACAGAGGCCTAAATATCGATTTCACATGCGCATTCTAGCCCCATGATGAGAGCCGCGTCATGTGCCTATAATTCGAGAGTCCCCACGTCACTGTGGAATCGAACCCCTGACCTGAGGGGACTTACAGTAACTCCGCCACCAATAGGCGAAGGTATGCCGTGCAAATAAGAAAGTTCGGTGTTAAGCATGTAATTACATAAGAATTGTGTGGTATGTAAACGACTCATAACTATATATATGAGTCATTTACATAACACACAATTCTTATGTAATTACATGCTTAACACCAAACTTTCTTATTTGCACGACGGCCGACAGTGGCCTACGACGACAAGCAAGCGGTGATCGATGGTGAAAATGGGTGCTGTTCACCGGACCTTCAATAAGACAACGTTTTGTAAACATTTTATTGTTTTAACGATGTCAGAATGGAGCAATTGTTAATTTGTTGGATTTGTCTCGTCGAGATGCTCGGTTCGACAATAAACTTATCAAATTTAGGATATATTGACCTTCCAATTGGACACTAGAAGCTTCCAAAAATAGCTTTACAGTTCGATTCGGGCTTGATTTGACTTTGATGAACTAACTCTGATGGCATAGTGTGTCTCTCATTGAGCAGTCAAACTGACTGTACGTTTATTGAAATCGGATTTATTGATGGCTTGTAATGACATACTTTGCCCCAATACATACCATGCATGCATCATGACATGTAGTGGCAAAGCACAAATTTTGAAATGATATAACTCATAAAAACTCACCAAATACTTTCATGGTCATAGTTAATGTTAAAATCACTGATTCATGTCATCTAATGCCTAGAGAGAACCACTAGTTTCCATAATAGCATCTCATGTTACATATATCTTATTATATTAATATATAAAGCATGAAAAATCAAACCTTATCACAATACCTCCTCCTAGATAAGATCAACTTATTTAATCTCTCTCTATTAACAACATATTAATTATTGACATGAAGAAAGAAAAAACTTATAAACATAAAGACAAACATAACATCGTCTAGCACTAGCAAAGTATTAATTTATATGACCATCAAGGCAACATTGACAACCTTATGATTAATTTTATGTCATGATATAAATTATCAATATATATAATAACTTATGTGTATTAGTAAGACATTAACATGTCATGTCATGCTTGATTTATCAATCAAAATCATAAATGCTTGAATGTGTTACAGATGATTATGTATCATCATGCCAGCAATGTCATTTAGGGTCATTATATGATGTTTAATATACACTTTTACATGCATAAACGTATTCTAAATGTCATATCTGTGGAATGGACATTGTCATGTTGGATCTAGAATGACGAAAAATTGTCGTTATGTTGAAACAAATTTAGGAGACATAGTTTTATCAGACGAAAACTAATCTATGCATTGGCGTTCACTTCAATAAAACATAACTTCACGACTTCTCAAACAAGGACTGGATCATTTCGTGCTTGACGTCATTGCCTAGTATTATACACGTACAACAAAACAACTACCAAAATTTAAAGCATTTATATGACCTTTATTGCTCTGAAGTGGTACTAAAGAAAAACTTTGCTATTACATAAAACCCACTTAATTTCTATGTATTTACATATCTAGAAACTAAACATTCATATATACAAACATACCACTCAAATCTTTAAATGACATACATAAGAATTGAATGGTAAATAAGAATAGAAGTATTTACATACATATAGCTAGTTAATATTATTTTTTGGAAGATTTACATACATACCACTTATTTCTTAAGTATTTACATATCTACCACCCATACTTAAATTTTTACATACATACCACCCTATTAGTTACATATTTGGATTTAATCTTTCAGTTGCTGAAATTAAGCAACCATTTTGAGAGGGCAATAAGGAAGCTTTATTTGTAAGACCATGGTAAATAGAAAATTACAAAAAACACCTTGGGAGAAATCCCATACTTGTGAACAAAGCAAGTTTGGTAATATGTGAGACTATTGAGTTCTCACCCACCCCCACTAAATTAGCCTTATAAATTTTAAATTATAGAATTGCCCCTGGCTCACACATTTCATCTAGTTGTTGGGAACAGCAGAATGCCAAGTGAGAGTGGGTCCATATGAAAATTTTATTCAAAAAGGGAATATTTACATACATACCACTCAACTTTCCTATGCATTTACATATATAACATCTAAACTTAAATCTTTACATATTTGTTACCTTACCTTGCCAATACATGAAAATTTTGGGTGATACAGATGTAAAAAGAAAAATTTAGGTGTTAGATATGTAAATACCTAAGAATTGGATGGTATGTATGTAAATGTTCAAATTTCTTTTTTAATATTTATATCAGTTATGACAAAGAGTTAATTTTCTTATCATAACTTTATAATTTACCCAAAAAAAAAAAGTTCTGCTAGTTACATGAATACAACTGAATTATAATGTATTTACATATCTACCATCTTAACTTTACTTTTTTACATTTATACTCCCCAAATCTTTTAAATCACATAAAAAATGCCACTACTTTAACTATAAAAATGGGAAATACACCTTTCCATGCATGGATAAGGGGACATGCATGCAAAACATAAAATGTAAATACATAAAATTGAAAGGTATTTATGTAAATCTACAAAAAAAAATGTAAAAAAGGTGACTTTTCAGTCTCAAGTGGCTCTTCTCACCAGCTGCATTTTGTCTTAATTTTGTTGGGACTTTATGCTGTAATGATTGCAATTGGCTTAGATCAGATGAATTCATTATAAGCCACATTTTGGTGAATATGGTCACATTTTATTATGATTAAATATTTTAAATGTTTTTTTATTTATATTATTTTATTCATTTTATATACCTTTTTTTGTCTTTTATTTTTATTAAATATTTTTATTTATTGATGGTTTAACAATCTTCCAATGGAGGTGTGAAAGTATCATATATTAAATAAAGAGAAGAATTGTGCATCATTCATGATTGCATCATTCTTTATTTATAAGATGGTACAATTATTATGAAATTTTATTTAAGAGGAATCATTTAATTGTATCATTTGATATTATAAAGTAATATTTTAATAAATCAATATTTAATGATGACACACTACAAAACATTTTATGATGGACATATTTGGCAGAAAATAATAAGGAGAATTTACATATGTAGCAGACAATTCTCATGTCTTTACGTATCTCACGTCTAAATTTTTCATATTTACATATATATATATAACATTTTAATATTTTAAATCTGTGCATGAAAAGATATAAGTTATTGACAGCTATAAATTTATTGTGTGTATATATATATATATAAAGTAATTTATACTTTATTAATATCTATAAAAATGTAATTTATAAGACACTTAAGATGTTTAGTTGGCTTTCTTTTTCTAGGTTAGATATAAGAAGAAAGAGTCAAACATCTTCACATTCTTGATTATAGTTGTAAGACCCATAATATAGCATTTATCTGGTAAGGTTAGCCTAGAGAGTAATATGTGTGGTTCGAACCTGTAACGTTATGGTGGGAAACAACGCCCTGAACCATATTGCAGGTAAATGCGCCCATAATATACTTCTTTACCAAGAATAGCCTATATATCCCCAAAATTACGTTAGTCATGACAAGACCACACCACTTGGTTATTAGAACACCTAATTTGGGAACTTTTGTTAACATTACATATTAACAAGTATTTCGAATAGATTTAAGTTCTACGCTTTATCACACTGTGATATTATTATAAGTCGCACATTTCGGTATTTCTCCCAATTTGTCTCTTATGCTATTGAAGAATTATATGATTTACATTATGACTCATTCATTAGGAAACATAAAATATTCAATCTCAAAAGGTTAAGCAAACCCTCTCTATTAGAAAAACCTTTAATTTTTATATATTTTATGGGTAAAATAAATAATTGAAATTATAAAAGTACCTTCTCTCTCTAAAAGTTTCTTCAATCTATGCCTTCAAATCCTCAATTATTTGTGTTTTCAAAAGGTGATTGGTAGAATCATCAATATACTCTTCTAGACTTTCATATGGTAGTTCAAGTGAAGGGTACTGAATTTTTTCTTGAACTAATTTTCTTATTATTCATTTATGAATATTACCTCCCTTTATACATAGAATTGTAAGGAAGATTTACATACCGACCACCGAACCTATGCCGAAAACATAGAAATTGGATGAACTATCCCTAAAAACTAAAGTTTGGGTGCTTTATATATTAATAAATAAGAATTGGGTGGTTAGCATATAAATGCCCCAAAATTTAAATATAAAATATGTTTTTGTAATGTGATTGAAAAGCTTAGAAGATACAGGTGAGATGCAAAGAAGAAGAAAATGAATCGAAGAATAGAGAGGAAAAAGAATCATATTATCAAACAGAAAAGCTACAGTTCTTGACATTATATATACAACATAGATGATTCTAGATATAAAGAGTATAAAAGTAAAATACTGGACATAACTAATGGCGATAGTGCTGCCTCAGGACTATGCAGGTTCATTACTATTCCCCCTTGAGCTGATGCTACTTGGTGCGAAGAAGTAGAATGTCCGTAGAGAGTGTGAATATATCAACCCGCTATTCACTTGTAGGGATATATTCAACTGCTACTTCTTTGGAGAGAATTTTGTGTCTAATGTAATTAATTTTGATGTGTTTAGTGCTAGCGTGAAAGACAGAGTTGGTAGCAATTGCGAGTGTTGATGTGTTGTCACAATAAGTTGTGGTTGGAGATGTAGCCGAGTAAGCGTCATAGCCATGTGGCATTCGTGGCAGTTATGAACAATGCTCTATACTCTGCCTCGGTGGAGGAACGGGCAACGGTGGGATGTTCCTTGACTTGCCAAGTGATCAAATTTAAACCGAGGAAAGAACAGTAACTGGTGAAAGAACTACAGTCTAGCGAATCACTTGCCCAACTGGAGTCAGAGTAACTGTGAAGAATGAGAGGTCCTTGTTGGATTGGAAGCCAAAGGTTTGATGTTCCTTTTAATGTACCAAAGACATAGCAGTTGTTACAAGTGTTGGGAGAGTGTATTAAACGTAAAGAATATGTCCAGCCTTGTGAGCATTAAATATTGTAGAGAAACGATGAGATGACAGTAGAAATGTGGTTTAACAATGATTTCTCTAATTTGGTTGTGAGAGGTTGCATTAATACCATTGGATTTGGTGTGGGATTGCAATCTTCCATACCTGCCTTCTTAAAATTCTTGGAGGCATAGCGAGTTTAACTGAGAAAGAGACCTGTTGAGGTGTGGTTTATGCTAATTCCGAGAAATTTATGGATGGAGCCCATGTTCTTCATATAAATTCAATTTGGAGTGCATCAAGTAGGCTAGTGATGATACGTGTGGTCACCAAAATATCATCGACATACAAAAGTAGATAAGATAGATTAGAGTTATGCTTATATATGAAAGGAGACAAATCAGCTTGACTTTAGGGAAATCCAAGCTGAAGTAATTTGCATGTGAATTTGGTAAACCACCGGCGAGGTGATTACCTTAGATCGTAAATGGCTTTCTGTAGTAGACACACATGATTTGATCTAGTTTTGTTAATATAGTGTGGTGGTTGGTTCATATACACTATTTCTTATACATGAAGGAATGTGTAGGGGACATCCGGCTGGAAGATAGACCAATTTGGATGAACTGAGACTATTAAGAGAGTTCAAATGGTTGGGTGTTTAGCGACGGGTCTAAAGGTCTCAGTGTAGTGCAAGCCAAATTCTTGTTTGTAGCCTTAAGCTACGATGCGCGCTTTGTACTTATAGATGGTTCCATTAGATCGACGCTTTATTTTGTATATCCATTTGTTACCCAAGATGGATTGATTTGAATGGGGGGGGTTATTTTTTGTGAAGTGCGTCAAGCTCTGTTTGCGTAGCCTCCCACCAATGGTTGTGTTGGTTGGATGCTTTATGATTTTGCGGTTCTGTTTCATACTGTTGAGCATGACATAGGTTGAAAATGGGTTTGGACTTCAGGTGACCAGCCTTAAATCTTGTTAGAATGGTGCTTGTTGGTAGTATTGTTGAAGGTGGTCGAGGAGAAGTAGCAGGTGATGAGTGATGGCTGATGGATGAATAGGACATAGGGGAATCGGTCGGCAACATAAGTGTAGTATTCAGTGCTAAGGATGTGGAGATGGATTGGGATGAGCTGGATGTTAGGGGCGATGGAATGAGAGTCAGAGGAGTGTAGGTATGAGGAAAAGAGGGAGGATCAGTAATGGGTGTGATTGTTTGAAAGGGACAGTGGAGTTCGTTGAAGGTGGCGTGTTTGGATATAATAATTTTGCCACTTGAGAGATGAAAGCATTTGTAACTTTTAAAGTTACTAGGATAACTAATAAATACACATAGGTAAAATTTTTTATCTAATTTGGTCGTGTATTGTGTTGGAAACCAAGGAAAGCAAGTGATAGCTGCAAAAGCAGTACGAAGCGGGCAGCCACTTCACACAAATATACTTGTCCAAGTAATATGCAGTTTTAAAGGAGTGCTATGTATCGTTCCTATGAGGAAGCTTGTTAATAAATTGATTTGAAAAATTCAAAGTTATAATTTACTAATTATTCAAACCTAGTTCGTCGAGAGCAGGAAACAAGAAAAGATAAATGCTAAATCTATCAGGTTATGCAGAAAACAAAACAGAAGAAAGAGCGGATCATGTTTTTTGGTGTTTTTCCAAGATTTATGAGAACCATGTCTCTGTGATTTAGGTGTGGCACTTGGCATGATTTTTATGAAAATTTCTCTTACATGATTGGTTTCAACCAGGAATATTGTATGCTTCTTGAGTCTATGCCTAACAAGTCCCAAGAAAATTTGGAATTCCACATGTTTTTTTTATTTTTTTATGAGTCGTCAGTTTATCCATCGTCATATACTTCTTTTATCCTAATAAATCTCTCTTCTAAATCATGTGAATAATCAAGAGAAGAGAGGAAATGGGAAAAAAATGGATTTACAGCAAAGACGACTGTCAGCCAACTTTTTTCGAAAAATGATTTATACTTAAAAGTGTGTGTGTGTGTGTGTGTGTGTGTGTGTGTGTATTTTTGAAAATAGCATTTTTTTAGTTTGGAAAATAGGGCCAGATTGATCGCATTCATTTAATAGTATAGATAGTTGGACACAATACCACAAGTAATATGTCACCTCGAGAGATAAGCATATCACTTGTTAGTAGGCACAGTCATTTAAACTAAGAAAGTTATGACATCTGTATAATATACGAAACTTTATGTGACTGACAGTTCACCTATTTAATATGTAAAGATTAGACAAAGTTTATTTTATCGGGTTCCTAGTTTCCTATAAAGGAAATCCCTTATAGTTAATTACATCTTGGGCAATCAAAATCACGGAAGAAAAATCTCAATTAAGATCAGGAGTTTCGTCTTTAAGAATTTATAGTTTAGTCTCTACGTTTGTTTGTAGAAAAATTCAATGGAGAAACGATCAAATAAGAACATTTATTTTAGGAGTAAAATGAGCGAAAGGAAAGGGACATCACATATTCTAAGAACCTCAATGACTTCTCAAACTATTCTACTATTTTACTTCATAATTTAGAAGTGATATTCATTAATATTTACTCCTGCCAATTATTTAAAACTTAGGACTTATACTTGCACAATATCTAACCGTGCAAATGACCAAGAAAGACGAGAGGATTTACGTCGTACCGAACGAACAATCTCAGAATACTAAAAGAGTTAGAATTTATACTGCACAACATTATTGTATAAATGTCTAAAGAGAAAGAACGAGTAGCATAGCTTGTTGAAGCGTGAGGAAAAAAAAAAAAAAAAAAGAAAGATTTATATGCATACCACTCAATCCTATGTATCTGCGTACAAAAACCTTAACTTCAATTTTTACCTATATTGATTTCTGTAACAAACAATATTTCATGCTCATCATAAAAATACCAAGGAATAAAAAAATTAATAAAAGCCTAAAAAAGAAACAAAGCAATTATAATATACTCATTAAATAAAAGCCATAAATATAACAGTAATTATCAAGCTTTAGGTTAAATATGTAAATACATAACAATAGCCGAAAAAAATGATATTTTTTATGATTAACATAACCTACCAACAAGCATATCACTTAAATTATTTACATATCTAACACCTAAACTTCATTTTTTATAAATTTACCACCCAAATTTTTTATATCAGATAAAAAGTTCCATTGAAATACATCCTTTCAAGGATGAACAAAGTGGTATATATGTAAAAATTAAAATATAGGGGTTAGATATGTAACTATATATATATAGGAATGGAGTGGTATGTATGTAAATCTTCCTTCTTGTTTTTTGGCTCATGGAGAACAAAAAATTCCAGAACCGTTTAGATAAGTAATCCAATGTGACAGTTTTGTCATGTTGGTCTGCCATTACAAATTCATTATTGTCTTAAAATGCAGATATTAATTTTAAGCCCGAGCCAATTTCGAATGAGTTAAGCACGAGCTAAATCTGAACTCGCTCGAACTCAACTCATTTACAACCCGAGTCCCCGCGAACGAAATTCAATTTTTCCAAATCATTGTTTTACAAGCTTTTTTACAGTTTTTACTATATTCTTCTATCGCTGTTAACTTTTTTATTAAAAGAGAGATCACTGTTAGTTGATACCTAAGAGATAAGGACTGTAAAGCTATAATTAAAATCTGCAATGAAAACAATGAGAAAATCATCATACGAATGAAAATATATATAACTATAACTCACTTGAAGATCAAAGTAGGGTAGACTCGTTCTTAGAAACTCGCTAAAATGCTGACGTACTTCAGATATAATCACAGAATCTTTCTGAACAGTAAGAAGTACTGTATTTTCTCACTTCCAAAAGTACGACTGATGAGTACGACCTATATGGTCAGCGCCAGACAACTAAATGCACGACTGGTGGGCTCGATCCATCAAGCTTATTAGACACATTTAGTATTAGGATTTTTCGGTTGCTTAAGAACTCATTTGTTAGATATAAACTTATATTTTCATGTGTTTTAGTTATAAGTATGGGGAACAATAAGCAGCTAACTATGGGTTTGATATCTAACAATGAAGTTAGGTGTTGGCCTCATCCAAAGGATGGTAAGTGTAAATACAACTAACAATGTAGGTGGAAGATTTGAGTAGATCAGTAGATAAATGTATCAATGATATATGCATTATCATTAATACGCTCAAGCATTGATAACAGACCCAACTTCATTGGACTGAGTTCTGAATAGCTTGTTGAAGTTAGAAGTTGGCTTGGGCTTTATATCCTTCACTAGATTTCTCCAAATACAAGCGAATGTCTTGAAGGAATGTAAGTATAATCTTCCACCATGGAACTAGCGACTGGCTTTTACATTTAGAAAGGATGGTGATATCCACTGTGTGGTCACATTTCAACTTATTTCTCCATTATTGAAGCATCAAAACCATATCAGTCCTCAATTAACGTCAATTGAGTGATCCCTAAGCCAATGTATTTGTCACATTTTAAGTTCACTTTCTCCTTCACCACTTGCGAAAATGAACTAGTTGATGGAGGCTTGATATGTAGAAAGTGGACATCTCCGAGTAGTCTTCCATACCATTTATCTGCGTGGCTTGTATTTATTGATCATCATCACATTAGCATTATTTGAAATAAATAGCTCATTTATAGAAAATATTTCTCTTAGATTAAGATATGGTATGTATTCTCCTAATCCTACTTACCCCTTTATGAGAATTTGTCATCGGCCATTTCTAACCCTTCTTGTTATCCAAGTGCATGGAATTGACAAGCTCCAACAATCCCTATGCATAAAATTGGTTGGTAACATATATAGATGATGTTAAAGCTTGCTTCTTAGTGTTACTTCATCTGATCTTGACAATGATTATACAAACATATTTTGGCCATAAATTAACTCTGGTTTGATGACTAACCTTTTTCGCATGTCTTATTTCTTAGTTTGATTATTAAGGGTTGAACACATATAATAGTTCTTAAGTTTGAGGTTATCATCATGTATCTCTCAATGGGTTAACTAAATTTTGCGAACTATTTGTTCAAAACAATGAAGGATTGAGTGAGATTTGCCCAACCAAGACTTCTAAGTCTCTTATCTTGCCATATGTACGATATAAAGGTCGTCTATTTCGATTAAATAAGATCAATAATCCTCAATATAATCCCTATGTTTAAATGTAACATGGGCCCTTTAATTTGAGATCAAATGGCAAAAAATACATTATCTCTATATGATGCCATAGGAAGCCTTTACACTTCATCTTCAATCATAGTCGCTACACAACAAAAAATAAATATGTTGGTTTCATCTATTATTTAATTATGGACTAAGGTTCAAGATTTTGTCATGTGGCATCTTGGGAGCCAATTTTAATGCCATACACACTGGACATTCTTCCGAGTGATAAGGGATCACACCTCATTCTTACGTAATTTCTCGTCGCTCAAGGAGTCCATAGAGCTCAAGGAGTCCATAGAGCCTTCAGTGGGCACATTTTGCACCAGACCAAGGGATTCATCCCGTCTAATTCTGCTCGGAAGCGGCTACCGTTGGTCGGCATCGTTCCCCCGATATAGGGCAGGCCCGACAACCATTATGGTGTTCGGGGAACTTACTTCAGTCATTTAGGACTTTTTGTGGCTCAAACAAGCCATAAAACAACCTTAACGGAAGTTCGAAAGGTAAAGAGGGGCTAAGGACCCGGCATGACTGCGCCTAGAACTGGTGTGGCCACACCTAGCTTTTGGCGTGGCCACACCTAAAATTGGGTGTGACTACGGCCAAGCCCCAAAGGGGACGCGACATCTTCCACTGGGTGTGACCACGCCTGAGATCGACCTAATCACGTCGACTAAATAGAGAGGCTGGCATAGTTACGCCAGCCCTCAGGCGTGGTCACCCCAAAATCACGCTTTCAAAGCCTTTTAACTGGCATGACCACACCCAAAAATGGGTGTGACCATGCCAGTTCTTCTGGTTAGCGTTGTTTTGTGTAGAGGTCCTCCAAAATCCATCCTTAATGCTAGATAACCCATTTTTAACTGGTTCCTAATCCTAAAATGGTATGGGGGAGGATCCTGACCCATACTTATTCTAGAAAGGGGAGAAGATTTTTGGCAGAATGGGATATTTTCTCCCTTTAGTAGAACAATTGAGGCATCGAGTAAGCATTCAATGAAAGAGCAGAAGAAGAACATTGAGCTGAAGGGGAGAAAGCTCTAAGAAAGAGAGGGTTTCTTCTTCCAAAACTAAATCTTCTTCCTTTCTCCTTCCTTATTTTCTTCTTCTTCCTTCGACATCCTCTTGAGAAACGTGTGAGGGAGGTCTTGAAGAACTTCTTGGAAGAAAAAGCTTCATATCTCCAATGAAAATGAGAGCTTCATCTCGCTTGGAGGAAGAAAAGCTTCAAACCTTCTTTGGAAGAGGGGAGCTTCATCCCAACAAGGTAGGAGCAAGGAGCATGCAAAGATAATACCTCATCAAACGTCAAGAAGGTGAAACTCTTGATAAACTCTTGCATTTTTCATTCCTAGAGCCCGTTGGATCTGGATGAAAGAGATTTAAGAACTTATGCTTTGTATTAAAGGAAAAGCCTTTTAGGTTAAGATAGTTTCACTGCAAATCCATATGAATTTTGAGTTCTTCCTCTAAACCCTAGCACACAAACCTAATCGACAGGGACCATAGCAACCCCGTAATTATTCAGCGGCTTCAACTCTAGATGAATGGATTGAAGACACCTTGATCAAGAGAAGAAGAAGATTCTTTAAGTCTCGTTCCTTAGATAGTGAAGGTTATATCTGTGAAGGGAAGACCTTCATTTTCATGAAGGTTTTTTTTTTCGAAAATTTCCCTTCGAGCTCGTCGGATAATTAGAGGTAGGCCCTCCGTTACGTTGTGTAATAGACAAAAACTATGACTTCAACAAGCCCTAGATCCTATGTGAGGTCATTAGAGCATGCATAATATACTATCAAGTTGGTTTGCATTCATTTGTTTGTCCTTCATAATGCCTTGCATGTAGCATTTTGCCCTTAGCCACTTGGGGTTTGATCAACCACCAAGGTCCGATTGACCACCCACTTTGGTTTGATCCGCCTCCAAGGTCCGATCAACCACCTACTTTAGTTCGATTAGCCACTAAGGCTTGATCAACCAATCAATTCGGGTTCGATCGCCCACTAAGGTCTAATTATCTAGCCACTTTCGTTTGATCGGCCACCAATGTTTGATCAACCACCCACTTCGGTTTGATCAACTACAAAGGTCCAATCAACCACACTTTGGTTCGATCAAATACTAAAGCTCAATAAACTAATCAATTTGGGTTTGATTGGTTGCCAATACCTGATCAACCAATCAATTTGGGTTTGATCGACCACTAAGGTCTGATCACATAGCCATTGTGGTTTGAACGACCAACAAGGTATGATCAACCACCCACATTGGTTTGATCGGCTACCAAGGTCCGATCAACCACCCACTTTGGTTAGATCGGCCACTAACACCTGATCAACCAATCAAATCGGGTTTGATCAACCACTAAGGCCTGATCACCTATTCACTTTGGTTTGATCGGCCACCAAGGTTTGATCAACCACCCACTTTGGTTTCATTGGCCGCCAAGATCCAATCAACCACCCACTTTGGTTCACTCAACCACTAATGCTTGATCAAGCAATCATTTTGGGTTCAATCGGTCACTAAGGCCAGTTCAACCAATAAATTTGGGTTTGATTGGCCACTAAGGCCCAATCAACTAATCAATTTGGGTTTGATCGACCACTAAGGTCCAATTACATAGTCACTTTGGTTTGATTGGCTACCAAGGTCCGATCAACCGCCCACTTTGGTTTGATTGACCACCAAAGTTCAATGAACCACACACATTTGGGTTTTATTGGCCAACAAGATCCGATCAACCGCCCACTTTAGTTCGATCGACCACAAAGGCCAGATCAAAAAATTAATTTGGATTTGATCGGTCATCAAGGTCAAATTACCTAGTCACTTTAGTTTGATCTGCTGCCAAGGCCTAATCAACCACACACTTTGGTTTAATCGATCACCATAGAGTATTAAACTCATTGCATGAAAAATCAACTTTGCTTTTTGCATTTTCCTGCACTCGGTGTCTCCTCGAGCACGAACACTTACAATATCACCGCACACATATGTGTGTGGCTTAATACTCACAATTCTCTAGTGGGTCGTAGCAATGCTAGCCTGCAGTGTGAAAGTCTCCTAATTGGAGAGCACTCCAGCTCACCTATCATGGCGTCACATTAGAACGTTATAAATCTTCCATGATGTGTGTTCAATTTGGGTGACACTCTAAGGTCACTGAATCCATTGAGTTCCGCTCTAAAGCCACTTAGCTGGGGTGTTAGAGGTGTTCCCGACCCAGATGGGGAATAAGTCATTTGTGGGGTAGTTCAAGCTTTGTAGCCAGTCCCCCTTTTTCTTTTCACTCCAGCGACAACTTTGTCATTTAATTGACTAGTAAAAGTCTCGTCTTTACTTATTCCATCTCTTTAAGAGCTATAGAAATCAGAGGTTTATTTTCGCTGGACTTATGGCTACTATGATTCTCTTTGGTGACGTAATTCATGGATTGCTGACAAGGGGTCCTTGATCAGGTGGGTCGACTATCATCACGACCAGGTAGACTTAGGGTCTTCATTGCTTTGGATGATGGATCAATGGTATCCTGACCTGACTACTTCTATCTGTTTAGGATTCCTCCTCTTTTCGTTGACACCTCTTTTGAGCCTTGTTGATCTATTTGAAAAATCAGTGATATTGTCTCATGGACCCTGCATGCCTAAGCACCGCCTCCCATAGTGGCTATGTTGATTCACCCTAGGGGTATAAGTGAGTCAAGTTAACTCGTGAGCCAGCTCAAGCCTGACTTGAGAAGTGGCTCGTGAACTAAGCATGACAAGCTAACAAGACAAGCTCCAGCCAACCCCGACTCGACTTTTTAGCTCGTGAGTAGTCTCGTTTTAAAAAATATTGATATAAAATATAGTCAAAGTATATAAGTTTTAAGATTTATACAGTGATAATATATTGATTTTTACAGTGTTATCACTTTTGAGCTATATTTGATTTTTACAGTTTGGTTGGGTTAATTTTGTCAAAATTATGCTAGAACTAGATTTTATGTTTGTGAGTATAAGCTGAGAGAGAATAAATCACACCCATCAATTATGCCCTATGATGCCAACAGAAGCTCCACCATAAAGAGCCACAATAAACGATGAACCAAGAAGATAGGCTAACAGATAGAAGACTAGAAGAAATACGAGCCGAATCTTAGTTCTAAGACCGTATGATCAATGGAAGCTCTATCCCAACAAATGAAAGAAGGGGATGAAAATCAATCTTCTAAGCAGGCTAGATCTTCATAATCTCTTGTACAAGAAATATGAGTATGAGAACTCCAATCATAATTTGACACGATTTGATCTTATTAACAATGATTTGAGGTGAGATATCTTTTTTTTCCCAAATAACACAGTAAGCCGCTTGTTTCCTCGGACCGCAAGGAAAATGCTCGCCGAAGTTGGCCTCCCTTCGGCCACACCAACGTTAATGTCCGACCGAACTCACCTGAGCTGCTCCTCATCTTCTCAATTTGTTCTTTCTAAAGCAACTAACCGCCCTCTCGTTTGTCGTTGCTCGCTTGATGAATCCAAGCAACCAGGAGAGCTGGAGCAGAGGTAAATTTTCTCGAGCTTATCATCATTTTTATTCAATAATTACCCCACTGCACTTCTCTTATTATCTTAGAGCCTCGCGATCGGTCTTGGTGGAACGATATGAGGATGGAAAGGCGAAGAGGTGATTGCTTTTCTCTCTCCTCTTCTTTCGCAGTATTAGTCTACTTGGCTATCTTGAGTTTAGGGTTTTGGGGTTTTCAAAGATGATACAAATAATTCCATGAATAAAGGGTCGTTGGAGTCTTTTGGCCGTCTGCATTTTTAGATTTTCCAAACATTAGCTGATTTTTTTTTTGTGTTAGATACTTACTGGACACCAATCAGCATCTGCAAGGTTTCTGGGAGGAAGAAGAAGGTTTAAAGGACAAAGTGCATGATGATGAATCTTCAAATCTATCTTTTCTTCTGAAAAAAATTGAAGATTTTTTTCTACCTGCATCTTTTCCTGGTAGTGTTGCGAATGCTGCTTTGTTAAATTTTTTGTTGAAATTCTTTGTACTAGATTTTTTGGCTAGCTTATTCGATTCTCAGTGAGATGTTAGCTGGTTGCAATTTAATTATGAAACTGCATGGAGTATTACTGTACACAAAATGTTTGTTATGATTATTTTGTTATTTTTTGCAAACCAAATGATATCTACGTGGTACATGTTTGTGATTTTTCTCTATCATGAAGGAGAATGAAGCTAAAGACTCTGATTTTTCTGGAAAATAAATAAAATAGAATGTTGAGATTTCTAGAGCTAAATTAGAACCTGAAGTTTAAGCTGAAAAACAAAGAGACGTTTACAATGTGTAGTAGGAAGCAGAGTATTCAAACCAGGGATAAAATCATATATTTTTCTCTAATTATTGTTTATGCGTACATCACATATATATTAAAGGTACAGCTAGCACAAAGTTGGTTTGAATTTTATAGCCTAGATATATCATTTGTCGTACATTAAGTATCCAGATTGCCTGCTGTTGCGGGTGAAGCAGCTATGGCTGTTGTGGCAGATTTTGGAATGTTGTCTTCCCACCTTATGTTGATGGTTCTCAACTAAAGCATCAACTTTTTGCACGACAACAACAACAACAAAAACCCGCTGCTGCTACTTGTTGCACGACAACAACAACAACAACCTCCTGCTGCTGCAGTAGGTCTATCTCTACTTTTATTAGCATAACTCAAATTTAAAACATCTAACCTCCTAACTGGGTTATCAGATGGTCAGCATTTAATGTGACCAAATCATCTAAGACGACTTTCTCTTATTTTGTCCGCCACTGGAGTTACTCCAGCCCTTTGAAAAATATATTCATTACATTTTGTCTTTAAGCGTAAAACCACTCATCCACTTGAGTATTCTCTATCACATAATAGACTCGATGCATTCCTCCACTTCAACCATCCAACTTGAATTCTACTAATAGCATCTCCATCTATAGCACCATTCTTATAAGTGATAATATGCTCATATTTTTTCTTAAAAAAATATTAACAATAACAAAATCATTTGCTAAGGAAAAATCAAATATAGCTCTATCTTCTTTTTAGTCACTCCAAAATTATAGCCATCATAAATATTTTTAAAATCTCATATCGTTCTACCAATATATCAATTGAAATCTTCTACAATAAAAATTCTTTCTTTAATAGGTATCATTTATATTAATTATTCTATGTCATTCCAAAATTTTCTTTTAAAAAGTTATCCAAACTTACTTGGGGAGCATAAATATTTATAATATTAAAAATCTTAGTATCAACAACAATCATTAGAGTTATAATTATATCTCTATTTCTACTAATTTTAACAACATTACCTTTCAAAATATTATCTATAAGTACACCTACACTATTTCTAGTACGACCTCTACATGAATACCAAAGTTTAAAACCTAACTAATTTAGTATCAACTTGTTGCATTGTTGGAATTATGGGGTGGGAACTAATTTGCTGAAAGTGTTGGCAATTTGATATTGAAAGATGTGTTGAACATATATGATCTAAGTTTTGATGTAGTCTCAAATAAATTGGCATTCAATTTCTATTATATTTGGCACCAACATGCAATTTTGGTTGTTTGCTAGAACTAAAGCGGACATACTGTCACAGAAGAGCAGGGTAGGTTGTAGGAGGCACATGGAATTTCTAAAGTAGCTTTTGGATTCACGTAAGTTTGGCGTTGGCTATTGTGAGAGCATAGTATTCAACTTACGTTGAAGAGTGAGCAGTTGTTGATTGCTTTTTGATGGACCATGACATTACGGTGTTACCTAAGAATAGCATATTATAGGTTTTTTATCTTTGGAATCTTTGACACAATCATAGTCAGAATAACATTATAGATGGAGATTATTTGTTGTGATAGAGAGACCAAAGTTAATCATGCTTGGCTGTAACGAAGCAACCTTTTGAGAATTTTTTAGTGAGATATGAGTTGTTTGTAAATGTGTTTGCAAGCTTCATTGATGATAAATAAGATATCTAAGCAAGTTATGGTTAGATATTGAAGTGAGCCCCCTAGGTGACGGTATAGATGCAGGTTAGCGAAGTCCTGGTTTGAAAGTGCTGTTGGGGTTGTTTTTGTTGTAGTGGGGTTTTGTACATGTTTGAAAGATAGCATTCCAACACGGGTTAGAATGTCACGAGCATAGAGATATTTATTTAGTTGAAGGCCTTAGGGTGTTTGGTTTATTTGGAATTTTTGATACCAAGGAAGTGATCAACTTTGCCTAGATTTCTAAACTTTTATTGAGGTTTGAAGATTAGTTTGTTGATGAAGGGGCTTTTATTCCTAGTTACTAGAATATCATCTACATAAATAAGAATAAATATGTGAATGCGGCCTTAATCATAGATCATTATTGAGGGATCAACTAAACTTAAGTGATATCCAAGGCTATGTTGAAGTTGTGAGAGACTGGCATACTATGCTAAGTTAGCAAAGATAGTTTGGATAATTCGGATTGATGAAGTCTTTGGGTTGAATCATGTATATTGTGTCGGTTTGTTTGGCATGAAGGAAGACACTAGAGACACCAAATTGGTTTATAGATCAATAGTTATATGTGGGAAGTGTGAGCAAGATGAGAATCATGGACATTCTGACGATCCAGCTGAATGTGTTAGTATAATCAAGGCATATTCTTATTTGAAGTCTTGAGCAACAAGACGTGCTTTTTAGCAAGCAATAGAGCATATGGGTTCAGCTTGGTTTTATATGTCCATTTGTATCCCAACACATTTTGGTGGATGAAACAAGTTTCTATGTTCCTTGAGCCTGTAGCGCTTGAAATTCCTTTAACACGACTTTTTGCTAGCATTCATATTTTACCATTGTGGAGTAACAAGAAGGATTCAGGTATTGTGGGATACATCAAGAATTTGCATTTGTCTGAGATCGCCTGTTTGTGATAAGAGAGTCGCATTGGTTTTTTGAGGGGCTGTGGCAGTTGTTGCGGAGAGGGGGAAGGTGGAGTTGGAGTTGAAGTTTCAGGTTGAGGAGCATATGGAGTGAGTGGAGGGAGATGTTTTGTGGGATTGTTTGAGGGGATGAAGCAGCGGGAGTTGTGACCTGATGGTGGGTAGGAAGGGCATGTTGGGGAAGCGTCAAACAAGGAGACTCAAATGAACAACTTCATAATTTTCAAGTGTCTAATGATTTAATTTCTTAGGCTTTTAATTTATATTTTCTGTGCTGATATAATTTTTTTCCACTGACAATTCTATTAATTGCCTTGATGTACTGCTATCATTTGATTAATGCAATACTTTAGTTTTATATAAAAAAATGTCCAAATTGTTTGTTGTTGGAGGTGGAACTATTGTCGTTATTGTGGCAGATTTTGGACTGTTGCATGTTTTTAAAAATGGATAAATATGCATGAGTGGCATTATTCCATAACATAGTATCAGGGATAATCTCGGTAAATAAAATAAAAAATCTAATGATATTTAGGGATAAATACAAATATATATCCTTGAAAAGATAAAAATGGAGAACATGAACCTATTCAATTAAAACTTGGTGTGTAAAATCAATTATAATGTTGCAAAACGTATCATGGAGACTTGAACAACTCTATAACATGACAATACAACTTACTATATTTCTATTTGGAGTAGTGTTGGGCAAAAGAGAAATCATTGACAAATAAGGTAACTGTAGAGGATAAGAAAGTAGAATTTAAATTGTTTGAGTATGTCAAACGAAGAGCAAAAAAAAAAACGCCAATAAGGTGTGAGGAGGAGAAGTGATGTGAGTGGAAGAAGAAGTAAAAGAGGCTGATCAAAACTAAAATGAGTAGAACATTGGAAAAAAACTTGTATAAATTGGAGATAACATGACATGGAACGCTCAAAGTAGAAATGACTGGAGAAGAGGATGCTTAATATAGTCCATATACTTTTGATGTGGCTAATTATGATGATCATGAACTTGCAATTACTCTTTGATTGAGAATAGCTGAGTAATTGGCTCTTTAAATATATGAAAATGCAAGGGGTGACTTTGACAATTTTAGTATCTTTTTGAACTATATCCAGCCCTTATCTACCGAAGGAATGCTGATATGGCGAGGGCATGCACGTGCCCTCCTACCCACCACCACCATCACTTATTGTACACATACAGAACTTTAACAACCAAAATTCTTCAAATTGTTCTATTTTTCATATTATGGCTTTATGATGGGTATTATAAAACAATTTATAAATAATTATCTTCGTCATGCCTTACTCCAACTGTATACAAATTTTAATGTGTTATTTATACTCATTCAAGTCATGCATTGTTGTAAATTGAGTTATTTATTTATTTTTATTTTTAACCCTTTCTAGCAACTTTTACTCATTTAATTGCAGTCGTGTCCCTCTTCCTTCTCCATTCCCTTCACATCCCCATTTACTTTTTCAATCCTGGGTTCTAATTGCTTGTGTACCCCTTTGCTCAGTACTACTTTTGGCTGAAGGATCCTACTCGATCATATTTTCCATTGCCCTGCTGACTAGTTTCCATTTTTAGATGCATACATATATTCTTTATTTGGATTTGTCACATTGTCCATAAATATAATGATTCCACATGTTGATTAACTCATATGTGGCAACTTTAAGTAGCATTAATAAAGAAAATATGACTCTCTTATTATTTTAGTAGAAATTAGTATATTTCACAATCAAAATAGAATCCATGACAACTTCACTTCTAGTTTTTATTTATTGTTATTTGTAAAAAAATATGCAGCTTCTGTATCAGATGATTATTTGGATTACATGCTATTGCAATTTCCGACAAATATAACAGGATGGATTTGCCATACATTAGTTACTTCTAGTCTTCTTAAGGTAAATAATTCTGAATTTCTCTATTTTCTTTCTCGGTATGCTGATAGAGTTTGCAGCTTTGATACTTAAAGATATAGCGTATCCTGAGAAATATTTGCTAAAAGAAGTTTATAACATTCATTAATGTGTGATGTATGTTTTTTTATCATCAGAAAATTTCTAATTATTTTACGGATTTGTTTGTTGACTTGAACGTCAATATGTTGGATATAATGGGTCCCCAGGCTGTAGGCGTTGGCTCCTATTCACGGACTGGAGTTGCTGCTTCTACTGCTGTCATCCAGTAATTTCATCTATATTTTCTGTCCGTTTCTTTATCCTTATAATTAAAATTTGAATTTTTCTTGATGTAAAATTTTTGCCAAACTTATCCGTCACATCCATATGCAATTTATTTCAACTAGCTTAGAAAGAAACACACTATTAAACTCAAATATCTTGTTTTTGTTCAAAGTATTTTTTTCTATGCATTTCACACACGATATACATATTTACATGTCTTATTTTGTTCAAAGTATTATGTTTTAAGGGCATTTACACACATAACACCTAATTCTTATGTGTTAACATATCTAACACCTATACTCTGATTGTTGCATTTACACCAGCTAAATCTTTTATGACACATAAAAAATACCACTATTTTAACTTTGTAAAAGTGAAATACACCTTTTCATGCATAAACAAGATGTTATGTATGTAAAAATTGAAGTTTAGGTGTTAGATATGTAAATTCATAGGAACTGAGTGGTATGTATGTAAATCTTCCTATTTTTATACATGTTATACATGCTATGCATTTTACATGTTCTCATAGCTAGAAAAGATTGAACCTGACTTGAGACTTTTAAGAATGACATTGTAACAACGGGTAAAAAAGAATAATAATAATGATTGACTTGATAGGTCGATTCGAAATAACTGTTGGCGGTTTTGATTAGGAGACGAACTTCAACTTTTAAACTAGAAGGGACGTATTAGAGAGCCGACAGTGAGATACAGAGAAGAAGGAAGAAGTAATAAGGCATGGGTGGAGCTATAGTGCGATAGACTGTATGAGTGGAAGAGGAATTTCAAGACATGAGATAGATTGTATGAGTGGACAACCTTGCCTTTTAGTTTGTCCAATACCTTGAATACTTTCATGCGGCTGATGAATCGGGCTTTTCGCACCTTCATTGCAATATTTATGGTTGTGTATTTTAATGATATCTTGGTGTACAATAGTTCAAAGGAGGAGCACTTACAACATTTGCAATAGATTTTTGAGTTTATTTGGGCAGACCTATTATATGGTCATTTAAAGAATTGTCATTTTTATACTGCAAACACGCTTTTTGAGGTACATTGTTTCAATGGCTCATATTGAGATGGTCCCAATGAAGATCGAGGTTATTTTGGCTTGACCTAGACCTTGGTCTTCTACTCAGGTATGCTAGTTTCGTAGTTTGACTTCATTTTATAGGAGGTCTATTAAGAATTTTAGCTCAATAGCGACACCTTTGATGGAATTTCAAATTTGATAAATTTGTCTGGTTAGATGATGCTTAGATTAGTTTTAATGTTATGAAGAGAGAAGTGTTTTTGGTTCTTTTTAATGGAATTCGTAGTCGTTAGCTTGTCTATTTATATGTTGTCGTATGATTCTCTTTTTTAAATAAATCTCTCTCTTGGATTACAGAAATGACCCGAAGAGGAGAGAAATCGAGAAAGACGTACGGCGAAATAAACAACCAAATTTAAAAGGAAACATGGAAACTTATGTAAGGTAATCCTCCTATGATAGATCGAGAGTATACGTCCGAACAGAATTAGATTGAAACACCTCGAAATAGTATCAACACAGAGAATCCCTACATAAATCACTCATAACCAAAGAACTAAAAAGAATATTTTTGTTCTGAGATTAGGAGTACTCCTAAAGAAACATTTCCCTTTAATTAATTATATCTCGGAGATATCTAAGAATACTCTCGATAAAAGAAGTCTTGCTACATTATCATGATAAGTGGTTGATAGGTCATAAAAGAATGATTATTTCAATCAGGAGCATCTCGCCACCTCGGAAGTCTATACCGAGCCACATGGGAGTGCAGGAATCTCTCATATCCACAAATAGACGGTGACACATCGATGAGCGAGACTTGCAAAATAATCAAGTCGACTTGACAGGAACATTCCTATGCTTTAAGACCTAACCAGACCATAAGGGCAGAGGATGAATCACCGTATCTCAAACAGGCAGCGGCCTATTAGGAATAATTTTTTTATTTATATATATACACATCTGATCTTAAGTTGGGGTTGATTTGGGCCAAACCTGATTTGAGCCAAAAATCAATTCAATTTCCAAACAAACTTTGTTCTTTGCGGTAATTCACCACCCTAACTGAGTTTTTATTTGTGAAATTTGTTCTAGGAATTTCAGTTAAAATTATGTACTACTTTAAGACCCAATGCACCATTTGCAGTATGGGGACAACAACAATTTTTATTTTATTTTATTTTTAGCCTTTGTTTTGACACTTATGAAATTTTTAGAGCGTGCTATGTTACTGTATTGATAAACTTGTTACGTATTTTGGGAATCCGCGATGGGCATTTCCTAGGATTGTCGAGTATTTCATTATTGAAAGATTTAATACCACTCAATTGTTATGTACTTACATATTTAACGCCTAAACTTCAACTTTTACTTGTATGCTATCTTGCCTATGCATGAGAGGGTGTATTTCACTTTTTAAAAGTTAAAATATTGATATTTTAATGTGATGTGAAATATTTTGGTGGTATAAATGTAAAAATCAAAGTTTAGGTGTTAGATATGTAAATAAATAAGAATCGGTTGGTATGTATGTAAATGCCCCTTCATTATTTCTAAAATAATTTTCTCCTTGGTGACATTGTTGTTGTTTTTGCATAAAATTTAATCCAATTAAAGTTTGGTTTGTAGAATTGAAGAGAGGGTCTGTTTGGGGCAGCTGTTGATTATTTATGATCCGCTGATAAACAAATTATTCTGATAATGTGATAATCTGCAGATTATCAGAATAAGCTGGTTTCTGTTTGTGGCAGCTTATTCAGAATAGTTTATTAGTAGTTATTTTTGTATAAATGATCTTCCTGCTCCTGTCTAGTAAAACTATTTGAAACAGAACTAAAATGAAACATAAACATATAATACAAAAGCATATAGTGCAGAAGCATAAAATCATCACAGATCAATTCCAAAAGATGACATACAGTTCTCACACTCTTGTGAGTATAAAAAAAATAAAAAAATGATAAAGACAAGTACAACTACAATGAGAAATATTAAAATATTCAATTTCAAATTCTGGCTACGTCTGTCCTCAGTTGCACTATCAACTCGGGAAAACATCGGATTCCCATCACTGCTGGCAGTGTAACATTGTGGGACTATAGGCCCATCGAAATAAACCGCAACTAGCTGAAACACCCTTGCGACAACCGTAGAACTGTCTCCCACTGCTGTGAGGCTAACGTGACGTGAGTAACGGAGCAGGTAGTCCGCAGTAACACAAAACAACTCTTCTTGTCCCCGTAATTCTACGAGACATGTTGTTATACCCGTAAGAAAAAAAAATCAATTGTCAGATCCTGAAAAAAAAACAACAAAAAGACATGCAGACAAAAATAAACCTATAGTGCGAAATAAAGAAGACTTGGTGGATCAACTGCCATAGATAGCATCTGCGATTGACTCACTCAAAACAGTCATATCAGCACTCTCAGCGTCATGAACCCCAAATTCGTTAGAGTCAATCTCATCCTCATGGACTGAAGACCCAACCACAAATGCTGATGGTTCTTCAAAGACATTCAGTTCATCGTTACCAGTCATACTAAAGTCCGTATCTGAACGCGAAGGATGTCGTCGGATGAAGTTATGAAGCGCCATTGTTGCCACTAGAATATGCACCTGCTTTTGAAATGGATACGACAGCATATCACGTAAGATTACCCATTTCTTCTTCCAAACCCCAAACGTTCTTTCAATTACCCTGCGTAAAGATGAGTGACATTTGTTAAATATTTCTTTCCTTCCACGGATGGTGCCACTTGCTAGCTCAAAATCAGGAATATGATATCTAGTGTGTTGATATGGCTTCAGGTAGTCCATCTGCATAGGATATTCAGCATCAACCAAATAGTATTTCCTTGTTATGAAATACACTGTTAAAGACAAATAATACAAATAACTAGTAAATTTACAAATCAAATTATACCTGAAGGCGGGTGAGGAAAACACTGTGATCTATTCCTAGTTGCATAGGAGAAAATCCTACTGTCATGTGCACTCCCTTCCCAGCCCGCCATGACAAAAGTGAAACACATGTTAAAGTCACATATTGTCATGACATTTTGAGTAGTTGAACCACTATGACCTATGTACGCCACCTTGTCCTGGTTGGGTAGTCGGGCATCGACATGAGTACCGTCAATTGCATCTATGCAGTTATGTTTTACAAAGTTAGAAAAAAGTAGAATTTTGGAAGTAACGTAAAGAAATCAATCATTACCTTGAAATAAGACATGCAACGGGGATCGTTGGCAATTTCCCCTGGACTACTAGCAAATGATGGATCCTCTGGTTTAACGATTTGAGCTGCCAAGCTAATAAGTGTCTGTATGCTTTTGGAAAAGTAACGGCTTATTGTTTCCGATGAATGCTGAAATCTCTCTATAGCACCTCTAATAGATTCATTCTATGAGAGAATATATAATGTTATGGAGCACCAGAAACCTCTATGAGTCGATCAAATGAGGTTTTCACAAAGGTGTATTTTTCTTTATTTTTCCTACTAAGTCTGGGCCTCTTTGAAGGTGAGCTGGACTCCCCCATCTCCGTCTGGGTACTACGCACTTCTTCATCAGCTGTCAACGACAACCCCATCTAAGCAGGGTTGAATGCAAATTTTCCCATCGCTACAACCCCTTGAAACATTATGTCGAGTTTTTTTTCAAAGTACGGGTCAATTCCGCACTGCTTATATCTCTTCGCTGACGGCATTGCCTTGACATTGTAATGGAGGAGGGTGTCAAGTGAGTTTATTAGAGAAAAAATAAGTAATGTAAATCAAAATAAAAGTATAAAATTGGCTTTATTACCTCCAATTTCTCAGCCCACCATTTCTCCGGGGCATCGATTGTCTGCTTAATGGGATCCCAACCCAAACTGGTACATCCACGTTTGAGCTCCTTCGAAATTTTTCATTCCTTCTTCAATTGGTCCTATTTGTTTTTGAATTTTAGTCTGTCGTAATCTCTGCCAGTCAATTTTTTAAACATCTTCGTAATATTTTGCCAATCTTCATTGTTAAAAAATATGTTTGGCCTATTTCCCAGTTCTATTTCTTTTATACATAAATCGCAAAGAATATTTGTTACTTCTTCATCCCACATAGCAGACGAACCCCCTTCATTCGCCTTAGACATGTTGGCGCTATAAGAAACTTAAAATATAAATACCAAGTAAATATTATAAGTCAACAAAAAAATTTACAAACAATGGAACGAGAACCTTAACAAAAAACTGCAATACAACATGAAAATTCTTAGAAGCAAAATTCAAGGATAGCAGAATGTCAGAATGAACCCGGAATTCAGCCTTCTCTTGGAACATAAACACAACATGAAGAATATAATGCCCAAAGCAAAAATCACGAAAAAATCATGCATCCAAACTGCAATGGCAATATGAAATAGAGAACATATCTCTCAATTGCACCTGCTTAGGAATTTGCGGCAACCAGAACATTTTAAACCGTTTCTGAAACATTATCGTGCCTCCCAACTGAAGCCTTAGAAACCAGAACATATAAACAACAAAATCCTCATATATGCATTAGAAACTTTCATGAGGATGATGCTTCAAGCCCGATTTTAATTGTGTGCAAGTGAATATGTATGTTTTGGTGCTAGGTGTGTGAGTACATAAGAATCGTGTGAGAGGCATGTAAATGCCCTTATTCATGAAAAGCAATATGCCACAAAGTTACTGAATAAAGCAAAAAATCAAAGTTTTTGGTGTGTAATACATGACTAATCCTCAAGTTCCTAAATGAATATATGCTGAAACTTGCATAAGAATGTTTATGCCAACTCTCAACTCCCAAAATTCAGCAAAATTCAGCATATGAATGTTCATAGCAACAATAGATAAAATGTTAACCTCGAGTTGCACCCAAAAGCATGAGGACCAACGCACATTTTCAGCAAAAGGTAAAGAATTCAACAATATAGAAATTTCGGCTAGTAACTAAATGCTTCAAGCCGGACTACCAAACAAATTTGCAGTAGAATAAAACTAATTTGCATCGGAAACACAACTTACATAAACCACACCATTTGATAGGGAAACAGGGCAAAACCATTTTATGAGATTAACATTATATATCGTCCATTAACACAGATTGGTATGTATGTAATTGCAATTGCTTGAAACCACCAGCAACAAATAGCAATTGCTTATATCACCCATTATATTATAATTGAACCCTTGGAGTTCATCATTCTAAGGAGTACTTGAATTGCTCGAAACCACCACCAACGGAGAGCAAAAATGAAAATCTATCGGCACCATCTCAAATGCCAAAGCACCAAACCACCAACAAGTAATTTATGCTTCTCGGTTACTTTTTTGGAGGCACGATAATGTTTCAAAAACGGTTTAAAATATTCTGGTTGCCGAAAATTCTCAAGAAGGTGCAATTGAGAAACATGTTCTCTATTTCATATTGCCATTGCAGTTTGGATGCATGATTTTTCTGTGACTTTTGCTTTGGGCATTATATAAATTGCCCATATTATATTCTTCCTGTCGTGTTTACGCTCCAAGGGAAGTTTGAATTCCGGGTTCACTTTGACATTCTGCTGTCCTTGAACGTTTCCTGAATTTTGCTTCCAAGAATTTTCATGTTGTATTGCAATTTTTTGTTAAGGTTCTCGTTCCATTGTAAATTTTTTTGTCGACTTACAATATTTACTTGGTACTTATATTTTAAATTCCTTATAGTGCCAACATGTTTAAGACGAATGAAGGGGGTCCGTATGCTATATGTGGGATAAAGAAGTAACAAATAATTTTTGCGATCTATGTATAAAAGAAATAGAATTGAGAAATAGGTCAAACATATTTTTTAACAAGGAATGTTAGCAAAATATTGCGAAGTGGTTTAAAGAATTAATTGGCAGAGATTACGATTGGCTAAATTTCAAAAATAAATAGGAGCAATTGAAGAAGGAATAAAAATTTTCGAAGGAGCTCAAACGTGGATTTACCAGTTTGGGTTGAGATCCCATTAAACGGACAATCGATGCCCTGGAGAAATGGTGGGCTGAGAAATTGGAGGTAATAAAGCCATTTTTATACATTTATTTTGATTTACATTACTTATTTTTTCCTCTAATAAACTCACTTGACATCATTCTCCATTACAATGTGACATGCAATGCCGTCAGCGAAGAAATATAAGCAGTGTGGAATTGATTCGGACTTTGAAAAAAACTCGACATAATGTTTCAAGGGGTTGTCACGACGGAAAAATTTACATTCAACCCTGCTTAGTTGAGTTTTGCAAGCATATAAGATGACTTTCTATCTGAGCCGTTGACAGCTGATGAAGAAGTGCGTAGTACCCAGAGGGAGATGGGAGAGTCCAATTCACTTTCAAAAAGGCCCAGACTTGGTAGGAAAAATAAAGAAAAAGACACCTTTGTGAAAACCTCATTTGATCGACTCATAGAAGCTTTTGGTGCTCCATCACCTGCTCTAGTTCCTGACAGCACCATCTTTGAATTTCTAGGAACTTTAGCTTATCTACCTGAAGTAGTTGCAAATAGACATTTTCATGCAAAGTGTGTCAAGAAACTCGAGGATTCAACCCGTAGGCAAATGTTCATGGCGCTGCAGCCAGAATTGCGCGTCGAATATTTTCGTGTTTTGCTCGAGGAATGATTTTTTCTTTTGTACGTGTTGTTAATTGTAGCTTTTGTTATGTTATGGACATCTAAATGGGTAATTTTAATATGTTGCCCTTTTTATGGATCTTTTTTTAGTGTACTTCTAGATGATTAATGCTTGTCAATAAGTTGATCTGTGTACATTTTTATTGTAAGTGCTTCATGTTTTCTTTGCTTATTTCTTGATCCGATTATGTATTAACAATTGCTAAAATAACTGACATCTTTTGAATTTATGATGGATCCGCAGCAGGAACGCCGTAAAAGAATGACATGGTCTGCAGCTATTGCAACATTGTTGTTGGAGTATTACCGATCCAGCAGTGTTCACATACCGTATGACGTCCAATTTTGTTGGGGATAAATTGGTAGGTGAAATGATGTTTGGAAATGTATCTATTTTTATGGATCTCCTAAACGAGTTATCTCTGAATCAAGGTCTTCAAGGTTCTTCTAGAACGACGAGAAGAGAAGTGTTGGCTATAACATTATACATTCTCTCATAGAATGAATCTATTAGAGGCGCTATGGAGAGATTTCAGCATTCATCGGAAACAATAAGCCGTTATTTTTCCAAAGACATACAGGCACTTTTTAGCTTGACAACTCAAATCGTTAAACCAGAGAATTCATCATTTGCTAGTACTATAGGGGAAATTGCCAATGATCCCCGTTACATGCCTTATTTCAAAGTAATGATTGGTTTCTTTACGTTACTTTCAAAATTCTACTTTTTTCTAACTTTGTAAAACAGAACTGCATAGGTGCAATTGACGGTACTCTTGTCGATGCCCGACTACCCAGCCAGGACAAGGTGGCGTACATAGGTCGTAGTGGTTCAACTACTCAAATTGTCATGGTGGTATGTGACTTTAACATGTGTTTCACTTTTGTCATGGCGGGCTGGGAAGAGAGTGCACATGACAGTAGCATTTTCTCCTATGCAACTAGAAATAGATCACAGTGTTTTCCTCACATGTCTTCAGGTATTATTTGATTTATAAATGTACTAGTTATATGTATTATTTGTCTTTAACAGTTTATTCCATAACAGGGAAATACTAATTGGTTGATGTTGAATATTCTTCTATGCAGAGAGGCTACCTGAAGCCATATCCAGACACTAGATACCATATTCTGATTTTGAGCGAGCAAGTGACAGCATCCGTGGTAGGAAAGAAATGTTTAACAAGCGTCACTCCTCTTTACGCGGGGTAATTGAAAGAAAATTTGGGGTTTGGAAGAAGAAATGAGTCATCTTATGTGATATATCGTCGTATCCATTTTAAAAGCAGATGCATATTGTGGTGGCAACAATGACGCTTGATAACTTCATCCGATGACATCCTTCACGTTCAGATACGGACTTTCGTATGACTGGTAACGATGAGCTGAATGTCTTTGAAGAACCATTAACATTTGTGGTTGTGCCTCAAATTCTTTAAAGTCAATCTCATCCTCATGTACTGAAGGCCCAATCAGAGATGTTGATGGTTCTTCAAAGACATTCAGTTCATCATTACCAGTCATATAAAAGTCCATATCTGAACGTGAAGAATGTCGTCAGATGAAGTTATGAAGTGTCATTATTGCAATCACAATTTTCACCTGCTTTTAAAATGAATACGACGACATATCACGTAGAATGACCCATTTCTTCTTCCAAACCCCAAACGTTTTTTCAATTACCCCGCGTAAAGAAGAGCGTCGTTTGTTAAATATTTCTTTCCTGCCTCGTATGGTGCCACTTGCTCGCTCAAAATCAGGAATATGGTATCGAGTGTCCGGATATGGCTTCAGGTAGCCCCTCCGCATATGATATCCAGCATCAACCAAATAATATTTCCCTGTTACGTAATACACTGTTAATGACAAATTATTCATATGTTTAGTACGTTCACAAATCAAATCATACCTGGTGGCGGGTGAGGAAAACACTGTGATCTGTTCGTTGTTGCATAAGAGAAAACCCTACTATCGTGTGCACTCCCTTCCCAGCCCGCCATGACAAAAGTGAAGCGTATGTTGAAGTCGCACACCGCCATGATATTTTGAGTTGCTGAACCACTGCGACCTATGTACGCCACCTTGTCCTGGCTGGGTAGTCGAGCGTCGACATGGGTACCGTCAATTGCACCTATGCAATTCTGCATTACAAAGTTAGGAAAAAAAATAATTTTGGGAGTAACGCAAGGAAACTAATAGTGACCCTGAAATAAGCATGTAACGAGAATCATTTGCAATTTCCGCTGGAGTACTAGCAAATGATGGATCCTCTGGTTTAATGATTTGAGCTAACAAACTAAGAAGTGCATGTAGGCCTTGGGAGAAGTAACGGCTTATTGTTTCTGACGAATGCTGAAATCTTTCCATAGCACCTCTAATCGATCTATTCTGCGACAGAATGTATATTGTAATAGCCAACACCTCCTTTCTCGTCGTTCTAGAAGAACCTTGTAGGTCGTGATTCAGAGATAACTCGTTCAGGAGATCAACAAAGATTGGTACACTCATTCGAAATATATTTCTGAACCTTACTGGATGTCCAGAAAGCATTTCACCTACCCATTTATCCCAAAAAAAACTAGAAGTCATGCGGGTTATACGAGCACTGCTGGATCGGTAATACTCCAATAATAATATTGCAATTGCTGCAGCCCATGCCATTCTTTTACGACGTTCATGCTGCGGGTCTATTCTAAAGTTAAAGGATATCAGTTATTTCAATAATTGATGATAACATGAAGCATTTAAAAATATAATTGTACACAACTCAACTTAAAGATGGAAAGCATTAATCATATAGCAGTGCATTTAAAAAAAAGATCCGTACAAAATACAACATATTAAAATCACCCAAATAGATGTCCATAACATCACAAAAAGATACAAATAAGAGTACATAAAAAAAATCACCCCTCAACCAAAACACGCAAATACTCGACGCGCAATTCTGGCTGTAGCGCCATGAACATTATCCTACGTGTTGGATCCTCGAGTTTGTTGACACAATTTGCATGAGAACGCTGTCTGAAACTATCTCAGGTATAGACGCTAAAATTGCTAGACATTCTAAGATGGCGCTGTCAGCGACTGGAGCAGACGGTGGGGCATCAAAGGCTTCTAATAGTCGATCAAATGAGGTTTTCACAAATTTATCTTTCTCTCTTTTTTTCCTACTAAGTTTGGGCCTTTTTGAAAGTAAACTAGACTCCCCTATCTCCCTCTGGTTACTACGCACTTCTTCATCAGCTGTCAACGGCTCAGATAGGAAGTCATCTTCTAAGACTGCAAAACCTATTTAAGCAGGGTTGAGTGCAAATTTTCCCGTGGCGACAACCCCTTCAAACATTATGTCGAGCTTTCTTTCAAAATCCGGGTCAATTCCGCACTGCTTATATTTCTTTGCTAACGGCATTGCCTGTAACGTTATAATGGATGAGAGGGTTAAGTTTGTTTATTAGAGAAAGAATAAGGAATTTAAATTAATAAAAAATTTAAAAAGTTGAGTCATGACCTCCAATTTCTCAGCACACCATTCCTCAGATGCATTGATTGTTCGCTTAATTGGATCCCAACCCAAACCGGTACATCCACGTTTGAGTTCCTTCCAAATTTTTCATTCCTTCTTCAATTGGTCTCATTTGTTTTTAAATTTTAGCATGTCGTAATCCCTGCCAGTCAATTCTTTAAACCTCGACACAATATTTAGCCAACCTATCTTGTTAAAACACGAGTTTGGTCGATTTCCCAATTCTATTTTCTTAATACAGATATCGCAGAAAATATTTGTTGCTTCTTTATCCCACATAGCAGACGGACCCCCTTCATTCGCCCTCGACATATTGGCACTATAACGAACCACAAATATTAGAACAAAGTTGATAATGGAAGTTTATTATATTTCAACAGAGGCATGCTCTTAAAAGTTATACATCTAAATAATGATAGTATTCACAAAACCTATAAACAATTTTCCAAGCAGGCTATTTATCTCACAGAACTACATACTGAAAATAGCAAGAAAATACCTACAAGCAATCTACGGGTCTAAACTCCAAAGTTCACTGAAATAAGAAGGAAAAAAAAATTAACAGCAATAATAAATTTCCAAAGAGCACTTAACACATTTGACTACTGCATTAGATAATGATAGTGTTCACGATATCTATAAGCAATTTTCTAATGTGCTATTTATCTCACGTAACTACATACCGAAAATGATAGTGTTCACGTAACCTATAAATTACGGATTTTCCTCTTGTTATTTCAAATGCATAAACAGCCTTCAAATTAAACATTTCCATGATTATGCACTTTTTTCAATTTTCTAAGCAGGCTAGTTATCTCACAGAACTACATACTGAAAATATACATACAAGCAAACTACGGGTCTAAACTCCAAAGTTCACTGAAATGAGAAGGAAAAAAAATTAACAGAAATAATAAATTTCCAAAGAACGACTTAACACATTCGACTACTCGCATTAGATAATGATAGTGTTCACGAAACCTATAAGCAATTTTCAAGCGATGCTATTTATCTCACAGAACTACATACTCGAAAATGATAGTGTTCACGTAACCTATAAATTCCGGATTTTCCTCTTGTTATTCAAATGCATAAATGTCTTCAAAATTAAACATTTTCATGATTATGCACTTTTTTAAATTTCTAAGTAGCTAGTTATCTCACGTAACTACATACTAAAAATAAGCAAGTAAATACATACAAGCAATCTACGGGTCTAAACTCCAAAGTTCACTGAAATGAGAAGGAAAAAAAATTAACAGCAATAATAAATTTCCAAAGAGCACTTAACACATTTGACTTCTGCATTAGATAATGATAGTGTTCACAAAACCTATAAGCAATTTTCTAAGCAGGCTATTTATCTCACAGAACTATATACTGAAAATGATAGTGTTCACAGAACCTATAAATTCTGGATTTTTCTCTTGTTATTTCAAATGTATAAACAGCCTTCAAAATTAAACATTTCCATGATTATGCACTTTTTCAAATTTCTAAGCAGAGCTAGTTATCTCACAGAACTACATACTGAAAATAGCAAGTAAATACATACAAGCAATCTACGAGTCTAAACTCCAAAGTTCACTGAAATGAGAAGGAAAAAAAATTAACAGCAATAATAAATTTTCAAAGAGCACTTAACACTTTTGACTTCTGCATTAGATAATGATAGTGTTCACAAAAACTATAACTTCTAAACAGGTTTCTCTTGTAAAAGCATGAATATCTCTTTTTGCAGCAGATGAAAATAAAATAAGGAAACATTTAAGTGGCAAAGCAATCAGCACCAAGAATCCAAGTCTGATGTTATAGCTGCTAACAAATGGCTAAGCATAATTTATCCAAAATCAATCCACTTAAAACAGTTAAATTGCATAAAAGATAAGAGGCATGAATCTAAGCGCAATTAAAAACCCAAAAGTGGTGAAAATTTGATTTTGCTAATAAATGGAATGGACATCACTGTAATGAAAATATATTATGGAATGGAATTTGATTTTGCTAATAAATGGAATGGCCGACTATTATAGTTCAAAAAACAAAAATATATTACTTCTTTTCACTTTCTTACTTCTGTATGAGCACGCATAAGCATTTAAAATTTAAACAAATTTCAATATACAATTTAAACAAGCTAATTTATCAATTTAAACTTAAGTTCAAATGGCATATTTCCTCCCAAGGCAGAATTGTCAAGTCTGTGAAGTGTAGAAGTAGATAACTTGAAGTCACACTCAATATCAAATCAGTTCAGAATTATATGTTGTAATTAATAACAATTGATGCAGAAGAATGGATAACACTTCTTTGATATGTTCAACATGAATATAGCATAGTTTACAATCACATTGTGTTAAGTTTGTGTTGTCATTTATTTTATATGATAAAAATATGGCATTACTTACAAATGAGGAGAGCCATGACAGTCCTTCTAAATCATGACAAACACCACTATTGTTCTTAAATTTCAACTGCAGAATTCAACTTCAAAAAGAATGATGAATTTTGGTAAACAAACACCATTTATCAATACTGCAGAATTCAACTAGATCAAAACTACGGCAACGCATATTAATTTTAACTTTAATTTTAAATAATATCTGCACCTGGGTGGAGACAGAACTTCAATACCAGAGAATGGAAATGAATTTTAGAGAAAATATATCAAAATAGGGAGGAGAAGGCAAGAAAAGTCCTATTTTATTGCTTCTGCATGTTGCTGCCTCCCCATATTAAACTTTTATTCATAAAAAAAGTTTGTAAAATAAACTAAAAAACAGTAGAGAACACAGATTTACCATCAAATTTCAGAAAAAAAAAATTAGGTGAGAAACTTAAAAGTCCTAATCTACTCAACAACCATAAAGAAGTAAGGAAAAAAAAAACAGTAAAATCTTCATCTTCACTCAGAGATTCTTCAGAACCAGAGAGCTTAGTTACTAACCGAAGGCATTCAATATTAATGGCATTCTACTCTTTTCAATACTCTTTTCAAAAAAAGGGTAAAGGCTTACAGTGAATATTAGCAAGGACGGGATCGCCTAAACAGTGGGACGGGATCGGCTCTTCGATGCAGTGAACGCGACTGGGAGAGATGGCCTTCTCTGCTTGGATCGCTATGGGAAGATGGGGATTGCGAACGACTGAGAGAGATCAGCTCTTCTATGCTTGGAGCACGACGACTTAGAGGATCGCGATCGGAAGGGAAGCAATCGCACGGGCCCTTCGCCTGGGAGAGATCGCCTGCAAATGAGAAATCGGGCAACTGGGAGAGATCGCTGGGTGAGAACAGCGTGAGAGAAGGGCTGTCGCGTAATAAGCAGAGAGCAAACGTGGACTGCGAGCATTTTGCCGCGGTCGGGATTCACGAAATTTTGGAAGGAATCCTGTCGCGCGTATTTTTGCCGCCGTCCCTACCGCGCGAAACAAACATGCACGCGCGCGGTAGGAAAACTTGATCGCGCAAATAAGCCGCCCCAAACAGGCTCTTATTCTGATAATCTGCAGATTATCAGATTATCAGAATAATCTGCTTATCAACATATTATAAATAATCAACATCTGCTCCAATCAGACCCTTAAATTATTATCATTAAACTTCTGCTATCATTTAATTTTTAGCTGATATATTCTTGAAAAATCAATTATGTTTACAAATTTAATCACATATTTAATCAATTGATAAGCAATAATTCTAAAATATAGTAATGTTTATGTTTGGATTTTGGTTTTGATGCGTAAGAATGCTCTACCACATTTGTTTTGTGTGTTATTATGCTGTAATTTAGTTATTATCTGGTATATTATTGAAGACTCCACTATGTTTACATATTTAATCAACTGATGAGAAATAATCCTGAAATATAGTAATGTTAATGTTTGTATTTCAGCTTTTGTTGCTTAAGAATGCTCAAACTCATTTGTTTGTGTTGCTTGCATTTTTTTTTCCAGATGGGTGTCAAAAGATGGTTTGGGAGCGATTGGACGTCTTTTCATTGGTATGAGCAGATTGAAAAAATAAAGGGGCATTGACATACAAATCACACAATTCCTAAGTATTTACATATCTAACACCAAACTTTTACTCTTTACATTTATACCAGCCAAAATTTTCATGTCACATAATAAAATACTGTTATTTTGACTTTTAAAAAGTGAAATACACCTTCACATGCATAGGCATATATGTAAAAATTGAAGTTCAAATGGTAGATATGTAAATACATAGGAATTGAGGGGAATGTATGTAAATTTCCCAAAAATAAAACCAAAAGTTGTTTCATGTACGTCAAGTGGTATTGATGTCTCGTAGGTGGACGCTATGGTTACCTGTTTGATGGTGATCCAAAACAATGGAGGATGTATGCAGATATTATTGGAAGTGCTGGCAGGTTTACATTTTACCTTGACAAATATCGTCTTTGATTTAATTAAAGATACTTCGGACTGATTGGCCCCTAGTGCAGCGTCTTTGAGATTAGTACACAACTGTATCCTGCATATTTTCTCCCACTTGCTTCATTTGGAAACTTAATGAAGGTAATCAAATATTATTTTACATTTTTTTCTCTTAGATACTATGATTTGAAGGGTTGCTTTTTTTCCCGATTTAGCCCAATTTAGTTGTTTAATTGTTTTCTCACCAATTTTATTCTGTCATGTATATGGATGGATAGTCGAACTTTAGTTTTTATTCGCTTCGTTTATCATACATTCAAATCTACCTTTTCCATTGGTTACCATGGATTAAAGAAGTCGATTACAATTTCATGATGAGGAAAGTGTCAAAATAGTCCATTAACTTTTTTTATGAGGTCATTTTAGCATAAGAGTCTAAAAATATCAATTGAGTTCACAAATTTTTTTAATATGGGTTGAAATAGTCCTCTCCGAGAACTATCTCAGCCCTAAAATAATGAGTTATGAGTCTAGGGACTACTTTAAAATTTTTATAGACACTAGTACTAAACTGGCTCCACGTAAATGGCCAAGAGATTATTTTAACATTTTACTTGTTTCATGATTTTGCTCCCCGGGAAGAGACTGCTTTCTGCTACAATTGTTCTTTTGTAAAAAACTTATACATTTGCTTACTAGTTTTACACAAGTATCAGGCTAACATGATTTTTTATGATCTATACAATTATGACGCAATTTAAGTTTCAGAGTTGATTGAAATATTTACATTCGTTGGACTAGGTTGACATAAATATTAACCATATTTAATGAGATGCATTTTATTTCTCCCAACTCTTTTTTAATTTCGTAGATGATGCTGTTTATGCAGGCTATAGCAAGAGGACTGAAGGATCCGTCATTTCGCGTGATTCAGAATCATTTTGCCATCTCTGCAAACCTTGGGGAAGTTGCTGCAAAGGTATTGTTAACTTATACAGCATACATTACAAATATTCCCTGGCTGTATGGACAAATAATATGAACTTTCAGCATCTTATTTCTTCTAGTGTTCTAGTCCTACTCTATTCTCTTGATTTAATCGATGCATCTATCTTGTAAGAACAATAAAGTGGGGCTCCCTAGGGTGCTGAACTGGTTCAGCCAAGAAGGGAGCAGAGCCGACCGGTTCAGGTTTATGGGCTAGGATAGCCGCCCAAGGGGGGGCCTCCCCCTCCTAGTTATTTACGAGATATATATATATATTATGTTATTGTAATTAGGGTTCAGTTTTTGCTGAGTTTTCTGTCAGGACAGCTGCCGACACCCCTTTTTTCCCATCTATTATTGAATCCAACTCAGTGGTGTAAGCAAACCGAACATGAACGACAGATCTCATGTTCGTGTTTGGTTCATTTGAAATTATGTGTTTGAAATAGACTCGTGTTTGAAATTGTTCGTGAAATTATTATTCGTGTTTGATTTGTTTGAATTAATTCAAATTGCTCGAATTATTTTAAATGTTCGAATTGTTTGCATTGTTTGTGTCGATTCGAATTTTAATAATCATAAAATTTTCTATTAAAATTTAAAATTTTCTATTAAATATATCATAAAATTTTAATATAAACATATTATAATTATATTATTTTTAATTAATTATTTATTTCGCACCAAAACGAACGAAACACAAACGAACTACTTCTTGTTCATGTTCAATTTGTTTATAATGAACTTGTTCGTGTTCGACTTGCTTGTTTAACGAATCAAACACGAACTATTTATTGAGACGAACACGAGTTGTTCGTGAACGACGAGCTTTTTTGACATCCCTAATCCAACGGCAAGAAGATGCTTTGGCTGTAACCCGCTCCGAGTTGTGTGTATGTTTCCTTTTATTGCTTGCTGACGCTCTTCCCTGCTTGTTGCCATCCCCTGCCCTCTTTGCTGTTGCCATCCTATCCATCCTACCTTTCCACCTGCTGCCCACCTCGTCTTCCCAGCCCTCTCCCATTTATATGTGCTGATCCCTGAGGGACAGCACCTAGCCGACCCACCAGTGCTATGCTGAACCAACCTGCCTCTCCTAACCACAAAGCCTCAACCATACACTGGCTGCTGCATTCTCTGCATACCAACTGCTCCTTACCCTGTAGCTTCCCCCACCTGCACCTGTCAACACCACTCTTTTCAACTCCCTGCTGCCGTGACTGTCGCGGTACAGTCTTCGGTCCACTGCAGCCTCCCTGGGTTGCAGCCCATCCCATGATCACCCTTCAACCCTCCTTCTGTCAACACCCACCGCCTTCGGGATACATGTAGTTGTGCTTGTTATTGTATTTCTCTGTTTAAGTGGTTTTTTTGTACCACTTTTGACCGAAATAATATTTGCATTTTCATTGTGAATTTGGTTAGCACCGGTATCAGTTCTTATCTTTATTCTCTTGATTTAATCAATGCATCTATCTTGTAAGAACAATAACTTGGAAGGTATGAGACATCTTTGAAAGATTTACGTACGTGCCACTTGATTTTTATGTATTTTCATATCTAACACTTAAACTTTAATTTTAACATATATGCCACCTTATATATGTATGAAAAGGTGTATTTTACTTTTTAAAAGTTAAAACAATGGTTTTTTTATGTGATAAGAAAGATTGGTATAAACCTAAATAAGTAAGGTTTGAGTGTTAGACATGTAGATACAGAAGTTGGTGGTACGTATGTAAATGCCCTAAAATGCTCTCTTGTGGGAATAGAATCAGGTCTGTTGTTATTCGATGATTCGGTATGTTCATCATCTCAATTTTCTCAGTTTGATTCCCATGTCTCGCTGATCTGACAAACTTCGTTAGTAAAATATAGAGAATGAACTCCCATTCTGTGAATCCCCTGACACAGGTCTAGGAAGAAAAGAAGACAAAGGTTCTCAAGAAATACTCGCTCCTTGCTTCTACTTCATGTAATACCTATTTTATAAGATGGAAGATTTGCTTGCATGCCACTCAGTTCTTATATATTACGTAGCGACATATATGCTACCTTACCTATGTATGAAAAGGTTTATTTCACCTTTTAAAAGTTAAAATGGTGGTATTTTTTATGTGACATGAAAGATCTGGGTGGTATAAATGTAAAAGTGAAATTTTAGGTGTTAGATAGGTAAATACATAAGATAAGTGGTATGTGTTTAAATGCCCCCTGTAAGATTTAGTTTATTTGCCGACTGCTGCACATGCTCAGCATTGATTTAGGAAGATACATCATTTCTTTCCCTTAGCAACATTTTATAGATTTTAATTTATTGTAGGATACTATTTTATTAGTACTAAGATCTATATAAAGGTGGATCAAATTTAGCTAAACCAGTCAAAATATAGGGCCCGTTTGGGGCAGCTTAGTGGGGTGCGTCGGCGGTGTTTTCAAACTATTTGAATAACACGTTCACGCAAATTATTGGTGTCGCACCTGCGTCCGTGTCCGAGAAATGTTTAATAGGCTTCAACGCGGGTAAAGCCTCGCGTCTCGCGTCCCCGCGTTGCCCTACGAATTCCGGAGGTACCCCTGCTCTCCCTTGCCCTCTCCCTTCCTTTCTGATAGCGGAGATCGTATCCCTAGCGGATTTCCTTTCTGATTTACCTTTCCGATTCATAAGGTATGCTTTCCCTAGCTGCGATCCTTGGAAGGTTAACATTTTCATCTTAACTTGTGGTTTTTTTTTGGGAGGTGGAGATCCAAGCAATTTTTTTTTTTTTTTTTTGCTGTGATATATGAGTAATAAATTAATGGTTTGTTGGTATCGCCTAGCTGAGATCTGTGGCATGAGGGGAACTTCGATTTTTTTGCATCTTCGGAGGAGTTCCAAGCAAGCTAATTTCTATCATTTGTGCCTAGATTTACGAATTTGTTTTCATTGGTTTGCACTAGAATGTTTTCATTATGGAGTTCCAAGCAAGAAATTTGCTGTATCATTAGAGGTTATTTGTTATCCAAAATTTGCATCTCCTTTAGCTGATGACATTATATAATTATATACTGATTTTATTTTTGATTGAGGCAGAGCATTTATAAACTGTTTATGATTTTATTTTTTATTGGAAGCTTTATAAGGCCCAAACTGTTCTGTGATGTTTTGAGGCTTCTGTATTATCTACTTCTGTGCTCATTTTAGTTCTGTTGCAAACAGTTTCACCAAACAGGGGTTTGAAGGTCATTTATCCAGCAACAGCTATCAATAAACTACTCTGAATAAGTTCTCCCAAACAGCAAGCCGGCTTATTTTGATAATCTGCAGATTATTAGATTATCAGAATAATCTGCTTATCAGCTGATTATAAATAATCAACAGCTGCCCCAAATAGACATTTAGTCTTCTCCAAATTTTAGGTTTGGGACAGAGTATCTTAGAGAGAGATGTGACTAAAAGTGAAAGTTCTGATGGTGTTCTTAGTTGCTAATATTCCTTGTAATTTGAAAAACTAGCAGAGAACATTCCATTTTTGGGTTTAAAGCATCAACAACAACAATAACCACACTGTCATTGAAGGGTACCAAACCCCACGTTAGAAAAGTGAAGGGTTGCATTAGGTAGTCGATAGTCATCATAGTTTTATTGTAGAAAAATCATAACATGAATTTTTTTATCTGGTTTATAGCGTTACAAATAATGTCTCATAAAAAATTTATATTTTTTTTTCAACCAAAACTTTCTATGAGATAATTTTAAATATAAATTGAATTTTCATTTATGAAATTGTGATGAACTATTCGTGCGGAATGATTTGGTGCAGGTCCACACTTGGTCAAGTTGGAAGAGATTGTAATAACTAAGATAAAATAATAATAATAAATAAATAAATAGACGCGACTCTACATGTTTTTCTTTAGGATTCGAGGAAGTTATTCTTTCCTTTGAACAAAATAAGAGGGAGACCAAGAGACAGAGGAAGGAAGAAGGAGAAAGAAAAAGAAGATAGGAAAGGAAGAAAGCACCTAAAGGAGAAGTCAACGTGATCGCTTGCTGTGAGTTTGTCTGGGATTTTCGAAGTCAGTGTCGGAGTTCGTGAAGTGGCTGCCACGACCCACCTCGGAGACTAGAATTGACTTAGGTGGAAACAACGGTCGAACGGTATTAATATCTAACCATCCACATTTTTATAACTTCCAATACATATAAAAGAGTCACTATTCTACAAAGTATAATAAAATCTAAAACATTCAGAAATAATAACATCCAAAAATAACATCTCAGTCAGTACTAAACAATATATCACTACCTGAGAGAAACAGTAAAGAGAAATTATCTTCATAACATATATACCTAACAATAGTGGTTCTTGTTTGGTAAACAAGTCTCTCATATCAGACATATCAACCTAAAACCTTCATCTCCTGAAAGAAAACATTACTTTATAACTATAAGTATAACTTACTGAGTAATTATAATATTATATGCTTTAAATTCTTATGCTATGTTAGACATAAATGGCCAAAAGAAAATACAGTTTATTTCATTAAAACTTTAAGACTATCCATTCTCGTTTCACTTTAAGTATCTACTAATTTAACATATTTAATAGTCATCACGGGATTACTGTCATACCCAAAGGTTTTCTAAAAAATGTGCCCCAAGACACCTTAAAAAGTTTCTAAAGAAACTCTCAAAATTGTACTTGAAGGTACCCTCAAATTGTACCCAATGTACACATTTACTATTTCCTTTAACGTGCACGGTACATTACATTCTCTGTCGGTACCATCTGAGAGTAATTCTGCATGACTTATGCATTTTCTTGTCATTTTATTTTAAATTACCTCCTTTTAAAGACATTAAACATTCATTTTACCTTTTCCTATCCATTTCTTTTAATTCTTAAGCTGCAACAGGCATAAAATAATTATTTAAAGCATTAAAAATTTTTTTATTTGATAAAATTAAAATTTAATACATATAAGAAAATAAGTACTCATCTTGATTTAGAAGACCTATGAAAATGCTCATTTCTTTACTTTACTTCTTTAGACAACCACTTATATTAATTGAAAGTGTATACTTTAATTAATAACTTTTCCCTTTAGATATATTCTTGAATTAAATATTTGTATCAGTTTTAACCAAAAGATTTTATCTACTTAACATTATTCAAAGAAGACGACGTCTTTGTCGATCAACGAAGGAGGAAGGAGTGTCAGAGGCAACAAAGAACGACGTCTTTGTCGATCAACGAAGGAGGGAGTGCCGGAGGAAAGATTGTGCCCTAGCCTACCAGCTATGAAGAGGAAAGGAAGGAGCATTATAGAGGAGGACGATTTAAGACTGTACATTGTTGTGGGAGGGAGTCAAAGCTGAGCCGGCCTAGCCAACTTTGAGAGCTTGTGTGGCAGAGGATTTGCGTCGTGATCGCTCGATCTCGAGTGAAGGGGGGAAGAGGCGAGTTTTTGCGACTTTAGGAGCACTCAGTCACAAGCTTTGGAGTTGGAATAAACTTCTCTGCGTGAAATAAAGGCTCAACAGAGCCTTACCACTCGGTTGGATTGAATTAGGTTAATATTTAATTAGTAAAATATTTAATTAGTTACGTTATTTCATAAATTTTATCTTAAACTGATTTTAAAACTAATTGTTTAATGGTAATTGGTAAAAAGATTAAAGCACGAAAAAGAGAATTTTCTTGCAAGAAACAATTCAGTTATGAAGCTTAATTTAAAGTTTTATTATTCTTTATATGAAATTTGGTTTACAAGTCAATTTAAAGGTTTCTAAGTTGAGCATGCAAAAAAAATTTATAATATATGAGGTAGCTAAATGTTAAATAAAATTTTGGCTAAAATAAAAAATTAAAAGAAATTGGATGACTATATAACTACGTGTTTATAATAAATGAATTAATTTCTATACCCATATTTATGTTAGATTTCCCATTTAGAAGGGTTGACGTCTAGGCAAACCAATTAACAATTTAATTGGCATCGAGATGAGTACTCGTAGTTTCATTCTATGGTAATATTTTGGTTATTCTCGATTTGTATGCATTAGTAAATAATATGTGCACAAACTATATTTGATTTATATATTTTCATTTATTGACCACATTGTTAGGAATGTTTGTAGCCACTTAATATCATGCATTGGTGTATTTTATATATGATATATTGAATTGAATGCGACGAACATATGAATGATATACATATGTTGACTGTTTGTATGTGCATTACTGACTATGATGGAGTCACCCCTTGATAGTACTAGTTAGGAAATACTAAGATATTCATGCACATATATGAAAAATGATATTGATATTGATATGTCTTAATTGACACAATTTTTAGACGGTGCTTCTGTGACTTTTGTGCAGATATAATGTGATATTGATATGTTATTGATATAGTAAAGATCTTTGAATAACATCAAAATATTTTTGTTTATTTGATTTGTTAAAAGCCTAACTAACATGCATATTTTTTTTTTCATTTTCTCTTGTATTACTATGGTTTATAAATATGAGTATTCACTGGTCTGTTTAACTCATTGTTATTTTAAACTAACTTTTCAGGTTAATTTAATTGATTAAAAAATGAGTCATGGAAGACAAAACGTTTATAGAAGACACGAACGACTAATAACGAGGTGCATTTAATTTTAATACTTTAGTTTAATTTAATTAGTGACTCTTTCATTTTGTTAATTACTAGTTATAGAAATTAAACATAAAAATTTTAATTCACACCATCCGACCGTCTATACCTGTCTTGGTTAATTCCAAGCCCCAAACTAGGGGCGTATATTATCATACCAATCAATATAATTTTACTTGCATTTGACATATGTTTTAGAAACTTTGACACAGGAGATTCTTTGGGTTACACTTCGTGAAAAATAAAGAGAATAATTAATAAAAAAATTATTATCATATTTAAATTATTAAATGTGTTAACTTATTTATAGTTGGAATTTGCATTATTATCCTTGTAATTTTTTCTCATTATTGAGGATGTTCTTTATTTTATATTCCTTGATTATTCTTTTCTCTTATGTTCATATATGCTTGTAATAGTAGATAATTCAAGAAAGATTTATTCATTTTCAATTCTCTTTCTTAACATGATATTAGAGGTAAATTATGACTATTTCTCGCTCATGAATATCTTAGGTTTGTAAGGGTTCCTTGACCAACCCTTCACAACCTCATTCTCATCAATCTTCACTATTTATGCTACATCATTGACAATATGATTCCATCTCTTGAATTTTGATCTTTTCAAGTTGCTATCTCCCTTTACTATATTTGCAGACTTAGCCTCATTTCTTTTTTTCAATGGCATTGCACACAAGCTATGTCCTTCATTGTCGCTATGGCATCCTCGCTGCCTTTTAGTACTTGTGCCTACGATCCTTTCTATGCAAGCCTGCTTATCCCTCAACCTCCTTGGTCATGACCATTACTATACATTAGCACTTTCATCCTCTATCACTATGCTGCCACTAATCTTGTGAATTGTTACAAACAACATTGTGAGCCATGTTTTGACTTGCTTTAAATGCCATTGATTGTAATATCCTTCCACTATATACATATATATGTATGTCATTTGATCATCTTTTTCCTTCATTCAATAGGTGATAACTCCTCTGGGATTTCTCCATCGACCATGCATTATTTATCTTATAGCATCACTTTGTCAATTTTTGATTCGCACCCATAGTGCGATACTCCATTATTACATCCCTGAGACAATCCGTATTCAACCATCATTGCCTCCTCTTTCTGTGTGCATATTTTACCGCACTAGCTCTTGCCGCCACATGCGATGTAGATCTGTGCCGCCGACTTCTCAAAACTTGTAGAATTTCCAACAATGACAAATTCATTCTTGCCTTGACTGAAAAGGCATGAACATTGACATGATCATCCTTGAATTTTCACATAGAGCAGTTCACCTGATAACCTCCAACTATGCACCATCAACTTCGCAAGAGATGCTCGCTTGTTGATTTAACCTCCTTGCAAAACCATATATCATTTTGTGGGCTACTCCAAGGCTCGTGCTTAAGGATTCTTCTATTCTATGGTCATCTATTACGCTGCCATCATCCAAAAATTGACACACTGATGAATACCTTCACTAACTATCAATATTGTTTATCAAATTTGTCCATCGACACCTTTGTTAATACCTCTATGTATGTTAGGGTGATATTAAAAGTAGATTATTTGTAATCATCTGGAGGTTAGTTCCATTAATGATTCCTTTACACATCTTAACCTAGCTTTTGCCACAGCTGTCTTTTTATCTATGTTACTCCATAGCTTCTATTCTGTTAATAATTTCTTGATTGACAATTTTTTTTCTATTTGCTCTCTCTAAGACAAAGCATTTGTTCTATTACTTGGGCCAAGTTGAGCCTTTGATTTTCTCTTATTGCACCCTCTTTCACAAGTTTAGCTTGTCACGATACTCTTGCGAAACTATCAACCTTTGAGAAACAAAATCTTCAACTGCATCTGTTTTCTTTAATATTTTCAAACTAAGTTGACATCTTATTTTGTTGTCATATTTAAATAATCAAATGTGCTAATTTATTTATATTAGGAATCTATGCTAATTATTATTGTAATATTTTGTCATTAGGATTTTTTTTCTTGATTATTCTTTTCCCTTGCTTGAAAATAGCAACATATATGCTTGATGCTAGTAAAATAACTCAGTAAATATATAATTCTTTTGAAATCTCACCATCTAGTAACTTCAAATGTAGGAAATGTTGTATTTGTAGACTGTATTGATCTCCGTATGGGTGAGTAATTTTCAGATTAAGTTCTTACAATTGACTATTGGTTTTGAAGAAAGCTTCACCATGCAGAAGTGAAGTTGGTATCAATTACATTGAATAACTTTTAATAAGAACACTGTATACATTTGTAGGAGCATTTACATACATACCACACAATTCTTATGTATTTACATGTCTAACACCCAAACTTTAATATTTACATGCATAGCACTCAAATCTTTAATATCAAATAAAAAATAGCACTATCACCTGCTTTTAAAAGTTAAATACACCTTTTCATGCATAGGTTTATCAAACCAAAGTGTTATAAATGTAATATGAAAGTTTGGATGTTAGATATGCAATCATAAAAGAATTTTGTGGCATGTTTGTACATTTCCCTTATCAGCAATGCATGCGTTTCTATTTGCAAAAAATCAATGAGCTCCAATGTACATGATCATGTCAGTGGATGTTTTTTTTTTTTTAAAATTTTTTAATTTTTGTTATTTTTTTATTTTTTGTTTTTTATTTTTTTTGTCAGTTCTAGTAGAACTAAGAGGGACTTGTAATCTCAATATCCAGAATATGTTTGCAAAACTTCATTCAAGAATTGCCAGATAATTGAGATTTCTTTCAACAGCTTTTAAAATATGAATCGTTGGATAATTGAGATTTAATTTTCTATTTTGCTTTAACTCAATGTTGAAGTAAATCCCTGGTTAGCATTAAAATATTCGGTGATTCATAGCACCCAAAATAATTGAGACTTTGTATTGCACCAGCAAAATGTTTCCAGCTTGAATCTCCATATCCTCTTTCCAGCATCTGATGCTGGCTGGATTCTTATGATGATCAAATCGAGCTGCTCTGGAACTCATATAAATGCTGCTTATCAAAGGAAAAATGGAATTTAAGATCCTGCAGGATTTAAAGCTCATTTTTTGCTGTTTGGCAGGAATTAAGTAAAATCCTGCAATCAAGCAGCCAAAATTTTTAATAACGGGTTTACAATTTTTGACGAGGAGTGTTATTTTTGAGCAAACTGTAGTGTTTTTGGATGCTTTAAATATAAATAGATAAGTTTAGGTGTGAAATTGTAATATAAAGAGTTTGGGTCTATGAATGCAAATCACCCTAAAATATTAACTAGCATTATGCCTTTAGCTTAGCATATCCTTTTCTTATGCTCAATTTTAAAAATGTACCATTTCAGGAGGAAGTGTGGGAAGTAGCTGCTCAACTAGTGGGACTTGCTTTTGGCATACTCATCATGGTAGACAAGTTTATGATGGATCATAATTTAATGCATGGCTAATTTTATATGTAAATTTACTTTTTCCGTGGGCTTAATGTGATATTTTTCAGTACATAGACGTGCAACTTTTTGTCTCTTTATCAGAAAACTTATGCAGGAAGCTCCTGGATTAAGAGAATCATACTCCATGCATGCTTTCACATGGTTGAGCATGCGCCTTTTGCACCTCTGGTTGCGTTATCAGTCACTATCAGTTCTTAAGTTCCGCTCCGTAAGTTTGGAAACATTTAATACATATATATATACACATGATATTCCGAAACACAACTTCAATTTTGTTTTAATGTGCAATTTATCCCTCCCAAATTCCTGTCCCTGACTATATTTTTTCGTTTTTTGGCAGATTAACCTCAAGCGTGCACGCATTCTTGTGAAATCACATGTTCTATATAACACAGTTCCAGGTCCATATACTTTGGGAACATTTACATGCATACCACACAATTCTTATGTATTAACATATCCAAATCCTTAATTTCATATTAAAAATACCACTATTATTAATACTTTAAAAGTGAAATACACATTTTCATGCTTAGATTTATGACACCGAAGTGTTATAAATATGAATATCAAACTTCAAGGCTGTATGATAATGGATATAAATAAGATTTGACTTAAATCTTTCCAGACAAAATAATAATTTTAAATCCAAGATTTAGTAAATCCAGTTCCTTCTCAATTCTTTCTCAGTTTTGCCGTGAATGCCGGATTTTGTAAATCCTACTAAATCCTGTTGTTGGCAGGATTTACTAAATCCAGTTTTATAAGATTTAATAAAGCTGCAAGAACTGTTATATACAATCCCTTTTGGTGTTAGATATATAAATACATGAAATTATGTGGTATGTATGTCTATTTACTTTTTTTTATTTTTTAAATTAAATAATCATGAATTAGACTCCAGGTGCATATTTGACCATCTTTTGATTTGGGATATCTTGTACTGAGTTTGTGAATTAGTTTTTGAACTCTTTATAGGGTATATTGATGTAAACAAAGAGGAGAAACTTCTATCTTGGGAGCATTTTCTGCAACCAAGAATTACATTTGGTGTTACCATAGAAAGCATGGTCCCTAAGAGGAACTTCAACCACATGGTATGTAAGCTTTTTTTGGCTTGGATAGTTTCTGGGGGCATATATAAATATATACCACCTAATTCCTTTGTATTTACATCTGTAACACCTAAATTTTACTTTTTACATTTCTACTACCCAAGTCCTTCATATCACATAATAAATAACACTTCTTTGACTTTAAAAAAGTGAAATACACTTCTTCATGCGTAAGGTGGCATGTGTAAAAATTAAAGTTTAAAGTGTTAGATATGTAATGTATAGGTCTGAGTGGTAGGTATTGATGTAAATCTTCCTTTTTTATTTTGGTAAATATACTCACTCCAAACCCTAGAATGGGCATCACTTGGAACTTTAATCTGAAGACAATGTAGTTATGACTACCAAAATATTTTTCAGAATTACCATCCCAATATTTTTGTAACTGCGAAGAAAATATTCGATCAAGTTGAATAAGACTTGTTCAATAGCCGTTGAAGTTTTTGCCAATGTATATCAAAAGCTAGCTACATTTGATTCATCATTAGGTCTATATTGAGCTAACTTGGTTATTAATATAATGACATGAAGTAGACCTGTAGTTGTATTTACTCTCCTCCATGGAATTTTCAATATCATTTGATTTTTCATAAAACTAACACATAATTATTTTCATTTATTGTATGGCTGTTAGAGAAACAGGACCGACCAACACCTGATTAACTGAAAAAATTGACTATTGTGTGATGTGCCGAATGCCTCCCCATAGGACTGCCGAAGAACAGCTTGTTGCAGGCCGAAGAAATGAAGTGTCAAATGGACACATGTAATGCTTCATCCTGAATTGACATAAACCACCTGCTGGCGCCGAATGGATCGCCTGCAAGCTAAAGAACACTTGTGGTGAAAATTGGCACTGTCGAATACCTTGTACAGCTAAAGGAGTGCAATGTCGAAGACTTTGCTACCGAACGTCTATAGCCTGAAATGCCGAATAACTGGATTGCAGAACACCTGTTGCTGGACGGCCAAAGGAGAGGGAAATCACAACAAACAAGAAAACAAAGAAACGAAAGAAAAAGTCTGCAGAAATGAAAAATGCAACACAAGAACACCGGGAATTCGGTGGTTCGTTCCATAGGACCTACATCCACTGGAGGGAAGGCAATAAAGAAGATTTACATAGCTTTTACATTGAGAAAGGAGCCCTCATCTTGCCATGATCTCTCTCTCAAAACAACTTGATACAAGCTCTCCAAGATTCTCTCCTCACTCTCTACAAGCTATCCTCTTCTTTCTCTAACAAAACTGATTTTCTTTTCTTGGTCCTCTCTCTACAAGCCTCCCTCGTTATTTATAACACATAAGCCTTCCACAAGTAGAGTCGGTTCACCAATTAGAAACTTCCATAATTCTTTAACAGCTTTGATGGAATTACAAGTTTGTCATTGCCTTAGATTTTCTAATTGTGAGTCATTGTAACAATTCTCCACATTGACTCTCAATTACAAAGTTCCATAATAGAGATTCCCTCCATCTAGCCCCGAGGGGCCCTTAGCCCTTGGTTGAGTTCACTAAGTCCAGACTATCTTAACTTAGTTGTAGGTAGCACCTTGATGAGCATGTCAGCTAGATTATCTTCAGTAGGTATCTTCTCCACTACAATTGAACCCTTAACGACATTACCCCTCACAAAATGAAGCTTCACATCTATATGCTTAACCTTTCATGAAAGACCTGGTTTCTGGTTAGGTGAATTGTGCTTTGGGTATCGCATAATACAGTTACAACCTTCTGATGTATGTCAAGCTCTTCAGTCATGCTCTTTAGCCACATAGCCTCCTTAATTGCTTCTGTCACAGCAATGTATTCAGCCTCTGTTGTTGAGAGAGCCACAACGGATTGAAGGTTGGATTTCCAGCTAACTGCAGTACCGAAGACAGCGAAAATGAATCCAGTCAGTGACTTCCTGGTGTCAATGCTTCCTGCATAATCGGAGTCCACGTAACCTACTACCTTTTTCTCTTTGTTCTCTTGCTTGTTAAAGAGCAACCCCAAATCAGTAGTATCTCTTAAGTATCTCAGGATCCATTTTAGTGCTTCTCAGTGAGTGTGTCCTGGATGTGCCATGAACTTGCTTACAATGTTGACGGCGTATGCCAAATCTGGTCTGCTGCAAACAATCTCATACATGATGTTACCAACCCCACTGGCCTAAGGTACACCCTCCATGTATATTTTCTCATCTTCACTCTCAGGTGCTTGAGAGTTTGACAATCTGAAGTGTTGACCAATTGGTGTTGTAACCGCTTAGCCTCATGCATGCTGAACTTTGCTAGAACTTTCTGAATGTATGACTTTTGAGACAAGAATAAGCTGCCTTTTTTCTGTCTCTTGTAATCTCCATCCCTATGATCTTTGTGGAAGGTCCTAAGTTCTTCATGTCAAATTCTGAGTTGAGCATACCTTTGATATTCTAGATTTTCTTTGTGCTTCTGATGGCTACTAACATATCATTCACGTATAAGAGCAAGTACTTATATCATCATCTTGCTTGTTCATGTATACACAACTTTCGTAGCTGCTTCTGACAAAACCAATGCATAAACTTATCAAATATTTTTTACCATTGTCTTGGGTTTTGTTTCAGTTCGTACAAAGGTTTCTTCGGCAAACAGACTTTGTCCTTGGTTTCAGGTGTGTTATACCCATCTGACTGATCCATAAAGATGGTTTCTTCCAATTCTCCGTGTAAGAACGCAATTTTAACATCTAGCTGCTCTAATTTCAAATTGAATTGAGTCACTAGTGTTAAAACTATCCTGATCAAGCAGAGTTTTACCACGGGCAAGAAGATTTCATTGAAGTCAATTCTTTCTATCTGTGTGAATTCCTTTGCAACAAGTCTGGCTTTATATCTGACCTTTTCAATGCTTGGCATGTCTTCCTTCTTCTTGAAGGTCCACTTGCAACCAACTACACGTTGGTTCTTTGGTCGGTCCACAAGTTCCCAAGCTCAATTCTTCATCAGAGAGGTTATTTCCTCATCCATTGCATCAACCCACTTGTGAATTTACTTACTCTTTAGAGCTTCCTTGTAGCTATTTGGTTATGTTTCTTCTATCTCTTCTACAATGTTCAATGCATAGGAGATCAAGTATTGTGTGGCCATATCTCTCTGGGGGTCTGATGGTTCTTCTTTGTCTATCTATCACCAAACTATAGTCGTCCAATCTAGTTTCTGGTTTCAGTTTCTTGCTGGTCTTCTATCACTCATCTTGGTTTTTCACATCAGTCCTTTGATTAGTTAAGGTTTGTTGTTGTTGCAGCTTCTCCTCAATTGAAGTATCCTCCTTAGTAGCACTGTTTCTGGTAACATAACTTTGCAGGTTCACCATTTTAGACTCATCGAATATCACATCTCTACTGATGATGCATTTCTGTTGATCTAGACACCACAGTTTGTAACCTTTGGTTCCAGGTGGGTAGACAATGAAAATGCACTTCAAAGCTCTTGCTTCCAGCTTATTCTGTTTAACATGAGCATATGCAATACATCCAAAAACTTTGAGATTATCGTAATTACTTGGTTTCTCGTACATCTCCAAAGGAGTCTTCATTCCAATAGTTGTTGACGGACATCTTTTGGTAAGGTAGCAGGCGGAGCTTCACACAAGAAAGTTTTGGGTAGATCGGCGTTTAGTAACATGCACCTCACTCTCTCTAAGAGAGTCAGGTTCATTCTTTCAGCCAATCCACTCTGTTGAAGGGTGTTCCAAACTATGTTGTCATTCTTCCTGCACAACTCATTGAACTGCTCTAAACAATATTTCAACCCATTATCAACTTTCAAGTGCTTCAGTTTTCTTTCCATCTTGTTTTCAGTGAGAGTTAACCTATCCATGAACCATTGAAAAACTTTATCTTTTGTTTTTAGGATAAAGACACGTACCTTCCTAATGAAGTCATCTATCATGGACATGAAGTACCTCCCTCTTCCATGAGTTTGAGTTCTAGCTGGATCCTATAGATCGTTGTTTACATAATTTAGTGATTTCTTTGATGTGTGAGTTCCGGTAGAGAACTTTACCCTGGTAGCCTTCCCTAACACATTATTCTTAGAATTCCAGTTTACTGACTCGATCTTCACATAACAGGTTCTGTTTTGACAGTTCTTGTAAGCCTCTTCACTTACATGCCCCAGTCTTATGTCTCATAGTCTACTCCTGTCAGGTTCTGATTGAACTGTATTAGAGAAGTTACCAATCACAGTTTTTCCAACTAGGGAGTATAGCCCATTTTTTGGACTCCTTTCATGACGATGAGAGAACCTTTAGTTATTCTGATACAAGTCATTTTCTGTCTTGAAAGTGTATCTACTTGACTCCAGCGTACCTAAATAAATCAGATTTCCGAGTTCAGGAACGTACCTGACATGTTGCATTATTCGTTCAGGTCCATCAAACATCTTTATTCTGATTGTCCCACCACTGATTACCCTGCAAGCTTTATTATCTCAAAGTAGTACGGACCCACCACTTGCTAGTTGCAGTGTCTCGAACCAGTCTTTATGAGGGCCCATGTGGAAAGAGCACCCTGAGTCGAGGATCCACTCCTTGTTGGATTCTGATTTGGTGATCACCAGGGCTTCAGCTGATTCATAGTCATTTGAGGCTATGCTTGCTTCTCCAGAATCTTTAGGCTTCTCCTGAAATTTTTTCTTCTTATATGGACAGTTCTTCTTAAAGTGACATTCCTTGTGGCAATGGTAACATGTGTAAGGTCCCTTTGATGACTGATTCCTGCCCTTCTTTCTGGATCTCGATATGCTCTTACCATTTCTAGAATCTTTTTTTTCCGATCTTCCTCTAACGGTAAGACTGTCTCCGCTGATTTCCTCGTTCAACCTCTTTGTCTCTAATCAACGATTGAACCTTTTATAGAGAAATTGTTTGCACCCTTCCATAGAACATTGCCTCTTTGAAGTGCTCGTAAATTTTGGGAATGGAGTTTAACAACAGCAGTGTCTTATCCTCGTTATCCATCTTGACATCGATATTTTCTAGATCATCAATAATCTTGTTGAACTCATCAATTTGCTCTGAGACAGATTTATTTTCATGCATCTTGAAAGAGCACAGACGTTGCTTCAAGAAGGGCGTTGATTTCGTCATATAGAGTAGTTCAAGTTTGGCCCAAAGCGCTTGAGCCGTCGTCTCCCTAAACACTTCCCTCAGAACTGTCACCCAAGCTCAAGATTATCGTTGTAAGCCCTGTCCAGAATGTCGTTCTTCTTTTTCTCGGTCATCTCATCCGGCAATGTCTCCGACCTTTGCAAAGCTTCTGCAACACCTTACTGGACCAACAGAGCTTTCATATTGACTATCCACAACACGAAATTATTCTTTTTGGTGAATTTCTCCATGTAGAATTTGGCGGAGCCCATTGTCGTGGTTAGGATTCTCACATACGGCGCCAATTATTAGAGAGGTGCCAATTATTAAAGAAACGGGACCGCCCAACACCTGAAGAACTGAAAAAATTGACTGTTGTGTGATGTGTCGAATGCCTCCCTACAGGACTGCTGAAGAACAGCTTGCTGCAGGCGAAGAAATGAAGTGTCGAATGGACACCTGTAATGCTTCAGCCTGAATTGCCTTAAACCAACTGCTGGTACCGAATGGATCACCTGCAGGCTAAAGAACACCTGCGGTGAAAATTTGGACTGTCGAAATACCCTGTACAGCTAAAGGAGTGGAATGTGGAAGACCTTGCTACTGAACGCCTGCAGCCTGAAATGCCGAATAACTGGATTTGGGAACACTTATTGCTGGACAGCCAAAGGAGTGGGAAACCACAATAGACAAGAAAACAAAGAAACGAAAGAAAAAAAAAAACTGCATAAATGAAAAATGCAACACAAGAGCACCGGGAATTATGTGGTTCGGTCCATAGGACCTACATCTACGAGAGGGAAATCAGCCATCAAATCCACTAAAGCAATAAAGAAGATTTACATAGCTTTTACGTTGAGAAAGGAGCCCTCATCTTTCCATGATCTCTCTCTAAAAACAACTTGATACAAACTCTCCAAGATTCTCTCCTCACTCTTTACAAGCTATCCTCTTCTTTCTTTAACAAAACTGATTTTCTTTTCTTGGTCATCTCTCTGCAAGCCTCCCCATTATTTATAACAAATAAGCCTTCCACAAGTAGAGCCGGTTCACCTATTGGAAGCTTCCATAACTCTTTAACAACTTTGATGGAATTACAAGTTTGTCATTGCCTTAGATTTGCTAATTGTGAGTCATTGTAATAATGGTCATCCAAATCTCGAGAGCATAACAAAACCCCAACCTATATCTTTCAATTTCATTAAGTACTCAATAAACTTTCCTAGAAAGAGTAAATACGTAACTTTAGGATTTGTTGGGGATCACTTTTAATTTTTGTTCTTTGTTTTGTTTTCACTTCTATTTTACAAACACATATATTTAGTGCATTTTTTTCATATTTTTATCTTTTATTTTAAAAATAATTTAATTTATATAAAAATATTCAAAATGCCAAAAAAATATTTTAAAGTATTTTCAAAAATAACTAAACAAAGTATAATAGACCAAGCATGTTTTATTTTAATTAAAAATATAAACAAATAAAAAGAAAAAAATGTAACACAGAAAATAAAAGGTGATCCGAAACAACCCCTAGCGGTTAGTTTTTTTTTTAGTTAGTTATTAGTTTGTAAAAAGTCAAGACTTAGCATGTGTATAATTTCCCATGACAAAGGTGCTTCAGTCTATAGATACGGTTAAGTTTGTAATAAAATTTTGTATTAAGTTGAATTTGGCGATCATTCGTGAAAGCTAAAAGTAACTAGAGGATCCAGTTATAAAGTTTTATCATTGACATTGAGACCAATTGAACTTAAGAATTTAAGAGATTATGCAAATGATAGAAAAGAAGTATATTTCATTAGAAGTATACTAAAAGTTGAAGAGGATTGAAGTTCAACCTCCTAAAATTCTGTTCTGCATTGTTTAATTGTTAGTCTTTTTAGGAACCTCAACACGGCCTAAATAAGGCTTTTAATGAGTTTTGATCTGCATTGGATAAACTTGCACTCCTTTAAGGGTTACAATAATAGAAATATACCTCATTCATAATTTCTAGTTTGGGGCATTTTCTTACATTGCACACAAGTCTAATGTACTTACTCATCTCACACCTAAACTTTCATATTGACACACATAACACTCAAATCTTTAATATTCACATAAAAAATAGCACTATTACCATATTTTAGAAGTAAAATACATATTTTCATGCATAGGCTAAGGCACCAAAAGTGCTACCAAAATGCTATGCATGTAAATATGATATTTTAGATCTGAGTTATGTAAATACACAAGTTGTGTGCTATCTATGTAAATTTCCCTTCTAGTGTACGATGAAGTGTTTTTTTGTTTGGAGTAGGTTTAGATATAACTGATGTGGGAGGTTTACGAGTGACTTCAGAAGCCACTTTTTGTGGAGTTTAAAAGGTGGTTTTTTATTTTTTATTTTTTATTTTTGTGCTTCAGGCTGGGTGAACGCTCAAAGTGAGCACCTTGGGATTCCTTACTTCGTTTCCAATCAATGTGCTACACATTTGAGCATGAATTAACATTTTTTTTATGAGGGTTTATAAGAAGACTTCATAAGTGGTGTGGTGGAAATGCTATGGGAGTATTATAGATTATTCCAGGATTTTATGAAACATAGTTTTTGCTCTTGGTGAGTATAGGCTTCTAGAGAATTCAAGCTTGATGATTCGCAAATTACAAGTTGCCAAATTCAGTTCATGCATGAGCGAGACGAATACTCAAGTATATACGTTAGACACTGCTTGAATTTACAGGTGAAGGTCATCGGATATTCTAAGAAAGAGGAAGAATTTCATACCCGCAGTCATTTATGAATTTATGTTTTTATGATTCACTTTTACCCCCATTTAATTGAAGCTTTTGCATACAGTGTTTCAAAACCTGACAAAGTTTACAGCCTTTGATCAAATCATGAAGTTAACACCCGCTATCGGTTTTTGAAGGTTAAAGCACTCGTGGAACTATACGCACAAGAAGAGTATATTCTATTTGTGAACCTGCGTGGATCAAAAGTGCTAAACTACTACATAACATATAAGGTTCTTATCTACTGGCGACTTTTTCATTTTCTTTGATAATTATAAGAGTTTGACATAGATAGATTTCAAAATGTTTTAGATTTATTTTGAGACGAGTAAAATACAAAATTTAATTGTTTACTCATGCATGGCGTTAATTTCAAACCAAATCTAACGGCTTTGAAACTTGTCCTGATGTAATTTTCAATTAGACAATGCTATGATGGTTTTGAATCTGAATATTCTGATCAAAATTTAGTCAGAATGAGCTTCAGATCCGTTGGATTTGTTGAGTTGTTTATAATACACAAGTATTCATTTAAAAAAAAAAGAGAAATTACGTGCGTAGCATACAATTCTTATGTATTTACATATCTCTCATCTAAACTTTCATATTCACATATGTATAGCACTTTGGTGCCTTACATATATGCATGAAAATGTTTATTTCACTTTTAAAGAAATACTAGTAGTGTTATTTTTTATGTGATATTAAACTTTTGAATGTTCTGTAAATATGAAAGTTTAGGTGTGAAGTATGTAAATGTATAAGAATTGTGTGCTATGTGTTAGAAGTCATATTAAAAAATAATTTATTCCTGTCAGAAGTTATGAGAATTAGATTTATTTTCTAATATAACTTTATTTTATTTCCTATTTTAGATTTATTTCCTTATATTGAATTTATTTTCTTTCCTATTTTAGTCTTTCTTATCTTATGTTATTTCCTTTATCTCCAAATAATTATTATAAATTGATTAATTAGACATTTTAGATGTTATATTTTTAGTTTCATGTATTTCCTATTTTAGGATTCTTGTAATGATTATTTATAATCATTTTTCATATCAATAATATTGTTCTGCATTATTCTGAATGCCAACATGGTATCAGAGCCTTGGAAAAAATCCTACTACTGCAAGAAACTTCCTATTCTCTGCAGTCGGCAATCTTTGTCGTGCTGCAGGCCCTTCCTCCACCTCTTTTCAATTTTTCTGTCAGAAATCTCCTCTCCTTACAGGCCTTAGCCGTCGGCACTCATTCATTCAAGAACTAGTTGTCGGAACCCTCCCTCTATAGGCCCTAGATTGCAGAAACTTCCTCTCCCTACAGGCCCTAGCCGTCGAGACTTCTTCCGCTTCTTCTACTGCCAAAAACCCTCTCTGTCTGTCGGAATGCTTCCCTGCAAACCTTTTTGGTACTTTTCCTGATGGCCTTCCACTGCACCGACACTTCCTTGTAAGCTCATATCTCCTCATCTTCCTGCTACCGCATCTCCTTGTTGTAAGCCCGCAACTCCACTGCCTACAGGTCTCTGTCTCTGGATTTTTTTTTTCTGTTGTTCGGATATTTCCTACAGGCGAATCCTAAAACAGCCTGCAGGCAACCGAAACTTCTACCAGCCGTCCCTATCATATGCCCCTAGGTTGATCCTGGGACAGTATTTTCCTGCCAAAGGGAATGGCTAGGGGTGTAAACAAGCCGAACACGAGTGAGCTCGGGCTCAACTCGTGTCTCGCTCGTGTTGCGGTTCGTTAAAAAAATCACCGTTCATGTTTGGCTCGTTTATATTTCGAACACAAAAAATTGTTCGTGTTTGGTTGTTTGCTTTGCGAGCCAAACACGAGCTGTTTATAAACAAAAAATCATTTTGACAATCCAAGTCATACATGCAGTCGTTAAGGGTGTAAACGAGCCGAGCTTGAACGAGTCTAAACTCGGTTTGTTAAAAAATATCATTGCTCGTGTTCGGCTCGTTTATATATTGGCTCAAAAAATTTGTGTTTGGCTCGCTTGCTTATCTAGCCGAACACGAGCTATTCATGAACAATGAGCTATTTTGACAACCCTAATCACACAATCGTAAATTGTTAAGGGTAGAGAGAGATTTAAATCTCGTTATTTATATTAAAGTATCATTTAAATAAATTTAATATATTTTTATTATATTTTTAATTAATAATTTTGATTGATTATAATTCTTTTTAGCGTTCTAGTCAAATTATATATATATATATATATATATATATATATATATATATATCGAGCCAAAACAAATTGAACACGAATGAGCAAAATTTTGTTCGTGTTCGGCTCGTTTGTTTAGCATACGAATCGAACATGAGCAATTTAACGAGCCAAACACGAGCTGTTCGACAAAAACGAGCCCTTTTGACAGTCCTAGGAATGGCAGCAGTAGTGGAGAGCCCGCGGGACGCCGGCATCTTCTTTGGGATCTCATTGGTGCTGGGAATCGCTTACCGACATACTCATAGGGCAGCAGGGTGACCTATACACACCGTCGCTTTCCTCATTGCAAACATTGTTATTGGGGTCATCAGAATACGGAACACATCATGGCTTGAGCAAGCTTTGTAGCGGGATACGTATCTGGGCAAATATCAATCCCGATTTGATATTTTTTGTTTTTCTTCTCGCACTACTCTTTGAAAGTTCAGTTACAATGGAAGTGCATCAGATTAAGAGATGTTTTATGCAAATTCTGCTACTTGCCGGTCCTGGAGTTGTGACATCAACCTTTTTCCTTAGAACAGTATTAAAGTTTACATTTCCGTATGGGTGGGTCTACAACTTCTCGTTATTGTTTGGAGGTCTACTTAGTGCTATAGATACTCTTGCGGCTGAGACAGCAGCCATCATAGCACTCTTCTTCTTATGTGCAACAACGGCGAGCCATACTACTAGCTCTCAAAGTCAGATTGCGATCGTTGTAGATCTGTGACGAAAGCTCCTATGCTGTGAAGTGGGCTATTCAGAACTACCTTTGACCTGGTGATGATATCATCCTCCATGTTCGCTACACTTTTGTTCTCTATGGTGCTAATGGGGGATCGATAGGCCTCTCTGTTTTTGAGTGTGTTGCTGCCACTAAAGAGGCCGGCTCCGAGCAGTCGCAACAGAAACTTGAGGAAAATTTGACGCCTTCACTACCTCCAAGGCACAATATCTCACTCAGCTGATTGTAGTCTCATATCCCCCAAGATCCAACTTGTAAAGGATCATGACATGAAGGAGAGGCTCTGCCTCAAGGCAGAGAGGTTTGGGCTCAATGTTGGTATTATGGGCACCAAGGGATTTGGGGTGTCTAAGAGGAGCGGCAAAGGGAGGCTTGGTAGCTTCAACAATTATTGTGTTCACCACTGTTTTTGCCCTGTGGTGGTAGTTCAGTACCTTGACGAAGCTGCAGGTGGGCTAGCTGAGGATGCGATCACTTCCAACAATATAAATTCTAAAAACTACCTTCGGAGTTTTTCCTCCAGCTGGACCTCCTCCAGAGTTTTTTACTACAGCGAACCCTCCTCTTGAGTTTTTTTCTTTTCTTTTTTCCTTTTATCTTTCAAGACCATACCTTTCAGTTTTTTTCTTGCAGATTGTCTATTTCCCTAAAAACTTTCCTGCAGCATTACTTGTAGGAGTCTTCCACCTACCTACAGACATTGCAGAAACCGCAATCAATGTCAGCTGAAATAGGGATGAAGACTTCAAGTTTTACCTCACAAGATTTTCTCGCCCATTGATGTTTTCAAATCCAAATTGAAAATGATTTTCAACCATGTTTCAGCTTGAAGAGGTTTTATTGTCTAATGAGGATGAGAGCCGTACACGATTTGGTTTTTTTTTTTTAGAGTGGGGCTCGTCATCTTTTTTTCGCACCTCTTACTTGACACCGGATGCAAATTTGCGTCTGGTGTCCGTATGAAATAAAAAGCCCAGCTTGAGGGGAAGTGTTAGAAGTTATATTAGAAAATAATTTATTCTTGTTAGAAGTTATGAGTATTAGATTTATTTCTTAATATAACTTCATTTTCTTTCCTATTTTAAATTTATTTCCTTAGATTTGATTTATTTAATGTTCCATTTTAGTCTTTATTATCTTTATGTTGTTCCTTTATCTCCAAATAATTATAATGAAGTGATTAAATGGAGATATTAGATTTATATTTTTTCTTTCATGATTTTTCATTTTTTCTCTTTCCTCTAGGATTCATGTAGGGGTTATTTTCTATTCTAGGATTCATGTAGGTGTTATTTATAACCACTTTTTATATCAATAATACTATTCCACATTATTTTGAATTTCAACGCTCCTTCTAATACCCTCAACAATCTTGATAATCTATAGGTTGGGGCTACAAGTGTATCAGTTTTGAAGAGTTTATGGCAAGTTTATTGGCTGCACACATACAATGAAGAACTTGAAAGGGATGATATATTGGGCTGGCTCAATGAGAGCCTTCTGAAACTGGAAGCCAGATTCAGTGTCTTCTTAAAACAATTGGAAGAGGCTGGATGGGAGAGGGAGAAGATTATTCTTAAGGTCCCAAAGCACCTGGTTTTTGAAGAAGGAGATTCACCTGCTGAGTTTTAATCTTTTTTTTTTATTTCTTTCATTTTAATAGATTGGTGTTGGGCTTCCAAAATTTTGTATCCTGATGAAATTTTTTGTACATTTGTACAACGCTACTTTATGGATTTATAGATCTAACATCTAAATTTTCATATTTAATTTTGTAAATACATAAGAATTGTGTGGTATGTATATGCCCATTTTTTTTCTGAAAGGAATGAAAGATGCTACTGTTCATAGGCACTGCGACGTGTGGAATGTAATTTACATGTTTTTTTTTTCTTTAGATAAGTATTGTTTTTAGGATTTTGTTATGTTTTTTACCCCTTAAATTTTACAGTAATTATCAAGTTTTTCTATATTTTTAAATTTCAAACAAATAAGATAATTGATATATGGCACTTTTGTAAGACGTGGGACTTTTGTTTGGGATTTAGCACAATCCTTCATTGGTTGATTCAAGAAAAAAATATTCGATTAATTTTTAGAAAATTATGAAAGTTCTTATGGTATGGTTACCTATACTCCCTAATAAATAAAATTTATGTTTTGGAAATAGTTTACTACTAATGCATTACCCCAATAAATGTTGCATGTGACTATGCAAGATATGGTAAATTACCCATTTGTCATGTTTTCAAGTACAAATCCCAACTCCCTCGTGTCAACTTGGTCATTTTTGTTGGGTAATCTTTGAGGTTTTGTTGGATTTGAGTCTTGCATCATTTAGAGCATCATGCTCCTTTGGCCTAAAAGAGCTTTTTCCTCTTGCAATGGAGTATAGGATTGCTTGGGTAAGTGCCCTGTTTAATACATGCTCGAAAGATTTTGGTCCGCTTATTAACGTAACTCTCTTATGTTTAAGAAGAATCTTCTTCAAGTAGTTTAATCAAATTCTTATTAAATGCTTCAACCAAATCATGCATTGATAGATTATGCATTGAGGGGTGACAATTGATCCTATAATGCTTGTGAGTTGCATGTCACAATGCTTTTGAGAGGCTTATCAATTATTTGACATCACTTAATGTGTCACTCTAAATTAGTATATGTTAATCCAATTAGCCCAATTTGTCATATACTAAAGTTTAATGGTAACAAACATATATAAGTGAGTGAATATAATTTATTAAGTGATTTATATGTTAAACTTAAGAATGAACTAGCGAGATGATTTGAGCTTTCATGGTCACGCAACACAGTTATTGGAACATGAAGTGCTTCACAATTTATTTAGTCATTTGTATTTGGTTGAGTAGAGCTAGAAGGACCTATTGTGTGATTAAAAAGTACCACTTAGATTGAAAGGAAAATTTTATAAGAGGGTGATGAGACCTGCTATGCTCTATGGTGTTGAATGTTGACCTTTAACAAAAAAGCATAATACTAAATTAAGTGTTGCCGAGATGAGAATGATTAGGTGGATGAGTGGCTTTACGCTTAGAGACAAAACGCAAAATGAATATATCTGTGATAGGGTTGGTGTAGCTCCAGTGACGGACAAAATTAGATAGAGTTGCCTTTGATGGTTTGATCACATTATACGTCGACCATCTGATAATTCAATTAGGAGAGTAGATGTTTTAGATTCGACTTATGTTAAGAAAGACAGGGGTAGACCTAGGAAGATGAGCTTTTTGTATTAGAATGATCTTATTTTATTAGAATTAATTGAAAATATGACACTAAATAGGACACAATGGAGAAAAAGGATTCATGTAGCCGACCCCACTTAGTGGGATTAAGGCTTTGTTGTTGTTATTGTTGTTGTTGTTGAAAATATTTTACTAGTAATGTGACCATGCAAGATATATTAAGTTGCCCATTTATGTCATGTTCTCTAGATTATTAATGTTTTAAGTACAAATCCCAACTCCCTTATGTCAATCGCTTTCAAGCATAACATGTGATCATAGGTACTTTGGTCATTTTTGGTAGGTAATCTTTGAGGTTTTGTTGGCTTTGAGTCTTGCATCATCTAGAGCATCATGCTCCTTGGGCCTAAAAGAGCTTTCTCCTCTTGCAATGGAGTATGGAGTGCTTGGGTAAGTGCCTTGTAGGTCATTCAATATATGCTTGGTCCTCTTATTAACGTAACTCTTATGTTTAAGAAGAATCTTCTTTAAGTAGTTTAATCAAATTCTTATTAAATGCTTCAACCAAACCATGCATTGTTAGATTATGCATTGAGGAGTGACAATTGTTCCTATAATGCTTAATGAGTTGCATATCAAAATGCTTTTGAGGGGCTTATGAAAATTATTAAGTGATTAATATGTTAAAATTAAGAATGAACTTGCGAGATAATTAGAATACCAAAATTTTGAAGATTAGTGGAACATGAAGTGCTTAGGAAGATGAAGTACTCGTTTAGCAAAATTTTGAAGATTGTTGTGAGGAAATGCATGTTGAATCAAACTTAGGAAGATAAATTTTCCATTAACAAAAAAAAAAGCTTGAAACAAATAACTCACAAATATCAGCTGGAAGTTATCTTCATCTTCTCCACTGAAGAATGCTTAACATCCCCAACCAAATGGTAGAGAAGCACGCCAGCTGCAACGCTAACATTCAAGCTCTCCACAGCAAGAAAGAAATTTAAATCTTCACCAAAATGCTTCTGATGCATCTCTTCATCTTCATCTTCATTGTCTACATGGACACCATCCACAGCCATGATTCCAGGAATTCTTATCAACTGAGTACAACACCTCTCCACTAAAGGTCTCAACCCATGGCCTTCGCTCCCCAACACGAGTATCGTCGGCAATCCAGTCTCAACCTCGCGCAAAGAAAGAGCTTTAGAAGACACAGATCCACCAAGAACCCTCCAACCATTCTCCATTGAAGACTCCAAGAATCTCATCATGTTCTTACATGACCTTAGTTCAATCAGCTCAAGAGAGCCAGCACTAGCTTTGCCAACCACTCCGCTCAGAGGAGCTGAATTCTTAGCACAGAGAACAACTCCGTCTGCTCCAAAGAAATAAGCAGATCTGATAATGGCTCCCAGATTCTGCGGATCAGTAACCTCATCCAAAGCAACCCAGAGAGGAGCTCTTTGATCCGTCTCTGCAACAGTTTCCAGCTCCTTTATATCAACAATCTCAAGAGGGGAAGCATCGAGCAACAGACCTTGATGGGGCCGATTCTCGACCGCCATGTTTAGATCATGTTTCGAAGCTTCAATGATTGTTAACCCTAACTTATCTGCTAACTTCAAAATCTTCGCCACTCCCTTCTTATCCTTCTTCTTCTTCTTCCTGTTGTCTGCAGTGATGTCCAGTCCTTGCTGAACATAAAGGGCGTGAAATTCTCTCCTAGCCGCTGTGAGCGCGGCCAAAACGGGACCAACACCGTAAACACACTGACCAACCATTTTAGGCACAGAAGACTCCGTGGCTTCTTTCGATCTAGTTTTGCTCCAGCTTTCCCGCTTATTCCAGCGGCGAAGATCTGGTTTCTCAGATCGAGAGCTTGAACCAGCGAAATCTCTGTACATATTCTTGACTCGATTCCATCTAGGAGAATCAGCAGATTTCGAAAATACCTCCTGCTTCTCCCGAGTCTCCTCCCGCACCTCCGCAGAAGCTCCATTCTCTGACTCTTTATCTCCCAAACTTCTTCTTCTACACCCATCCTCCCTCTCATCTCTCAACTTTCCTCCGCCATTTCTTGAAAAATAATCCTCCGCAGACTCCTCCCATGAAGAGAAATTGGACCTAAAACCAATCCGTTTTCCTACCGGCGTCTCTTGTCCTCTACCTCTGCGGGAAACTAGCCCAGGAAGAATCCTATTATCTCTTGCTCGGCCGCCGGGCTCAATCGCGGTGTTCTGCTCAGCTTCGCAGAAAACACTCGCAGCTTGCGATAGATAAACTGATTTAGAGCAAAACCGATCGGAAAAGCTCACGGGCCTTCTCGAAACCCTAGAAATCAGCGGAAGAGAGAGATTTCTAGCTAGATTGCAGCAGTGGGGGGGAAGCATGGCGCTCCTCCCCGTCAATACTGAAGCGGACGGCGGCGAGGAGAGAGAGAGTGGGATCGGTAAATCTCAGAAGCGAAAAAAGGAAAAAGAGGTTTTAACCTGCCCGCCATTTCAAAGTTTATTGATAACAAAATAAAAATCTAAACTTTAAATATTTAAAAGTGGCCCCCTAAAATTTAAAACTCCTATAAGGTTTCAATCTCTACCGTTCATCAATTTTTTTTTTTTAATTTTAAAATAAAAAAAAATTGTAAAAATAAGACCCACTATCGTTCATTTTCGCTGTGATGAATGATGGAGATCGAACACCGTATGCCATACAATATCCGTATGCAATAATTTTTCCTCCCGTTCACTTCTGTACCCCAAGCCGCCGTCTCCATCGCCTTTCCTTTCACTTATACATAGTGGCATCTCCCTCCCACGCCTAAACTCTGTCTCCCCCAACTCCGACTTATCTTTTTCACTGCATCTGTGATAAGTAGGTCGGCCAATAGATCATTGATTTTAAGTGGATGCTTAAAAGTAAACTGTTTTGGTTGTGGATGTAATTTTCTTTGTTTAAAGAGAATAATTTTCTGAATTTGTTTATGTGATTAAATGTTATATTTGCATTAGTAATAGGTTTGAACTCTAATGTTGTAATTGAACATTTATGTCGCAATCCTTAGGATGTTTTCTCTTCAAACAAAATTTGGCACCTTATTGTAAGCATGAAAAGAGGCATTGAACTTTTTAGAAATTAAAATAGTTGTGTTTTTAACCTTACCATTTACCTCTAAATGTGTTGACTAATCTTTCTAAATGTCATTTGTTATGTTTACATGAATGAGCTCTAGTCATTCTTCTGCGACGTCAGATGTCCACCAAAACGTCTTAAGTTTTTTGTTTGTGCAAGCAGATTTTCATGCATTATATATACAACTCAGTTGGATAGAGATAAAGGAAGAAGGCTTTATATCGTCCGAAAAAATTGAACCGGTGATTGCCAATTTTTTCTATGGTCGATGACGACGTACCAACAGCTAACGACATCTTATGTCTCCTACGCGAGCGTGAAGATATGGCTAGATGACAAGATGATATGATTAGAAAAGAATTTGAGCTAGTATTAATTAATCCGAAGATGTTGATTCGAGTGACCGTTGAATTCATAATATTTTTGTAATTTGCGTAAAGAATGTGTAGGAATTGTTAGGTCTTATATTCTTAATGTATTTTTAATGACATCCCTAAAATCAATCTTATCAGGGTTGAGTGTAGGGCCTTCTAGATTGATACTGTTAAAAGCCTATCATCTTCCTCGCAAGCATACAAGTGTATGCATGGTGCCTTTTTAAGGTGTTGGCTACGAAGCTCAAGTCAGTTTAGGCTTACACAATCCAGTTGAGCCAATACAAGTAATTCAACTACAAACTCAAATATATTTCAAATAAAAACATTAAACCATCTCATTAAATCCAATATATATATATATATATATATATATATATATATATATATATATATATATATATATATATATATATACAAATTTGAACATAATAAAATAAAGAAAGAAGAACACGATGAGTTAAATTATTAGTATTATTATTATTATTATTATTATAAATTGATAATTAATAAAATAAATTGTGTATTTATTGAGAGACGAATTGTAAAAGTTGAAGAATCATAAGAAAAATATTAACATTAAATAAATAAATTTATTTATTTATTTATTTATTTTGTTAGTCAGGCATGAAGTGAAGTGAGAGGAGCTTAGCGTTTCTGTTCAATCCACGTCTTTCCCTCGAAGAATTCACCGAGCATTCGCTCCAGATCCTCCGGCGTAAATCTGATATACTTCTGAGGATTCTTTCCATTTTCTATAAGAGGCCTGATACAAGAGTTTATTATGACGTCATAATTCAATTATCTATTGCCAAACATATATATATAAACATATACAATATTAACACAAATATATAAAAATTTAATACACAGTTTCATTAAATGAATAGTAACACTGCAGATTTAATTATAATTTAAATGTGGAGTTATATCTTTAATTTTCATGAAATTCATATGAGATGACACCACCCTTTCCATAAAGGAAAAAATGTTCAAAAAAAAATAAGAGAAAAACTTACCCAAAGCGCTTTATGAAAGATCTATATGCTGGCAACAGAACTTCAGCAACTGCGAGCCTAAGAGACTCCCGGAGTTCTGGGTCAGGTATTGTCCACTGAGATTGCCTTTGATGGAGCTCCTCAAACTGCATGTTGAAGGACTTGAACCTGATGCACCAAAATGAATAAGTTTCTATGTTCATACATAAAATTAAGGGGCATTTATATACATACCTCACAATTCTCATTTAGTTTAATACCTCAAATCTTTAACATTGCATCAAAAATACTACCATCGTTATCTTTTTAAAAGTGGAATACACCTTTTCATGCACAAGTTTATGACATCAAGGTATTATATGTGCAAATATCAAACTTTAGATGTTTGATAGGTAAATAGAAGAGATCTATGTGGTATGTATGTAAATTTGCCTAAAAATTAATAAATATCAGCATCCTATTTAGGGTGCTCTACCTCTCCTTTATATTTGCCCTGGAAACTCCACTGCTGCTACCCCCATCGCTTCCTCCAGCAACAGAGCCGTTCGAAGAACTGAAGCCTTGAACAGTGAGGGTCTGTAGAATCTGGAAGCGCATAGGATAACCAATTAGCATTAAGAACTACAGGTGATCATAAATACAAAGTAAAAAATATTTATGCATACTTTTCAAACAGGCTTGAGAACTTTGAGTTATATTTAACAAAAATTTTGGATTAGGTTTCCAAGATTATCCTTGCAAGGTCAAAGATTTTGCATGCAAAATGTTTGAATTATTATCTAAATGTCTAAAAGTTATTTTCTTCAACTTATAAAAGTAAAAATATAATGCCAGTTGTGTTAGTAATAAAATGCAGATAATCTAGCAGCGAAGTTAAGTGCTGAATATAAACTTGAGATTTTCATTTTTGCACCAAGAAAGTGTGTATTTAAATCAAATGCAGTCTTAACCCAAATTGTTTAACAAGACTGTTATTTATGAGAAACTAATGATCAATTAATCTTAGGAAAATCCATTGGGTAAATCATCAAAACTTTTTAAGCTTTACAATGTTTATCTGGTATATATGGATAAACAATTCTAGGAAGAAAAAGCAATAGTGTGCCATAATATGTCCCAGATTAACAGACAGTACGTATAATGTAAATACATGTGTGAAACAAACAAATACAACAAGCGAGAATGCTTTTAAAATCTTCCAAATTATTTAATTAACTAATGCTGGAAAAACAGTCGAAAAAGTAAACAAATATACCTCAATAATGCACCAAATTCATTATCCAAAACACTAAATTATCCTAATGAAACATACCAAATGCTTTCAAGTGAAAGATAGACACGGATTTTTTTTTCTGCTAAAACAAAAAGTGATATCATCCCAATGGCACTTTTAAGCAAAGGTTTCAATTGCAGTATACAAAAAAACCAAATATATAAGACTGCTTTCTAGATCTCCCAAACTATTTAATTGACTAATGCAAAAAAAAATCTAAAAGTGTACACAAATATATTTGAAGCAAACATAAATTTTCATAGTCCAACAAATTAATCATTCATACACTAAATTATGCCTATGAAACATAGCAAATGTTCAAGTGATAAAGACACCAAATTTTTTCATTGGAACTTGGAACATACGAATTATCACACCGGTAGTACTTTCAAGCTCCAACAACAGTACACTAAAGGCTTGTTTGGATTCACTTTTATTTTTATACTTTCTTTTTGTTTTTGCTTTTATTTTAAAAACATGTTTGTTTAGTATAAGTTTTACCTATTTTTATCTTTTGTTTAAAAAAAAAACAAAATAGCTAAAAGTTATATTGAGAACTTTTAAAAATAACTAAATATTGTTAAAACATACCAAACATGTTTTAATTCAAGTAAAATTATAAATGAAATAAAATAGAAGTGATCCATAACATCCCCTGAAGTACTACTAATAGTGAAAGACCAATTGGTAAGAGAAAAAAACATTACAAAGCCAGGCCAATCCTACCTTTGCCCAGGCAACCCGTCTGTACTGTTTTGCATTTTGCTGCACGAGTCTTCTGTGCCTTTGAACCCAATCGTCACCGAATAAATCCTTTGCCTCTGACCTGAACCAAATAAAAATAAATTTACATAAACCTATGCATGAAAAGGGGTATTAAAGATTTGAATGTCATGCGTGTAAATATGAAAGTTTAGGTGTGAGATATATAAATACATAAGACTTTGGTAATCAAAAAAATATTGCCAGCCAGTATACTTGTCTTGTTATAAAGATTCAAAAAATCAGTATGTACGAACATTTTACCTTCGAACGGATCTGACCATATAATGAAGGTTATTCATGAGGAATAGGTAGGTCAAAGCAGGATCTTTATATTGCTTAGATTTTCCATCTAGGTTGCTTTGAAGAGCCTGCATTATCCTCATAGTTACTATTGCCAGTTGGGAATTATCATCAGCCCCAGTTGTTTCAAACTCCTGAAAAAGCTGCTTCAATGTGGACTGATAGCTGAAACAACCATGATGTCCACTTGTCAGAATATCAATATTAACATATAAATAGGTTAAATGGTAAGAGTCTGAAAAAGTGAAAATGTAAACCATAGCACAAATGAAACCTCATAGTACACTTACATCTTCAATAAAAATATCAACACAAACCAGACTCATACCGTTAGGACTGGCTACAAACATCCAAGTGTCAAGAAGATTCTATACGTCGTCAACTCTCTCAAAGAAAAGAAAACCGCGTTAGACTTCAATGCTAAGGTCATATCTGAAAATTCAAAGAAGTTCTCGGGCCCTCGCCAAGTCATTGCATACAAACATGGCTTCTCTTCATTGAGTGGATGCTAAACTCCACTCCATAGGTAGAAGCTCCTATGTTCAGTTGAAAAAATGGGAAGATTTACATACAGACCACACAGTTTCTATATATTTACATATCTAATACCTAAACTTCAATTTTTAAATTCATGCCACCTTAGGGATGCATTATTTCACTTTTGAAAAATTAAAATGGTGGTACTTTTTATGTAATATGAAAGCTTAGGGAAGTAAAAATGTAAAGACAAAGTTTAAGTTGCCGGAGCTCTTACTGTAGGCCTTCCTCTCTATTCCTCTGCCACTGAAAACTCAACATGCAGCCGGAAACCTCCTGCCGCGAGCCTTCCTTCGAAGCCCCTCCACTTTTTCCTGGCACCAGAATTCTTCCAGCAGGATCGCAGGATCCCCTCTGTTCAATTCTTGCCACCGGATTCTCCCTGCAACCTGAATTATCCTTGCTGTAGGCCCTCCTGCTTCGAGAGAACCATTTTACAGCAGCAGCTGCAGCCGCAACAGCCAATTCTCCTACCTGCAATAAATTCAACTCCCTGAAGTCACCTCTCTTGCTGTAGGCCCTCCGTCGGAGCTTCTCCATTCAGCAGGCTCTCCGCCGGAGCTTCTCCCTGCAGCTGTCAGCATCAAAATCCTTGCAACCACCAGACAGTTTGCAGGCTTCATAACAGGCTTCTCTGAAACCTCCTATATCCACTGTCTTCCACCAGGGCAGCCGCAGGTAGCCGCCAGCCTTCCCACCGACGACTCAACTGCTCCTTCTTGAGCAAGTAGACCTCTTCGAATTTCTAGGCATTCCTCCATTCCTACAGCAAGAAGCAACCAGGAATCTTGCAGATTGTAACAGCGAGAAATTCATTCAGGCCTAAACGTGCATAGGGTTTATGACCAAATACAAAATAAATTCATCTAGTTTTACTCCGAAGCCTTCCACACCAAGGTATGATATCCTCCTACCTTGCTAATAATAGAAGATTTTGACTATGGATAATAGATTTATGTGCTTTCTGATCACATGATTAAGGAGATTCATGCTCTCACCAACTACCAAGGGATCACCAACCCCAAATTTGTTAGACTCGCTGATGAATCTCACTCTATGATTGTTGGGAAAAAAGATGTGAAAATCTCCAAAGATACTCAACTTTCATCAGTGTTGTTTGTCATCCAACTAGATTACAAATTTCTTTCAATTAAAAAACTTACTCATGATCTAAACCGTGACACTAAATTCTACTCTAACACATGTGAATTTTACATAGTGGATTTGAGGAATGTGATTGGCAGTGTCAAATTGCATCAAGGTCTACACGTGCTCAAGGAGAACTATTCCCTTAATACAAAAGCCTCTTTTCCACCATCCCCTCTCAATGATTCTGAGTCCATTGAAAGTCAAGTTTTATTATGACATTATGGGTCATCCCAATTTTCTTTATATTGCAAAATTTTACCCCCATCTTTTTATTAACAAAAAACCCTAATTAAACCTCTCGTCATGTGCATCTTTTCTCGGTACAAACCCTCACATCTTTTCTCTATCATCAATAGTGAAGTTTGGGGACCTTCAAAATTGAAAACAATTAATGGACACGGATGATTTGTTTCATTGAACATCACACTAGAACCAATTGGATATTTCTCATGAAGTAGAAAACTGGAATTGCACAAATTTTTAAGTCTGTGACATGATTTATACTCAATTTCAATGCAAAATTCTAATTCTCAAAACTGATAATGCAAAGAAATTCTTCAACTCTATCCTTGGACCCTGCTTCTAAAGAATGGTATTAACCATGTGAGTTCATTTATTGAGACTCCACAACAAAATATAATAGCTGAGAGAAAGAATAGACATCTCCTTGAGAAATCTTGGTCTATAATACTTTTTCACAATATCCCAAAAAGTTTTTGAGGAGATGTGCTAACAGCTACCTACCATATTAGTAAAATTTCAAGCAGTATTCTTGAATTTAAAGTCCCTCTCCATGTTTTAATGGAAAAATAACTCATGTTAGAGCATTCTCATCCAATCTTCCTCTAAAAATATTTGGTTCTCGTTGGTCCATATTTACCAACTAAATCGCACAAAACTTGACCCAAAATCCATCGTATGTATTTTCCTTAATTATGCCTTCAACGAAAAGAGGTACAAGTGTTACTCTCATATTACAAGAAAATATACAACACGATAGACGTCACATTTTTTTAAAAACAATCCTACAATCACAATTTTGATGTTTAGGGGGAGAGTAATGAATATTAATTTTGGGATGTATTTGATGACACATACACAACAACCCTGCTTCCACCGACTCTCATACTCTTGTTAAGAATATCCAACCAACCAAACCTGAGTCCACAACAAAGAACTTCATGTGTATACAAGGAAAAAGAAAAATCTTGAGCAGGTAGAAGACAAGTTGCAAAAATAGAACTGCTCCAACCAAAACTCGTGTCCAAACTTACCGGAAATTTTGGGTGAGGATAAATCTAGTACTCATGAGTTATCCCCTTCATCTTTAGTCTTAATGACAAGAAAAGTCGTATCAGATGCCCAATTTAGGAGTATTTCGCTTATGGGAAGCTATCCTCAACCTATAGAGCATTTATATATAACATTGATAGTGTGTAGATTCTTAAATTCATTCAAGAAGCTCTTCAAAGTTAAAAAAGGAGGAAAGCAGTGAAACAAAATTCAAGCACTATAGCATAATGGCAAGTGGATTCTCACTAAATACCCTCAGGATAAAAAACTAGTTGGATGCAAGTGGGGGTTCAACATCAAATACAAAATTAATGGGAGTATTAAGAACTTCAAAGCCAGACTGACATTGGTATTTCACTCTAAGCTGATCAGTTTAGCAGGGTGTTAGTCAAGCATAGAGTTTGGACCGGCCGGTTGACTATTGGACAGGAACTACGCCCTCTCCCCCCCACCCCACCCCTTCCTCCTCCTCCTTTCCTTCTCCTACCTATCAGATATAAATATTGATTTTTTTGCTGATTTGGTTGAGTTTTTGCCGAGTTTTTGTCAGGACAGCCGTCGGCGTCCCTTTTCTCCTTCTTGAGTTGTATGGACAGCAAGAAGGTGCTCCAACTGTAACTTGTCCTAGGTGTTGATCTTCTTCAAAGATTTGAGAGGTGCTCCGGCTGTAACTCAACCCCGTGGGGATATTTATCATTTCGTCTCTTCCTCACTGTCACCCTTCCCAACGCGTTGCTAGCCCGCCTGCACCCTTCCTACGTTGTTTCTCTCAGGCGTCAATCCAAGAACCTCCCCTGTTGTTATCGTATTCCACTCCAACCCTCCCAGAATTGCCACCAACCCCTCTACTCTCCCAGTCAGCCACCGTAGCCCCTTTCCCACTAAACATTTGTTCTTGCCTCAGCCGTCCCCACTCCTCTTGTTATCGTAATCTACGCCAACCTCATTCCCTCAATCCTCTGCTAGCTGCAACACCTTCTACCTTCCCATATGTTACCTTAATTGCTTCCCCACGATCAAAAATGCTGCCATAGACCCATCTCCAACCAGACTAATCCTACCACCACCCTCTACTTACCTTCATGCTGTTGTCTCAACCCCAACCTGCCCTATCTATCTGCGAGCTAGCCAGCCTTCACCTATCCCCTTCGTTGTTGCCCTAGGATGTCTTTATGCATGTTATCATTTGTTTTCTATTTTGAAGAGCCGTCGTTGTAACCATTTGAATTTCAACTATAAGATTTGCATGCCTTAAACATTTGTTGTAGACATTTGTTGTAAACATTTGTTGTTGCCTCGGTCATCCACGTTGTTATCGTAATACACGCCAACCTCATTCCCTTAACCCTCTGCTAACTGCAACACCTTCTACCTTCCCATATGTTACCTTAATTGCTTCCCCACGATCAAAACTGCTGCCATTGACCCATTTCCAGCCAAACTAATCCTACCACCACCCTCTACTTACCTTCATGTTGTTGTTCTGACACCAACCTACCCTAACTATCTGTCAGCCAGCCAGCCAGCCGCCGCCCATCCCCTTCGTCGTTGCTCTAGGATGTCTTTTTAATCATGTTATCATTTGCTTTCTATTTTGAAGAGTTGTTGTTGTAACCATTTGAACTTCAGCAATAAGATTTGCATGTCTATTAGGATTTTGGTTAATTTTAATATCATTTGATATTAGAGATATTCTAACGCTAGTCTTAACCTGGGGTTTCCTAGCATCCACCCCTACATAAGGGCAACCTCAGGCGTCAATCCAAGAACCTCCCCTGACGTTGTCATAGTCCACTCCAACCCTCCCAGAATTGCCACCAACCCCTCTACTCTCCCAGCCAGCCACCGTAGCCCCTTTCCCACTAAACATTTGTCGTTTCCTCAGTCGTCCCCACCCCTTGTTGTTATCGTAATCCACGCCAACCTTATTCCCTCAACCCCCTGCTAGTTACTTCCCCACAATCAAACCTGCTACCATAGACCCATCACCAGCCAGACTAATTCTAACACCACTCTCTACTTAACTTCATGCTGTTGTCCCAACCCTAACGTGCCCTATCTATCAGCCAGCCTACACCCATCCCCTTCGTCGCCGCCCTAGGATGCCTTTTTATGCATGTTATCATTTGCTTTTTATTTTGAAGGGTCGTCGTTGTAACCATTTGAATTTCAGCAATAAGATTTGCATGTCTATTAGGATTTTGGTTAATTTTAATAATATTCGGTATCAGAAACAGTCTAACTCTGGTCTTATCCTGGAGTTTCCTATCATTCACCCCTACCCTAGCCAACTACACCAAAATTTTTCTTTCATATTCCTAAACCATAGCCAAACATTGACCCAACACTAATTTGCTTGCTGATTTTCAAAATCAGCAACACTAAAACATTTTCTTCACTCTCTTTCATCTCTCAACTCTAAACCTTAGTCATACCACCAAGGAGATATATACATGAGCCTACCCAGAAAAAGATACAGTGAGAGATCCGCGGATTTCAGCGGACAATGAAAAAAAAAAACCCAATGGAAAACTACCTTCGAACGTGATAGGGAAAGTCGAAGAGGTGAAAGATACAAAAATATTAACTACTTCCATAGGGAGGATTTCAACAATGAGGAAGACAGGCCACGACGCTTTGGAATCCAGTACTAAAGGAGTCAAAGAGAGGAGACCGCATATGAAGAACACGGGAACTACGGAATAAAGGTTGATCTACTAGAGTTCAATAGAGGTATGGATCCGTATGGCTTTATTGAATGACTACAATCAGTTGAGAACATCGTTGAGCACAAAGAGGTGCTAGAAGATAAAAGGGAGAAACTTGTAACTATCAAATTGAGAAAGTTTGTCTCCTTGCAGTGGGAAAACTTGGAAAGGCAGAGGATGAAAGAAGACAATGACAAGTTCACCGAGTGGGATAAGATGCGGAAGGTGTTGCAGAGAAAATACAAACCTACTCATTACCACCAGGATATATTTATGATGCTCCACCACATGTAGCAAAGAGACATCAGTAGAGGAGTTCGCAGCATAATTTGACCAGTTGCAAATGAAGTGTGATTTAGTCACTATAGCCTGTTATCTGGGAGGACTAAAGCCCGCTATCAACAATGTGGCACAACTACAGCCTATTGGTCAATTGGAGATTTCCAAGCCTTGGCCCTGAAGGTGGATAGAGAGCAAAAACAGTGCAAATAACCATCGCCAGTCAGTCAACAAGACCATGCCTCGAGAGTTGAGAAACTAGTTCGAAAAAAGAGACAACCACACCGAGTGAGAAGAAGCCCGAGAAGAGCAACACGACGACTACAGTCACAGCCAGAAAATGCGTTAGATGTCATGGGATTTGGGCACATCGCTTCTAGTAACCCGACGAGTCGAGATGTATCTTTCGCCAAGTAGGGCACAGTGGAGAAGGTTAGTGATGAGGAGACAATTGAGGAATAAGATGAGGTGTACCATCTTCCACTGGATGAAGGAGAAATACCAGTGCTTCGACGAGTTCTACAGACTAAGGATATGAAGTATTTGCAGTAGCTTCTAAAAAACATATTCTAAACTCATTGTACTGTGAGCAGGAAAGTATGCAGTCTCATCATCAATAGAGGGAGCAGCAAGAATATGGCATCTAAATAAATGGTAGAGAAATTGATCATTCTAACTCAGAGGCATTCCAAGCCGTATTCCTTGACATGGCTAAAAGAAAAAGCATCGACAGGAGGTGCCTAGTGGAGTTCTCGATTAGAAGCCAATTGCAAAATCAGGTGTGGTGTGACATGGTCCCCATGAATGCTAGCAACCTTTTTGTAGAAAGATCGTGGCAATTTGATTCATCGAGCAGGGGAAGCACATCATTCTTCTTTACTCGGCAAAGCCAAGATCACAGAAGACCTTGCCAACAAAGCAGCGTCAATGAGAACAGTATTGTGACGACAGAGGATGATAGGACGGAAACGCAAATTCCAGTCATGGGACAGTCAAGACAGAGGGTATTCAGAACATCATAGTCGATACCCTACCACCAAGGCTACCATCAGTTAGAGACTCAAATTACCCTCACTTCAGATCGAGTTGAGCTAACCTTGGACTATTTAAGGAGAATTCAACAATATATGCGTGACATGCAGGCCCGAGCTAGATTAATAATGAGTTCCCAGAAGATTGGACTGATATAGGTATTTGCTAGCAAATGGGGAACGACCCTTAGTTGTCTTGAGGGGCAGTGCAGTTATCAATGGGATCACGGTGCTTTTTGAACTGCAGTCAAGGAGCCTTCATCCCCGGGAGATTACAACAAAGCCATCACCGACAACGGGCAAATAGAAGTTTCAACGAATGAGGTCGATGCTACCCCAATCCCGTTAAATTAGTACTGGGTTTTCACGTTGAACTGATTGACTCAGCAGAGTGACGGTCCAGCAAGGAGGCTGGACCGACCAGCTAACTATTGGGCAGAAACTATGCCCATTCCCCCCTCCTCCTCCTACCTATCTATTAAAAATATGTTCCTTTTTCTGATTAGAGTTAGTTTTTGCTGAGTTTTTGTCAAGACAGACGTCAGCATACTCTTTCCCCTTCTAGATATCTGACGACAAGAGGGTGCTCCAACTATAACTCGTCAGAGGTGGTGATCTTCTCCAAATGTTCGAGGGGTGCTTCAATTGTAACTCAACCCTGAGGGGATATTTATCCCTCCACCTCTTCGTCGTTGCCGCCCTTCCCAGCTCGCCACCAACCCACCTGCACCCTTCCTACACTGTTGTCGTACTCCACTCCAACTCTCTTAGAACTATTGTCGACCACTCTACCCTCCCAGTCAGCCACCGTAACCCCATCGCCCTACACATCTGTTGTTACCTCAATCATCCCCACGCCTTGTTGTTACCACAATCCACAACAACATCAATCCTCAACCCCTACAGGCTACAAACCTGTCTACCCTCTTATTTGCTGCCTTAATTCCATCCCGGCGATCAAACCTGCCGCCATAGACCCATTTCCAGCCCTCCTAACCCTGCCACCACCCCCTACTCACGTTCCTGCAGCTGTTATGACCACAACATGCATTATCGTCCTAGGGTGTCTTTTTATGTGTGCTATCATTTATTTCTTATTTTGAAGAGTCGTCATTGTAACCATTTGAATTTCAATAATAAGATTTGCATGTCTCTTGGAGTTTTGGTTATTCTGGTATCACAAAATTATTACAAAAGATCTCACGCAAGCCTATGGGATTGGCTATCAGAAAATCTTCACACCAGCTACCAAACTGAATGCTATTAGAGTTCTCTTTTTAGTAGCCATTAAAGAGGAATAAGGACTGCATCAACTAGACATAAGAAATATCTTCCTAAATGGGGATCTGGAAGAAGTAAACATAGAAATACTATCATGACTTGAGAATGATTATAACAAACACTTAGTATGCAAACTCAGGAAGTCTCTCTATGGCCACCAAGGGCGTAGTTTGAAAGATTTGCAACACTATGAAATCCAATGGATATTCTCAAAACCAAATCGATCACAAATTATTCATAAAATACACCCGAAGAGATAAGATTATTATATTGTTTGTATATGTGGATGATATGATACTGGTGATGATGAAAGAGAAATTCTTTGAATCAAAGAAGTGTTTGCCGCTGAGTTTGAAATCAAAGTCCTAAAAAACATGAAATATTTTCTAAATATGAAGGTAGGAAGGTTCAAGAAATGTAATGTTATATCACAGATAAAATATACCCTAGATCTACTAAAGAAAATATGGATGATTGGATGCAAAGCTGTTGATACTCCAATTTAGCCCAAAACGAAGTCTAACATGGAAGAAGAGGGAATATCTGTGAATAAGAGAAGATTTCAAAAATTGGTAAAAAAAAGCTCATCAATTTGTCATATACTAGGTCAGATATTGCACACTCTGTCAATATTATGAGCCAACACTTGAATAACCCAAATAAACTGTATTTGGAGATAGTATACAAGATTCTGAGGTTTCTCAAGAAAACTCTTAGTTATGAATTATTTTTTGAGAAAACCATAAACAAAGATGTTAAAGCTTACACTAATGTAATCTGGGCTAGGAAACTCACTGACAGAAGATCCAAAATCGGTTACTACTCATACATATGGAAAAATTTAGTTATATGGAGAAGTAAGAAGCAAGGTATTGTTTCTAGAAGCAATGCTAAATAAAGGTATAGAGCACTTACCTTGGGAAATCTATAAAGGGATTTGGATTCAAAAATCATTAAGGGAACTGAGATGTACCTCTAATAAGCCTATACAGATGTTTTGAGGAAGTCAACAGCCATCATTATTGCTAAGAATCAGATGTATTATGATAGAACCAAAGCATATTGAAGTTGAAAGATATTTATCCCTAAAAAGGTTAATAAAAGAAAATACAGCTAAGCTACATCCCGACACACCAACAAATTGTTGATGTCATCACCAAAGCCCTTCCTTTAAGCACCTTCTCAGAGTTCAATACCAAGCTTGGTCTCTAAAATATATACGACCCAGATTGAAGGGGCACGTGGAAACCTTAGCAGTTTCAGGTGGTTTTTCTAGTTTTGACTAGTCGGCTATCCCAGATCTTTTGGGAGTTTTGATTGGAGACCAATTTGGAAACCTCTTGATTTGTGTTTATTTCTTTATCATGCATGTTTCTTTTTTTTTTTATTTCAGAATTATTTCCAATTCTAATTTAGGTTAGATATGCTTGGTAAGTTTGTTAATTAGGAGGGATGGATTCCCCGTATATATGTACTCTACCCGTATATATGTACTCTACATCTGAATAAAGTGATCAAGCAATTTTTTGCATTATTTTCCTCTCCAAATCTATTTTTCAATACACGTTTAAGTTTTTGAAACTAAATTCAAAACTCTTGTAAATCTCTCCCTTCCTCTGGTCCACTTCCATAAGGAGAAATGGGCTTCCTTGTACTCAAAGCTACATAATGAGAACCACTTTTCCACTGCACGACGGTACAGGCTACGAAGTCAAAACACTTGAAATGCTTTTGTTCATATGTTCTTGACTATATCTAGCAATTATTCCAGTTACTTTCTACAGCTAATCAAAAGCAAACAAAGAAACATAAAACAAACGTGATAATTTAACGGATATGATGTTATACACTTGTTGAATATATTGATATTGAATCAAACCCTCTTGTAAATCTCGCTTTTGCTTTGGTCCTCCTCCACAAAAGGCAGCCTGCGCTCAAAACTACATAGTGAATACACTCCACAAGGGATGTAGCCTACAAATTTAAAACACTTAATTTTAGTTTGTTCATATAATCTTGCCTCTCTACTCATAACATTCTACCTCCTTTCCCTTCACCTAAACACCCCTCTAAGGAGTCTCTCAGCCCAACCATTACTTCCTATAAGATTGAATGTCTAAATGCCACCATCAGAACAACAACAACAACAACCACAACCACAAGCCTTTATCCCACTAAGTGGGGTCGGCTACATGAATACTTTTTCTCCATGACGTCCTATTAAATGTCATATTTTCATTTAATTCTAATAGATTGAGATCATTTTTTATACAATATGCCCAAGCCTTTGCGTGTCTACACCTCCCATTCTTAACATAATTCGAATCTAAAACATCTACACTCCTAATCGGTTCATCAGATGTTCAATGTTTAATGTGACCAAACTATATAAGACGACTCTTTCTAATATCGTTTGTCACTGGAGCTACACAAACTATTTCACGGATAGATTTGTTTCGTATTTTGTCTCCAAGTGTCAAGCGACTCATCCATCCAAGCATTCTCATCTCAGCAACACTTAACTTTGTTTTATGTTTCTTTTTAAAGGCCAACATTTTGCACATAAAGCATTGCAGATCTCACCACCATCTTATATTAAGTCCAAGCGTACTTTCTATCACACAATAAGCCCGATGCATTCATACACTTCAACCAACCAACCTGAATTCTACTAATAACATCTTCATCTGTATCACCATCACTTTGAACAATAGACCCAAGATATCTAAAATGTTCATACTTTTTAATAATTTGATCACCCATAGTTACAACTCTGCCACTAGAGATCTTACTATTAAAAAAACATTTCATATATTCAGTTTTAGATCTACTCCAACAAAGGCCTTTAGACTCCAATGCAGAGCTCCATAATTCAAGTATTTCCTGAACTCTTTCTCTAGTCTTATCCACAATAAGAATATCATCAACGAAAGGCATGCACCAATGTACATCATCCTTCAAATGTCCAATAAGAGCATCCATAACTAAAGCAAAAGGATATTAGCTTAAAGTCAATCCCTGAAGTAATCCAACTTAAATAGAAAAATATTTGGTGAGTCCTCCTATTCTAACACAAGTAACACCTCTAGAATACAAATCTTTAATGACTTGAATATAAGTCATATCAACACCTTTATTTTCTAGATCACTCTAAAGAACTTCTCTTGGAGCCTAATCTTAAGCTTTTTCTAAATAAAAATCATATGTAGATCCTCCTTACTCTCCTTACTTCTCCATCAAACTTCTCAATAAATGTATAGCTTTCATAGTAGACTTGCTCAGCATAAATCCAAACTGATTATGAGAAATTTTTGCATCGCGTCTTAACCTATGTTCAATTACCCTCCCATAATTTTAAAATATGACACATTAACTTGATTCTTCTATAATTTGCACACTCTTGTGCATCCCCTTTATTCTTAAAAAAGGGACCAAAATACTCCTCACACGTACCCATCGTAACAATGACTTAAATTGACTCCTCACATGTGGTTTAAAAAAACCTTAACTTAAAGCTAATATTAAATCTTCTAATTTGTCAAATAAAATAAACAGTTATATTTGGTTGCAAAATTTTAAATTGTTGTCCATTGACCAAACACTTGCACAAAGAACTTTTTTTTAAAAGCACGGGGATGAGAATTATAAAAAAAATACGTCAAAAACAACTATTTTTCAATTACAAACATTTTTTAAATTGGGATATTATAATAGGAAAATATATGAGTGCAAGAAAAGTAATTAGCAAGAATCCTCCAAAAAAATCCACAAGAAAATATAATACTAACATGAATGCTTGTGAAACTAAATTTTTAAGAGCATGAATCCTGCGCAATGACTCGTTTGGATCTTCGTGCTTGAAGCCTAGTGAAATATAGAATAGTGACAATACAACTTTGTTTGTAATTCATGCCTCGTTTGATAAGTATCATTTAAAATCAGCCAGTGACCATAGAGTCAACACTTTGAGTATCCTCATCAGAATTATTGAGTTTCCTCCAAATTTGTGATTGCAGACCTTCCATAATAGAGGATTTGCCTCCAAATGATGGAAGATTGAATTGAATCATTTGATAGTACCTCTTATACTTGAATTGTCTCAGTCTTAAATGAGCCTGAATTAATTAAATAAATTATGCCAAAAAAAATTTATAGGATGAACAATATGATGAGATACCTTCATATTCAACCCTTTGTCTATCTCTACAAAATGAGGAGCCAATTCATGCCTTTTTTTAATGAGAAGTACCATCTAATACAACTAGAAGTCTAATTACAAAATGTCTTGAAGGAAATGCGGTAATAATATATACTTGCAAAGGCTTTTCAATATAGAACCCCATGAAACATAAAGTAGGTTGGCTAACAAGGGTGACAAAAGCTATTTAGAATAGAGTCAAAGGTGGTTCTTCAAAAGAGTCAAAATAGGGTGGTCATTTCAGCATATGCATTAATAAACCACTAATATAGTATAACCATCAGGAGAAAAGCTTGGTGTAGTCTGCCTTGAAAGATAGCCACAAATAAACATCAATGAATGAGGTTGACGAAATGATCTCCAACTATATATAAAGTTAACATAATTTTACAAATAGTATTCAGGTTCCAGCTACCCAATTAAAATTTGATAACAGTAAGAAAACAAAAGGGTCTTACAAGCTCTGAGATCTCCTCTTTAGTGAAGGTGAGAATAGGTTTACTCAGTTATGGGGATAGATGTTTATGAGAAGGTGAGAAAAAAATAGTAGGAAGTGATCATTTAAAGAGAAAAAATAAACTTGATCGATCAACCCACCAGCATCTACAAAAAAACTACAAATGGCAATTGGAGGCACAAACCTCAAAGAAAAGGAAGCAATGAGAAGAGCCTCCAGAGAGCAAGCATCCACCATGATATGACCTCATAAAGTACATCTAAAGACCAAGGAGCTACCATTATGGGAGAAATAGGCGGAATCCATTGAAAATCAATGACAAAGGAGAAGAGGGAAGCAAATCAAAAGTTAGAATGGCAGCCATAGCACCATCTGGAGACAAAGAAAATGCATGAGCACTATAAAGAAGATGAGGGAGAGTAAAAAGATCCGCAAATAACAAGAACGAACATACAAGGCAACATGATCGACCTAGGTGCGGAAAAGACTAAGAGCAACAACCCTACCAAGAGGCAAGCGCTAAAGGAACCATTAGACAACCGCATGAGGCATCAATGAAAAAGGTCAAGCAAGTGAGCAAAGCAAAGCACAATCGAAGCTACAGGCAAGAATGGCAAGATGGAGTGAATACCATGAACTTGCAATGTGCAAAAGCAAGAATAGTCGGTCAGGCACAAATTCATGTGCTACAAGCTCAATGGACGAGCATAAGCCTGGAGAAGAAGTGTGGAGACTTTTCAATTACTATCGTCATGAGCCGTATCACAACTATTTAGAATCAGCTATATTAATCCTCATTTGTCATTCATTCTTGGTGAGTGTCGCTTGAGATGTAAAGCCATTCTCAGCAAATTATTTTGAACATTTTTTATCCAAATTAGCTTACGTATATACCCTTTTGCTCTTAATCCTCCAACAGTACTTTATTAAATCTAAAGGTACATCTCCCACCTTTTGTTTACACATTCAATTTTCAAGTCCTTGAAATAAAAACTCAAGATATGCATGAGGAATATAATAACGGAAGGAGTGTTTATTTTGAGCAAGTATACGCTACAAAATGAAAATAACAAAAAATAAAAATAATAAAAAAAATACTAGCAAGCAGCTTCAAAACAAGATCTTTTCCAAGTAAAGATAGCGTATCCAGTAAGGCGGGTAAAGTAAAACCTACCTTAAATGAAAAAAAAAAAAAAAACCCAAAAGATAACAGTAGAACCTAGAAAAGAAGATAAAACAAAAACAAAAACTTCATGAGGTTAATAAGATAGTTAGTTAAAAAGTAAAATCACTAAAATGTAAAGCTATTATTAGCAAATCATTTTGAAAGTTATTTGTCCAAATTACCACATTTCTTTCCTAGTCTTCTTAATCTGCCAAAACTATTTTGTATCGCCTAAAGGTGCATTTTCTACCCTTCATTGTATACATCCAACTTTCAAGATGCTGAGATAAACTCAAGAGATGAATGAGTATGATAATGGAGGAAATTTTTTATTTTAAACAACTACTAGCTACAAAATGGAAGTACCAAAAAGTAAAAATAATAGCACCAGGCATCTTCAAAAGAAGATACTTTCCAAGCAAAGACCGCTTATCCAATTATGGGAGTGAACTAAAATCTAACTCAATATTTCTAAAAAAATTATCCCCAAATATAACAGTTGAAAAAAATGAGACTTGATGGCAAAACATACTCAAAAAGGAACTTCACGTAGTTTATAACATAGCTAGTTAAAGGGTGAACTGTTCCATCAAGCACTGTTGTTTTAGTGGCATCTTTTTCAACTGCCTCTTCAAAATCACCAAATGTTTCTTGAGCAGTCAACGCTAAGCGCTTTGTTAGATTAAGAGACACCTCCCGCAGCTCAGAACAAGCTTTCCCATCAAATATTAATTCAACCTACCAGAAATTCAGATTTTGGGCAGTAGATTAATGCTCAGCTGTTAATAACAAAAATAGCTACCAAATAAAAAACTAGTGCATTTACATTTCTCAACTGGGAAGTCCAACGAAATATTGAAAAACAAAAATGAATAGCTTATGGCCCAATATACTAACAATATGGGTACAGATTTATAACTGGAAAACAATAACCCCGAGCCCTAATAAATATGATAAATTATGTTAGTAGCCAAGCAATGACTTCAATAAAGCGTTTCAACAAAAAACAAAACATTTTATCAACAGAAGGATTTTATCAATATAAGAAGTCCAATAAGATTAACTACATAACTTCAAAAGCTGTGAGCTAATCTCCAAACTATGAAAAAAGGGTCCTATTATCATAACAAATAAGCTTTATCTTCACAAAGAGAACAGATATAGTGTTAGTTAAGCTTCAGCTAAACTATTCTACATCTTACAATCATACTAAAAGGGATGGGCAATGATGGATCTTTTCGGTCCAAGTTTTTCCCCTCAATTTTTTGTAGCTCTTACTGGCGTGTTCATTAATTTGTGCTTCAAAGTTCATTAAATAGAAAAGGCCACAGAAGTGCCTGATCATTCAAGATTTTTTCTTTACATCTAAAGCTTCTTTCGTTCACTTTTTCTTTTTTTTTTCTCTGCCATTCCATTTGTTTCCTTTTCTGTATATATGGTTCATTCTCCTTCTTTGCATCAATTCATGGTTTTTGTTTTTTTTTTTTTTTTTTAAGCTTGCAAGAAGACAACTCATTTGAGAAGCCATCAACTGACAGGTAACTTCTCTTATGCCCTCTAAATTGTTTTAATACCTCCTCTACCCTTTTCATCCTGAAACACCAGTTGTTTTGGTTTCTCATCGCTTCTCTCATTTCTCTTTAGAGTTGCTTTCAGAAGCTTCAATTTGTTTCTGCCAAGAAATTATAAAAAATATCTAAACCTCCTTCCTGAATATTTCCCCCAACTTGCTTCATAAAATCACTAGAATTTGATTGAGAAAATTGGCCATAGCTTGCTGCCGGAATTTTTCAACCTTGAATAAACCTAAGATAAATGTAATTTTCCATTATTTTAAATTGGCAATGTTCTATTCTGCGGTAAGGTGTGCAATGCCTTCAAGGACAAAGCAAACAATAGATTTCATAGTTATGCAGTCTTGTTCATAAGTGCATCTGTTACAAGTTAATGTCTCAGCTTAGATTGCTTTCACTACTTAAGTTTAACTGGCAGCTATTGCTACAAGAAAAGCGAAAAAAAACAGAAAAAAGTTCATTCCAGGGATGAAGAAAAAAAATCAGCCCATCTAGAAAAATGAATACCTATGCATGAAGCAATGACTGGAGTTTCAATCGGCTAAGATAACAAACTTCATTACATGCTCGAGCTAAAAGGGTGTCTTTCAATAAAAAAGAAAAAAAGAGAAACGGTAATTCTCTTTCTTTCCCTCTCCAGTTCTTAGAGCAACCATGTTTTTAACCTTTCAGAAAAGTTTTAACAGAATTCCCACAAGTGCGGCATCTTTTTCTTCTGTTTTCCGTAGAGATATAAGGAGCCGTTATTGTAGTTAAGCCCAATTTACTCATAAGCAGTCAACCCTATTGGTTCCCAAAAGTAAAGGATTGCAAATGAACCGAGGATTTGACAAGCTACTTGTAACTCGGCTTGATAAGAGCTCGTTAATATTTGTTCGATTAATTAATTAAACAAATTTGAACACTTTTATAAATGCTCGATTTTTAAATGACCAAGCTTGAATACCTAATTGTTCGGTTCTTGAATAACATCATTTAAAACATGTGAACAAGCTCATTAAGAAGCTTGATAAATAATATCATTTAAAATTCATAAATAAGATACATTTAATACTTATAAATAAAATCGGTTAAAACTTAATTCAATATTGAAACTAAGTTCAATTAAAGCTTAAATTAAAATTCATTTAAATAAAATCAAATTTTAACTTGTAGTACTTAAGAAAAGATAAAGACATAATTATTTAGTTGTTTATTTATTTTACGCATTTATTTGATTATTTTAATTATTCATTTAAAAGCTCATTCATATTTGTAAGTTGAACAAGTAACTGATTTATAAACTCGATAAAAATCAATTCATTAAAAAATAAAAAATTCAACCATATTACTCTTTATTTTGTTGATAACTCTTATTTAGTTAAAAAATAATTAACACAATAGTTCTAATTTAAATTTTCTCAATAAAAATTGTTTGGATAGAACTATAGTAGTCTTTTGCAAGCTTCAAGCTCCCTCCCCCTTTTTGAGAGTGATAGGGCTCTATTTATAGAGTCATGGTTGCAATTAATGAATATGAACTACTCTGATCAGAAAACCCAGAGAGATTCCCTCGATCAGACGGAGTTTAATAGACATTTGAGTGCCTTAACGATGTTGGAATTAAGTGATTTTGGGTTCGTTGCATTCGTCTTATCGAGACATGTGATTCGACTGCAAGCTCACTAGATTCGACATTTATTTTACCTTCTAAATTTACTCGAAAAGCTTCTAAAAATGGTTTAATGGCTTGATCTGAACTTGATCTGACTCGGATTAGACCAATTTTGGTGTCTTTGAGTCGGTCAGTTTGACTGTAAGTTATTGAAATCAAAGTTTTGGATGACTCCTAATCAAATTTTGAACATTTTTGCTCAAAAGATTGCCTCGAGATCCATATCATACCTTGAGATTCATGCTGGGTGTTGAAAATTTGTTGATGGTGTATCAAAACTAATATTATTCTATGAAAAATAAAACTATTGAGTCACTACATATGCAAGAATGCCTACATGCATATCTCATGTCTATCCATATGAAGAGTTAGTTGTAATCTAATTTATTCACATAGAACATAAAATAGAACTAAAATCAGGAATAGCTTCAAAAAAATTACTATAACTTAAAAACATAATAACTCACCTTAACTTGTATAACTCATAGACTCCCTATCTTCAAATCTTTTAGAAGTGATCGACCTTCGGTCTAAAAGTTAATAAAATTTAATAATATTAAACTTAAATTAAATAAATCGAACTTTAATTTCATTTAACTTAAACATTTTTCTTCAAGATGATTCTCGCGGTCTCAAATCTGAATATTTCTTTCTTTAATGCTTTCTGATTTTAATTTGCATAAAATCAATATTAATGCTTTAATATAGATTCAATTTAATGTAAAATAAAAACAAACCCTAACCTTATTAAATGGCTTGGTTCAATTATTCCTTCTCCCGCACACAAACTGCTCGGTTTGGTCTCCCGCACAGGCCCTTCCTTCTCCTCTTCCTCTTCGTGATTGAATCCACCCATCAAGCTGCCTTTCCAGCACGGCTTTGCTCGATCATGCTACAAACCACGTCCCATTCGTACGGCTTCCGACATTTCCTCCTCTCACTTGACGTTGTCTCCTCTTCTTGTTTTGTGTGGCTTCGACGCCCTCAGCTCAATTGTCAACATCGCAACCCTCATCAAATACATCATCGTTGTCTCCTTCGATCGGGTGCTTTAGTTCACCTGGACGTAGCGCTCACCCTTCTCAAACTTCCTCTCCATGGACGCTCTCTCTTTATTTTGGAACCAAGCTCGAACAATAATGCTCGTTTCTGCTTCCCTTGTTCTCTTCTTAATTAATGTGTGAACCCATTCACCTTGCCTCCTCCTTATAACGCCAACATTACAATGGAAATTAAAAATCCGGCATTACACATTTACTGACAATGTACATAATAGGTAAAGCTCTGCTCTGATTTGGGCGAATAAAATATTACGACCTTCAACCAGTTTTGTCCACTATTGACAGAATCTAGAGAGATATTTGACTGCTACCAGTAAATTTGTGTTCTACAAATAGGCTTGCACGTAAGCTGATATAAATGGGCCTATTGTGACATATGTTGCAAGTCAAAGACCCTGACCCGCCAAGATCTAGATCCAATAACTACTACAAGTAATTTGAATAACAACAAAAATGTAAGAAGAGTTTAACAAAGTCTCAAATCTCAGTGATCTAAGGTGATAGCCTCCTCGATCACCACAAAGCACCCCATTCCCATCAGGATCAAAGAGACCACATTGGCATCCAAAAGATATAAGAATTAAAGCATAAGGCTGCACTGTTTGAAATAGTTTCCAATATAGTTGATGCTCAGTCAATGCTGCTGCAGCGTTCAAGCTTTAAATGAAGAAAGAGGGAGAAAGCTCTCACTCATAATTCACAATAAACAACGTAAAAATGTTCATCCTCCACGTAAATAAAATATCACCAGCACCCAAATTAAAAAAAATTGATGAATAAGAGAACTTGCAATAGCTAAATCAGCAGCTAAGCATACCTCTGACTGAAGCTCACGCATTATTTCATACATGTCTAGAAGCACAAACAATTTCTCTGGTGACCTCTTGCTTTTAGCAATAGCCTCCCCAAAACTGAACAGCATCAATACACTATCTGCGGTTACTTGAGCAAAACATAGATCCTTCTTGACATTTGTGTCAACAAAAATTTGGTCACAAATTTTTCGCTCTGCAGCAAATAGGAGTTTGACCTGTTTCAAGTACGGTCAAAAAATTGAAAGTAAAATTACACAATTTATCATTTATATAAAGATGAAAGCTTACAGCAATCCGCATATAGTGAATCCAATTTCCAATTTTGGCTTCTAAAACCTCCCAGGGCATCTTCTGCACATCATCTTTACTGAGCCGTTCCACTCCAAGTTTCCGGAGGCTAGATTCTAAAGCTGAAGAACGCGTTTCACTGAAATCCAAATGTGCAAGAAGAAAGTTGCAAAGTTGCGCAGAAAAGTCAACAAATGTTTCGGTTTGATTGTATATTGATTCAGCATAAGGTAATAACACTCCAAAAAAGAACCAGTGTTCAGCAAGATGAGGAAGATTTACCTACATACGACTTAATTCCTATGTATTTACTTCAATTTTTGCATGCATAACAAATTACATATGCATAAAAAAGTGTATTTCACTTTTTAAATATTAAAATGGAGGTATTGTTTATGTCATATGAACAATTTGGGTTTTATGAATGTAAAAATAAACTTTAGGTGCTATATATGTAAAAACATAGGAAAAGGGTGGTCTTTATGTAAGTGTCCCGAGAAATAATTGATATTAACGAAAAGATGATTTATGGTAATGTTTTGCATTATAACTAGCCAAAACAAAACAAAAGATGATTTATTTTGTACTTTGGAAAATAAACCATTGCAAAAAATGGGTCTCCACAAACAGCACTTCTGAAACTTGAAGAAACGATGGCGTTCTAAAGCTTAAAAAAACATAGTAGTACTTTTACAGACTTCCACGTCTATAAAAACAGTTTTTCATATCAATTTTTGCAAATATAACTTTATTGACGGGCTTCAGTCGGAAAACCATTCCTTCATGAACGAGCCCAAGAAAATAAGGATTAAAAAAAATCTATGATAAAAATAAGTTATCAAAAATAGTTTGTAAACATGCACAGAACAAGAAATAGCATTTTTACCGTCAAAGTCATCAATATTAATCATAATATGAGTATGATAAGAACCATGAACAAACTCAAGGTCATATGATCTGAGAATATCAGCTTCCAACAAAAACAAACGATAACTTTTCAATTTTACACTATTCCATAACAAAGAATCAGCTATGCATAAGAAATTAGACTGACATTCTGCCTATTATTGAGGTTGAAGGAGAAAAGGATGGACCTTTGTTGAACCCACTGACATGATTTTTGGGGCAGACATGCCAACAAATTCCTATGTATTTATATCTACCACTGAAACTGACTTTTTACATCTATATCACCCAAATCTTTCATATCGCATCAAAATTATCATCATTTTAACTTTTTTATAATTGAAACATCTTTTCATGCACGGGTAAGGAGGCATATTTGTAAAAGTTTAAGTTTAGGTGTTAGATATGTAAATACATAAGAATTGCGGGGTATGTATGTAAATCTTCCTACTATTAAAACATGTCACAGAACTACCACAAGCATCACAACTTCTAAAGAGATGTCAATGTGTGTGACCCCAACCAGGAAAATGGCTAAAAAATATAAATAAAAAGAAGAAAAAAGGTAGGTTCTAGTTCTCCATGCTCAGAACAATCAAGGAAGGTTCGAGTCAATTAGAATTAGAGTTTCAATTATAACAAAATCCTGAGGCCTTCTCCCTCTAAACAAAGGTCGGGGGGAAGGTTCGTGTATAATATCTTAGTCCGGCATTTATAGAGGTTGCTTGACTCAAAGCTTGAACAATACAGAATGTAAAGAGTTTACTCTCTCTCAGTGTAACATCCCTATACTTTGTTAGAACACTACGTGAACATAATCCAAGTGGTAGTAGACGAAGTGAATCAGAAAATTAAGAAACTTCCTCTAAACAAAGGTCACGAGGAAGATTCGTGTATAATATCTTACTCCGGCATTTATAGAGGTTGTTTGACTCAAGGCTTGAAGAATACAGAATGTCGAAGTTTACTCTCTCTCACTGGTAACATCCCTATACTTTGTTAGAAGACTACGCGAACAAAGTACAAGTGGTAGTAGAGAAGCACATCAGATAATTAAGAATGGGATTTCAAATCCTTCTTTTTTCCCCTAGCAACAATACTAATGAAATTGTTTGTTCAACAATTAAATTAATATGTGATTTATTTGAAATCATCCATCGGTTCAACTTGTTAGTCAACCTTCATTAATCCCTCCTTTCTAGAGTATCTATTAGTAATGAATTCTAACATCTCCAGTCACAATATGTGAGATCTTACGTCCAAGCTAGTGCAGGTCTTTTAATTCCTAATTTCATAGCCCGGCCTAAATCCTATAACCAGATGACTGTCAAAATGGCAAAATCAACAGCATTTAATCCATGCCATATAAGATGAGCATCCATCCTCTTTGCTGCCAATATAAATAAATATTAAACCCATTAAGTTAAGCAGGTCCTCGTGTCCTCAGATTAAGGCATTTACGCACATACCACCGAAGTCTCATGTATTTACGCATACAAAACCAAAACTTTGCTTTTTTACATTCATACCGCCCAAATCTTCCATATTACATCAAAAATATCACTATTTCGACTTTTAAAAAGTGACATACATCTTTCCATGCATAGGCAAGGTGTCATATATGTGAAAAAATGAAGTTTAGGTGTTATATATGTAAATACATAGGAATTGAGTGGAATGTTATATATGTAAATACATAGGAATTGAGTGGAATGTATGTGAATCTTCCAAAAAAATGGGAGAAACAAAGTAAAGTAACATTTGAAGGTTGTACCAGTAATACTTCAGGCATTGGTCTTGTTTTCCAGCATGAACCATCTGTTGCACCAGGTCATGCAACAAAGGTAAAACCCTTGGCGGAATGAGGATTGGAAGTTTGTATACGTCTGTCTCTGAGTTTTGGGTTTGCTGATCAGAATTAATGGCAGAGGACAGATTCTTCCCTCCCTCGCCCTGCTCAGCAGATAAACTAGCTGTAGGCCTCAAAAAACTAGGAAGGCAGTCAAAAAGACGGTCTGGCTCCACAGGCTTGCTGATAGAACAAAAAAGGAATGAACATAGAAGTTAGTGTTCATGCAATTTTGTCTCCAAGCAAACAAAATTAATCAGAAATCTTGTTATTTCTTCATCAAGCACTTTCTGAAATATTCAAGAGAATTCCCAAAATAACTAAAAACAAGCATCTTATTTTTTAGAAAAAAAAATTTAGAGAAAACATGCCAGTATACAGTGCTGCTGAAAAGACCTATAGGTAGATAGGAGCTGCCTAAATTCATCATCAAGCTTCACAATTGCCTTTGAGAGCAATGCATTGGCATGGTTAAGCACCCCATCGGAGCCCTTGAAGCCTTTAGTAGAGCTGAAAAACAGAACAATACTTCTCAACTGGCTTATTGCCTCCAAATAGCTTTCTAAGTCCTCATGTGGACCTCTCAGGATCTTCGCCTCGGCCTACATTTTCAATAGAAAAAATAACACAACTTCAATAGAAAAATATATTTTGAATCAAATAGGTCAAATACTAAAGAAACTCAAATTATTACATCCACAGGGACTTGTAAGTCAGCAAGAGTTGTTAATCATCGAGAATAATTTTAAGCTTAGTAGTTTCAGGCATTTTTTAAAAGTTTAATTGCCATTTCTTCAAACATAAAATGCACAAAACATAGCATAAAAAGTGTAGAATAATCATGTGAGTATTAAGTATAACACCTCATACCATATACTACGTAAGATATTGTTCATTTGGCCCAATTTATCTCATATCCCTGCACCCCACTGTGTTATTTTTTTCAAGTAACTTCTCAAGGGCCACTTATCCCAGAAGTTCTTAAGGAAAGTTCACTTGATATAACAGAAGGCATAAACGTTAAAATATTATGGCCAAACTCTTTACTTAAAGAACCCAGTATCCCTTACTCCACCTTTTTTTTTATGGGGCAATTAAATACATACCACCCAATTCCTTACCTATCTAATGGCCTAAACTTTAATTCTTATATTTATACCACCAAGTCTTTCATATCAAATAAAAAATATCACCATTTTAATTTTAAAGAAGTGAAATACAAATTTTACTGCATAGGTAAGGTAGCATGTATGTTAAAATTGAATTCAGGTATTAGATATGTGATATGTATGAATTATACGGTATGTATGTAAATCTTTCTTTTTTTTATTTTCTATATCCCTTCCTCCACTTGTGAGGTGGGATTTAGTTCCTTCATGCACTGGTTTTCTACTAGTTTATCATCCTGGAAGCCTGCCTGGAGCCACTCCTCATCTATGCCTCAACCCAAGAAATCACCCAGACACCCATCACCCTCATCAAACTGCCCTATTTGGATTTGGCTTGTCCTTTTGTTTAGCTCTTATTAAAAAATGTAAGGCCCTAACACCAGTTGCAATGCACAATGCCACCAAATGCAAGGTATCTACACTTTTAGCCAGACCCTTTCCATACTAAACTGAAGCTTGGCTGTATGCTTTGTCATATAATTTCAGATTTAGACTGTCACACAAAGAAATAACTGTAAATTGTTATTGTATAAAATCACCAAGTGTTCCTCGTAAGTCATGCAGAGGAAAGTGTGGATAAATCATTATTTTTTTATTTAAACAAAAATGCCAAAAACAGCATTAGATAATGTAAATAAAGATCACATCCAAAAAAAAAATAAAGAAAAAAATAAAGCAAAAATTAGCAAAACCTTGCGTTTGAGATCAAATTGGGCCAATATAACATCCGCAGATTTCAATGTCTTATCGATATTCTCGTGTGCCCTCCTAATAGCGTGCGTCCGAACCTAAAACAAAATTTTATAAACCAGAATCACAAAGAACCCATGAATCCCATACCATTCTCAAAGAAACCAATAAGCAGTAGCACGAAACCCCAGCAGAAACGCCCAAACAACCCTTCCACCATCAATTTCCAAATCCAAAGAATCTACCAGATAGAATGAGACTGGAAAACAAGAGACCTGTGTGGGGCGCATGGCTGCTTCGAGTGAGGAAAGACGGTGATCAAATGAGCCGAGGATGGTCACCATTGTGTCCGTGATCGCCTGACTCTTATGCAGTGATTCTCTCAGAAAGCTCGTCCTCTCCGCTAGGGCTTCTATGGCCTCAGGAACTCCCATTGCTCGCTCTCACCTTCGCTTCCGACGTCCTCTCGGATATCCAGGTGACCAATCGCTTTCTTGAGCGATCTACATATTACACCTTTTATAGTAATCTATTGTGCCTGTGTATATCCATACATACAATCAATGTCTGTATATATATATATATATATATATATATATATATATATATATATATATATATTAAAGATTGGTTGACGGGCAGAACTGTCAATCAATTTATTGGCTCTCGGTCCTGTTAGGCTTGGGATTGAATCCCATAAGCCAACTTATTTGAGTAACATGTCTATATAGTGAACAACTCGTCTGGAGGAGATTCGAACTTCTAACTTGAGGGAGCAGATGCCGCCAACAGGCCAATGACGCGATTATATGTATGAATTATATCATTTTAATCTAGTTTAAGCTCATTATTGATTAGATACAAAATGTTGTTGAATCTTAACATTTACATGATTGGATTTAAAATTTTAACTCACTTAAACAACATTTGACAGTGACTGTGTTAAATGTTTCAAATTTTGAGCTTCTTGAGAATTAGTCGCTCTTTTGTTGGAGATATTTTTGGGTGTAATGCATTTTAAACGTAAGAGAGTTGTAAATTTAGTTATTTGGTGGATGAATTTGAAACCTATAAAATTAGATGATTGAAGTACACCCCCATATAACATGTCCTCTCATGTCCAAATCTCCTTTCTTCTTCATGTTTATTGATGTTATCGACTTCGCTTTAGGTGAGTTCATGTTGCATTAATTCTATTCTAATTCACATAACGTCGATCCCATCATTACATTGTGTCAATTTTGGAAGGTCATTAAAGATTTTGTCGTCGCACGCTCACATAGACGACAAACATCGACAGCAACGTCATACAAATCGAGAATGATTCACTTTAAACGTCGTCGACACCACCCAAATCACATCCGATAATAAAACGAATTACATGAGTACATCCATAACGTCAAAATTGCCTTATAAATGTTCTTGTGTGCTGGAAAAGTATTCTATAAATATGTAATTAGTGTGTTAGATTACAATTAAATTAGGTTTATTCTGATTTATTATTACGCTTAGATAAAGTCGACGTTAAATGACATGCTGCAATAAAATAGTTAAATTAAAATTAATAAAAAATATCAGTGAATTAAATGTTATAATTTCATTTTAGAAAAATATTAAATCTGTCATTTCCAACCGTCTCTGATCGAAAAAACAAAAGAATGTCAGAGCAATCCCGTTTTCATTGGGATCTCCTCGTAATGGCCTAATTATTTTAATTGATAAGATGAGCTTGAAATCAAACATAGCTCGATTATTCGAGTGAACCCACATCATATCTTTGAGATATTTTTTAGGGGACTAAATGATATTAAATTTGTTAAGTTTAAAGTATAATCGAGCGACTCGATGAGACGGATCAAAGGAGCTCGATATTGTTTAATTCTCACATCAATAAGGCACTTAAATGCCCCCAAAATATCACCTAATCGAGGAAAATTTTTCAGGTTGTGCGATGGAGTGGGTTGGATTTTAGCAATAGTGCTCTACTTTCTTCAAGAAAAATGGTATGAGAAGGCTAAAAGAGCTCCAGACACTTGAGGGTTCTCCTGCTCCACCGTTGTTGGTTTGTCGCCATCACAGAACTACCGCTACTCGACAACTGCCATAATTGTTTGTCGAACCAACCACGTCATACTGATGCCGCCCTAACCCAATTCTGCTTGCCAACTACAGTTACCACTGCTAGACCATCATTATCGGGCCACCGCCATTGTTGGATCAACATTGTTTGACCACAGCGTCCTCATCGTTGGACCACCGACTTTGAGTCGAACCATTGTTGTTGATTTGGACCACAATCGCAGCAACCAGACCACTGCCTTCTGGTCGCCACCATCATCATACCATAGTTGCCCATCCACTACTATTGTTGATCTCAGACCATCACCATCTATGGGTAATAACCGTCGAACCACTATTGTCCAACAAACACAATTGTTGAGGCCAGACCACCATTATTGAATCACTCCCCATCATCACATCATAAATGTTCGATCATCATTGTCAAATCATCATTGTTAGGTTGTCACTACTAACGACATTGGCATGAGATATTCCTGCACAAAGCCTTTACCATTATTCTTCTGTCACATCAATCGAGTCGGAGCCTATCCCAACATATTTTGCCACTCTATTAGCGTATGTAATGTTAATAACCCTCGCTCGTGTAATATTGCTTCTAGCTATTCAAGGCTCGTAAAAGTAGTGTAACCTACATTGACACGATGAAATCATTTTAATTGGTTTTGACCTCATAGTTTTCAAGCTTTTGGGTTCCTCCACATAAAAATCCACGGTGTCCTCTTTATCAACTCTTCTTTTATATGTTTGTGTTGATTATTTGTATAGTGTTAAGAAGTTAATATATCACTCTACCGCTATAAATTCCCTATGCTCTGCGTATGTGAATTTCCTGATATCTAAATCTGATATGACCATTCTCATGTCTCGACTCTCTTCGTATATTTTTCACGAACATCCTTTTAATAAATTTACTTATTTGTATAATTTCCAACATACAACAATATTTTGGAGTCATTTACATTTATACATACCACACAATTCTAATGTATTTTTATTTGCAACACTTTAATATTCATGTTTACATGCATGCCACTAACTTCATTTCAAAGTGGCAGATTAGTAAAACTTACAACAGTTATATTTAAGTCGTAAATTAGTTTTACTTGAGGAAGATTATCAACTCTAACCTCAGCAGAAGATGAGTTTCTCTGCATCACATATCTGCTTGAAATATTACTGCAACCAGTTCTGCTCTCAACTGCATCAAACCAAGCAGTAATATTATATCAGAAAATAATGAATAAAAAATGCTTAAAATCAACTCAAAATGCAGATTAATGCAGCACTATTAATCAGTTAAATATACCATTGCTGATCACATCTATGCTCTTCAATTCAAATCAGACTGAACTGAATCAGAAACTAGGAATGATTAATAGTAATTTACTGGATAGGAGAGGAGGGGATCATAAGGCCTGGAGAATATTGAAAGATAAGTTAGAAGAACAATGAAGCAAAGAAGAAGCAGTCTATAACTGAGCTTTTGAAGGTCATGAGCTTGCAATTGCATGAAGCTTCCTGCAAGCTACTTCTCATACCCCATAAACGCATAATTTGTGCTGAGACAAAGCTTTGGAGTTTATTTAATTTCAGTATGATGAATATACATTTGGCTGTAGGAACATATGTCGCCATGTTTCTTTTACTATATATTATTAAAAATTACTTCTTTTTTTTTTCTTCTGTGGAGGTTGATAGGTGCTTTTTATGTCATTTGTTGGTGGATATGGGTGTAAACGAGCCGAAGAAGAGCGAGCCTAGGCTCAGCTCGTGTTCGGCTCATTTATATTTCGAGCTAAAAAAGTGTGCTCGTGTTCGGCTCATTTGCTTAGCGAGCCGAACATGACTTATTCACAAACAAACATTCGTTTTGACAATCCTAATAACACAACCATAAGATGTTAAGAGTTGTGGCAAGATTTAAAAAAAATTTGTTAATATTAAAAGATCATTTGAATCTAATTTAATAATTTTTATTCTATTTACTTAATAAATACTTTTAATTAATTATAAATCTCTGTAGCCATGTAGTCAATTAATTTTTTAAAAAATACTGCTCACCAATAAAATATATATATATATATATATATATATATATATATATATATATATATATATATATATGAATAGTATTTCAAGCTAAAACGGGCTAAACACGAGTTGTTTGCGAACAACGAGCCGTTTTGATAGCCCTATTGGTGGAGGAAACTGGCTAATAAGGTATATAGTTGTTGGAGCATTTAAATACAAACATGCAAATCTTTTGTATTATATATATAAATATATATATATATATATATATATATATATATATATATATATATATATATATGACATATAAACTTCATAGTTAAATCCACATCACTCGAATTATTATTATCACATAAAAAAATATAGTCATTATCATCTTTTCAAAGTGAAATTAATATTGTTATGCATGAATTTATGATACAAAGATGTTATAAATATAAATTCAAATTTTAAGTGTTGGATCTATAAATACATGTATGGTGTATATATAAAGTTCCCATAACATTTTTTTAAAACTGATGCCTCTAAGTTGTTTATCTATAGTTTCATGGTAATGAATTTTATGAGGAATGAGTTGCTAAAGATGTGCAAAATTTGCATGTGGAAGCAACTTTTTTAGGATTATTTCTAAAATTGCTCTAGTAGGTAGTGAGGACATTATATGATATTATTTCCATTACCAACTCTTAGAAACTCTTACAAAACCCTGCGTATACATAAACAAGCGTGGGTGTGAGGTATCTCTTTGAAGTTGAAGAGAAAGTATTGCGTTCAGATACTGCACACCCGGACGACCAACCACGGGGTGCCAGATCATTACACATTGTATTTTTGGGTAGCGTGGTGCCCCTTGGTTAGTCATCTGGACACAATATTTTCTCAAAGTTGAGTGCTTAAAAGCTCTACTATGGGGTTAGCATAAAGCAAGACAAATTAGCCACATGATATGTCTTAAAATTTTAAACTTTTTAGTAGCTTATAGTTAAGTGGATAAAACTAAATTTGTAAGGAATATATATATATATATATATATGGACTATTTGATGGGATAATTAATATGGACTATTTGATGGAATGGTTTAGAAATTTTGCTTTGGTTATCAAGATACCACTAGGTAATCTTTAAATAACACCAAACTAACCATAAATACAATTCCACTTTCCGTATGAAGAGATTTGGGACTCGAAATAGAGAGTTTAGAGATATGATGAACTCAACAATTTTGTCTGATGCCTGATATTGATGATGATAACTAGCAATCACAGTTGTCAAACTATCATATTGTGTGATCAAATTTTTTCTTAGTTGTTTTTGTATATTCACCACCATCCAATCATACTAGCCAATTAATATCACTTGATTGTTTTCACTTACTAGTCATCACTTGTTCGCTATCATCAAAATGTTTTATTCTGACCAACTTTGGTCGTGTGATTGGTGTCTCTACACCTCAATATAATCCTCGAATTTTTAGCTACACGTACAAATGATCAAGCTTGTGCTACGTACCTTTGTAACCCCATCTTCTCTAATTGAAAGACAAGTGGCCGTTTTTTCTGGTATATATAATTTCTTTCCAATTTATTCACATGGAAAAATATATAGCTAATATAAATTTAAAATGATCAGCTAAAAAATTTAACTTGTAATTTAAAATAAATAAGAGTATATGGCATATAATATAAATACATAAAAAAATAATTTTACAAATTAATATTTTATTATTTCATCATGAAATTTATAACAACTAATTACTTCATGAATTTATACTTTTTTGTTTTGCTGTTAAATTAATAGATGGATTGAGGAGCTTCTCTTAATTTCAGGTTCTATGGTAGTTGCTTTACTAATTACAATTAAATATCTTAATATAAAATTTACTGCATTTTTCATAAAATAAACTTTTTAATATTTTAATATTATATGTAAATTAAAATTATAATCTCATATCATTTAAATATACTAAAAAAATATCATACGCCAATTTGGATGCTTAACATAGTCCACAACGATCGGCGTCGACAACTGTCGACCAACACCGACCGTCGTCGACCACTATCGACCATCATCGACCACTTTCAATCATCGTTGACACCCGCTGATCGTAGTCGAGCACTGCCGATTATCTTCGACATCCGTCGATTGCCGTCGATCACTGCCGACTGTCATTTATAGCCACCGATCGCTGTCGAGCACCGCAGACCATCGTCGACCTCCGCTAATCGTCATTGATCACCACCAATCATCTTCGATCACCATTGACTGAAAGTTGTTAGTCGACGTTTTAACTTGAAAAACATAGTAACAATTTCCCATCTATGAGACAAGGGATCTTTATAATCATCAACCTATAGTAAATTTTTACAACTGGGTCAGACCACATTGTTTTTTTCCCTTTATGGGTTTTTTCACGTAAAAAATTTCTGGTGTCATTACTAGTTGTTTTATTTTACCCGAGCGGCAACCGAATTCTCGTATTGTGCTAAGACTATTCACTACTTTACCGCTGCAAATTTCCTAGCACGCATCAACATTCATAAAAAATTGTGCTTCAATTCTCTTATACAAAACAACTGAGTTCATGGATAAATCCTTTGTTAATAAACTCAATGTCTCACTTCTCACTTTTCTCCTTACTAATCATAAGAGTTTGATAACATTTGAATTATTCTTCCCAAGTTAGGTTAAATTCATGATTGAAGTTCACATGGGATGCCTTTATAAGTTAAAATGATTCTAACTACTACTCATCACTATCATGTTTTGAATTCATCTATCATGTGAGATATATATATTTATATATAAGATAATATAGAAATATATATATTTTTTTATCTAATTATTGTGTAGACTTTGATAGAGTGATAAGACTACTTAACAACTTTATTTATTTTATAAAAAAATATTTTCAGTTAAGTTGTTCCATCGGTGTAGGTTAAGGAACTCATACCATGTGCTTGGTTGACTAAACTTGAGTTAATGCATGGTATTTAAGAGATGGTGGTCATGAAGTGATGTATTTTATTAGTGGAGTAAACGCATCATTTATGTATATAAATATAAAAATAGTTATGGCTACGAAGTAAAGCAAGATTAGCACGCATAATTATACTGTTTGTGTTCTTTATAATAGAATGATGTGCCAGCTTGTTTAGTTTATTTTTCAACTTCTTTTGGTATTAGTTAATGACTATGGGTCTTTGACATCCCACCTTCCACTCCTTGAATCCTAGAATAAATCTGTGTGTGAGATTGAAGTACACGTGTCGAATGACCGATCCCGACGAGCAGAAAAGGCTGTAAGGCAGGAAGGAGTAAGTTATGCGGCCCATCAGGTCGAGAATATCAACCGAATAAGTTGGTGAACCAGTTGTTATATTAGGAGCAAGTGAAATGATGATCTGACGAGAAATGATTCAAATATATATGATAACGGTAATTGTGACGTTTATTACATCTGAACAACAATAGAGAATCTCAATGACATTATCGATATTTATAATGTAACTGTTTTTTACTATAAATATGAGAATAATAACCTATCAAGATGACTTTTTTTTTATGGACAGACCAGACACATTAGAGAGGATACTTGGCTTTAGTAATCACAACCTTAGAGGATGTAGCTAATTATTATTGTTTTTTTTAATATCACATAGATTTTTCTCTTAAGATGTGTGAGAACATAACGAACTACACGACAGATCATTGAGCTATCCTCTCTATGACTTATAATCAAAATTATAATATTAAAATGACACCATCTACCAAGTTTGAAGAACAACCTAGCCCCTAATGATATTTGAGAGTGATGTGAAACATATACATTTGACTAAAGAGGAGAAAGTCAAAGTTGACAAAGTCAAATCCTTAAATTCGAAATGAGGCAATATTATCCTTTAGATGAGATAGAGTGGATTTAATCCCTTGGTCAATGAAGTTTGAATTCCTTTGTTTCCTCTGAGTGCTATATTTCTTCTTTAAGTTCGTGTTGTGATAAACCATCCAAAGAGATTTTTTAGTGAAGGCTTTGTGTAGCTCTTGGTGCTATTAGGAGCCTTTGAATTGATGCGTCATCTGGGAAAGTTTTAATAATGATATAGTCTATAAAATAATAGCCCTTGGGGCGCTCACTTGGTGTACTATTGAAGATATTTTAAATACGTGGATGTTATTCTAACCACTTCTCCTTTTACGTTCATTAACTTTGAGGTCCTCTAATAGTTATTTTGGTCATAAGTTTCGCAGAGGTTTTGAAATTTTAGAGGTCTTGTCGAAATAATTCCAAATGCAGTGTAAAATATGAATATGTTTAGAGTTTATTGTTTAGTTCATATTATGGAATTCATTAGATTTGGGCAAATTCCAAATACATGGATTTATGTAAAAGCGTTGTCAGATGCTGCTGCTGCAGCAGCAACCACTTGCACTCTCGTCAGCCAGCAATCTCTTAGTTATTGCTGGAGGAGGACGATGCCCCTTAGGGATTCTACGTATTCTTTTTTATTTTATATTTTATTCCGTAAACATTTAAGAAATTCGTGTATTAGATGAATTATTAGATTTTATGAGTTATATATGATGATTTTATTCATTGTCAATTTCTTTATATATTTGTTAAATCTGTTGTGAGATATAATTGATGTTAATGTTGAATGTTATGTTATATATATATATATATATATATATATATATATATCATATATATATATATATATATATATATATATATATATATATATATATATATATATATATATATATGCCATATGACATGATTGAATGGTGGCATAAATACCAAAACAAAATTTTGATGTGATTGAGCAGATGTAAATACATAAGAATTGGGTGCTATGTAATAATAACAAAAACTTAGGTATGAATAATTTCATAGAACCCCCTAATGCAAAAACTGAATAGCTTGAATCAGCACACTCCTAAACCTCTTCACATCAAGCCTCACCTTCTGCCTATCCAAATAAATCTTCCTCAATGCCATCCACCCCTGCCTCTGTATCGAACCAGGATCCTTAAACACAGGCCCCTCCCTATCAAACTCCTCTATCAAACTGCTCTCCTCCTCGCTGATCCCATACTGCAGATACCTCATCTTCATCTCCATGGCAGGCCTCCCAAAATCAACCCAAGCTATGTTCTCCAACCCCCCCAACGGAACTATCTGTATCACAACCGCATTGACAGGAAGGAAGACAAGATTGGTGAGACCTGCTCCATGCACTCCCATGATCACGTCGCATGAGTTTACAATACGTGAGAAGTTATACAGATTAGAAGAAACCACTGCTTCAGCAATCACTGCTTCAAACCCTACTTCTTCAGCCATTTTTACTATCTCATCTATGTTCATGAAGGAACGGGTGAACTTCCTGGCTATGATCAGAAGCCTTGGTTTCTTGACTGGATTATCATTGTCTCTCAGTTTGATGGCTTCATCCCTCTCCAACCCGTATGATTTTCTCATTGTTGTGGCGAAGTCAGCCATGGAAATGGAGTTTGGAGCTCTGGAAGAATCAATGCCCATCTCCTTGTGCTTCCTGAGACCCACTAACACGTGTGGGAAGCAATGTACCTTTTCCAATTCATTAAACTTGATTATTTCGTAGTTGGAGAGTTGATGGAGATAGGGTTTGTACTTGGCCAGCCACCATGGCTGCAGATTGCTGATGATGAACTGAACTTGGGTTCTGAAACTGGTTGCTGTGATGAACAGAGGGATGAGGATGTCTGTGAAGTCGTGGAAGAGGTTGCCCATGTAGCCGCCGGTGGAGAAGACGATGCCGGGGATGGTGTGGTTGATGGAGCAGGGAGGGATTTGATCTTCGTTGGGAGAAGATTTGACTGTGATTTCTGTAACGTGAGCTAGAGCTGTTAGATCTCCTTTGCGGGGATGGGGTTTGATGGTCCATGACTGTTGCTGCTGCGAGGGTTTGGGTGGGGGGAAGATGATTGATGATGAGTTTCCATGGATTCTGATGCCGCCGGAAAGCTCACAGATGTTTGATCTTTCGTCTGAGAAATCGCATATTGGTTTCTGGTCTGATGGATCTGTGTTATTTGTATTTGTGCCTGCATTCAAATGACAGGTGGAATTGTTTATATGTTTGTATAATAAGTTGTTATGAAGTTGCTGAAAGATAATACGACGTTCAAAAAATTGTGGTGACTATTGCATTTTTTTTTTTTATGTCAAATTGTAGCTAGAAATTGTCAACGCACCTAGCACGACCGGTAGGAAATTGCAAGTTACAACGGCAACTTTTTGAAAAAACTGTCAAAACTTAGTTTACCAAAATAGTCAAAACTACGATGCAATGTCACACCACCATCGCACCACCATCCCAAACAGACTCTTAATTCTTATGTATTTGCATATGTAATATATATATATATATATATATATATATATATATATATAAAACCTCATTTATGAAAATGTATTATTATTGCTGTAAATAAACTGTCTTTTAAAAAGCTACGATGACTATTATAAATTTATTTTATTGTTAATGTTTTAGCAGTCACCACACCTTAACATCTAATATTGAAAAAAATAGATTTTTACCACAAAAATTTTAAAAAAACAACAAGAAATCAGTTCCTAACACAGAAGCATGGTGGAGGTTTGAAAAATAAAGATAGACAGAAATTGTCGCAAAGAGGGAAAAATATTTTATATCACAAGGGGGTTACAAGCGTGTTATAACCTCCTTGTACCTCCCGTATAACTCACTTATAACCTGCGCTTCTATTTCATCCATTTGTACACGAGAATTAAACGGGAGGTACAAGAAGGTTATAACCCTCTTGTAACTCCAGTGTACTTTTTTACGTTCGCATCTCTGCGTACGGTTGACAGACGCAAATTTTTTCCCCCAAAGAGATTCTAAAAATTCAAATAATGATATTTTTCACGTGATATAAAATATTTGAATGGTAAAAATATATGTATTTAACAAATTAATATTCTGTCAATCTATTTATTGTTGTCATGCAGCAGATTTATGAGTAATTAACTAATAATTAAAATGGCTTACAAAATTTTTAAAATGTTCATTAATTTTAGTAATGATTATTATCTTTTTATTTTTTATTTTCGATATTTTAATTCTCAACTCACCAAATCTGAATAATATTAATTCTGAAGCCAACTGTTTCATTGTGGGAGGGAAGACTTCTGAAGTGGGCATTATGGATCTTCTAGAGTCAATCTTATTAGCTGTTTAATTAACTAAAACTGAGAAGTTGAATCTGGCATTTACATACACACCACTCAAGTCTCATCTATTTACATATCTAACCTCTAAATTTCACTTTTTACCTTTGCAGTTTTGAAATTTGAAATAGATATTTTCATGCACTAAGAAGAAGATAAGACAATTAAAGTTTGGGTTTTGGCTAGATATGTAAATACCGATAAATTAAGTGGTATGTATGTAAATCTTCCAATTTTAAATCTAAATAAATTACAATTGCTGACAATCAAACAGAATTGTTTCAAATTTAATATTGTTTTGAGGGATCAAATTAATTAAATATTTATCGTCTGTTTGGGACGAAAAATTATTGCATAAGTTCAGCACACTCAAAATTATGTCCGGACTCCAATTACATAACGACACGCGTTTGTGTCGGCCCCATTCCTCAAAACATAAAAATACAACCGCGTTTGTATTCAAATATTTTTGATTACTACCATAATACAACCGGGGAATATTCCAATAAAGCCCGCGGTTGTGTTATGGTAGTATTCCGGAATATTCGAATACAACCGCGGTTGTATTTTTATATTCTGAGGGATGAGATGGACACAAACACATGTCGTTATATAATTGGAGTCCGGACACAATTTTGCGTACGCTGAACGTACGCAATAATTTTTCGTTTGGGACAGCTGCATCTTATTAATAAATTGTTGTAAAATAATTTGTTCTTAAAAAAATAACGGTAGCTAATACTTTCTTTTTTCCTCGAAATACTAGACTGCAGCTAGAAAGTTGTCATCGCACTAGTCAGGAACGGTGTGAAAATGTTGATTTCAACGATTTGAATACGCAATTTCTTGAAAAAGCTGTCAAAATGTAGTTTACCTAAACAGATCTGAGCACATTTTTAAAACGCACCGCACCAAACAAGCTCCTCAAACGAGACCTTAAAATCTTTAAAATTAAATGCACGCATTTAACATATCCCAACATAATTTTGATTATTTAGCCAAATTAAAATAGCCAAAATGAACACTTAATCGATTTTTAATTTGTAATAATATAATCGATTTTTAGTTGATTATTAGCGTGCAAATATGTAATTACAATAAATTAAGACAATGATATTGAATTAACTAATAATAATGTTTGATTAATAAAGTTTTAAATCGATTAAACTTACATGATAGAGTGTTATCGCCATCATTAATCCGGCTGCACAAATCAAATGTGTGATTAGAAGACAGATCACCCCCTCCTTTCTCTTCATTTACAAATATACCTTCAACTGAAAAAAAAAAACAATAATTATAATAATAAATAAATAAACAAAATATAATATGTAATTGTTAGTTATCAATCAATTATCTCACAAAAAAAAATGAAGAAAATAATATTTTGGTAGATTTGTATGAATGCCCCTTGATGTGATAGAAAAGATTTAGGTGGTATAAATGTAAAATGTGTATTTGCATATCTAACACTCAAACTTTAATTTTACATATATACCACCTTACATTTCTATCAAAACGGCATATGTATGAAAATGTGTATTTGATTTTTTTAAAAGTTTAAATAGTGACATTTTTGATGTGACAGAAAAGATTTAGGTGGTATAAATGTAAAAAAAAAACAAAGGCATAATTTAGGTGTTAGATTTGTAAATACATAATATTTATAAAATCCTTTGGGAAGGCATCCAAAGGTCTCAGCTCACCGACTTGAGTTTATTTTGGGAAACCTTGTTGACTTTTAATGCTTACTAATTATAAAAAATAAAATAAAATATTTACAAATAATTAAATAATAATAATTACCGTATAATTAAAATATATTTGTGCAACTTAATTGGATTGGAAGCATTCCAATTCTTATAGAAATATCTTTACATAAATTACAAAAAAAATTTACACGCACCACTCAATTGCTATTGGTTTTACAAATCTACCACCTAAAATAAAGTTCTTACATTCATACCACTTTATCAATTCATGCAAAAACATGTATTTCACTTTTCAAAATTAAACCAGTAATGCTTTTAGGGCCCGTTCGGGGCAGTTTATTTGGTGCGGTAGCATTTTGAAAGACGCACCTGTCTTTGGGTAAACTGCGTTTTGGTAGCTTATGCGTTTTCAAAACGCTGAAAGTAGCGTTTTCATACCGCGCCTACCTATATGCGGTGGGAGCTTTCTGGCTGCGGTCTGGATTTTCCAAAAAAATTAAAATTTGTAATAGCCACCGCACCTAACTTATCAGTAGATTATTCAATAAGTTGCAACTGCCCCAAACAGACCCTTAATACGACAGAAAACATCTCAGCGGTATAAATGTAAATATCAAAGTTTAGCCATTAGTGATGTAAATGAATTCTTAAGAATATAACTATCAAACTCTGCATGATTTGATAAAGATAAGATTATTCAAAAAACTTACACTTATTGAAAGGAATTGCAGATGGCCCCAACATGAGGAAGAAGGTGACCATGACCATTGAGCCTCCTAAAACAAGAACTTGCCCCAGTTTTCTTGCCTCAAACCTGCTGAAACTTTTCAGCAGCTTTGCCTCGTGAGCCAACTTAGCCTTCTCTCCTTCTCTGCAGCAGGAAGGAGGAGCCATGGAGGTCTTCTGATGCAGAAGGGAGGAAGAAGATGATGAAGCTGTAGTGAGTGCTCCGCACTTCAGCTCTCAATAAATAAGAGGAACTTAGTTAATTAATTAATTAATTAATTAATTAACTAATTTCTTACCCACTTTATGCAAAAAAATATTGTTTTTTGTAGAGTATTCAGCTGGTTTGACATTATATAATAAGTTTTATGTGTTGTTTTGGAGATGGTGATGGAGTAACTTAACAATGGGAATATGAAGCCTTGCTGGTTTAGTAAAATGGGGATATTTTATAGAAGATGGTTGGTGAGGAGGCATTATTGAAGTGTTGCGTAGGAGTAGACGAGCAGAGTACGAGCGAGCTCAGGATTAAGCTCGTGTTCGGCGCGCTAAAAATACAGCTGTTTGTGCTCGCCTTGAGATTTAAATTTTATTACTTATATTAAAACAATATTCAGATATAACTTAATATATTTTTATTCTGTTTTTAATTGATTCCTTTTAGCTTTATAATAAATTCATTTTTTTTTTTAATACTATTGATCAATTATATATATATATATATAATTATAAGTGGAATAATCCCGAGAAAGGTGTTGTTAAGTTCGATGTTGATGGTATTTGAAATAAATATTTTGCGTGTATTGGCGGTGTGTGCATAAATGATGTTGGTGTTTGTTTGCTATAGTTCTCAGCATCAGTTATGGCCTTTTCTCCTATTTGTGTCGAAGTTGGTGCTGTGGTTGCTGGTACGAAACTTGTTGTTTATCGTGGTTGCAATAGAATTATGATAAAGATGAATAGTTTGGAGACGTGGAACTACTATAAGAGAAATAAAGAATCTCCTTGATTTCTCATTATTCATATCAAAAAGTTTTTGTTTTATGTGATTACGTGCAGGTTCAACAGTTGTTTATTCACCGTGAAGGCAATCGATATGTAAATTAGGTTGCGAGAAGAGGTTTGAAGTCCCGAGCGATTAATTATTCTACCTATGGAGCTTTCTCTTTTACTTAAAAGGAGATCGTATAAATTTACCTTTTATTCGCATTGTTAATAATTTTTAATTTTGTATGTGTGGGTTGTATAGGTGGCAAGCGGGGCATAGGTTTTTCTTTTGTTTGTATGAGTTGTATTTACTATAAGTGTGATTTTTTGTTTGGAACTGTTCGTCACGACCCCATTATAATTATTTTTTTGGAGAAAATAAAGTTTCTTCTAGGATTATTAATATATATATATATATATATATATATATATATATTGGTCGGAGGCTATTATATGAGTCCTCAGTCACTCTCACGTGTCTAACTATTTGAGGACTGCCCACACTGCCGACAAACTGGTCAGTGGGGGATTCGAACCCGCCACCGAAGAGGACTTATAACCTTCAAAAAGATTATTTTATCAATAGGTCATATGCTGACAACACAATATATATATATATATATATATATATATATATATATATATATATATATATGTCGGCTAATTTTTCCTTATTTATTTTGAAAATAAAATTTTAAAATTTAAATTTAATGTAATATGTAAAGTATTTTATTTTGATTTTGAAATTGGTGATATATTATTTTATTTTGAAAATAACGAGACCAGATAGATCTCATATCAAATAGTTTAAATAGTTGAACACAATACCACAAGTGACACATCATCCCAAAAGATGAGCGTACTCACTTGTTAGTAGAGCTTAATTATCTAAACTTAAAAGTTTATGACTCTATTTTAGTCTGCGAGTTTTATAACCGACAAATTCCCTGTCTAATGCACGATTAAGCGAGGTTTAGATTAATGCGGGTTCCTAATTCCCTATGCAGGCAAGCCCCTATAGTTAATTACATCTTAGGCAACCGAAGTCACCTAAGAAAACTCTCGATAAGGATCATGGGCTTCGTCTTCAAGAATATCAACGTTTAGGTTTACACGATTGCTTGTAGGAGAATCAAATGGAATGGTTCAATGTGGAACAGTTATTTTCGGAACCCAAAGGTATGAAAAGTAGGAGATGTCGAAGATACTAAAGGAGCTTCAGTGACATCTCAAACTAACCTATGATTGGACTTGACATCTTTGAAAGTGAAGTTATGTTTATATTTCGATCTTGCAAATTATTTAGATGTTTTGGGATTTATATCTACATGTCATTGTAAATGACCCAAAAATATGAGAGGATTTATGTCGTGCCAAACGACAACCTCGAATCCTAAACGATTTAGGACTTATATCGTACGATGTACGATCGTACCGAGTCCTAAAAGATAGTGTGAGGATTTACGTCGTATCAAATGACAACCTCGACGCCCTATAGATGTTATTTAAATCTACGAAAGTCCGATCGAAGATCCTTCATTCGTCCTCTGTCGTCTCGTCTTGAGAAGAGATAAAGATAGGAGAGAAAGGAGAAAATGAAGAAGAAAGAAGAAGAAGGCTTACTTGTGAAAATGCCTAAAAGAAAATTCGAGAGCAGCAAACAAAAATTCCTTAGGTTGCACACGAGAAAAATCGTCCCCAAATTCTTTCCATAAGGATTATTTATAGGCACAGACAAAAGGTATGCACTCACCGTCGGTGAGAATCGAAGAGGTAAGGAAGCCCCGACTTACCAAGTAGCCACAGTCGAAATTGAGTACAGGGAGGTTACCTGACTCGTTTGAGCGGGAAAATCCGTTACAAGAACATTACCGGAAGGCAACCGGCGACGAGGGCTCAGAAAGGAGGAAGGTGACCGGCGAAACCGGAAGGAAGCTTCGAGAAAATGGCGAAGTCGGCGTCCGGATCCGAGAGAGGCGACCGGCTAGGGCAAAAAAAAAAAACGCGTGCGTGAGATAGGAGGAAGTGAACAGTGTCCATGCCCCGTGATCCGTAGGATTAGGGTAAGGGTTTTAATATAATTTATCATATATATATATATATATATATATATATATATATATATATATATATATAATTTATTATTATTATTATTATTTTATTTAAATCTGTCGATTCACGCGCAATTCGAGTCGACTCGAAATCCTATCAAATTATATGTCCTTTCCGGCTAAAATCGACGTTTCGGACGCAACGGCGTAGTCCGTCTCGTCATCCGGGGCCGTTCGGACAAGTTCGCCGACGGTCGTATCAATTTAAATTAAATTTGCGTCACGTCGCAAAAAATGAATTTATTTTGACCCGACCGGAGCCACTTATCGAGCAAATTAATGACCGGTCTTCGCCTAAGCGAGAACCATAGTCAAACATATTGCTCGTGGCATAAAGTCAAACGTCGCACGCAGTGGGGTCCACCTATGGCTTTCAAATCCTTATAGGAACTCGACAAGAGTTTCAATACGTCGGCTTTTAATCGACTCAACTAAGTGTCGAGGATTTAGAGCCGTCCATATGAAACTTCGAGGAGCGAGGAGATGGCTTGAATTTCTAAATATGGTGGGTCCCAGTCTAGTCCTTTAAAAGAGTCCAAAATAGGAAAATCCTAAGGCTAGATCCTAGGCTATAAGGAGAAGAGAAAGAAAGACCTCAAAAATGAGGTCAACAAATGGACCCCCAATAGGTGTGGTGTGCTGTACAAGCACACCGCGCCTATTGGCGTTGACCGGAATGATCAACCCAATCACAAATGAATGTTCAAGTAACCATACTTGAAACAAATCAAAGATCGAATTAGAGTTGAAGTGAAGTTACGTTCCCGCTGAGGATTAGCAGGTGTACCTTCAATTCATCGATGTGAGTTTGAATTTCCAAAATATGTGCAAGGAAATGATTCAGAAATATGCATTTGATCAAAGAGAATGTGACGGGGAAGGAATAAAACTAAGCCTATCCAAATATGTATTGAAAAGGTAGGAGGGAGTAGGATAAAACCTATCTCAAACAATATGAATGTATGGTGAGAAAGAATAGGGCTAAGCCTATCCAAAGGGCATGTATAAATAACATATATAGATATGTATAAATCATATGTATAATTATGTATAAATCATGTGTATGCTGGATGGGAATCAGAATATGGGTACTGATCCCGAGGTGAGAACTAGAATATGGGTACCAGTCTCGAAGTGAGAATCAAAATTTAGGTATCGATCTCAGGAGGATGAGAGTCAGAATATAGGTACTGACCTCAGGAGAAGAGAACTGAAATATCGGTATCAGTCTCGGAATGAGAATCAGAATATGGGTACCGATCTCGGGAGATGGGAATCGAATATGAGTATCGACCTCGGGATGAGAACCGGAATATGGGTACCAGCCTCGGAATGAGAATCGAAATTTAGGTATCGATCTCAGAAGGATGAGAGTCAGAATTTAGGTACTGACCTCAGGAGAAGAGAACTGAAATATCGGTATCAGTCTCAGGATGAGAATCAGAATATGGGTACCGATCTCAGAAGGTGGGAATCAGAATATAGGTACTGACCCCGAGATGAGAACTGGAATATGGGTACCAGCCTCGGAATGAGAATCGAAATTTAGGTATCGATCTCAGAAGGATGAGAGTCAGAATTTAGGTACTGACCTCAGGAGAAGAGAACTGAAATATCGGTATCAGTCTCAGGATGAGAATCGGAATATGGGTACCGATCCCAGAAGGTGGGAATCAGAATATAGGTACTAACCCCGAGATGAGAACTGGAATATGGGTACCAGCCTCGGAATGAGAATCGAAATTTAGGTATCGATCTCAGAAAAATGAGAGTCAGAATTTAGGTACTGACCTCAGAAGGTGGGAATCAGAATATAGGTACTGACCCCGAGATGAGAACTGGAATATGGGTACCAGCCTCGGAATAAGAATCGAAATTTAGGTATCGATCTCAGAAAAATGAGAGTCAGAATTTAGGTACCGACCTCAGGAGGAGAGAACTGAAATATCGGTATCAGTCTCGGAATGAGAATCGGAATATGGGTACCGATCTCAGAAGGTGGGAATCAGAATATAAGTATCGACTCCGAGATGAGAACCGAAATATGGGTACTGACCTCGAAATGAGAATCAAAATTTAGGTATCGATCTCAGAAAAATGAGAGTCAGAATTTAGGTACTGACCTCAGAAGGAGTATGATGTATTGTGAAAATTATGGGGAATGTGATGACTTGTGGCGTAAATGTGTGAGAATTATGTAGAGATGTAATGTTGAATATTGTGAGAATGGTGAAGTCTGTGAAATGCATATGTATATATATAGGAATTGGCAAGAATATGAAACAAAACTCATATTATCATTATTTTATTTAAGATTTTGTTATTCCAAAAATACTTTATTAGGCATTTATTTATATTTATATATATTTTTTTATTTTTTTCAAGAATTATTATATTTCTTATTTTACACATCGTTCTTGCTCCTTAGCCTTTTCAAAATTGCGATAAACCAAATTTATTGGTTTCTTCAACAAACAATCAACCAGATTTGCTTTTAAACTGTCAAAAGGAGTCTGATCATATTTGCTTGAAACTGAATATCATATAATAGTGGATGAAATGCTATTACATCGAATATCAAACATGAAGAACATCACTGCCATCATACAACAATAATCTGTACACATCTATATGCTTCTTCTGCAATATCTTTGAATGTCAAATCAAGTCTGTGTATCATTCTGAACATCCACCACTATCTATCATGTACTTAAACAGTAAGCTGTATAGAGACTAGCCTCACCTTCAACATACATCGGAGAATCTGGAAAGATCCTTCCTATATATAAAGAGGTGTGCTGACTTTAAACAACTTATAGTTCATATGGTCGGAGATTCTCCATTTCTGGATCGGATTTATAACGGAACGGTATCTTGTCCTCATTCATCCTTCTGAGAGTGATCGAAATCCTCTCATACGATACACCAGGAATACAATGTTTTGCCACATCGGCACCGTTTCCTTTTAAGATTAATACCGAGCCAACCGGTAAAAGAATTTCAACAGGTCCCTGAAATTCTCCATCTCCAACAATCTGAATTTCTGTATCAAACATAATATTGCATTCGTTGACGAATGAGACGGTACAGAAAGGTCTCTTGAAGTCACGATGGTCAACATGTGGAGGAATACAGTCACCCTCCTTATATATATTTATAATACAGCTGTTTGGAATGCAATTGGCGTGGAGCACTCGCCAGGCTATCATCCGTCTGATCATCCGTTTTATGAATGATGGTAACGAATCAACTTCATCACGGCGAATTATGCCAGGAGGATTACCTTCTCTGTCTTTAGCGAAATTGTAACAGCACCCATATTGTATGGTAATTCGTCCCTTTCCACGTTTCCATTTTCTGGGTTCAGAGTAAGTTCTTCTTCTCAGGCGTCCAGCTTGTCCCATTTGTTGCTCGAGGATGACACAATCCACAATTTCTCTTTGTTCCCGCTCAGAAAATACGTCAGTGTACAATTCTAAGCCTTCCAATATATTGATGTACTTTCCCTGGAGTCTTTGAAAATGTTTAAAGTTCTGCTTTCTTACTCTTTGATATCTTTCTAGTTCATGTTCCGGAATAATTTGTAATCTACGAGGCCTGTCCACAAACTGTGGGACGTATGACACAACCTCCATATTCTTTTTCCCGATCTCCTTCTTTTCAAGAGTAGGTTTCAAGTATGGCCTTCTCTCGGCTTTGGTAGGATTACCTCAACGAGTTGATTTGGAATCTTTTCTTTCAAGCACGATCGTCATCCTTTCAACAACATGCCTCATCCTCTCCCTCGTTCTTTCATCTGTTCCAACATCTTGTGTATCCACCGATTTCGGTTCCTCTTCTGAGTGCGGGTGAGTGTTGCCTTACCTTCCAACTGATCATTGGTAGGGATAGCACCAACAAGCTCGCCTTCAGAAGTCATCACCATTGAATTAATCTTGTTAGTTATAGTGTAGTGTGCTTCAACCTCATTTATTTTCCTCTTCTTTCCGGAAGAACGTTGATCTTTGTTTTTAAATGTTAATATGGGCTTCTGACCACGGAATGCTTCCTGATCCACAATCGTCAGAGCCGAGCTTTCATACTCCAAATTTACTTGTTCAAAATTCAGATCAAATTCTATAATTGCTCCCTCTTCAATCTTCTCTTTATTCAGAGCGAAACCAAGTCCATTCTTAAAGACGAAAATCAGCCTTCCTTCTGACATTTTCCTGCACAAACACAGGAAAACAGTCAGTATGTCAGGCCGGGCTAAGCAAGAACAATATGTATTAATCTGGAATATATTTGTTTTAATTTATATATATATATATATATATATATATATATATATATATATATATATATATATATGTGTGTGTGTGTGTGTGTGTATATACATATTTCATTTATTTATTTATAAATATAAGGCTTATTATGAAGATTGAAATTCATATGAAAGGAACGGGAATGATGATCAGATTACGTTTTAGAATATATGAATTTTATTATAGATTGAAAAGGAAATTTTATTCAACAATCTTGTTTCAAATTTAAGTTCGGACCCAGTTATAATTGAGGTGTCAGTGCTTCTAAGAACAAGACTTTATTTCTAAAGTTTGCTCTTTTGAAACATCACGACACATAATATTTCTTCAAGTAACGCCCATTAATAGGGAGCATAGGTCTTTCCCCTCGATGATCCACTAACCGGTATGCTCCTCCGTAGTAAACTTTCTCCACCACAAATGGACCTTCCCAAATTGGTTCGAACTTTCCACCTATCTTGCGATGTGCAAGGATAGATCTCTTAAGAACAAGTACAAGGTCACCAACTTTGAAAGTCTTGGGGCGGATCAGTTTATCATGTGCTTGAATCATTTTAGCTTGATACAATTCCAAATTTAGTTGTGCTAATAGTCGTCTCCCTTCCAAATTTTCCAGCTCTTCCAGACGGAGCTTAGCATTTTCTTCGATAGTAATTTTACCGACAACAGAGAATTCGAGAGACGGAAGTTGCACTTCTAAAGAAAGAACGGCTTCGGACCCGTACACGAGGGCATAAGGAGTAGACTGTGTTGGAGTTCTGAACGTTGTTCGGTAGGCCCATAAGGCTTCTAATAACTGCTCGTGCCAATTTCTCTTGTTCTCATTCGAGTTTTCTTTAGAATTTGGACGAGAGTTTTATTAAAAGCCTCGGCCAGTGCCGTTTGCTCGAGGATAATATATTGTAGAGTACCGCCAATCTATTCCATGTCTTCCGACAAAATTATTAATTTTTGTACTCTCGAAAGCGAACCCATCTGTTCGAAATTATTCTGCGTGGTACGCCAAAACGATAGACGACTCGATTTTTGAAGAATTGTAACACATGATACGCTTTCACTTCTCCGAGCGGTACGACCTCCGCCCATTTTGAAAAGTAATCGGTAGCCGCTAAGATAAATCGGTGTCCTTTTGAAGATGGAGGATCTAAAGGACCCACTACATCTGTGCCCCAACACTCAAAAGGCCACGACGCGACCATCGGGTGGAGCACATTAGGGGGTTGGTGTAAGACCACTCCATGTATCTGACATTGATGGCAACTTTTGGCGATTTTCATACAGTCGGTCATCATCGCAGGCCAGTAGTATCCTAGCCTTTTGATTTTCATTTTCATTTTAGGACCCGATCGATGAGCGCCACAAAGTCCCGAATGTACCTCCTTTACAATTTCTTGAGCTTCCGTGTTGTTTAAGCATCTCGACCACATTTGATCGAAGGATCTTCGATAAAGAACATTATCAATTAAAGCATATGACGAGTGTTCTCTTCTTTATTTGATGAGCCGTCGACTTATCATCCGGTAGTTTCCCACTCGTAAATATTCTATGAAAGGTTGACGCCAATCTTCCGTGTTTTCAACGAATCGCCGCTATCGTTTGTTCTTCATTTAATTTGTTTAACGTATCCGTATCAATTCGAGACAAAACTTGAAGTCCTTGTACTCGTTATTTCAATAGAATCTTCCCGTAGACATGCAAATTCTTTAGCAAGTTTAGCTGAGAGCATCCGCAAGAGCGTTTTCTCCTCTCGAATTCCGTACGAGTGTCACATTAGGTATTTGTTCCAACAACTTCATTGTATAACGGTGATACTCGTTCCAATCCGGGCTTCAAAATTTTATACCGGCGACAACTTGTTGAATTATTAATCGTGAATCTCCATAAATGTCGATATCGCTTATATTCGGGAGTATGGCTAATTGTAATCCTCGTTATCGAGCTTCATATTCTGCCTCATTATTCGTACACGGCTCTGTTAAATGATAAGCATATCTCAACATTCCTTGTTATGGTGTAATGAATATCAATCCAATTCCTGCTTTACCGGGTACTATCGTTTGCAGCTCTTTATTCTTTTGTGCTGAAGAGGCTCCATCAAAATACAATTCCCAACGTCGAGTATTGGAATTTTCCAAATTCATTATTTGTTCATCTGGTAGATCGTCATTAAGAAGAGAGTCGGCTGGTAACGGATGTGCCGCAAGAAAATCTGCTAGAATCTGTCCCTTTATGGCTCGAAGCGGAACAAAGGTAATGTTAAATTGCAATAATATCATGGCCCATCTTGCTAACCTTCCGGAAAGCGTCGGTCGAGCTATCAAATACTGCAACGGATTAAACTTTGAAATCAAATTGATCTTGTGAGAGAGCATGTAGTGTAGGAGTTTCTGAACTGCGAAAATTAAAGCCAAACAATGCTTCTCAATTGGCGGATACTTTACCTCTGCTGGTATTAGACGACGACTTAAGTAATATAGAGCATTTTCTTTACCCTCATCATTGACCTGAGCCAGCAGAGCTCGAGGGAATCGTCTAAAGCCGCGGTATAAAGTATCAAAGGCTTACCTGGGATCGGGGCAACTAGTACAGGAGGTGTCATTAGATATTGTTTAACGCTTTCAAATGCATATTGACATTTATCGTCCCAAGTAAACTTGGCATCTTTTTTGGTCAATGCACGTAAAGGTCGACACCTTCCCGACAAATTAGAAATAAAGCGTCTTAGATATGCCAACTTCCTCGAAAAGATCGTAATTGCTTTAAATTCTTAGGAGGTGGCATTTCCAAAATCGCTTTTATTTTCTTTGGATCAATTTCAATCCCACGGTGACGAACAACAAACCCTAAAAATTTCTCAGAAGTCACACCAAATGCGCACTTCAGAGGGTTCATTTTGAGGTTAAATTGTCGTAACCGTTCAAAAACAATTCTCAAATCGTACAGATGATCTTCTTTTTGTTTACTTTTAATCACCAAATCATCCACATAACATTCCACTTGATTGTGAATGAGGTCATCAAAAATTCTGGTCATTGCTCGTTGATATGTTGCTCCCGCATTCTTCAACCCAAAAGGCATTACCGTATAGCAATGAAACTCCAATCGGCGTTCGAAAGCTCGTAAATTTTTCATCTTCACGGAGCCATCTTGATCCGATTATAACCGGATGACCCATCCATAAAAGAGAAAATGGCATGAGATGATGCGATATCAACCATCAATTCCGGAATAGGAAGTGGAAATTCATCTTTTGGACATGCCTTATTTAAATCCCCGAAGTCTACACAAATTCGGATTTGACCATTCTTTTTCTTAACCGTACTATGCTCTGGCAAGCCATGTAGGATATTGCTCTTCTCGTACGAATTTGGCATCTATCGGCTTTTCGACTTCCGTTATGACTTTTTGTTCAATATCCAAGCGCATCCTTCTTGGAGCTTGCTTAACCGGAACTCGCCGCGTAATCTAAACCCAATTTACGTATCGCCACATCTGATGCTAATCCTGGCATCTCATTATAACTCCAAGCAAAGCAATCTTTAAATTCAGTCAACAACTTAATCATGCCTGTAGCTTCTTCTTCATTAAGTAGGGAGCTAATGAAGGTTGGTCTTGGTTCCTCTTCAGTCCCTAAGTTAACCTCTTTCAGCTCATCTACTGTTGATTTAATCTCTTCTTCAAACTCTGGTGGGGCATCATCAATTAGGGAATCTTCAAAATTATCCAAAGTTTCCAAACATTCTCCATTTTGTCCATTGGTAACAACTAGGCAAAATTCCACATCATCAACTGGTCCTACCGTGCCGAACCCAAGACCTTGTTTAGAATTGAATGTACGATTGTTATTATTCCAAAGTTTTTCAAAATAATGCGATTGTTCTTTTGACCATTGCTTGGGTACCATACCACGCCGTGCAATATTTTGAACACAATGAGAATACCATTCAACGGGCAATTCCATTAATTCGAAGAAAGATCGTTTTCTAGTTTTACATTAGTTTCGTAACTAGAAGATGCAGAGCCACGGTGAAACTTTATTGGTTTTCCACCGAAGACTATGTACTTCTTTGACCGTCAAACCCTCAATTTTATGAGTATAAATTGGGGTAAGGGCCATAGATTGTACATATCGATTGATTCGATCGTAAATTGAACTATGTTCACGCTTTATTCATCTTCTAAACTGATTTGGAACTGGGGTCTTCTTTGGTTGATTGTCATTGCATCTTTCTTAATTTTTTCATCTTCAGAACTGTCTTCTAAATCAATGTTGATAACCGGATTCTTTGATTCAACAACCCTATCGTTCCTTTCTTGACCTCGTCCCCGGCCTCGACCTCGGATGCGAGTTCTGGAGAAACTCTCACCCTCTCGTTGTAGAGGGGTGATACGAGATTGTTGAATCGGCGCCGAAAAATCTTGTCTTTGTGTGCTTTCGGACTTTCCGTTCTATTTGCAACAACATCTCGAGATAAAACAGATCCTTTTCGGAGGAGTGTAGTAAGCGACATCTTCATGAATACCTATTTCATGAATAGAAAACGACTCGTAAATCTCCTTTTATACAATATTCTTATCCTTCCCGACGATCTTTATACATTGATGTAGTGATGAGGGAACCAATCTGTTTTCGTGAATCCAAGGTCGGCCCGAAGAGCATTAAATGATGTTTCAGAGTCAATGATATGGAATTTTGCAGTTGTTGTCAATTCACTGATTCTCAACAGTAGAGTTATCGATCCCAAAGCTCTTTCTCCTTTCTGGTTAAAACCCCTTAACATCATTCTATCAGCGGTCAACTGTCTTGCATCAATATCCAAGTATGCTAGTGTTCTCAGGTTCATTATATTAATGGATGCTCCCGGATCCACTAACACTCTAGATAGCATAAAGCATTACCAATGTTGATGTAAATATACGACGGGCGATTATGATCGACGAGTGCCAAGCAATAAATCATCATCTCGTAAAAGTTATCTTTGTCCGTTCCCTCAATGTACAAACCTCATTCAAGGAATCACCAGCGAGCTGAGCCAAACAGATGTCTGGATCAAGCAAAGCTTTCACCAGAGCTTCTCTCATCTCCTTTGATAAGATCAGAGCATCGTATATACTCAACTTCGCTGGTAACTTCCTAAGATGTGCTAATACATTATAATCCACTTTATTGTTTGGCTTTTCATTTTCTTTTTGAACAAGCACTTCATCAATTGGTGGAGCCGGATCGTCTATTTGCTTTCCTTTATCCTTCGGACCCACTCTCGGGGGTAATATCTTTCCACTTCTCAAATTTATTTCTGTTATCTCTTCCGAGTCTGGAATTAATTCAGAAGTTGTAACCTCGGGAATTGAAGTAGCTGACTCTTTCAAGACCTCTTCTGAATCAGAAAATTCTAGCTCTATTGCAATCGGCGATCCTCGAAACTCTAGAATAAATGTTTCATCTTCCATACAACAATTGTCATTATCTATATCTCTTCTCGGATCATCATTGCACATATCGGTGTTACGTACGATTTGAGAATTGTTATTATGATTGAAATTAATATCGGAATTAGGTTGGTTATCGTCAACCACATCACCAACGAAACGACCAAAACGTAGCCGAAATCAAATTCCATAGTATTACGTGCTCTCGGTGGAGCGAAGAAGAAATCATACAAAGTCGACGGTTTGAGAGATTTCTCTCCCAAATCCGTAACAACTAATCTCGGACCAACAACTCTCATCTTCTCGAGCTGACTTTTCAATCTTATCTTCCATAACTCGCTTCATTCTTCTCTTGAGATTTATCTTCTCGCTCCAACCAATAACACCGGTTCAACAGGCTTTGGATCTTGAATTACAGCTTGTGTTGAAGCATTCTGGAACTGATTCAATATTTTCTTTGAAGATTTAGTCCATACTGTACTCCACCCATCATCGGTTGTATATGGATCAATTGGAACAATAGGATCGACCGAGATTGTATTGATTGAACCTTTTCGGGTTCTCTCATATACTCTTTCGGGATCGTTATGTTCCCTTTCATGAGATTATTTTCCAACCAATTCTTGAAAACAAAGCAATTCTCTATAGTATGTCCGATCATTCTGTGATATGGGCAATATAGCGGATGATCCTTCTTATCAACCTCTTCAGGTTTCTTAGGTTCGAGCAGTTTGAATTCCGCTTTCTTAACCAAATTCCGAAACATCTTGCCAACTGCTTCATCTTTGAAGGAATATACCCTACTTAATCGTTCTGCTAAAGACAAAGTTGGTCTCTCGTTCATCGGAGGAGGTCCTCGTCGTGAAGACTGCGAATTATACTCGTCGAAGAGATTGATGATTCTGTCGAGGTTGTTCTGCATTTATCTGTATCGGTTGTTTGCCTTTATCAATAGTTGCGACAGTCACAGATTTCTTCTCAAAAGCTTTCATTGGTTTCTGTTTCTCGGTCTTTTCAATAAAACCAAGTTGTTTTGCTTCTTCTTGTAGACTTGCAGCTTTACTGAGCAATTTCTCAAATGTCTTGATCGTAAAACCTTTAAGGAGGAATGCTACCGGTCCATGAATACTCTTCAATAAATTTCAATTGCGTGTTGTTCTTGGAGTCGAGGTTCGCACTTCATGCTCGGATTCCTCCATCGCGGATCGTATTTCACCAATGTTTCGTCCGGTTTTTGTTTCTCAACCACAAGATCACCAACGGTGATATGGTGTTGAGCTCCAGCAAACCGTTTAACGAAAAGATTTTCTAATTCTGCGAAAGTCTTGACCGATCCATTCGGTAATTCTGCATACCAATCAAATGCAACACCTGAGAGGCTACTCACAAATTGTCGGAACAATAGTGCATCGTTTCCTCCTCGCATTACAATGAATCGGCTCCGAAAATGCGCGACATGTTGTCGTGGATTTCCTGTTCCGTCAAAAGTTTTAAACGAAGGTGGTACGAAGCCTTTGGGGTATTGAACGGCATCGAATTCTTCAGGATAAGGTCTACCTTTCAGAATTAACGATCCTCCTTTAGATTGTGCCAAGGCTTCTCTCACCTGTTGTTCTATTAAACTCTTGATATCCTTTTCTGGCATGGTAGCTGGAACATAATCTTTCATGGGCTGCTCTTCATTATTATTGGAAGATTCTTTATTATTATCAGGAATCTGAATTATTTCTGGTTGATTTACCTCAGCAGGAACCACTATTGGAGTCTGAGGTTGACTTTGTAAAGTCATAATTGCAGCCATCATTTCTTCCATCTTTCTTTCCAACCGTTCAATTATTTCATCTTTATCTCGAATAACTCCCCGTAATGTTTCAATAACATTCCCTTCACTGATGCATCGGGCTTCTCGTATATTTGAGGATGCTCTGGTTTCGACCATATTTATTTCAAGCAAAATCTTCATCCATATAATCCGTCAAATCTTCCTCATAATTCGATTCTTCTTTCCTTTCCTTAGACAACTGTTGAATATCTTCTCTCAACCTTTCCAGTTTATCTTCAATTAAGTTCACCTTATCCGTTGAATCCACATGGGGTGTCTGACAACTAACCCCTTCGCAGCGACTTCCGAGTACCAATTATCCTCTCGGGACTAGAATCATTCTTCTTGTAATTGACTTTGGGCTTTTCTATAAGTATTGATTCAATAGCCTTAGGTTGCCACACCATTTTCTTTAGCGTTGGTGCTTTAAAATCAAACGGCTTATTAAAAGCACTAACACATCTAGAAGTGGTGTGCTCCCTGATCCGAGAACCGGATACTATAGTAGACAACCCTTTATTGTTCCTCGAGTCTCCTTTCGGAACGGAACTTCCTGTGATCCAATTGAAGGAACTATCCTTGGTCCAAGACGAGATTTTGCGGGTTGAGCGTCCCGTGACTTTCGATGGGTGGTGAAGATATGATCCGTAGAAGTAACTATACGTTTCCCGGACGTAACTTAGCAGAAACACGGGGCCGTAACGTCTCGTTCCTTCGATCGGACTTATGATGTCGATGGCCGGGTTTATCATCCTTTAAGATTTCAACTTGTCTATGCAGGTGGGACAAGCACACCCAATTTTCTTCAGTATCTCAGCAACTGAACAACGCTCTCTCTGAGCCAATCTTTCAAACACGCGACGAATTTCAAAGAAAAGAGCAGGTTTCTTCTTTTTCTCATTCTTACAACGAGGTGATACCAGTAACGCAGCAGCAATTCTTGAAATATCTTCTTCGGCGGGGCAACGGACAAAGGATGAAACCCGCTTCCTCTAAGAAGGGTGAGGTTTCAAGAAGTCCAGTTTCCTCCTCAAAAACTTCCACGAGAACGGTAACTTTAGCGGCTTCCAATCTCTTGATTTTGGCTATTTTCCTGTTTCTGTTTCTCCTCTGTGTTTTAGTCAAAGTTGCAGACCTAGAACTGGACCCAATTTCAAAAACAGAAGGTAGCAAAGTGAAAGCTAAACTTTTTTCAATTACAGGTTCATCAGTCACTAGGACGCCCTTTCCTTTTGCTAATGTTGAAGCAGCAGCAGACGTAAGAACAACCAAGTCATCTGGAGCAGCAGAAACATTCTTGGGGTTGTCAGTGATTCTAGTGACAGACTCCACAGCAACAGCAGGGTTATTCTCAACTAGTACTCGCTTCAGCGGAGGGAATTCGTCAAAAGACCTCAGGTTGAACTCAACAACAGGCTCTACTGACTTATTTGCCACAGACCTCACTACAGCAACCAGAATATTTGCGAACTTGATTTCAACATCGTCAAACCCTTGACCAAACTTGATCATTGTCTTATCAGACAATTGGTTCTTGCTAACAACAATGTCCTTTCCAGTAGCGAAGGAGAAGATCAGTTTCGGGGAAGACATTTCTGCCATTGGAAATAAACATCAAGATTAACTGGGTGCCCTTTTCAGGTCTTATCCGAACAAATTATAGAAAGTTTTAATTGGTTGATTTATTTTAAAATTAAGGCAAAACAAATACAAAAAGTATAGGATCCAATATGAGATTGAAAGACTTATATAAAAGATTAAATTCGCATCGGACTCACTTCGATATACCGCTTCTAACTTACCACACCTATTGGGGGTCCATCCCACCTTAAAGATTTCAAGATTCGGAACCTCTCCGTTTAAGGATGATCAAACAAGTGGCTCCGAATCAAAAGGAGTTGACAATACTCGCTCAAGGAAGAAATGAGCAGAGTACATCAACGGAAGAATGATAGTCTGGCCCACTAGGGATATGAGCACACTATCGATATATGAAGACAAATCCTTATGATCCAAAATGGAAAGAAGAATTAGTCCCCAGCGGAGTCGCCAGAAATTGTCGGCTAATTTTTCCTTATTTATTTTGAAAATAAAATTTTAAAATTTAAATTTAATGTAATATGTAAAGTATTTTATTTTGATTTTGAAAATGGTGATATATTATTTTATTTTGAAAATAACGAGACCAGATAGATCTCATATCAAATAGTTTAAATAGTTGAGCACAATACCACAAGTGACACATCATCCCAAAAGATGAGCGTACCACTTGTTAGTAGGCTTAACTATCTAAACTTAAAAGTTTATGACTCTATTTTGGTCTGCGAGTTTTATAGCCGACAAATTCCCCTGTCTAATGCACAGATTAGGCAGGGTTTAGATTAATCTGGGTTCCTAATTCCCTATAGAGGCAAGCCCCTATAGTTAATTACATCTTAGGCAACCGAAGTCACCTAAGAAAACTCTCGATAAGGATCATGGGCTTCGTTTTCAAGAATATCAACGTTTAGGTTTCCACGATTGCTTGTAGGAGAATCAAAGGGAATGGTTCAATGTGGAACAGTTATTTTCGGAACCCAAAGGTATGAAAAGTAGGAGATGTTGAAGATACTGAAGGAGCTTCAGTGACATCTCAAACTAACCTATGATTGGACTTGACATCTTTGAAAGTGAAGTTATGTTTATATTTCGATCTTGCAAATTATTTAGATGTTTTGGGATTTATATCTGCATGTCATATGTAAATGACCCAAAAATATGAGAGGATTTATGTCGTGTCAAACGACAACCTCGGAATCCTAAACAGTTTAGGACTTATATCGTACGATGTACGATCGTACTGAGTCCTAAAAGATAGTGTGAGGATTTACGTCGTATCAAATGACAACCTCGACGCCCTATAGATGTTATTTAAATCTACAAAAGTCCGATCGAAGATCCTTCATTCGTCCTCTGTCGTCTCGTCTTGAGAAGAGATAAAGATAGGAGAGAAAGGAGAAAATGAAGAAGAAAGAAGAAGAAGGCTTACTTGTGAAAAGGCATGTTACACTTATCTTTGCTAATACTTATTTAAGCATGGTACGTTTCATGGGAGGGTCCCTCTACCTCCACACTCAACCTCTATATAGTGGGTTGTTAAAATTCAAGAATGAAATGTGGCTTTGAAGTTATGTGGCTTTTGAGACATTTGTTGGAAGAGTTGGACATTTTTACATATTCGTTTCACTTCTCTTGTTTTAGGGCCTTCTGTTGCTTCGAGTTTTACCTCTTTACTGAATTGGAGGACTCTTAGACTGCATTTTTCTGGTCGAATCCGTGGCTTTTGAGTTGAATGTTTTTGGTTTGTTTGTTTGGGAGAGTTTCTTTTGTTATATGCAACATCAATGCTATACTTTTATCACGTTTTTGCTACTTTAATCACAAGATCTGGATTTGAGTATCTAATGTATGCACAGGCTTGTTTAATTGTTTAATCATAAGCAAGCAGATCAATTATAGACGAGGCACGGTATTAATTGATAAGCTAAGAGTTTCTATTTCGTTTATTATAAACTAAGAGTTTCTATTTCTTTTATTATGTTCGGTGACGTGTTAAATCATCATTATTGAACATTTGTAACGGTATTGAAGCTATGACACATAGATATGAATAAGTAGGAATTGAGTGCTATGCATGTAAATGCTCCAAAATGAGACTATTCTTTGAATAAACTAGAATGCACTATTTCTACAAGCATTTGCAGCCTTATTTTGAGGCTTATATTGTCAAATTACTCAAAAAAGAATCACCACAATTTTAGTCAACTTTGATGCAAACGAAAATAACATGTTTATGAACTAATATTTATGAGGAAAACATTGGGTGAGGATATCCTCACTAAAAAACTATGGGTAGGATGGGCTTTAAATATTTATATTTGTTTTGTATACAAGAGTTAGTTGATTGTTCAAACATTGCACTCATCTTAAACCAAATCAAAAGATTTTAAAGCCTATCGGCATAAAATTTCTCCACATTTAGGATTGCAATCAATTCATAGTTCTAATAATCTGCTTAAAAAAAGCTGTGTTGAACCTTTCTTGGGTTATGTCGTCCAGGAGAGACCCAAGTGGATGAAAATAAGATCGCTTAATAAACTTAAGACGAAGGTTGGACATGTCATTGTCATGATTATTCTCGTTAAGGTGTTTGAAAGAAGCAAAATGGTGGCAATTACTACAGGAATTGATCAACTCAGTTATTCCGTCTGCATTTTCTTGTCAGCTGCCTCCTTGTATATTCTTCACCATCTTCACAAGCCATAGCAGTAGAGCTGTAACTTCTGCTGGCCTTTTTTTTTGTTCAGTATAAAGTTTACTGTGCATAAACATACTTCAATGTTTTCCTCACCCAATGTTTTCCTCATAAACATACTTCAATTTCAGCGTATATGTCACCTTACATATGCATGATAATGACTTTCTTCTTTTTAAAAGTTAAAATAGTGTTGTGTTGTATAAATATAAAATGCAATACTTTAGTGCTAGATATGCAAATACATATGAATTGGGTTGTTCCAGAAACAGTTGAATTTTTATTTGCTGCATTGGTGTTCAGTTCCTCAATTAGCTGTTTTGGGGGAAGATTGTTCAAGAAGTTAGGATCACAAAGCAACCTGCTCAACTTTTAGCAATGCACCCCCAAACATAAATTGTCCCAAGCATAAATTGTTCTTTTTTGTTATGGAGTTACATATAGCTTTCAGTATATTCTGTAATATCTGCTGTAATCGGTGTGTAACACAGGGTAAATTGGAAATGTTATGTACATGTTATCTATTTCAACAATAAAGAAATATCATTTCTTTCCCGTGGATGTAGGTCAATTTGACTGAACCACGTAAATTGTTGTCTCCTTATGTGCTTAACTGTATTATTTGTTTTATTTCAATTTATATCCATGCTAATATAAGTAAAGGAATTAATAATATTTCTCCTATTCATAGTATGTCTAATAAGAACAAAGAAGTAGCCACTCCTGCAATTTGGGAGAAGGACATAAAAATAATATTCTGCGATCTGTGTGTAACTGAAGTTGAAAGGGGGAATAGAACAAATTCTTTTTTCAGCAAAGAAGGTTGGCAAAACATTGTGACGAAGTTTAGGGAGGTCACAGGCAGGGATTATGAGAGGCTCCAGCTAAAAAATAAGTGAGATCAACTTTAAGAAGGAGTGGAAGCTTTGGAATGATTTAAAAAAATGATCAACTGGCTTGGGATGGGATCCGGTAAAGCGAACAATTGCTGCTTCAGAAGCATGGTGGATTGAAAGACTTGCGGTAAGATTTGTTTGAATTAATTTTTTTATGTTAAGATTTTTTTTTTTAATTTCTAAATAAATTTCATTATCTTTCACAGATTTATCCTGCGGCAAAGAAGTTTAAATTGGTTGGGATAGAGCCGGAATTGGAGGAAAAGCTCGATAAGATGTTTGGTGGTGTGGTAGCTACAGGGAAATATTCAGCTGCCCCTAGCCAAACAATCTTTGAAACAACTCCTGAACATGTGGACGTTGAATTATCAAACGATTCAGCAGAGTTCCGCATGTACGACCAACCTGAGATCCAATCTACTAACCGTGAAAAGCGCTCCACGAACGGAAAGAAGAGAAAGAGTTATGTTGCATCAATGAGAGAGCAGCTCTCATACCTAGTGGAGTCAACTAATGATGCCCCGCACAGAGTGCAGAAAACCGACGTCCATGAGGTCATTAGGATTCTTGAGGATGACCCAGAGTTTAGAGGAGATCGTGATCTTTTCTTCTTTGCTGTGGACCTCTTCCGTGATTCACTTCATAGAGACTTCTTCATTGCACTAAGCAAAGATCTACGAGTAGAATACATTCGTTATTATTATGATCATCGAAACATGTGATTTTCATTTTATTGCATCTATGAGTACTGCTGCTTGTAATGTTCTTGTTTGGACTACTTATATTTCATTGAACTAATTTATTAGATTAATTTCATCTAAAGTTTAAGTTCATTTCTTTTCCAAATATAGTTCATTCATGTGATTGTTTTATTAACTCCATTTATGATTTATATTTTCCAAATATAGTTTATATCGTCATGGACCCGAAGAATGTCCGACGCCGAAGGCGAAATGCAGCAGTAAATATACTAGTGCAGTACTACAATACGTATGTCGATCGTGAGCCCTGTTACACGTCATCTCAGATTGGTGACAAATGGATGGCAGAAATGATTTCAGGACACCCAACGAGATTTCGGAACATCTTCCGAATGTCCAATGAGGTATTCAGTGATCTTTTAATAGAGCTAACAACATCTCATGAACTTCACGGGTCCTCCAGGACAACATGTCGTGAAGTTTTTGGGATAACACTCTACATACTAGCACAGAACGAGTCAATGCGGGGAGCCATGGAATGCTTCCAGCACTCGTCAGAAACCGTAATCAGATATTTCTCAGTTGGTCTGAGTTCTCTTGTCAGGCTAGCATAAGCCATAATAAAACCAAACGATCCAACTTTTGCAAGGACGCTAGTAGAAATTCAAAATGATGACCGATATATGTTATATTTCAAGGTACACCACTATACTACAACTACATATTAATTGATTACATATTGAAATGATTTAAATTAATTTTTAAAGGATTGCATCGGCGCAATCGATGGAACACACGTTCATGCTATAGTGCCGGACAACGAGAATGTTGCATTTATCGGCCGTTCTGGGAGAACAACTCAGAATATCATGGTGGTTTGTGATTTCAACATGTGTTTCACATTTGCATTGGCTGGATGGGAGGGCAGCACACATGATAGTAGAGTATTTAAAACTGCAATGAGAAATCCGGAGTACAATTTTCCTCACCCATCGCAAGGTGAGCTCCTTCATAATATCAGAAGTCGATATTTACTTTATACGCTTAGCTATGTTTGTTAATATTACAGGAAAGTATTATTTGGTGGATGCTGGCTACCCACTGCAGAGGGGTTACCTTAAACCGTATCCTAACACAAGGTACCATATTTCAGATTTCGAAAGAGCCAGTAATCACACAAGAACTAGAGAAGAGGTGTTCAATAAAAGACATTCACCCTTGCGAGGCGTAATTGAGAGAACATTTGGAGTTTGAAAGAAAAAATGGGTCATACTTCGAGATATGCCACCTTATATGTTTCTCAAACAGGTGCAAATATTGTTAGCAACTATGGCTTTACATAATTATATTAGGCGACATCCAACTCAAGCTGATGTAGATTTCGAGCGTGTCGAGCTAAATGATGAGGTAGTTCCAGTTGAAGGTTACAATGACCACATTGGCTAATCTCTGGCACGGGAGGAGAACAACAGTGCAACAATTTGCACGAAACATGGGGAGGGTGCAAACGAAATGGCAGCCCTTCGAGAAGAGATTACTCGCTCATTAGTTGAAGAGTGATTTTGTTGAGCGAGTCTGATGTTTGTATTTTACACTCTCGTCGAGCACTTTCCTTCACATGAATTGATCTGTAAGATTAATGTTTGTCTTCTGTCTAGCTTGATTATTATCATTTTCTTTGAGCATTTGAAACTCAAATTAATTCAGTTGTATATATGTTTGCATTTCAGGTAGACATGAGCTCGAGCACGTCGACTACCTCTCGCCGAGTGCTATGTCACCGTGGGTTTCAGACATCTCTTCTGGCATCACGACAGCCGCATAGCTTTCGCCGAAAGTTTTATGCCTGTCCTTGGAACATTCCAGAGCAGTGCGGTTTCTTCCGATGGCAGATAGGCTTACTGGATTCTCGTGAGTCCGATGCTAGGGAGTGGACGGCTCGACAGAAGACGGTGTGACAAGGGAGCTACAACAACTCAAAACTAAAGTGAACATTATTATATTGTTGGTTGTTGTTGTAATAGTACTACAGTTTTTTTTCACTATACTGATACTAGCACATGCTTGAGAGGACTCTATCTTCACCTGTAGAACTTTATAACTTTTTTTGAGATATGTACTCGTGATCTTGATGTTTTGTCTTTTCAAATCTTGTGCAAATGGATGATTTAAAACTCAATAATTTTTAATGCTCTTACGATATATAGATATATATGAATATGTAAATACAAACATACATTTATATATATAAAAAATTTTAATACTTTTAAAATATATAAAAATATAAAAATAAGAAGATATTTTTAAATCTAATATCTAACTTTGATATTTATGTATATGCATGAAAAAGATACTAACTCAATAATTTTTAAAAATACTAACAGTATATTTAACAACAAATGAAAGATGTATTTTATTTTCAAAAGCTTATAAATATTTAATTTTATTAATCTTAACAATATATTTAACAACAAATGACGCTTAAGTTTTTAACAAACAAATTCATATTTATTACTTTGTATATTTAAAACATAAATTTTTTTTAAAAAATTTCATTTGCAAATTCTTTTTATATTATATTAATAAATGAAAAATTTTAAACAGTTTTAATAATAGGGACAGTCTGATCATTTTCTGCCCCGTAGTTATTTTCCCACAGCTGCAACCAAACAGAAAGACAGCTTCCCCACAGCTGCTTCCCCGTAGTTATGTGGCGCTTACATTTTTCTTAAAAATTTCAAGGTATTTATGTAAATTTTTCTAAATATTTTTTTTATATTTTTTCTAAACTATAAATGAAATAATTTGGCGGGAACTCATCACCGAAAAACCAATGCGGATTTTCTGCTCGCGCTTCAGTATATCGGCAGCTCAATAGAAGAGAAGCCCTAAAAGATGCCGCAACCCAAAATCAGCTCTTTCTTTCAACCCTCCCAACGGCCACTACCGTCTCAGAAGGAGATAGAGCATTTGGATCTTCTCTCTGGAGTGCTGGATCCAAATCCCCCGGTAGAATTAGGTTTAGAGGGCCACACTTTACATCCCAAGAGGTACTAAGCTTATGATTCATGTTTAATCAGTATGTAATCTCCATTCTCGCAATAATGTTATTTGAAGATTTTTGTCTGGTTTTTCCTGATAATGATATGTAATGGCTTTCTTCCGATCAGTGATTCTGGCGAGTTTCCGGCATCAAAACGTTACTTTGAGCACGAAAAGAATGGCATATCGTCAAATCGCAGTAGAAATTTCAGTAAGAAGAGAAGATATGAACAGTTTCATTTGGACTTGGGACAATCGGATTTCATGCTTTGTGCTTGCTCTTTATGTGGACTGATGTATGCTCGTGGAGTGGAAGAGGACGAGCAGGTTCACCGCAGGTTCCATCAGGACTACGAGAGGGGAATTCGGTTCAAGGTCTCTGTTTTATTTGAAATTCTTCATATTTGGCAGGCCTTCGTTGAGTATTGTGCATTTAATTTCGATTTTTTTGCAGGGCTGGCATAATGAGAGAGTTGTAGATGGTCCTCGGATTAATGGGGATCGCATTTTACTGATCTTGGATACTGATTCGTCCGCTCAAAAACGCTTGGTATTGATCTATTTCCTTTTAGTTCTTTTTTGGGAAAATATTAGTCCATTACATATTATATTATGCTGTCCTTATAGTTATAGGATGAGTAGAACAAATTGCCGAATTATTTAAAAAAAAATTCACAATTTTAATATGTTTGTAGTTGAGGCCTTCGTTCTGCATCAAAAAGTTATCTTTTTGAGCACTATTTATGCAAGCAACTGTTATTTTTTAGGGATAACTGCATACAGAACACCTGGAACTTTGATATTAACAAATTAACCTCATGTGTGGTTTTTTTGAACTATAGAATTGATGCATTTACTCATGCCACGATCAAACTATTGAGAATTTGATAAAAACTGAAAAATATGGGTTGGGGTTTTACCATGATTTTTTATATTTGAGTGACATTTTGAAAAATGGATGAAAGAGGGTGGTTGATTTTTAAATAGCAAGTTTCAGGTGGTCTGTATGTAATTGCCTCTTTTTATTATTATATTATTGGGTCATTTACATACATACTGCCCAATTCCTATGTATTTACCTATCTAAGAACTAAACTTACTGTTTACATATCTTCTTATGACTTGAAAAATGCCATCTTTTTAACTTTAGAAATGCAAATACACCTTTTCATGCATAGGGAATGTGGTATACATGTAAAAATTGAAGTTTAGGTGTTAGATATGTAAATACATACGAACTAAGTGGGGTGTATGTAGATCTTCCTTTATTTTGTTTTTCAAGTAATGAATGCCAATATTTGAACTTTCATCACAATGCTTTTGCTGGCAGGTTCAAAAGGTGGTTAAGGCGACAAAGAAGGAACTTGGGTTTGTTGATGATAATATCCCCCATGCGCTTTGTAAGGTAAACTATTTTGGTCTACAACAAGGTTGGAAATTTGCATAACATAACTGTTTCATTCAAAAGGGAACATTTTGTAATTAGGAAATTATTGGAATTTACTTCTCCTGCTTGTAACAAGTAATTTTCCTTTACTTCAGGTTTATCTCTTTATTTCTGCTCATAGAGTTGTTGGATGGCTTGTTGCTGAACCCATAAGAACAGCCCGTAGAGTTATCCCAACATCTTTCTCAGACAATAAAAGAGCAGAAATCTCTACTATTGACAAAATGGACCTTACTGATTCAAAGAAATCAACGGAAGTCACTCTTCAGTTTGGAGATTTCAGATTCTGCAGAGAACCTGCAAAGAATTCTTGCTCCGCAACCAGCACCAAATTGAACAAATGGGACGGTGGTGCTATAATCTCTGAGGAGAATGCTGTTTCGGCCAAGTGCGGCATTATGGCCATTTGGGTGGTGCCATCCAGTAGAAGGAAGAGAATCGCCACTCAGTTATTGGATGCTGTTAGGTAAAGTTGTAAGGATTTTATTTATATGCTTCACTGTTTCTATAGTTGTTAAGTAAGTTAATTTTTCTCATTGTTTCCAAAATTTGGTTTTTTTTAGGAAGAGTTTCTGCGCAGGAGAAGTTTTGGAGATCTCAGAGTGCGCATTCTCTCCACCTACCTCAGCAGGGTTGGCTTTTGCTTCCAGTTATACAAACAGCAGATCATTCCTTGTTTACAGAGCAGATGATGTTTGAATTCCAGAACAAAATTGGTACTTTCTTATGAATGACACATTTACCATAATTATTTCATGAATTCACCATGAATTGATATTCCATAGCTTTGGGGAACATACTGTTGGGGCATTCCTTGCTTTTAATTATGTGTAGAGATGCTGTGATATTGTTCAACTCTTTTTTGGTTTTACAGCCCAGAAATTTAGTTGGATTTTATTTTGTGTTTTTTTTTTCTTAATTCATTATAAATAAGCTCTAGTCAATCCTATATTCTTTTATCATTTTCTCTCATACGCCGTTGATCATAAGGCACCCATTTTTTTGAAGAAATGTTCATAACTTTTCTAAGGAACTGTAGCGGTTGTCATTTTTATGTTTACTTTGAAACATGGTCATTTTGGAAGCAAAAAAATTATTAAAAAGATATTGAAATTCATCTTAAAAATCAATCTGATGGTTGAAAATGTGAAGAAAAACCTGTCACCAAAGAAAATTTTAAAGACCATGGGAAGCCATGACAAAGAATGGTAGTTGTGTTTGTTTAAAAACAAAGAAAAATGGCCTTGCCGATATTGTTTTGTTCTGGAATTAAGGTTGTCTTAGACTGAAAAAGATCATAAGAATTTGTTTAACTTGGAAATAAAGAACAACCCAGTCTTGATTCAATGCCATTGGATAATTAACAATTTTATCTTGCGATTGATGTATATTAGAATAATGGAACAATAATTATTCTTGTTTATAGTATGTATAATAAATCAGCATAAATTGAAACTAATCTGTTCATCACATTCCATTTCTAGCGGTTGAATACACTATCAAGATTATCCTATAATTTAACATGCACATGCAAATCTTCATGCAAGTTAGAGGTTAGATGTTTAATACAACTATATGTATAACACTCAGATTCTTCTCAGCCCTACTTTTTCTCTTAAGAAAACTATGCCGTCCCGTGGCCTAAGAAAAGCATTAAGAGTTGACATGATCTGTTGGTATAAAATAGTCTTGATGAGGTTATTAAGCTCTCACTCTCTTCATCAAGACATCATTGAGCTATCTGTTGGGCATTGTAATATTTCATCTTCTTTTAATTCTCATCTTCATTCATTTCATCCTCCACTTTTGTGTATTGCTGCGCTTCTTTGAGCATGCATTGTATTATTTCCTTAACCTCTCATAGAGTAGTAAAGTAATCACAAAAAATGACTACTATTGGGCATAGGTTTTTTCATATTTGTATTAGCAAAGATACCATTGATCCTTTTTAACTTGAGGTTGAAGTTTTTGTGTTGGGAGTACATTGAAGGATGACACACTCTTTTGCTTGTTGAGGTGTGTGGTGACTATTGGTGATGCTCATGAAAGATTTGGAGGGGATTAGAGTTATGCCAATGGCATTTTCTTGGTTTAACCAAGTGGTGGAGTATGGATATGAATTATTTGTTGAGATAGAGGGCATGCATAGTGCAGGGAAGGTTATAGCCAAGAGGTATTAAAGGAGCAAAAAGAGGGCAGACTCCATCTCAAGCAGGAATCTCGAGGTTCGGGTTATTTTTTATCTTTATCTATTTATTTATTTTGAATATTTAAAAGTGAGAATCATGTGTGTGTGCGCACTTGCGTGCAATAAAGATTAAAATAAATTTGAAAAAGAAAATGAAACTGGAGAAAATAAATTAAAGGCTAATTGTTTTCTAATATTAAGATTAACATATAATAAGTTAGCAATAATCTCTTATATATTTGATTATAGATTTTCATTGGAGATAGGTTGTGAGAATAATTGGCATGAGAGTCATCAATGGTTGAGGTGAGTGCTCATGCTCTTGCGTTGTAGTAATATTTTGTTTATTCTCGACTAAATATACTTTTTGTTATTGTTACTAGCTATATTTATATCACTGCATACCCATGATTTATGGTTCTATTGAATTTTTGTTATATTGTAGAAATGTTATATATTGAAATTATCATAGATATTGAATATTGTACAATTATATTGATTGTTATACGAATAAGATTGAAATAATCATTGTTAGATAATGATTTTTATAATTTTATTGTATGTGCATACTTGACTATGATAAAATTTACTTTTTTATGGTACTAACGGGGGAACATTAAGTACTCGTGCATATAAATGAAAAATAATATTGATATTGATGTACATTCATTGATACAAATTTAGATAGTGTTCATGTAACAACTGTATACATGTTAAAAATATATTGATATGTAAGTGGTACAGTATGACATAGTGAATATTTAAATTATATTGAACGATCATATTAAATCATACAAATATTCAAATGCTCTTAAATTGATTTACATAAAATTTAACTAACATGCATATTATTTTATTTTCTTTTTATTTGTTATTTTAGTTTTGAAGTACTAGTATTCATTGGTTATGGTTAGCCCATAATTGTTTTAAAATATACTTCAGGTTTAACCCTAATTAAAAGACTATCAACAGAAGATAAAATATTTATAGCAAACGTGAAATATCAAAAGTGTGATAAATTTAACTGTATTGTTTTAAATTACTTTCTTTAGCGACTCTTCCATTTACTAAATGTTAGTTATAAAAAATAATATAAAATAATATATTTCAACTCTTTTAACGCCTGTACACGTCTTCATTAACTCCAAGCTCCGGACGGAGTCGAGACAGATGCCTTCAACTCTTCAGTTTGTATTATTTATATACAAAGACCCCCAATCTAACTATTTATCGAGAAGCTCAACAACTACAAGCATAGTTTTAGATTTCAACTCCATGTTGCAAATGTAAGGCAAAATTAGTGAAGTTCATCCATGAAGTATAAACATTCATTGAAATTTAGCTGGTAGATATGTAAATTCATTAGAATAGAGTGGCATGTATGTCAAATCTTCCTATTCTTTAATGCAAACATTTTCTTCCCATGGGAAGCATTATATTTATCTTTATAACAATAATCTATGCAGCTATTTGATTTAAGGACAACATAAATTACAAATTTAAGTAATATAAAAATAGTATAATATAATCATGTTCCTCGCTCTTGTATTACTCTAGATGTTTAAAGTTGTATTTTTTGCTAATTTATTTATTTATTAATTGTGTATAGAGCTGTTAAAACGGTTTGTTCGCGAAAAATTCATATTCAGCTCGTTAAGAAGCTTGTGTTCAATTCGTTCATAAAATTAACGAGTTAAATACAAACACTTTTGTTGTGCTCGATATATAAACAAGTCGAATACAAACAAAAATTTGTTCGTTCGTATACGATTTAAAACCCAACTCATCAATTATATATATATATATATATATATATATATATATATATATATATATATATAGGTAATAAAGATTTATAATCAATTAAAATTATATTTAAATGATATTTTAATATAAACAATAAGATTTAAATGTTATCCCAAATATTCTATGGTTGCATGATTATAATTATCAAATCTATTCTTGCTTGAAGAATAACTTATGTTCGGCTTGCTAAACAAATGAACCAAACACAAACACATTTTTTTTGTTCAAAATATAAACAAGTCAAGCACAAACATTGATATTTTTAAAGTGTCGAACACAAACAGTCGTATTTTTTAACTAGCAAAACATGAGCTGAGCCCGAACTCTCTCATGTTCAGCTCATTTACGCCCCTAATTGTGTGCCTAGTTTTTTTTTTTTTTTCAAAAGTAAATTAATTAATGCAGAAATAAAAAATTATATATAATTAAAAAAAAGACTTTGTACAACCATATTATATATATGATAATAAATAAGAGCATTCAACACACATGTTAACATAAAACTAGCAATAAATTTTCATTAAAAACACAATACAAAACACAAGTTAACAACATTATTTTTATATAAAAAAAAAGACCAAATATCTAAATTATAAATTACATCAAATTAAGCATAAAGATTATTATATTAATTTTAAAATTAGTGCTATATTTTTTAAAAAAAATTGCACTAATCTCAAAGTAAACCTAATAATATATCTTATACCCCCAACTAAAAATCACTATTTCCCCCTCTTCAGCCCTTGGTTTTATTATGCTCAGGCCTATGGGTGAACTCAAAATCCACATGCACAAAGGCCCTCTCAACTTCAGGCAACAGCTCCAGTTTCTCCTGAAGTGTCTCACCAATATCATGAGCTCGACTCAACAGCATATTCCCGGGCAGCACAATGTCAACCTCGACGAAATAATTCGATCCGAATGTGTAGGCTCGGACCGTGTCGATGTGCTTGATTTCTTCGTGATGGTTCCAGATGAGATACGTCAACTTCGCCAAGAAATCCGGGGGTGCTGTTCTGCCCACCAATGACCACACATTCTCCAGCACAGTTTTTGCCCAGATGCTTATTGTATACAGTGCTATCTGCAGGAGAAGGTAGAAATCAATTAGGCAAATTTACAAATATACCTCTCAATTTGTATGTATTTACATATTTAATCCCCTAAGCTTCAATTTATATATATATATAGTCATCTTATCTGTGCTATGCTGATAAGTGCAAATATTAAACTTTGGGTGTTAGATGTGTAAATACATAAAAACTTTGTTGCATGTATATAAATTTCCCAATAAACAATTATATCTATCACAATAGTTCATTAAACAAACTTAACAATACTATTATCAAACAATCAGCCAATTTTCTCACAGAACATGCAGAATTAGGACTAAGAACACAGCAAAAGAGTTAAAATAAGGTTAATCATGAACAAAAATAAAATTTGAACCAAAAAAGGGGCATTTACATACATACCACTCAATTCCTATGCATTTACAAATCTAATACCTAAAACTTTGCTCTTTTTTACATTTATACCACCCAAATCTTTCATATTAAAGTGCACATTCATGCATGGCTGAGGTTGCATATATGTGGCAATTGAAACTTAGGTGTCAGACATGTAAATACAAAAAAACTAAGTGGTATATATGTAAATCTTCTAAGAAAAATGAGAGAAGATTCCTACTTACCAGAATAGCTCCTGCAGGGTCGATCCACCAGTAGACTTTAATAGCTAGAACAGCAGTAGCTAAACCAATGGAGTTAGTGATAACATCAAAGAAATGATCTTGCGCATATGCTCTCACAATTTCGTTTTTGAAGCTGCGGCAATAGATCATTAGCACGAATTTTACAGCTGTTACAGAAGCCATAATTCCAACAATCCAGCCCAACTTTGAACTATCCAGTGAAGGGTGGGACTGCAAAAATAGAAATAATGGCTTTAAGCACAAAAATTTAGATTTTTATAACATAACCAAGCCAGCAAATGATTACATGCTTAACACCTAAACTTTCATATTTACATACATAACATTCGAATCTTTCAGATCACAAAAAAAATATAACTATCATTAACTTTTTAAAAGTGAAATACACAATTTCAGGCATAGATTTTTATTACCCGAGTGTAATAAATGTAAATGTCAAACTTTAGTGTTACATATGTAAATGAATAAAACATGTGTGTTATGTATGTAAACTTCCCAATAAGTTTTAGCATCATGATTTTCAAAGTGTCTTAAGATAGGAGAGCGTAAGCGAGCTAAGTTGACTCGTGAGCTAAAGTGGGGCTTGGTTTGATAAATGGCTAGTTAACTAACCTTGATAAGTTAACAAGTCAAAGTTTTGAGCTAGACCTGATTTCACTCATTAGTTTGAATATATTAAAGTTCAAGAGTTTAAATATAAATTATTAAATATATTTAAAAGTTATAATTAATTAATATCAATTGTTTTTGTTGTTAAATTTCTCTTCTAATAACTCATTCTTTTTGTCAATTTATTATAGCAAGCGTTTGAATCAAAATCATCTCTTCTCGTTAATAATAAACAAGGCAGTCCATGAGTTGGCTCAAACTATAAAACGACCAAGCTTGAGCTTGAACACGATTAATTAATCAAGCTCGAGGTCGAGGTCGAGCTCGAGTTGGACGTAGTTCAAACTCGGTTTGACTCATTTACGCATCTTAAGATGTCACGATAATAAGATTATAAGTTGTTGCATGATCTTTGAATAATTTTCCATCAATTTATCATCCCAAATAATTTTGCCATAATATGTGTTTATCTTCACAAAATAAAACTTTCAATTAAACACAAATTAACTCGTCAAACAAAATTATACCGATGCAAGAAGTCGCTGACCAGATTCCAATAGTACTTGGAAACCAAGGGTAGCCATCACTGAGGCAAAAACTACAATTCCCTGCAACATAAAATTTAAAAAAAAAAACCAAATCAAAGTAGTATCATTTTTACATAAATACTTCAAGATATTACAAACAAAAACTAAGAAAAACATCATAGCAACAAAATGTAATTCTATTACGATTATATTAAAAGAAAATTGCTTAAGAATCATAAAGAGATAACTTACTACAGGTTGCATTCGCTTTTTGCCAATTGGGTATCTGTACTGGTTAGGCTTTTTCATGGCGTTTGATGTGAACCATAAAATCAATCCAGAGAGGAGATCCAGCAAGGAATCTAGAGAAGAAGCAATCACAGACAGAGATCTGCTCGAAATCGATGCATAGACTTTGGCGATAAAAAGAAGCAGATTAGCCATGTTCGATATATTGATTGCCATTCTCTCGTGTCGGGCCAGCTCTGCGAGCTCATCCTACAAAGCCAAATAAAACAATTTTGTTATGTCTACTACTACTTTAAAGACCTTTAACACAGATCTTTTCTATTTAAGGGTTTGTTTCGGATAATTTTCTAAGTTTCAAACCGCCACCACAATTCAATGCATGGAACTTTTTTTTTTTTTTGCTATTTTCTAATAATTTTTGTAGAAATAAGCTACTTTTTGCAACCAAATCTGTTAAAATGTGATGGTTACTTTGTGACTTCTCGGAGAAAGATAAATAATTACAATTCAAACCGTAGCTTTTAAGAAGTTATTTTTTTCATCACAGTTTTACACCACCTTTACAAAAAAAAATTACAACCATCTCAAATAGACCAAAAGTCATTTTTTAAAAGTTGCTTGATCAACCCTAACTTAGAGATCAAGAAGATTTTATTTGGGGCGGCTTATCACTGCTTTGTTTTTCATATTAGAGTAACAACTCCATTTGGCTATCGCGTTCTTTTTGTTTTTTAGAAATTTTTGTTGTTGGAAGTTTTTTTTCACAATCAAAACTATTAAAGTATGAATAACTGTAAGAAAAAAATTGCTGAATTTAAAAAGAAAGAATGAGAATATTTATAATTCCTATAGCAACATTAAAAAAAAAAGTTTTCTACAAAACAAATTTACAACCGCCACTATAAAAAACTGCAGAAGCCCCAAAAGAATCCTAAATCTCCAGTGAATAAATAGTTTACACAAAATACATGATTTCCCGTGAAAAAGACATATTACATTGAAATATTGAAGGAAAAACCAAGTATCCTGTGAGATATATCGGATTCTCTAAAGTTCAGCACAATCCTTAACATACCTCTGTTGGAGCACCTTCTAAACAACCCAACTCATTAAAGCTTTCCATTTCAGTAAAATCCTTAAGCAGCTTCTCCTGTTTATGATAATATTTTGCAACTCGACTTTTCTTTCCTGGGAATGGAAGGAATGGTGAGTCTTAAATTAATCATATTCAACTGCAAAAGATAATACTTAGCACTGAATAAGCATTTTAAAGGACATTAAAGAGGGTTTCAAGCACGAGAGAAAAATAATACTTGATAAGCATAATAAGAAAATTCACAAAACCTTGAGTTTTTCAGGGTTGAAAACATCAATATGAATTCTTTTGGACGCCTTCACTAATACAACGTACTCAGCTCAAATATTGTTGAGGTCCATTTGGCATCACTTTTGGTTTTGAAAACATATTTGGTTGGCATAAATTTTATATATTTTTATTTTTAAAATTTTTTAAGAGACAAATCAACTTGTTTATAAAAACATTGAAAATACCAAAAAGGATTTAAGAGTGTTTTTAAAAACAAAGGTTTCAATCAAATATGTTTTAATTTAGACAAAACAAAACAAGAATAAAGAATAAAAAACCAAAAAATAAAGGTGATCCCAAACGGCGCCTTGATAGATCATTCTTATCTATGCTAATTTCAGTAATTCCTTCATTTTTTTTCCTCATTTAAAATTGACAGACACAAATCAATTATCAAAGATCTCCAGAAAGAGTTAAGAGTAAAACAAAAGTTATCCTATATATATTATTTTCATTAGTAGAATGCTTCAACTTTTCCCTCGTGATTTTAAAAATTGGACCAGATCAATGACTCTGAGTGGTTCAACCATGAAATGGTCCTCCAGTTGGTTTGGTCTAAAGCCCAAAATCACTCATGTAAAAAAACGATCAGAACTACTAGTTAAACCGATTGATGAACAAGACAAATTTTTTAAAGAACTGTGTTTGGATCTAGTATTAATCAATTTTTGGCTCTTTCATGATCAAATGATTACAGATAAAATAATTTGATTGAAATAAAGTAAATAATTAAAATACTGTAAATTTAAATTCATATTTAAAAATTTCAAGATTAAAGTACCTTGAATAAGAATATTGCATGTTAAATTAGAGAAATTATATTAATATTTATTACATCATTCAGTCAAACCCCGATTTAACCCCGGCCGAACCATTGAACTTTAAACATTTCATTCTTTCGGTTCAATGTCCAATCTGCTTTTCAAAACCTTGTTTTCCCTTTCAATCAAATAGAGAGTTTCCTCCGACAATAACAGTTTTCTGCTTGAAAATGAGCCACTTAATTTAGAAAAAAAATTTTCTTGTTAAAAAATCAAGGAGAGACAAACTTAGTTCATTTCCCATCCAAGCAACCAACGTATGGCTCTCTAAGACCTCACTGTCACATTCAAGATTTAGCTCTTTAGCCAATTTAGGAAGACTCTAAAAAGGTAAGCTATGTTTTACACGAAAATACTTCTCCTGCCACGCCAAGCGGATGCAAAAAAGACCAAATCATCATTTTCTTATGTCTTTTGTCGTCAAATCTAAAAAGAAAAGAAAAAAATAAATAAATAAAAAGTTCGTCCCAAAATCTTCTAATGATATTTCACCAAACTATAAATCATCTGATTTTAATTGATGAACAGTACAAGAATAGTGAAAACATTTGCCATATAATTTATAACAAATTAGTGAAATATTATGATATTTATATGTAATCGCCATGAAATTATCATAGACGACAAAACGAAAATTCTCCTAATAATCATATACTTTCATAGATAAGATAAAGATTCATGAAAATATTTGCCAATTATTAAAAATCATAACAATACATCAGAACACAATTTATTATTCTGAGTTTCACAGTTCAAACCACGTCTTATTTTATTCAAATCAAAGAAGAACAAGACACACTAACATATCAATCTTTTCAGCCCGTCATAATCGTAATTGCGTCAATATCCTCACAAATTTTTTTTCCTAGAAGTAGAACGTAAGAAACCCAACCGCACGGTCTGCACAATAACACAAACTTCGCTTCCAGAACAAAAATGGTTACCGATCGGTAAAGAACAATAAAAAATCAAAGCAAAGAAAAGAAGTATTCTGAAAAATGACAGTATATATATAAATCTAAAAAGTGTTTTCAAGCAGAAATACAGCATTCATACCCATAGAAGCACTGAATACCCTAGAAACTAAAGTCTGATCTCCCCGGCCGCTCGCCCCATCCGGCAACTGATAATTGCTCACGTTAATCCGCCACGAAGTCCCCGATGAACCAGCGTCCCCATTTTCTCCGGCCATCGCCGGAGCCATAATCTCCGTTATCTCTCCGCCGCGCTCTCCGCCGAGAGAATCCATCACTCGCCCCGTTCGTCGAACCCGCTTTCTTTCTAGGGAAGAGAAACGTCCTGGAACGACTTAACTGTGACGTGGCATTGTGTACACCGTCGATTCATCGAAGCTTGGGATGCACTTGCATTTACGCCGTCCGATTCGATGCTCCTAACGCGACAAAATTTAAAAAGGAAAAAAGGTTGAGAAGAAAATAAATAAATAGTTATTCAGAAGGCTTTGCCGTGGTCGACGTATGTACGATCGCCACGTGTAAATTCATGGGATTATCATGGTAGTGAACATACACTTGTTGTGACTATTGTTGTACCAAAATAAAAATATTATCTTTGGATTCTATTTTTTTCGGTGGATTGCACTTGTTCTTCAGATTATAGATAATATTAATATTATGTGTAAATGTAAATTTATATATTCTAGAAAATTTGAAGCGTTAGTGTAGTGGATTATTGTTTTAATATTGTACGAAAATTCAGCACACACACAGATGAAAAAAAAGGGTGACGACTCCATAATTTTTTACGTAGAAAACCCGTAAAGAAAAAAGCTATGGGCTCGACCGAGTTGCGAGAATCGCATTATTGATTGATGTTTACTGAAATCCATTGTCCCACAGATGGGAGAGAGTAATTATATGTTTCAAACTACAATGTCGACTGATAGTGTCTGGTTGGTGGTGATTGACGATGATTGGTGGAGGTTCACGGTGACGGAGGTCGACGGTGATGAAGGTCGATGAAAGTCGGTGGTGGTCGACGGAGGTCAGCGGTGGTGCTAACCTGCAGCTTCTCCTTAAGGCCTCAGGCTCTTTCTATACTCCCTATCTTCTCATGTGAGAGTTGGGTTCTATTTATACGGTTTTGTGTGCAATTAATGCGACCATTTTGCTCGGACGGTTCAGATGTCTCCCCTCGATCAGACGACGTTTAAGGGGCATTTGATGGCCTTAACGATGTCAGAATTGAATGATATTGGGCTCGTTGGATTTGTCTTGTCGAGACGCTCGATTCGAGTATGTGTGCGCTAGTGTCGACATCCATTTGACCTTCCAATGTGTCCGAAAAATCTTATAAAATTGGTTTAATGACTTGATCCGGACTTGATTTGACTCGGATTGGACTAATTTTGATATCATTGGGTCCGTTTCATCGAGCCATTCTATGTTTGCTGAAATCGGAGCTTTAGTTGAATTTTTATCGATATTTGAATATTTCTTGCTCAAAAGATTACCTCGAGATTCGTGCCAGATATTAAAATTTTATTAAGAGCGTGTAAATAAAAAAGTTTTATGATTCTAATTCTTATTTATCAAGAAGACCTTTGTCATGATTGTTTCGTTTGGAATGATTCTCGCACTTCATCAACTTCTTTTTGGAAAAGTATTAAGAAAGTTGCTAAAAAAGATAACTTTTTTTTTAATCTTTTTGTTCTAATCTTTTAATGTTAATAATGATGGTCATCTATGTTGATCCTTCATTTTATGGCCATACTTTGAAAGAGCATTTTGATGAAGTTTTATTCATTTGGTTTAGCCTTCCTAATAATATTAATTGGAGTTTATCTCATAACATTAGTGTTCATGTTTTTTTTATATGTGATACGCCACTAATAAATTTTTATCATCCGATGCGAATCTCGATGCACGACACGAATCTAGGTGCAATATTTTCAGTGAAATATTCAAATCTTGATAAAAAGTCACTCAGAGTTTCGATTTCAGCAAAATTATAGTCAAACTGACTTGATGAGATGATCATAATGATATAAAACTAGTCCACTCCGAGTCAAATCAAGCTCATATCAAGTCATTAAATCATTCTTGAAGGATTTTTGGACAAATTTGGAAGGTCAAACAAATATCGACACTAGCATGCTTATAATCGAATCGAGCGCCTCGACAAGACAAATCCAATGAGCCAAATATCACTCAATTCTGACATCGTTAAGTCCATCAAATGCACCATAAATGTCGTTTAATCAAGGGAAACCCTCTGGACCGTCCAATCAAAATAACAACATTAATTGCACCCAAAATATTATAAATAGACCCAACCCTCAAATGAGAAGGGGGGCTAAAGCCTAGAGAGAGCCTCAGGCCTCAAGGATGTGTTGCAGCTTAGAACCACCGCCGACCACCACTGACCTCCGTCGACGACCACAGGCCTTCACCGACCACCGCCGACCACCGTCAACCTTCATTGATCACCATCGACCAGCACCGACCACCGCTATCAACCATCGTCAATTACCACAAACTCAATACTGTCAATCGACACTGTAATATGAAAAATACATCATCATTTATCATATGTGGGACAAGGATTTCTGTAATCATCAATCAAATGTGGATTTTCGCAACTGGGTCAGACCCCGTGATTTTTCCCTTTACGGGTTTTCCACGTAAAACGTTTGGAGTCGTCACTGCTTGTTTTCTTTTTCATCTATGTGTGTGCTGAATTCTCGCACAATGCTGAGACGATAAATCTGTTACTCTACCACAGTGAATTTTCTAGCACGCATCAATATATCTAAGTCAATATTCCTATTAAAGATAGTGCTACTTGTATGCTTGAATAATAACAATGCTTATTCTAATAAAGTTGTTTTATTTTTCTTACATTAGGAAAGAAAGATTTGAAAACTTGTGATATTCTTTACTGTAAGGGGTTACTATTAACATTATATGTGTTTTATGTTTTAATGGCATTGAATCCCACAGCCATCTATTTTTCATATACTAATTTTGTCATTATCTTCTAAATAAATGTGTTTCTAATGACAACTTTATTATTGATCTAAGCAATATATTTTAAGTATTATATCATTATCCCCCAATTCTTATGCATTTACATTTATAACATCCAACTCTTTTACATCATATTTAAAATATTATTATTAAACATTTTAAAATGAAAAATATACCTTCTAATATATAGATAAAATAATATAAATGCAAACATTAAGATATGTTTATTAGATATGTAGGTACATTTGAATTGATGGGTATAGGGCTGTCAAAAAAGCTCGTTGTTCGCGAATAGTTCGTGTTCGGTTCGCCAAGAAGCTCGTGTTCGATTCGTTCGATAAGCAAACGAGACGAACACGAACAATTTTTTTTGTTCGGTTTGTTAAATGAACAAAACACAAATAGTGATGTGCTAGTTCGTGTTCGATTCGTTATTGTTCGAAATATAAAATAATTTAAAATAGTTATATATAAAAAATTTATGATATTTTAAAAATAATTATGCATTATAAAAATTTATCATATTTTAAATAATTAAACTTCTATAAATTATAATATATGATAAATTATTAATAACAATAATAATATTATTGTATTAATTATATTAATATAAATATTATAATATTATAATTAGTATATTATATTTTATATTACAATAAAACCCAAAACAAAACCATAAAAGCCTTATTTGGTTTGTTTCATTTTGAGAAAGTATGGATCAGCTGATGTGTACGAAGTACCTGATTAATTTGCTTAGTTTTGAGGAAGTATGCTATCAAAACTATGACTGTCAAAAAAGCTCGTTGTTTGCGAAGAGTTCGTGTTCGGTTCGCCAGGAAGTTCGTGTTCGATTCGTTCGATAAGCAAACGAGACGAACACGAAAAATTTGTTTTCGTTCAATTTGTTAAATGAACCAAACACGAACAGTGATATGTTCGAACATTTCGAACACGAACACTAGCTCTGTTCGGACGTGTTCGGTTCGTTTACACCCCTATATGTGTATATAAGTAAGGGATAATTATACAGGCAACATATAAAAATATTGTTATTTACAAATCTACCAATCACATGATATTTTTGAACTATTGAACCAATGTATTTATGCGCATCACTAAGAATTTAATAAAAATAAAATAAAAAAAAATTAAGTTGGGGTGAATTTTGAAATTTGAGTGAGAATTTGAAATTGGTATGAAAGAGGGTACTAGATTTGTAAATATCAATGTTTGGGATGCTATAAATAAAAATTAAAAATATCAACAAACTTTATTATTTTAAAAAATTAGTAAAGAGCTAAAATAGTCACCAATTATTCATATTAGTATTATAGAACTTACAGAAGGGTTAAAATATTGGTCTATTTTTTTAAAATTGAGCTCTAATAATCCGCCATAAGGAATATTTAAACTGTAATTTAAAGTGCCTCCAACTATTTTGACACTTTTTTAAACTCAGAGATTTAATGATCTCATAAAAATAATCGAGAACTCTTTCGACACTCTACTCCTTAAAAATAAAATATTTATCTTAAGCTTCATTTGGGGAGGCAGTGAAGTTTCATTCGATTAGAGTAAACATTGACACATGCAAAAATTTTTTGCTTGGTATGGGTAAATTATTGCGTCCGGCGTCCGGACGCCGGACGCAAATTTGCGTCTGGCTTCCAATAACATCACGCGCCCACCCAAAAAGTGTATGGGGTGGGGCTCACTTTTAAATTTTTTTTTTAAAAATTCTCTCATTGGATGCCAGACGTAAATTTGCGTCCAACGTACGGACACAATAATTTCTCCTTGGTATGCGCATAACTAGGGTTGTCAAAACAACTCGTTGTTCGCGAACAACTTGTGTTCAGTTCGTTAAGAAGCTCATGTTTGATTCTTTCGCTAAGTTAACAAATCAAATATGAACAAATTTTTTGTGCTTGATATATTAATGAACTGAACATGAATAAATATTTGTTCGTTTGTGTTCGGCTTATTTTAGCTCGAAATATTACTTATCAAATATACACACACACAAAGATTTATAATAAATTAAATTTATTTATTAAAAAATAGAATAAAAAGTTAAATAATATTTTAATATAAATAATATAATTTAAACTTTCGTTCCAACTTACGTAATATCATACATTAGCATGATAAGAATTGTCAAAACAATTCATTATTCACGAACAGCTCTTACTCGACTCGATAAATAAATGATCCAAACTCGAATATATTTTTTCTGTTTGAAATATAAGCAAATCGCATACAAAAGTGATAGATTTAAAGGAGCTAAACAATTCTTTGGTATTTAGCTAACTTATAAAAAATCATTTGATAATTGTTTTGAAGGGCGGCCTGGACCCCACACAATGCGTTTCCCACTAGTTCGCGGGTATTTACAGCGATGAACAGCTTGTCAGTGGCATTTAGTAATTAAATGGAATCCCTTGGGCAATTACGCGCTCGAATTTCGAAAAGCTGTTCCCCCGAGACAAAGCGAGTTTTTCGTTCCATCTTTCTCCTCCATCACTTTACTCCTCTCTCTCTCTCTCTCTCTCTCTCTCTCTCTCTCTCTCTCTCTCTCCTCATTCTTGCTCAGACTGACAGTCTGCGAGAGGCGAAGCTCGGAGAAGTGACTAATGGGAGAGGGGAAGAGCTCGACGCTCGTCCACATCCTCGTGGTGGTTCTTAGCCTCACGGCCTTCGGCTTCGCCATCGCGGCCGAACGCCGCCGGAGCACTGTGAGCCCCATTTTAACTCTTTTGATCTTCTCTAGTTTTCCACTGTCACATCCATTTGCTTGATCGAGCCTTAGCCCTTTTTTGGCTGAATTTTTCCGCTTATGGCTGTCGTACTGTTGCTGGATGTTATGTTGGCTGTTTTGTCGGTTAATAGTTTGGTGATGATAGACTCGTGGAATGACCTAATAGTCAATCTCTCACAAGTTTTGTTCAATTTATTCTCATCTGTATGTCTGAATCTCGTATGGGATCTCAAAACATTACAGACTAGTTTACAAGGTGATGTGACATAAGAAGATTATGATTATTACGCTCAAATTTAATAGCGTTAAACACTGTTTAATTTCACATACATATATCGAGATCCATAATTTAAAATTTTACACTAGTGTTTTCAGAGTAGTTGAGAATACTAAGTAATAAGATTTTCTTACAGTTTGGGAGCATAATTATAATATTCATTCCACCCGTGAGACAAAGTTGTAGGATCTAATGTTAAGCATACCAATAGTTGTGCTGTTTTTTAATAACATCTTTCTATGTCTGTTGGATTGATAATTGATGATATCCTTCGTAGGATCTTGTGTTACAGCTTATACGGGCTTTCGCTGTTGAGTTAATTGATCTTTGTAGGGGCATGAATTTTATTCTCTGCACCATGAATTAAGCGGTCGTTCTAACTGCAACATAACATTTACCAATGTTTGCTGTTGAAGTTGGCTGCATTTAACACATATTCCTCACTCGTTATTTTTATTCAAATCATTGAAACTTTCAACAAATATTTTGAACCGCTTGTTTTTTTCAGTTCACTTATGTTTTTTATGTCAAACTTTGTATTTACTTTACCCTTAACCATATGACATTCCAAATTAAGCTTAGCATGATGAGTGACTTCTTCAAAGGTCTTGATATTATCTTCGAGGGGCAATAACATACATAGCACTCAAATCTTGGCTATTTTGCTCAACTAACATTCTCCTTTCCAATTTTCAAATCCTCTTTGAAACATCAAAATTCACAAGAATACTCTCTTTTGTGAAGTTCTCAACAATTTGATTATGGTAGTTGCATTTATATGAGCTCAGTAATACGAAAATATTACATGCGTGCTAGGTTTTTACATGTTATATACGTAATTTAACCTATCATTAAAGTATGATTACTATGAAAATGGTCATGTGATTTTGGCAGTGTTCTAATACACTTTAAACTTGTTCATCAATGAATTATGATTGATTGCTTTTAGCTCAACAATTATATTCATTAATTCACTAATGTGTTTTTTCATGCTGCGGCCTCCATACTTTTGTACAATGTCAAAATTTAAGGAGTTGACAATGTATTGAAGCGTTATTGCTTTTCCATTGCTGAGTCTTGAATATTGTCTTTCAAATCACAATGTGTATGCTTACAAATCTATTATTGTTCTTTCCTTGTTCTTAATTTCTTCTATGTTGGATATTATTGCTATTTTTTCGATTAAACATCCTAGAATGAATGTTCTTGAGTAAATTTGATTCTTCAAAGAAATATTAAATTTTATGATGTTAAACATCATAACATTGCTATTTAATTTATTTTCTTGGTTTGGGTCGTTAGCAATGCTCATGATAACTACTGTGTGAACTAACCAGAGATTCCACCGTTAAGTCTAACCTATCACGTTTGCAATATTTAATAAAATAATGCATCTAAATAGGAAAGAAGAACAAGTATGTAGGGATTACTAATAATATTTCAGTTCCATTTTTTAGTAATAATTCAATTTTAAGGGGTTTTATGGTATGCAGTTTCAGGTAGGATCTGAAAAAGATGAAAGGAAAATTTTGCCAAACGTTTTTTTGAAGTGAAATGCTATTTGATTCTATTTTTGAATTCAAGAGGATTTGTAAATCCCGACGGATGCAGGATTTAAAAATTGTAGGAACTTGCTGTCCTTGACTTTTAGACTTTAGATTTCTTTTCACTTAAATAATATAAAAAGCCAAACAATTTATCAAGATTTAACAGATTTTATAATTTCCATGCCAAATATTTTTCAATATTTAATGAGATTTTTTGGAATTTCTCTAACTTATATGGACCTGTTTTGTGCTATGATGCATATACACAGCTTTTTATGTCACTAATAAAACATCTAAACTAAGGCGTACAATTTCTAAAATTGAACAAGGTGGCTCATAACACTCATAACTACATAATTGTGTACAATTCAAAGCTATACAAGTATTCTTTTTGACATTGATGCCTTTCTTTTTCATGTTCACAATCTCTTATATGCTCATTTTTTTATATTTTTTGTTCTTAATTTTTAATTTTCTCACATGTATACTACATGTAAAAGAATTTCATTATTGTCATGCACAAGAGATGAAAAATCTACTGATACTGTTCTAGGGGTATTAGGGAAGCTGATTTTGCGAAGAACTGGTTGTGTGGAATAGCGAGGGAAGGGCTAATATGTGGGGGTTACGGTGTTTGAAAGGGAGTACGGGGATAAAATTGCTGTTGGACAGCATGTTCGATGTTGTTGGTGGTTGTCCCCATTGTAAATAGCGGAGAAAATTTCGAATGGTGATGCTTGGTAGGGCTGTAAACAAGCCGAGCTTGAATGAGATCTGGCTTGGCTTGTGTTTGACTCGTTCAAAATTGTTCGTGTTCGAAATTGGCCATGAATAATGTGTTCGTGTTCAGCTCGATTTAAATGTTCTTGTTCGTGTTTGGCTTGAAATTGGCTCGTTAAAATTAATTGAAAAAAAGATATGTGGAGTGTTAGATTCGAAGCTGGACCATATATATTGAAAAGAACAGTCAGAACCACATTAGCACATGTGCTGTTATGATTTAAATTTAGATATAAATATATATAATATATTATTATATAAATAATTATATTATTTATTATTTCAAGCTAAAAAGAGCCAAACACAAGCAGACAAAGAGTTTATAATCCGAGCTTAAAAAAATATGTTTTTGTTCGGCTCGTTTACTTAACGAACGAGCCGAGCACGAGCTACTTAACGAGCCGAACACGAGCTGTTCACGAACAACGAGTTTTTTTGATAGCCCTAATGTGCTCGGTTGGAGAGGATGTTCGACCGCTTGCTCTTAAGCAAATTCACCACTTGCAAAAATAAGAAGATACATCACTCTAGATAGCAAAATTCAGAGAAATGTCTCTCAAATTCATAAACCCAACAAAACTGAAAATTCAATTTGTCTAATACACATATAAATTTCTCTCATAGCAAATACCTAATTAGAAATTAGAGAAATATGTTAAGTTGAAAGAAGGAATGAAGCAACAGAAGGAAAATTGTTGAAAAATCATAAATAAAATAAAAAGAGTAGCTTATGCTGCAATTCTCACACTTGACAACCACGAATTTCGGAAATTGCAGTATCGCGAGAACTTTCGCATCCCTCATCGCTCTCTCTGGGTGTGAGAGGCTTCACCCTCGTCTTCGAAAGCACCTCAATTCTATTGCTGGTGTTCTTTCCCATAAAACACTTATATAGATTTCCAAAGTAGATATTCACTACTTCTATCTGACCATCTATAGGTAACAACATTGCTGAATTGATTTGGGACTTAATGCCCAACTTACTCCATTATGCATCCAGAAATAGCTTAACACATTCTAATATTTATCTGAAATAATGACATGTTGGGTAGTTCTCAATAGTGACAACCTAGGAGGCAGTTTTAATATCAAAGTCTTGAAACTCTTTTAGTGAGGTTCAGATTGTCTCAAATTCTATGTCATTAACTTCTAACATCATTAAGACCAGTTTTACTGACACCTCTCATAGCTTATAAAAATGTGGCACAAGCCGCTAAAATTTTCGTCTTGGTCGGGGTACCTATCACAACTGACTCCTCCAATGACAAAAGTATAATATGCTTCCACCCTTGCTAAGCGAGTAGGTTTCTCGCGGCCATCATGAAATGTACCTGTCGTATTGCCAAGGTTATCCCAAGGAAATGTGACACACATTCATAGGCATAACATTATACTAAACTTCATCATGCTGCTTGTCTTCCGTAGAAAACTCCACGGTACACGTTTTTTAAATTGTGATCTTGTTTCCTTTCTTCGGCCATGACAAAAAATAATGCTTCGAAATGCTTCTGAGTAGTGAGACTCAATTTAGCCATCATATGTGTCGATGCCACAATTTCACAACTATCTCCATCTATCATAAGGCTATACATATTTCTTTTCACAGCTTAGCAAATACTAAATTTGTTATGGTGCAACCACCATTGCTCTCTAGTTGGCTCAGGTTGCAGGACACATTGCATTATTAGCATCTCTCCCTCACCTGCGGGCAACTAGTATTCCTCTACATTTTACTTTAGGTCTTCTCTCTTTGCCTCCTCCACTGCATCATATTCAGTGAAAGATATGACCCTTCTATTTGGTCAATTAGACACAATGTGCCCAAACCATGGCACTTGAAGTACTTTCTTGTTGGGATGGATTTAGAGTGTTGATGATCTCCTCATTTTCTCCACTCTGTACGTGGTGTTGGTCGATTTGGGTGCTCCACTGAGTGTATTTTTGTTGACTGATCTTGTAATTGAATTTTGCTTGTAAGGTGTGGCGGTCATCTAGTGACATTGCTCTTTCTAACCTTCAATGCGAGGGTTTGTACATCAAGTAGGGACTATTAAGGCTACAACCGAACCGCATGACTGATAGATGATTTCAATCCTTTAAGATATCTTGCCACCGTGTGCTCCTCCGATTCCACCAACTCACATTTCAACATGAGTTGATCGAAGTGGGCCGTCTACTCTTCCACAGTCTCTCTGGTGCAGGTTGTAGAGATTTATGAAGATGTCCATTCGGTAATGTTGGAGAAGATATTTGCATTGCATTGTCCTCTTCATCTTATACCAATTGGTGATCTTATGCTTCCCTTTTTGTTGTCGAATACGTTTTTATTTGAGCTTAATAATTGACAATTCAACTCTCTTATCTTGAGGAACATCATTGTACTAAAAAACTTTCTCCATTGTTTAAAGCCACTTGATAAACTCATATGGATTGATGTGATCTTTGAAATCTGATAAATCCACCTTAACTCTAAGATACTAGCTTCTCTGATATTTCATTCTGAATCATTGAAGTAGTGGTTCTTTGTCACTGGAAATTGCTTGATGGGAGAGATTTATTTCCTCCTCTCAATCTAATGAGTTATGTTGTGTCTATGGATGATTTTACCGGATTGTCTCATCTCAAAGGTGACAAGCCTCTGCAGGAGTTGGAAGATTTGTCATTGCATTTTTTTCATAGTTTGGACACCTCACTGAGGTTGTCTTTTGGCGTCATTTCCTCTTGAACAGGTTTTCGATAGATGTAGGATTGTAAATCAAGGATGGTCAGAGGTTACATTTTAGTAAAGCTGTTGTGGAAAAATTAGAAAAATTAGAAAAATTAGAAAAATTTAATACTCTTATTTATTGTTTTATTTTGAAAAGAAGACTGAATAGGCAGCAAAATTAGAAAATTGTAATACATTAGCTCAGGCTTTAGTAAAAAAAAAGTTTAAATACATATCACTATCGCCTAATCATTGATTGTCCATATGCAGAGCTACATAGATGGTTTGCACCTAATTATTTCTCCTTGGAGACGTAATTGGGCTACTTCTTGCCTTGTAACTTTTTTTTTCCCAAAGATCCATCACCATCTTATTTAACTTGTTAACTATCACCAACAAATATTATCTCATTTTTTTGCTTTTAGACAAGCCTCTATGAAAGTCTAGGGAGATGTTTTGATATGGCCTTCAGCATTTTGTGCTATGGGAAGCGTTTCTATTAACTGGTTTGGAAGTTTGGAAGTGCTACATAGAATAAAACCTTTAGAAGTTCATCTCGCCTCCAAGTGCTTGTTAGTCCAAAACATTTATCTCCTAAGATTCAGGAAACTTTCTTTCCCCAACACCCTTGAGGTGTTTGTTTCCCTTGTACGGGTGACTAGGTTTGCATCATTTGTTTTGCACAATTGATTGTCATACTAGAGGAGGCCATCTTTGGTAATATAGATTGAAGGGCCATCTTTGTTATTTTTGATTGAAGGCTTGATTTATTACAATAATTTGAGTTTCTCTTTTGGATTCAAGATTTTGGAGTATAATTCTTTGCAATCATTATCCAGCAATGACTAACGTTGTCACAAAAATTCAAAGAAGTTTTATATTTGGTGGGCTTGACAACACACATTTGCTAGCATGTTTTCGGCTCTTTGATATTTGATCTCCGGACTTCATTGTTGTTGGTTAGACATTCACTTTGACTTGATTGTTGTAGCTTTGTATGAGCCTTTAAATGAGCACCTTCTCTCTTGCTAGGTGGTGCCTCCAATCTTTGATTCCTTGCCTGATACATTTCTAACAACTCCTCGTCATATTTGGATAATTTTGATGTTCTTTTTAGAACCATCTTAAATTGTTGTCCTAGAATTCCTCGAGCATGCATTCTTTAACATCATGGTGATGTAGCATTACGTGGGCCAAACAACATCACTCTCCATTTATACAAACCCCTGTGGGTCTCAGAAAGGGATTTGGTTTCTTAGCAACTTGTTTGATGTTCAATAGTCAATAACATCTTCCATATTTGTCTTAGGCATTGCAACCATTGTTGAATCATAAGAAAAGGAATTAGTTTATATGGCTTTCTATGAATGACTATTCATGCCTCAGTACTCTTGTGGGGGTGGCAAGCTATTAACCTCCTTGAATATAGGCAATTGAACCTGAGCTACTATACTTATTGTTTCTTGTGAATATCAAACATGAAAGTGGTAGAAGGTTTTCAATTTGGTTATATTTTTATTATTTATAGTTCAAAATGTTGTGCGTGATTAATTTTTTTATTTTCTTGTTGGACCAAGAGATGCATGATCAAGGGGGGAGTGCCACTACCATATGACTTCTTAATAAGAATTATTTTTTTCTATTTTTAAAAAGTGGTACTTGGGATACTTATTATAATGACTACTACTATTCTCTCATAGTTAAGGACTACTAAGTATGAAGTCATAAACATTCCAGAGAATTACCTTTTAAGTTACCTTATAGATGAAACCTTTAACGATGATAAAATTGATGGTGCATTTCTCTATAACATTCTACTCAACTACAGCGAAAGCAAGTTTTTCGATGAAAAGAGAGTTGATTTCGTTATTCACAAGTAGGGTACATATATAGAGAAATCATTCCATCCTTACTTACAAACTTACCGAATATATCTATCCTAAATTAAGGAAGAAAATAATTCTGAAATAAAAATATAATAACATAGAATAGGAAGGAAATAAAATAATCAAGATTTCCTTAAATTAACCCAACAAATCTTTCCTATTTTGGAATCTAGTGGCCGACCCGCATGATGAAGAAAGAGGGAAAACTGGATCTTCATAGATTTCTAAACTCTTCCTCAAGCTGGGTCATGAATATTGTAGAGACCAAGCTTGGTATTGAACTCCGAAAGGATGCTTAAAGGAAGGGCTTTGGTGAAGACATCAACAACTTGTTGGTGTGTTGGGATGTGGCTTAGCTGTATAATTCCCCTCATTAACCTTTTTAAAGATAATTGTTTATCAACTTCAATATGTTTGGTCTTGTCATGCACTGGATTCTTGGCAATACTAATAGCTGCTTGTCTGTTATAAAACATCTGTATATGCTTATTGAAAGTACACCCCAAGTGTGACTAACAATTGTTGAATCCAAATCCCTTCATAGATTTTGAAGGCGAGTGCTCTATACTCTGATTTTGCACTGCTTCACTTGCTTTTTACTTTTTGTCACCGGATTTTCCCATGCATAAGAGCAGTACCATGTGGTGGAGTTGACTCTAACCTCTGTGTAAATACTTGGTGTATTTGGAGTTGGTTCTGATGATTTGCATTCCTCATTTTACATATTATACCTTACATGCTCACTAAGTTTTTTTCTTTCTAGCGTACACACGAGTTCTTCGTTTTTGTTGAGAGCTGTGAGAGTATTTAGTGTAGTAGTAGGTTCATTTTCAAGTTGATTTGTGATAGTGGGGACAAGAGTGGGTTTATCAGAAATATAAAGGAGGTGAGCTTGAGATTCTTGAATGACACGCCAAATCTGATATTCTTTCTAACTCTCCTTCTCCCTCTTAATGGTAGATTTGGGGGTAATATGGTTGATTTTGAAAGAATGTGACATTCATTGACTTGTAAATTTTTTTGTGTTTCTAGAGCTCCGCATTTGTACCCCTTTTAATTTGAAGAATAGTCTAAAAAATACATTTGATTGATCTGGAATCAAATTTTTGTTGATGTAGTTGATATCGATGAACAATGGCGATGCAACCAAAAATTTTAGTTGTAAGTTCTAGGTCAAGGACTGAATATGAGGGTAGGATTTTATGAGGGTGTTAAGAGGTTTGTTAAAGTTTAACACTCTGTTAGGCATCCTGTTTATGAGAAAGTATGTGAGAATTGCATCCCGCTAGAAGTGTTTGTGTACGTTGTTAGTGAATAGAATTGAACCGACCACTTCGAGAAGATGGTTGTTCTTTCTCTCAACCACACCATTTTGTTGAGATGTGTCAACACATGAGCTTATATGAATGATGTCATTTTTGCATAAATAAGGACCGAGAGTGGAGTTGCAGTAGTCTTTTGCATTATCAGTTTTGTGAATTTAAATTTTTCTCTGAAATTTAGTGAGGATCTTGCTGTGGAAGTTTTAAAAATTCGTGGCATTTTCATATTATTTCTTCATAAGAAATGTCAAAGTGGTTCTAGTGTGATCATCAATGAAGGTGATAAATAACCTTGCCTCATTTTTTTATTTTTTTTATTTTTGAGGACCCTCGGATATCAATATGAATTAAGGAGAAGTTTGTATTTTAGGCTTGGGTATGTCTGTTGGAATGTGTTTAGAAAGTTGGCAATTTTCACACTGAAAATAACTAGGCTTTTTATTGATAAATAAATGTGGATATAATATTTCAAGATAATAAAAGTTAGGATGCTCAAAGCAAAAATGCCATAACTTGATTCGCATGAGAAACAGACTTAGATACAATCTTTGACTCAAATGATTGTGAATGATGGAACCATTCTTTAAAATGAGAGTCTAGTGACCAGATAAAGTTCCTGATATATGTCAGCATTGTCAATCACATTCCTCGAGTCCATCACCTAGACATAGCTAGGGTCTCTTTCTGAGCTCTGATACAATATATATTTTTTGAGGAAGGTCTCTAATTTCCTTTTAAGCAAATAACTAAGATATATATATATATATATATATATATATATATATATATATATATATATATATATATATATATATATATAACTCAAACTATCACTCTTATAATTAGAGGGTAATTAAAATAGTTATGATAAAAAGGAGAGAAATAAAACACAATAAATGATATTTAAGAGAGAATAAGTCTGCCCTCATATGTAACAGCAGACTCACAGTTCCAAAATCGTGTGCATATCAACCGATTTTATTAGTTCTTTCATTCTAATGTAGTATATCTAATTCTCGTTATATACCCTTAGAAATGGTTTCTTTGGTTTGTACCTTTCTTATTTTCTATTGACAAAAATTATATATGCTTAACTTTATCTTAATTTATCACCCTTCAATCGCACAGTTATTTATGTTGCACTAAATTTTAGTGTCATTCTCTTCCTTAGTGCAAAATTTGATCTGTATAAATGTCTGTTGACCTCATTTTAGTGAGGTCTTAGCTTTCTTCACGTTAGACCCTAGGATCTAGCTATAGGAACTCCTTATTGACCATCCTAGCGGACTAGTCATGGAGCCCACCTCCCATAGAGCTTCGAACCACTTCTAGACCCATTTTTGTAAGACCTCGCATGAGTAGTCCCAAGCACTCGACTCTTTGTTGCAAGGGCTAAGGACTAACATGTAGAGGGCTCGAAAATGAGTTCCCATAGGGGCAGACGGCCTTAGGTGAACCCTTAATGATGCTCGAATTCGCACACACCACAAATCGACACTTTTTTGGCTCAATCGTCGGCGAACTTGTCCGGACGACCCAGGATGACGAAACGGACCACACGGATGCGTCCGGGACGTCGACTTTAGCTAGGAAGGACACCCATATTGTTATGGTTCCGTGCTCGCGCGAACGACACGAAAATCGATGCTTTTTTTTTAATTAGCGGGGCACGAGTTTGGACTCAGCCCAAGTTCAATTCGAGCTCGATATGGCCTGAACATGGGCCTAGCTGTTTTAAAATTTAAAATTCAAAATTCAAACTCATCATTTAAACTCACATTAATTGGATATCTTTAGGCTTTAAAATTTTCCAATGAAGCCTCCTCCATACATGGTCGCTAATTAATAGCCCGCCTAATGCCCTCCTGTAACGGATATTTTTGAAAGGGCGGATATACAATTCGGCCATGATCTTCCCCTCCCGTTCCTCCGTCCCGCTGGTTCTCTTTGGATCGCCCGTCTCCCTGCACCGAAAACTCTCTCACGCTCGCCCCCACCTGCTCGCTTCTTCTCACTCGACGCCGGACGAAAACACCCGCACCTCCCCTGCGACTTAGCTCCTCGCTCGCCTCCTCTCTCCCGCTCCTCTCCGCAAACCGAAGCCAACCCTGCACCCTGCGTTCGATCCTAGCTGCACCTGCGCTCGACCCCGCTGCTTCCTCCTCTCTGCCGAAGCCACTCGCGCCTCCCTTCCTCGATCGCAACCCAACTTCTCGTCTCCTCTCTGCGACAGAAATCTCACCTGCACTTCCTCCGCTCGAACTCGCGCTCGTCTCCTCGCTCGACCGAACAGACGTTCGGCTCGTCCCGCCTCTCCCGCTCGATCCCGTCACCCTCTCCCGCTCGACGCCTCGCTCAGACGCCGGAACCCACCGCACAGAACCCTCCTTGCCGCACAGAACCCTCCTGCGAGTTCTTCCCTCTCCACGCAGAAATCCTTCTCCTCTGCTCAAGCCGCTCGCCACCTGCTCGTCTCTCTCAGACGCCAAACCGAACTCGACCCCTGCTCCTTGCGGTCGATCCTAGCTGCACCTCCACAGTTCGATCCCGTTGCTTCCCCCGCCTCTGCACCAAAGCCCGCATTCGCCTGCTCCTCCTTCCCGCGCCAAATAGCCGTTCGACTCCTCTCGCCTTGCTAGAAACCGCGCCGGATCTCTTTGCTGCCATCCCGTAGCATTTTTCGGACTCCCGCTCAAGCTCAAGGTCGTATTCTTCTAACTCTTATTTTATCCGATTCTATCGACTTTCTCGTTTTGCGGTGAATCGAGATGCTTGGATTTAAGTTAATTTTCTGCAGGAGGTGCTTAAATATAAATCATAATCTGTTATGATGAATTCTCTTTAAAGTATTGAAAGATTTACATGCATACCACTCTATTCATGTGTATTCACGTCTCTAGCATCTAAACTTTAATCACAAACGAATAAAAATGAACTTGCAATTTGTTTACCCAATCTTCTCATGTCATGAGTAACATTTTACTTTATATTCCTTCTCGAATGCAAGTAATGTGGTAAGTGAAATTAAGTTTAAATGTTAGAAATATAAATGCATAGAAGTTGAATGGTATGTATGTGAATCTTTTTCAATCAAAACACTCGCTAATGCTCATTCTCTTTGGTTGGATCGATTATTATAAATGTTAAATGCTTGTTTGGGAAAGTTTTCATATAATTTTTGGGCTGACTTGCTTATAGCTTCGGAATCTTTATATGTTGTTTTGTGCTTATTTGAATGCATGATTTTGGGACTATTTTGGAGGCATTAAATCCACCATTTGGGGCTTGTTTTACTTGCTTGTTTTGAGACATTAAACTTGAGGTTTTACCTGTTGTTCCTTAAGAGCTATGTGAATCACTTAAATGCTAATTTGTTCACCGTTTGTGGGCTTATTTTGCGACGATCTTTGAAGTGTTTGGCGACTGATTTCAAGGCATTTGATAGGAACCTTTAAGTGCTGATTTTTTTTTTATTTTTTTTTGTGTTAATCAAATACTGTTTGGGGTATCTTTTAAATGGTTGTGTGGAGATTCATTTTAAAATTACTGATTTGGAGCTTTAAAAGTGTTATTTGGAGCATTTGAATTTGCTGTGGCTATTTAAATCATTTTGAAATGGTTGTTTGGGATATTTTGAAATTACTGTTTTTTTTTTGGACTTCAAAAAATGTTGTTTGGGGCTTATTTCACTAAGATTTTGGGCATCATTTAATCACTGATTCACATGTTGATGTTAACTTTAAATGTTGTTATTTTGGGGCGGTCTTCTTTCTTTTGTTTTGTTTCTTTTGTTTTGTTTCTTTTACTTAAAACGGTTAAGTCACAAAAAAGGGAATTTCTGATTTAACTTGAGGAAGGGTAAAACACTCTTAGTCACTTCACGTACAAGTTAGAGTGTACGCTCCATAGACCTTAGGTGAAGCCCCTCTCTAGTACACCCCTTTGGTGAATTCCTGTACCTAATCCTCAACGATAGAGCTCCTAGACCTTAGGAGCACACCCTAGGTGAGAGCCCATCCACCTAATCCTCAACATAGACTCCATAGACTTAGGAGCACACCCTTAGGTGAGAGCCAATCCACCTAATTCACAGCATAGACTTCCTACACCTTAGGTGAGAGTCACACACCTAAATCACAGCATAGGCTTCCTAGACTTTAGGAGCACGCCCTAGGTGATTCACTCACTTAACCTTCACTGCAGGCTTCCTAGACCTTAGGAGTACACCCTAGGCGAGAGCCCATCTACCTAAACTTCGAATGCATAGTGAACTAGGCACCTGACCCTAATTCACAAACCATTCAAGACACTATGAACCAGAGAATGCACCGAGGCTTGGTTCACCCTTCCTTAATTAAATCAACTATGAAATTCTCTAATATGATGTAACCAATATTGAAACCCAATGCACCGGGATTTGAGTTTGAAGAATACACTCAGATCCTCCTGGCAATTGGGGACATTTGTTTTGTCACATATGGATCATCGGACTGGTGTGAGTCTGAGGTCTAGGTGGCGAGGGCGATGATAATAATGCTTATGTGTGCTACACGAAGGATACGAGGGATACGAGGGATAATTAGAATAGTATCTCCTACCTCGAGGACCCTCCATAGGGAGAGGAAAGGACCGATGATACTATTCGCCGACTCTTGGTTAGATTGTTTCCCCAGGTGATCTTAGGTCGTTAGTAGTCCTAAGCACGATTAGAGTGACTAACTTTATGGACTCTATTATTTTACAAAATATTTTACAAAATAAAAAAAAATAAATCTCTTTTGCGTGTTAAAAAGAACTCTGGATAGAAACTTAAACAACAACTTTGGCATGAAAATTAAAGAATTTTTCTTATAAAATATATAAAGGTCCACTGCTAGTCACTGGATTGGGTTAAGGACTACCCTCCTAGATCGTCGGGTCGGTAACTCTTATCTAAGGTCGGATAGCACACAGTCCAGCTCTGAGCCCCCCTGCCTTTACTGACGTCTCACACCTAGTTCCGGTTTTCCATACGTGACTATAAGTTTTACTTGTGATTTCTATGAGTCGTTTTCTTTCTCTTTTGTGCTGGGTTTTCTCCTTTTATTTAATTTGCCTGTAAGATCATTTAGATTTCCTGCAAATGATACCACGCTTGCAATACAAATCATACAACGGTAGCAGATGCCCAGGTACGTTTTTACAGTTTATTTTCTGCAAATTACTCTACTGCAATTTACTTCACTGCAAGTTACTTTTCATGTACCTTTTTATATACCTGCAATCTGTATATTCTGCATGCAAAATTTGAACTAAAACTGAAAACAACAACAAAACCTGAAACATTGGAACACACTTGACAAAACCCTTTGAACCTTAGACCTTAGGGCTGCTACTTCAGCAAGAAGCTTGGAGCTGACTTCGTGGGCGGCACAGCGAGGAGCTTGGATCGAGCAACAAGAGGATCTTCAACAGCAAAACTCTTCCTAGTTTAAATAACAACATATAGGACTTCGAGGTAGCTCGTCCAGCGCGGCGTGAACCCTCACTTTCCTCTTTAGGCTTCTGTGCAACCGTCTTGCGCAGCGTAAGTCCTAACACGTTTTAGGTTCCGAGGTTGTCGTACGGTATGACATAAATCCTCATATCTCTGCGGGCTATTTGCATAATCGGGTATTATGCAAGTGTAAGTCCCAAATAATAAAATTGACAGGATTAAACATTTAATTAACATCGTCTCCAAAACGCAGCCACACCATAGGATAGTTGGAAGTCACTGGGGCTCGCCTCAGATCTGTGACATCCCCTACCTTTTCTTTCTTCGGACTCTCGGAAATAACCGTTCCAATTCGAGCTACTCCCACTTGCTTTTCCACGTCCTACCGTGAAAACCTAAACCTTCGAATTCTCGAAGACAGAACCACCGATCATTATCGAGAGTTTTCTCAAGTGACACCAGTCATTTGGGATGTAATTAACTATAGGGGCTTGCCTCTATAGGGAACTTGGAACCCAGGTAAAATAAACCCTACTTAGTCTTTCTATTAGGTAGGGGAACTTGTCGGTCACACATAAATGTTCGCAGATCAAACGGATGTCACGAGTCCTTTAGTTCGTATGATTGGGTCTACCGTCGCAAGATACATTACTTTTTCGAGAAGGTGTATCATTTGTGATATCAGGCACGATTATACAAATTACTGGACAAATGAGATCCGGGCGGTCTCATTTTCCAAAATTAAAATACACTACTTTTAAAATTACTTTCCAAAATTATATATCTTTTATACTAAACTAAATCACTAAATTTTAAATTCTTTCAAAGAAAACAAAAATGATGGCCGACAAATTCTGGCGACTCCGCTGGGGACTAGTTCCTCTCTCCATTTTGATCAGGAGGTTTTGTCTTCATACATCGACAGTGTGCCCATGTCCCTCGTGGGCCAGACTGTTGTTCTTCTGTTGACATACTGTGCTCATTTCTTCCTTGAGCCAGTATAGTCAACTCTTTTTGGATTCTGGAGCCATCTGTTTAATCACCATTAAACAGAGTGGTTCAGGAATCCTTAGGGTTTAGTAGGGTGGACCCCCGATAGGTGTGGTAGGTTAGGAGCGGTTTATCGAAGCGAGTTCGATGCGATGTTAAACTCCTTCCAATCTCGGACCGGGTCCTACATTTCATTCCTCTTTGAGTTTGACTTGTTGTGAACAAGTTAAATTGAAATTTCTCTCTCACAATCCTCCATTTAAGCTCCAACTAAAACACAAAAATTTGAGATAAAATTCACATGAATAAATTCACAGGCTACCCAGTTCATAAGACAAGTATGTTTACTTGAGTACCTCCGCTGAAAAAAAAAAAAAAAAAACATGGGACATCACTGACCTTTTGGAAATTCTTCAAATGACAGGAGCAATGTCTTCACCAAAGTTGATCTTTTCTTTCGCCACCGGAATGGAGTTTGTTATTAGCAAGAGCGAGCTGCCTGACTTGGCAGTCATAAAGTTTGGACAAGGATTTGAAGATATTGAAGCCAAGTTTGGGGATGTCGCCGTCGCAGTAAGGAAATCTGAAACAGATAAGTCCGTCGAGCCTGTTGTGGAATTCAACCTGAAATCTGCTAAGGAATTCCCCGCTCCAAAGAGGGTGTTGATGGAAAAGAACCCTACCATTGCTGTAAAGTCTGCCGCTATAAATGTTGGGATTGCTCCCGAGATCGTTTTTCCTTCTACCACCGGATTCACCGCTATCGCACTAGTTGCTCCGCTAAACAAAGGGAAGGAGATTCTATATGAAGAAGTGTCGGTCAATGCTTTTGCCCCACCGTCTTCCGTATTTGAGATTGGGTCCAATTCAAAGTCTGTGCGACTGACTAAGACACAGGAAAAGAGGCACAACAGGAAGATTCTGAAGGCCGAGAAGGTGAAAGCCACAGAGCTGGCTACTACTGACACCGTCCTCCGACTGGATGAGGCAGGATTACGTGAGGCCTCACCTCTACTCAGGGGGAGTAGGTTTCACCAGTTGCCTGCTATCTACGGAGAGGATGGAGTCTATAAGGTTGCCACTACGTTACCACCACCATCTCTCCATATTGGTACAAGGTCGATGACGACGTTCCAAGGGCAATCTGAGACAGTGACAGGAGTTGACAAAGACAATCAGTCGAGGCAGGATTTCCAACCTTCTCAGCAATACAGTCAACAATCATTCCAACAGAGGCCAGGCCGGATGGATGAAAGACAGGGTCCATCCATAGCCAAGCAGTTGAACAAAGTATATTCTTTCAAAGAAGAAGCTGTATCAAAAATGTTCAGGGATTTGCTCAAGAATCCTAAATTCAGATTAAGAGAACCAAAGAAGCCGGAAGAAGTTGACAAAAAAGACCATCCCAACTATTGCCCCTACCACGATCGCTTCTGGTCATACTATAGAAAATCGTATCGCCTTCAAAGAATGGCTTGAGAAGAACTTTAAGAATGGGAGGATAACTATCCCGAAAGAATATTTGAGAGAACTCGAAAAGATTTCATCAATATGATTTCGATTGAGCCAATCGTTTCAAATGACTTCTACACAACTACTCCAAGACTTCGACGAAAAATATGATGTTGATAAAAAACTTCCAACCGACCTTAAAGTTATCAAAGGAAACTCGATTGAGGCTAAGTCGGAAAGGCTTCGAGTCGACATCGCACGACCGTCCGAAGAACAAAGAAAAGATATAGGTGATGAACCCTACGGTCCGTCGATTATGTGATGGAAGATTTTGCGAAATCCTCGTTGTCGAGACCGGAGCCTCATCATCACCGCGTGATGCTCCATCACCCGCCGAGGAGAACACCGCCGATGAGTGGCAATGTGTCATTCAACAAAGAGATGAACAAATCATGCAAATGGAAAAGGAAATGGAGGAAATGATGGCCACCATGGCCGCACTACAAAATAGACCTCAGTCACCCAGGGCAGCGCTTTTAGAGGCGGGCCAGCCAGAAATCATTCATGTTACAAATGAAAACAAAGAGTCAACCCATAACACAATACCGGAAAAGGATATCAGGCAGATAGTTGAGCAGCAGGTGAGAGAAGCCTTAACTCAGTCCAAAAAAGGGGCATTGGTTTTTAAGGGTAGACCTTACCTGCAAGAATTTGATGTCGTGCAATACCCAAAGGGCTTCGTACCACCGCCGTTCAAGGCATTTGATGGGACGGAAACCCCGACAAGCATGTTGCACACTTCCGAGCAAGTTGCCGCAACGCGGGGGTAGTGATGCATTGTTGTGTCGTCGCGCTTGTGACAGTCTTTCGGGAATTGCTTTTGACTGGTACGCCGAACTACCTAATGATTCCGTGAAAACGTTTGCAGAATTGGAAGACCTCTTTGTTAAGCGGTTCGCTGGAGCTAAACACCATATCACCATCGGTGATCTCGTGGTGGAGCGGCAGAAGCCAGCCGAAACATCGACGGACTATATTCTGCGATGGAGAAATTCGAGCATGAAATGTGAACCACAACTCCAGGAGCAACATGCGACTGAAATACTTCTAAAGAGCATTCATGGTCCAAGAGGTTTCTTACTCAAGGGATTCACCATCAAGACATTCGAAAAGTTACTTGCTAAGGCCGGGAGTCTACGAGAAGAAGCCAAGCAGCTTGGATTTTCGGAGAAAACTGAAAAGCCAAAGCCAACAAAAACATTTGAAAAGAGGACAAAGAACAATAGGCGACAATCGATAAAGGAAAACGACCAATACAGATTCAAGTCGAGAAGCCTCAACAAAACTATCAGCATCCGCAACAATACGGGCAACAGATCATTCCAGAGAATGGTCGTACTGTGGTAATGGAAGACAGTGGTCCGTCTATGGCTGAGCGGGTGAACGAACATACTCTTTCAAGAATGAGGCGATAGGAAAGATGTTCCGGAATTTAGTCGAAAGCCCGAGTTCGTGCTACCGCAGCCAAGAAGACCGGAAGAAGTCGACAAGAAGGACCAACCCAATTATCGCCCATACCACGATTGCTTCGGTCATACCATAGAGGTTGCTTCGTCTTCAAAGAATGGCTTCGAGAAAAATTTCAAGAATGGGAACATAACGATCCCGAAAGAATATTTGAAAGAACCCGAATAAGGTTCCATCAATGTAATTTCGGTCGATCCTAGTGTTCCGATTGATTCTGATGCAGCTGACAAAGGATGAAACGTCTTTTGATTACTATTGTACTACTATGTTTTTGAAATGAATGTTAATGATATCAATGTTTGTATGTCCCTTCCCTCCCACTGCAATAAAATAAATAAAGAACTTGTTGTTTTTCATAATCGTTTAATGTTCGAAAAGCATAGTTAACAAAATGTTCAAAGCTCAACAAGAAGACAACCGAGAAAGAGAGTAATCCAAAATAAAAATTTCAAGCATCGTCGATGAAATTATGATTTCGAGGGAAAATAAAATTAATGCCCTAATGATCGGGTCCTGCACTTTAAAAATTTCGGACGGGGTCCTAAGTAAAATTCAAAATAAGTCGATGTGATCATAATACGAGTAATCAATTGAGGATATCACAAGACTTTTAATCCTCTGCCAAGTGACTGGGTCCCGACCTTCGAACGAGTTATAATATCTCGAGATTTGTCTTAAGAAATATTTGAGAATTGTTAATCAGGGGAGTTCAGACATTCAAAATCTTTAAACCATGCTCTACCAGATACAGTAATTCCGTAAAACAAAAGGAGCAAAAAAAAAAAACAAAAAAAAAAAAAAAAAAAAAGGGTGAAAATCTCCTGAGAAGAAACTTGAGGTGGGCATGAAATCAAAAATTGGTGTCTCAATTCAGACATTCAAAATCTTTAACATGTGCTCCACCAGATATAGTAATTCTCAATAAAGGAGCGAAAAAAAAAAGAAAAAAAAAAGAAAAAAAAGGGCTCCCTGGGAAGAAGCTCGAGGCGAGCAATCAAAAATCGGTGTTCGAATTCTCCCCGAATTAGCAAAACTTGAAAGGTCTCTTAAGGAAAATCTTCAGATATTATACTCGGGAAAGAGTTAAGTGATCTTGTGTCTTTTGGTCGACTATTAATTGTCTCAGAAATATCCTTGGGAGATGAAAAATATTTAAATCACATGAACTAAATTCTGAATCTGCTTAAGCCCAGAAAGAAAGGACTAAAGAAAGGCTTATGTTATTAGCAAATTAATGGAAATTCTACCCTGAAGTCATATCTTTCAATGCTCAGAAGATTCTACTCCAGCTTCAATTCGAAGAGTATCAAAATGGTTTCTCAAACACTGTGAACATCTTTAAAAAAAATCGTGATAAAGAAGCGACGACTGCTATGAACGAAGCTACAAAGTGCAGCCTTTCAAGCTAAGATGTCCTTCGAAATAGCACATCTTTATGTGTACTTGAAAGAATACAATTGTGATAGTACCATAAAGAATGGGTTGTTTTTACACATGTCTCCTGCCCAAAAATGGTGTGAACATCTTTACAAAATCGGTGATAAAGAAAAGGCGACTGCCACAACGGATCTACAAAGCTTCAGCCTTTCGAGCTGTGATGTCTCTATAAATAAGACATCTTTACGTGTACTTGAAAGAATATAATTCGATAAGTACCTTAAAGAATGGGTTATTTTTGCACATGTCTTCGATCAATGGATGGTACCTCAAAAGTATCGCGCATCAAGGTGTTCCAAAGACAATCTTGTTCCTAAGAGCACCGATGTCATGCTTCTCCAGAACTGGGTCCAAATCCTAACAACAATACAACAAAAGAAAACTCATAAAACTTGAATGAAAATCACATCCCACCATAACAAAACAAAAGAAATAAAGTCAGCATCAAATCAAAACGATCAAAAAATTCAAAATTCAAAATCAAAATTTCAAACTTCGAATGCCGACCTGGATAGGTCGAATTTCCTCGACCCATCCCTAGCGTCGCTTCTCTCGACCCGAAGTTTCCTTCCATAAGAACTCCGAGTCCTCTTTCTCGCGCAGAAGAGGCTAGTCGGCTCTATCTACATAGAACCGCGCTCTTCTATGCCTTTTGTCCGGCATGCATGAGATTTGGCCGGTTCTATGGAACTGCATCTCTTTTCACACAAACATTTCTTCGATCAGCCATTGAGTTGGATGTGAGTCCCTTGGCATTCCTTCTCAATCTGATTTCTTTCTGTTGACATTTTTACACAACTCTCCTAATTCCACAAGTTGCATCAAATTTTCACAAATTTCTCACAAATTCATAAATTCAAATCTTCCTCTTGGATCGGTATGAGACCCCCTTCAATGGATGTTAAGGCTTCCGAGTCCTTCAAATTTAAAATCCAGGGTCGGTGCAGGGATTCCGACTCCTTCAAATTCCACAACACAAGATCAAACACAATACAAATCAAATCAAAACATTTCAAATCCGGAACCACGTTCCAATTCTCGACCTGGTTAGGTCGAGCCTCCTCGACCCATCGCTAGTGTCATCTCCTCGGCACAAAGTCTTCTTCCATAGAAGCATCGAGTCTCGCACTCACAAACATTCGCAAATCTCTCGCATTTACATTCCTATCTTCCACAATTTTTCATTTTCTATCCATAAACTTCTTACAATATGAATATTTTCTTCTCCTGATCAGCCTATGAGTCGGAAGTCAGTCCCAGTGCATTCCCTCATACTGATCATTTTGTCACCGCTTAGGTTGGATGTTAGTCCCAGGGCATTCCTTCCTAATGTGATATTTTCGCTACTTCCGTGGTCGGATATTAGTCCCGCCGCATTCCTCCCCGAATAAGTAGAAACTTCTTCGATCGGCCTACGAGTTGGAAGTCGGTCCCGTTGCATTCCCTCATACCGATCATTTTGTCACCGCTTAGGTTGGATGTTAGTCCCAAGGCATTCCTTCCTAACGCGATGACATCTTTACTACTTCTGAGTCGGATATCGGTCCCGCCGCATTCCTCCTCAATCGCCTCTTAGGTTGGATATCGGTCCCGGTGCATTCCTTCCTATCGTGATGTACATTTTCGCTTACTCGTAGGGTCGGATATTAGTCCCAGCGCATTCTTCCCTGACATAGAGAAATCTTCGATCGCCTATGAGTCGGAAGTCGGCCCAAGTGCATTCCCTCATACCGATCATTTTGTCACCGCTTATGTCGGATGTTAGTCCCGTGCATTCCTTCCTAACGTGATGACATCTTTACTACTTCGAGTCGGATATCAGTCCCAGCGCATTCCTCCTCAATCAGCTCTTAGGTTGGATATCAGTCCCAGTGCATTCCTTCCTATCGTGATAGACATTTTCGCTACTCTGTGGTCGGATATTAGTCCCGCCGCATTCCTCCCCAATGTAGCGAGACACCTTCGCTTCTTGAGTCGGAGATCGTCCCGGTGCTTTCCTACTCATCCCGATCTTTTGTCACCGCTTAGGTTGGATGTTAGTCCCAAGCGCATTCCTTCCTAACGCGATGGACATCTTCACTACTTCGAGTCGGATATCGGTCCCGCCGCATTCCTCCTCAATCGCCTCTTAGGTCGGATGTCGGTCCCAGTGCATTCCTTCCTATCGTGATGGACATTTTCGCTACTTCTAGGGTCGGATATTAGTCCCGCCGCATTCCTCCCCAATGTAGCGGACACCTTCGCTTCTGAGTCGGATATCGATCCCGAGTGCTTTCCTTCTCATCCCGATCTTTTCGTCATCGCATAGGTCGGATGTTAGTCCCGAGCGCATTCCTTCCTATCGCGATAGACATCTTCACTACTTCGAGTCGGATATCGGTCCCAGCCGCATTCCTCCTCAATCGCCTCTTAGGTCGGATGTTAGTCCCAAAGTGCATTCCTTCCTATCGTGATAGATATTTTCGCTACTTATAGGGTCGGATATTAGTCCCACAGCATTCCTCCCCAATGTAGCAGACACCTTCGCTCTCGAGTCGGATATCGGTCCCGGTGTTTTCCTACTCATCCCGATCTTTTCGTCACCTGCATAGGTTGGATGTTAGTCCCAAGGCATTCCTTCCTATCATGATGGACATTTTCGCTACTCGTTGGGTTGGATACAAGTCCGATGCTTTCTTCCCAACAGTAGCGACATTTCTCGATCGCCTCTCAGGTTGGATGCGCACCCTGTGCTTTCCTGCTCAACCTGATTTCTACAAATATTTTCCACAAATACTTCACAAATTTCCACAACATCTTTTCCAATACATTCGCTACTGCTAGGGCCGGATGTGAGACCCCGTGCTTTTCGCCCCACTGTAGCGGACATTCCTTTGACACCCACTTGGGTTGGATGTGAATCCCAGTGTCTTTCTTCCCAATACAACAATTATTTTTGACATTGATACTCAGGCCGGATATGCATCCTTGTGCCTTCCTCCATGACATGACTCCACTAAAATCAAAACAAACCAAACTGACATTCAAATCTTGAAAAGTCAAACTCACAATCACAATTTGAAAACACACTCGCTAATCCTCGACGGATACTCATAAATTCTCCACTCGGCTTCTTTCGAGCCGGGCTTTCCCAAGTGGGAACCTCAACTCAAATTCGATTATCGAACCCGGTTCGATGTTCGGTCCGTTCTAAGTATGTATACTTAAACGGATTCTTTGGTTTCGTTGATCGCTCGGTCAACACCAATACGCGCGTGTGCTTGTTCAGCGACACCACACCTATCGGGGTCCTTTGTTGACCTCATTTTAGTGAGGTCTTAGCTTTCTTCACGTTAGACCCTAGGATCTAGCCATAGGAGTTCCTTACTGACCATCCTAGCGGACTAGTCATGGAGCCCACCTCCCATAGAGCTTCGAACCACTTCTAAACCCATTTTTGTGAGACCTCGCATGAGTAGTCCCAAGCACTCGACTCTTTGTTGCAAGGGCTAAGGACTAACATGTAGAGGGCTCGAAAATGAGTTCCCATAGGATTGAACGGCCTTAGGTGAACCCTTTAATGACTCGAACTCGCACACACCACAACTTAACATATTTTTGGCCCAACCGTCGGCGAACTCGTCCGGACGACCCAGATGACGAAACGGACCACACGGATGCGTCTGGGACGTCGACTTTAGCTAGGAAGGACACCCATATCGCTATGGTTCCGTGCTCGCGCAGACGGCACGAAAATCGATGCTTTTTTTTTTTAATTAGCGGGGCACGAGTTCGGACTCGCCCCAAGTTCAATTCGAGCTCGATATGGCCTCGAACATGGGCCTAGTCGTTTTAAAATTTAAAATTCAAAATTCAAACTCATCATTTAAACTCACATTAATTGGATATCTTTAGGCTTTAAAATTTTCCAATGAAGCCTCCTCCATACATGGCCGCTAATTAATAGCCCGCCTAATGCCCTCCTGTAACGGATATTTTTGAAAGGGCGGATATACAATTCGGCCATGATCTTCCCCTCCCGTTCCTCTGTCCCGCTGGTTCTCTTTGGATCGCCCGTCTCCCTGCACCGAAAACTCTCTCACGCTCGCCCTTACCTGCTCGCTTCTTCTCACTCGACGCCGGACGAAAACACCCGCACCTCCCCCGCGACTTAGCTCCCGCTCGCCTCCTCTCTCCCGCTCCTCTCCGCAAACCGAAGCCGACCCCGCACCCCGCGTTCGATCCTAGCCGCACTCGCGCTCGACCCCGCCGCTTCCTCCTCTCTGCCGAAGCCACTCGCGCCTCCCTTCCTCGATCGCAACCCAACTCGCTCGTCTCCTCTCCGCGACGTAAATCTCACCCGCACTTCCTCCGCTCGAACTCGCGCTCGTCTCCTCGCTCGACCGAGCCGCACGTTCGGCTCGTCCCGCCTCTCCCGCTCGATCCCGTCACCCTCTCCCGCTCGACGCCTCGCTCGGACGCCGAACCCACCGCACGTAACCCTCCTCGCCGCACGTAACCCTCCCCGCGAGTTCTTCCCTCTCCACGCGAAATCCTTCTCCTCTCGCTCAAGCCGCTCGCCACCCGCTCGTCTCTCTCGTACGCCAAACCGAACTCGACCCCCGCTCCTTGCGGTCGATCCTAGCCGCACTTCCGCAGCTCGATCCCGTTGCTTCCCCCGCCTCTGCACCAAAGCCCGCATTCGCCTGCTCCTCCTTCCCGCGCCAAATAGCCGTTCGACTCCTCTGCCTTGCTAGAAACTGCGCCGGATCTCTTTGCTGCCATCCTGTAGCATTTTCTGGACTCCCCGCTCAAGCTCAAGGTCGTATTCTTCTAACTCTTATTTTATCCGATTCTATCAGCTTTCTCGTTTTGCAGTGAATTGAGATGCTTGGGATTTAAGTTAATTTTCTGCGTGGAGGTGCTTAAATATAAATCATAATCTGTTATGATGAATTCTCTTTAAAGTATTGAAAGATTTACATGCATACCACTCTATTCATGTGTATTCACGTCTCTAGCATCTAAACTTTAATCACAAACGAATAAAAATGAACTTGCAATTTGTTTACCCAATCTTCTCATGTCATGAGTAACATTTTACTTTATATTCCTTCTCGAATGCAAGTAATGTGGTAAGTGAAATTAAGTTTAAATGTTAGAAATATAAATGCATAGAAGTTGAATGGTATGTATGTGAATCTTTTTCAATCAAAACACCGCTAATGCTCATTCTCTTTGGTTGGATCGATTATTATAAATGTTAAATGCCGTTTGGGAAAGTTTTCATATAATTTTTGGTCGACTTCGTTTATAGCTCGGAATCTTTATATGTTGTTTTGTGCTTATTTGAATGCATGATTTTGGGACTATTTTGGAGGCATTAAATCCACCATTTGGGGCTTGTTTTACTTGTCGTTTTGAGACATTAAACTCGAGGTTTTACCGTTGTTCCTTAAGAGCTATGTGAATCACTTAAATGCTAATTTGTTCACCGTTTGTGGGCTTATTTTGCGACGATCTTCGAAGTGTTTGCGACCGATTTCAAGGCATTTGATAGGAACCTTTAAGTGCTGATTTTTTTTTTATTTTTTTGTGTTAATCAAATACTGTTTGGGGTATCTTTTAAATGGTTGTGTGGAGATTCATTTTAAAATTACTGATTTGGAGCTTTAAAAGTGTTATTTGGAGCATTTGAATTTGCTGTGGCTATTTAAATCATTTTGAAATGGTTGTTCGGGATATTTTGAAATTCATCGTTTTTTTTCGGACTTCAAAAAATGTTGTTCTGGGGCTTATTTCACTAAGATTTTCGGCATCATTTAATCACCGATTCACATGTCGATGTTAACTTTAAATGTTGTTATTTTGGGGCGGTCTTCTTCTTTTGTTTTGTTTCTTTTGTTTTGTTTCTTTTACTTAAAACGGTTAAGTCACAAAAAGGGAATTTCTGATTTAACTTGAGGAAGGGTAAAACACTCTTAGTCACTTCACGTACAAGTTAGAGTGTACGCTCCATAGACCTTAGGTGAAGCCCCTCTCTAGTACACCCCTTTGGTGAATTCCTGTACCTAATCCTCAGCATAGGCTTCCTAGACCTTAGGAGCACACCCTAGGTGAGAGCCCATCCACCTAATCCTCAACATAGACTCCATAGACTTAGGAGCACACCCTTAGGTGAGAGCCAATCCACCTAATTCACAAAGATGCACTTCCTACACCCTAGTGTGAGAGTCACACACCTAAATCACAAAGATAGAGCTTCCTAGACTTTAGGAGCACGCCCTAGGTGATTCACTCACTTAACCTTCATCTGCAGTGCTTCCTGCACCTTAGGAGTACACCCTGTGCGAGAGCCCATCTACCTAAACTTCGAATGCATAAGTGAACTAGTGCACCCGACCCTAATTCACAAGCCATTCAGAGACACTAGACACGTAGAACGCACCGAGCGCTTGGCTCACCCTTCCTTAATTAAATCAACTATGAAATTCTCTAAAATGACTGTAACCAATAATAAAACCCAATGCACCGGATTTGAGCTCGAGAATACACTCGCATCCTCCCGGCAATCGGGGACATTTGTTTTGTCACATATGGATCATCGGATCAGGTGTGAGTCCGAGGTCTAGTGTGGCGAGGGCGATGATAATAATGCTTATGTGTGCTACACGAAGGATACGAGGGATACGAGGGATAATTAGAATAAGTATCTCCTACCTCGAGGACCCTCCATGGGGAGAGGAAAGGACCGATGATACTATTCGCCGACTCTCGGTTAGATTGTTTCCCAAGTGATCTTAGGTCGTTAGTAGTTCTAAGCACGATTAGAGTGACTAACCTACGGACTCTATTATTTTACAAAATATTTTACAAAATAAAAATAATAAATCTCTTTCGCGTGTTAAAAAGAACTCTGCATAAAATCTTAAACAACAACTTTGGCATGAAAATTAAAGAATTTTTCTTATAAAATATATAAAGGTCCACTGGCTAGTCACTGGATTGGATTAAGGACTGCCCTCCGTAGATCGTCGGGTCGGTAACTCTTATCCAAGGTCTGGATAAGCACACAGCCCAGCTTCCGAGCCCCCCGCCTTTACTGACGTCTCACACCTAGTTCCGGTTTTCCATACGTGACTATAAGTTTTACTTGTGATTTCTACGAGTCGTTTTCTTTCTCTTTGTGCTGGGTTTTCTCCTTTTATTTAATTTGCTCGTAAGATCATTTAGATTTCCCGCAAATGATACCACGCTCGCAATACAAATCATACAACGGTAGTAGATGCCTGTGCACGTTTTTACAGTTTATTTTCGCAAATTACTTTATCGCAATTTACTTCATCGCAAGTTACTTTTCATGTACCTTTTTATATACCTGCAATCTGTATATTTCGCATGCAAAATTCGAACTAAAACCGAAAACAACAACAAAACCCGAAACATTGGAACACACTCGACAAAACCCTTCGAACCTGTAGACTTAGGACTGCTACTTCAGCAAGAAGCTTGGAGCTAATTCCGTGGGCAACACAGCGAGGAGCTTGGATTGAGCAACAAGAGGATCTTCAACAGCAAAACTCTTCCTAGTTTAAATAACAACATATAGGACTTCGAGGTAGCTCGTCCAGCGCGGCGTGAACCCTCACTTTCCTCTTTAGGCTTCTGTGCAACCGTCTTGCGCAGCGTAAGTCCTAACACGTTTTAGGTTCCGAGGTTGTCGTACGGTATGACATAAATCCTCATATCTCTGCAGCTATTTGCATAATCGGGTATTATGCAAGTGTAAGTCCCAAATAATAAAATCGACAGTGATTAAACATTTAATTAACATCGTCTCCAAAACGCAGCCACACCATAGGATAGTTGGGAAGTCACTGGGGTTTGCCTCAGATCTGTGACATCCCTTACCTTTTCTTTCTTTGGACTCTTGGAAATAACTGTTCCAATTTGAGCTACTCCCACTTGCTTTTCCACGTCCTACCGTGAAAACCTAAACCTTTGAATTCTTGAAGACAGAACCACTGATCATTATCGAGAGTTTTCTCAAGTGACACCAGTCATTTGGGATGTAATTAACTATAGGGGCTTGCCTCTATAGGGAACTCTGGAACCTGCGTAAAATAAACCCTACTTAGTCTTTCTATTAGTAGAGGAACTTGTCGGTCACACATAAACGTTCGCAGATCAAACGGATGTCACGAGTCCTTTAGTTCAGTATGATTGGGTCTACCGTCGCAAGATACATTACTTTTTCGAGTAGGCTGTATCATTTGTGATATCGTGCACGATTATACAAATTACCTGGACAAACGAGATCCGTGCGGTCTCATTTTCCAAAATGAAAATACACTACTTTTAAAATTACTTTCCAAAATTATATATCTTTTATACTAAACTAAATCACTAAATTTTAAATTCTTTCAAAGAAAACAAAAATGATGGCCGACAATGTCCTATCTAATGAAGTATTTATAGAGTTTGCCATCCGTCTATGATATTATCCTACAACATCAATCCTGATTAGCCCTTATTGTTTTAATTATTTATCTTTAGTACGAGAAGCCACGTTGTTATTATTCGACTCTTTTATAATGCATCCAAGATACTAATAGTACATGCATAGGTGTCATTTAATCTTTTAACTTTTTCTAATAACAGTTCTATTTTCTAAAATTATGTATCTGTTACTCGTCCTTCGCTTTTGTTAATCTCATGGACTCTTCTGTTTTTGTGTTGCAATTTGCCACTTAAGAGGCTATCAAAATCATGTAATTGACAAAATCTATTCTGATATCTAATTTTGAATTTCTTTGATTGGCATCTCTATTGTACTCGTCTTTCATGTAATTTTCTTATATTTAGTAGTGGTAACTCGCAAATATTTTTGTTGTTTGATTTCCCATTTAATTCTTTGATATCAATGTGATTTGTTTGATAGCCCCAACATTTCAATTTTAGCATCTTCAAATGTAAGATAACAATTATCATTAAAGTTAGTTGTATGCATGATTTCAATTTCTTTTTTATTTGTTTGTTGTCTTACAAGGATGCTTTGAACTAAGTGCATGATTAGTTGATGTCATCTTGCATGTATTTGTGGAGTTTGACTCGGGAAATATATGGGCGAGATTATGATTGTGAGAGATCTTCAATGTATTGATCTTCATTTTATATTTTTTACATGGTTGGCAAATAATTAAATTATCATATAAACTGCTAAAATTTGATCAACATTTTTATATCATAAATCACAATCGATAGCGCCATCTTCAACTTGCAGACCATATGGAGTGTTATACGCAAAAATATAATTGTGAGCAATTAATAAAATAAATTATTAATGCATTTGATAATCATTGGTCTATCAATATATTATGGATGCATTTGATGATCATTGATTAAGCTGATTTCCGTGTGTGTGTGGTATTAGATGATTTTGATCGGTTAATTGTAATTTTCTAATGTAGACGATTTTTTCTATGTATTTCATGATTTTATTTGGTGAAATATATTGGCAATACTAAATTTTTAAATGAATCACGTCTCATTTGATCACACTGGAAATTTTCAATCTTGTTGAATCGGCAAATTGAACCTTGTATAATTTTTATGTTATTGATCATTGTTAATAGTGATCTTTAATTTGAAGATAATGTACAGTGGTTGATGCAAGAAAAAAGTCCTCGCCACTTCTTAATATAGGGATAGGTTTCTTAAATAGATTACAACAAAGTAACCTCCCTGGAGTTTTTCAATCTTGTTGAATTAGCAAATTGAACCATATGGTTGTTTGATGGATTGAGTCATGATTCCTAGGTGTTTTGGTCTAACAAATTTTGAGAAATTGGTCGAATGCCTTTTTCCTTTGCTTTCATTCCAATAAATAAAATCTGTAAAATATATTTTGGGTAACCTAATACATATTCCTAATCTAAATAAGGCTATCAAAAAAGCTCGTTGTTCTCGAACAGTTCGTGTTCGGCTAGTCAGAGAGTTCTTGTTTGATTCGTTCGATAAGCAAACGGGATGAACACGAACAATTAATTTTCATTCGGTTTATAAACAAATCAAACATGAAAAGTCATGTGTTCGATCGTGTTTGAATCGTTATTGTTCGAAATATAAAATAATTTAAAATAATTATATATTTAAAATATATCATAATTTAAAAATAATTATATACTCTAAAAAGCTATATATTTTAGAAAACTTAAATCCTATAAATTATAATATTTAATAAATTATTATTATTATAATATTAATATTAGTTGTAATAATAATATAATAATATATTAATAATTATAATATCATTTTAACAATTCAAACATTTCAAATATTCGAATAAATTTCATACAACTCGAACTAAATACGACAGGAACTTCATGAACAATTTCGAACGCGAGCATATTTCAAATATACTTAATTTCAAAGGAACCGAACATGAACACGAGCTCTGTTCGTTTGTGTTTGGTTCGTTTACACCCTTAAATCTAAATATATTCAACTATAAGGAAAGAGTATGTACAATTAACAAGAGGGGTAAATCAAGAGAGAAATATTGGAAGCAACTTAGGGTCCATTTGGCGCAGCTGCAGCTCTCGACTTTTCGAAGCCGCCGTAAAGTTCGTCATGGAAGCGAGTTGTGGAGAAGTTGATCAGTTTATTTGCATGTACTGTGTAAAAACAACCTGCGGACGACTTTTTCTGGAGAAATAACCAAATCCTCTCGTCTCGCTAAAACTATTTAAAAATTATTATGTATTTATATAAGAATGTTTAATATATGTAAAATTTTTAAAAATACAAAATAAATTTAACTGTTATATACGTGTGTGTGTGTGTGTGTGTGTTGTAAAAGAGTAATTATTTTTTAAAAATTTTGTAAATGTATGATATTACATGTGTATATGAGAAAAATTTAAATGTTTAATTGTTAAAGTGCAGGAGTACCCAACTCTTTATTTTTATTAGCCTTACTATTAATACGATAAATGATAAAGATAAACATTGTAACAGAATTGAACAATCAATAACATATGACAATAGTGCTACTACAAGTAATGCATGGAGAGATCTAGCTTGCAATCAATCAAACAAAACAACTAGCCACAAAATGACAAAATAATTTACGTGGTTTGGTAAAACTGACCTACATCTACAGGAAATGAATCATATATATTTATTACGACGATAGAAAATAAAATACATAATGCCAATCTACAATGAATCCTTGGCATGACCGAGAGGTGAAGGTACAAAAGAAAATGTTGGGAAAATTTCACAGATACATCAACGAGGCTACATAAAATCTCATAAAAGTAAAATGATGCAGCTCCATACAAAATAACCACATAAGGACAACACACCGATAAGGCATACAGACAGAGCATACACATAGCTGCTAGGCTCAAATTTACAGGTTTGAGAGGGAACATAGCACAATGGGGTGCACCAACAAAAAACCCACAAACAGTATAAAAACATCCACCCATCCATACATTAACTATAACAGTAAAGACAATGCCAATGCTTAAATGAAAAACTTGCTGAAAATTTTTAAGCATAAAAAAGGATTCCTTTGTTGTTCATATGCTCTCCATGACAGAAAATGATATCTGAGCCTATTGAAAAAGTTTAAAAATTTTAATTAACTTCTTCTAACCAGTAAAGACATGGCCAATGCTTTACTGATATAATTGCTGAAATGTTTAAGGCATCAGGAAGGATTCGTTTCTTGTTCATATGCTCTCCATAACAGAAAATGATATCTGAGGCTATCAAAAACTTCAAACACATACATTGCCTTTTTGTTACCAGTAAAAGACATGGCCAAGGCTTTTCTGAAATACTAGCTGAAATTTTTGAAGCATATCAACAAGGTATCCTTTGTTGTTCATATGCTCAACTTAAACCATGTATACAATATATAAAAGGATCCAACATATTTTAAACCACCACAAAATTAGAAAACACATCAACAATATGTAACAACTATGGAATAATGGAGAGTCCAAGCTTCTGATTCCCCATTTCTTTCTGCAATTTTTAGTATACTCTAGCAGCCATATAACTTTCCAAAAAATTGAAAATTATAGCAAGCAAGTTCTAATTGGTCATAAAATTAAGTGAACAACTAATGCATTAAGTTTCATTCAGGAAAATTCAATTGAAGAGGAGACATTGGAAGAGATAAGAGGAAGGTATTGTAATGTATTGGTCAGAAAATCCTTTGAATAGAAAAGATTTGAACACACAGATATTTGAACACACAATGATATTCATAATGCTGCACTTCTAAATGATATTTGGAGGCCGGAATTGTAATCCAGCCTACTTCTGCAATAGAGAGGGTGGATCATAGTGACTTTCAAACAACATAATACAAATGTTTTAACTAGGCTATGCCCCACTCTGTTTCACTATTTGGCTATTACAAGCAAAAAATAAACCTTGTATTACATTAATTCACCGACACGAGACATTACTGCAAAGCATATAAGATCAAGAGCACTCTTCAAACATTAGTCTACAGACTTCCCCACTTTCTAAGGCATAAATCAGAGAAAATATAGAATAATGTTCAACTACAGATAAAATCAAAAAGACAGAAGGAAAATTTTCATGCATGCCACTCAATTCTTATGTATCTACACAACTAGCACATACACTTCAATTTCGACAGAAAAAAAGGAAGGAAAATTTTTTACTGAAATCTTTCCTGAAATTATTGAAGCTTCAAGAGAGATTCATTTGATGTTCATATGCTCTCCATGGCAAAATAAGATATTTGAGGTTATTCAAAACTCTAAAAAAAAATCTCCATTGACTTCTTTTAACCAGTAAAAGACAGGGCCAATGTTTCACTGAAATACTAGCTGGAATTTTTGAAGCTTCACGAAAAATTCGTTTGATGTTCATATGCTCTCCAAGACAATAAGATACATGAGACTATTGAAAACTTTTAAAATCTACATTCCATTCTTTTAACCAGTAAAAGATAGGGCCAATGTTTAACTTTGAAACACTTGCTAAAATTTTTTAAGCTTCAAAAAGTATTTGTTTGTTGTTCATGTGCTCTCAATGCTAGAGAAATATATATGAGGCTATTGAAGACATCTAAGGTTTGCCACAAAAAATCCAAGCTATACAACAAACAAAATGTATGCCAGCAGATCTAACAGACCCAGAAAGAAGATCACAAAAAAAAAAAAACCGCCAACAAATAACAGGGTAGGGCAGAAATTACCCTCTCTTTGACGAGATCACGAGATCGAAAGAAGAGAATGAGAAGATGAGGAGGACGAGCAGCGACCTTCACCGACCAGAGAAGAGGAAGGAAAGGGAGAAACCGCCACCGACCGGAGAAGAGGAGGACAAGGGATAAAGCTCGCTCGAAGAAATCCAACTGTACTGTTAGGGCTGGGTCCAAGTGGCACGGGGGTAAAAGCCGCGGCCACGAACCTGGGTTGCGCATATACCCTTGCTGCCCGCTTTCGAGGCATAACGCGCGAAGCGGCGGGGGCGTAGTCGAACCAAACAACGAAGAACTCCGAGAATTTTGTGACGTTGTGCCGCGTCGCACTAAAAAAGCCGAACCAAACAATCCCTTAAATAAATAAATTTCTAATTATAGGAAACTCCTAATTATAGGAAAATCTTAATTTAAATAAGGAAACTTCTAATTCTAGCTGCTTAATTTCTGTCATTCTTGATTGATATCCCCCTCAAATTGATGCTGACTGATCAAGATGCATCAATTTGCCAACAAGAAACTGATGATGTCGCTGAGAAAGAGCCTTATTAAATATATCAGCCTTTTGAAGATCCGAAGAGATGAGGAAGAGAAATAACACCATTCTCATAAGTTTCTCGATGACAATCCATTTCAATGTGTTTCGTGCGCTTACGAAAGACATGATTAGCAGTAATCTGGATAGTACTAGTATTATCTTCGTAAAGAGAAGTTGACTCAAGTTGAAAACCAAGCTCAGCCAACAAACCCCGAAGCCAAATGATCTTAGAACAAGCAGAAGGCAACACATTATTCAGACTCAGTAGAAGGCTTAGACACTCGATCTTATTTCTTACTCTTCTAAGAAATTAAAGAGTTGTCGAGAAACATAAACCAACTAGTAATAGATCGATGTGCATCAGAATAACCAACTCAATCTGCATCGCTATAGGTTTTTAAGCGAATAGGAGATTCTGCAGAAAAGAACAAACCATGATGAGAAGTACCTTTCAATTACCTAACATTACGTCGAACTGCAGTTAAATGAAGATGTGTAGGTGCCTGCATAAATTGATTTGTTTGTTGCACAACAAATGAAATATCAGGACGTGTAATAGTCAGATAATTGAGACTCACAACAAGTCGATACAGAGATGAATCAAATAGAAAGTTACCATCATTCCATTGATATTTAAAATTTACTTTCAAAGGAGTATCAACAGGACGTCCCCTTGGAGACCATCCAAAACAATGAGTTCCTTAGTATAGCTATGTTGATAAAGAAAAATGCCCGCGGGAGAAGAGTAAATCTCAAGTCCTAAGAAATAAGTTAAAGACCCCAAATTCTTTATATGAAAAAAATCCTGAAGACGCTCATGTAACTGAGACATTAATTGAGTATCAGATCCCGTGATGACAATATCATCAACACAGACTAATAACAAAACAATTCTCTTGTAAGTCTTACAAAGAAATAATGAAAAATCATGCTGACTTTGAATAAAAGAGAAGCTAAGAAGAGTATTTCGAAACTTTTCAAATCAGACCCATGGAGCCTGTTTCAAACCTTATAGAGATCGTTTGAGCTTACAAACATCTTGTGATGGGTGTAGAAAACAAATCTGGAGGAGTCATATAGATATCTTCTTCGAGGTCCTCATGCAAGAATGCATTCTTAACATCCATTTGTCGTAAGAATTAGCATTTAGATGCAACAATAGATAGAACAAGCCAAACAGTTGTCATCTTAGCCACATGTGTAAACGTCTCTTCATGATCAATCCCATATTCTTGTTGATTGCCAAGAGCTATCAATCTTGTCTTATATCTCTCCAGAGAACCGTCAAATCATAGCTTAAGAGAATAATCTCATTTACAATCAATGGGTTTAACACCCACAAGACATGAAACAATATCCCATGTGTGATTGCCTAAACAAATCTGGAGGAGTCATATAAATATCTTCTTCGAGGTCCTCATGCAAGAATGCATTCTCAACATCCATTTGTTGTAAGAATGAGCCTTTAGATGCAGCAATAGATAGAACAAGCCAGACTGTTGTCATCTTAGCCACATGTGCAAACGTCTCTTCATAATCAATCCCATATTCTTGTCGATTGTCAAGAGCTATCAATATTGTCTTATATCTCTCAAGAGAACCGTCAAATCGGAGCTTAAGAGAATAATCTCATTTACAATCAATGAGTTTAACACCAACAGGATATGAAACAATATCCCATGTGTGATTGTCTTGAAGTATCTGAATCCTCAAAAAGTCTGTTTAGCAGCCTAAGAATAAGAGGTAGGAATTGTAGTATTAATTAAAATTGCAGAATAGTCATATCTATCCGGAGTATGAATGTGCAGGGTTGATCGTCGAATCATTGGAGCATTTTCAGGAGCAGAGTCGGGAAGGACTGGAGATGAAGGGGGCATGTGTCGTGTTTAGACAAGGTCGGGCTTGAATCGTTTATCAATAGAAGAATCATCAAAGTGAGTAGTACAATAGTATCAGATGTTGAAAGTTGATGCTGAAAATAGTATTCATGTTCAAAGAAAATCACATCTAAGAGATATGTTATCGATTATTAATCTGTTATTATTAATCGAATCATAACACAAAACCTTTATGATTAGGACTATAACCCATAAAGGCACATCAAACAGACTGGGCTGCGAACTTATAACGTTTATGAGCAGGTAAATGAACAAAACAAACACATCCGAAAGTGTGTAACATATGATAATTAGGATGTTTACCAAACATGTGATAGTAGGGAGAATCAAGCTTCAATTATTGAGACGAAAAACGATTAATGAGATAAATTGCAGTAGATAAAGCTTCAGTCGAAAATTTAGCTGGAATAAAAGATTCTAATAATAATGTGCTCACTATATCCAACAGAGGTCGATTTTTTGTTCGGCAAATCCATTCTCTGAGGTGCATAAGGACATGAATGTTGTGAAATAATATCTTTATGATGGAGAAATGTTTGAAACTCATGAGACAAGTATTCATCACCATTGTAAAATCGTAAGGTTTTAATACAAGTGGAGAATTGAGTTTCAATAATGTCACAAAGGCTTGAAACACAATAAACGCTTCTGCTTTGGAATGCAAATAATGGATTCATGTGAATCGACTGTAATTATCAATAAATGTAATAAAATATTTATATTGATCATGTGAAATAATCAGTGTAATTCTCCAAACATTATTATAAATAATGTCAAAACATTTATCGACACGACTACCCAAAATAGGAAAAACAATGTCTTATTTTTGCCCAGTTTACAAGAAAAAAATCAACTGATAAACATTTAATTGTAGAACCAAAAACACAACTTTGCAGCAAATGATTCAAAACTATATTATTTGGATGACCTAATCGTCTATGCCAGATTCCAAACTTATTTTCAACAACTGAAAAAGCTAATGACAAAGTCCGAGGAACGATAAATTGTAATGGAAATATTCTGCCCACTTTAGGGCTGTCGGTCTTTTTTAAATTTATTTCATTTTTGTTTTAAAAATAATTTATATTTAATTTAATAAAAAAATAATTTAATGATAAGTTTCCCTACCTAATATAAGAAAATTAGCAGTGTTTATATTACCTGTGTTCTAAAGTTCCCTATAGAGGCAAACCCATATAGTTAATTACATCATAAATGACCGAAGTTTCTCAGGAAAACTCTCGATAAAGATCAGTGGTTTCGCTTCGAAGAGTTGTGAAGCTTAGGATTCAAACATTTGGATTCTGGAAATTCAAAAGAGAATGGATCAAATTAGGAACAATTGTTTTAATAATCTAAAGGAAGAATGGTAGGGGATATCACGGATTTGAAGCGAACTTCGGTGACTTCCCAGTTGTCCTATGATTTGACTTCGATTTGAGAGAATTATTTAATATTTCAATCTTGTCAATTTTAGTTAGTTAGGACTTACATTCGTATGACAATCATACAAACGGTCTGGAAGATAGGAGGGTTTATGTCGTAATGAACGACGACCTCAGAGTCCTAAGTCGAGTTAGGGCTTAAATTGCATGACATGGTTATGCAAATGCCTAAAGATAAGGTGAGGATTTATGTTGCACTAAACAAACTACCTCAGAGTCCTATGACTTTGTTGTTTATTTCTAAGGAAAGTTGAGCTGATGAAAATTAGTTAAAATTTCATACCCTAAAACTATTATGAAATCGCTTAAAATTTCATACCCTAAAATTATATTTTCAAATACCATTTTCAAAAGCTATATCTATTAAATTAATAAAATTATTTTTTTATTAAATTAAATATAAATTATTTTCAATACAACAATGAAATAAATTTAAAAACAGCCGACAATTTCTAACGACTCCTTTGGGGATTAGTTCTTCTTTCCATGTTGATCAGATGGTTTGCTTTCATAAATCGGTATTGAGTTCATACCCCTAGTGGATTCTGTTGACATACCTCATTCATTTTTGTCTTGAACGTGTATAGTAAACTCCTTTTGGATTCTGGAGCCACTGTTTAAACACCCTTAAACAGAGAGGTTCCGGAATCTTCCCACCGAGGCGATGTATACCCGCAATAGGTGTGGTGGGTTATGATTGATTTATCAAAGCAAATTTGATGTGAAATCAACCCCCTCCAAATTTCAGTCCAGGTCCTATTCTTCATTTCTCTTCGAATTCGACTTGTTTTAAACAAGTTAAATTTAAATCTCACTCTCACAACATTCCATTTAAGTTTCAACTAAAACAAATTTTTTTTTCAAAATTTCAAAGCAAAACGAAACTTTTCAAAACATAACAAATACACAAAAAAATACACCAAATTTGAAATAAAAATTTACATAATAAATTTCAGAGGATGTCCAGTTCATAAGACAAGCTCGTTAACTTCATTACTTTCCCTGAAACTGCAAGGCATGAGACGTCATTGACTTCTGGAAATTCTTCAAATGACGGACAATGTCTTCGCCAAAGTTGATATTTTCTTCCGCCACCGGAGTAGAATTTACTATCAACAGAGACGGGCTGCCTGATCTGGCAATCATTAAATTTGGAAAGAGTTCGTCGATGTTGAAGTCAAGTACGGGGACGTGGCCGTCACAGTGATGAAGCCTGAAATGAGCAAGTCCGTTAAGCCTATTATGGAGTTCAACTTGAAGCCTGTTACGGAACCCTCCTCTCTGAAGAGGATGTCGTTTGAAAAGAACTCTTCTATTGCTATAAGGTCTGCCGCTAGGAACTTCATGACTGCTCCCGAGATGTTTCTGGTCTTACCGCCGGATTTACCACTGTTGTAGCAATTGTTCCGCCAACAAAGGAAAAAGGATTTTACACGAGGAAGAAAGTCAACGTTTATGCCCCGTCGTTTTCTAGATACGAGCTTGGGTCCAATTCAAAGCCCATGCAATTGACAAAAGGTACAAAAAAGAAGACCGTCTCTTACGGATAGAACAACAATGAGTCAACGATTAAGTAAGGCATGTCCGTTCAAAAGGGAGTCAGTGTCGAAGATATTCCGCGACTTACTTTTAAGTTCAAAATTCAAACTACCAGAACCGAAGAAGCCAGAGGAAGCCGACAGGGAGGGTCACCCCCAATACTGCCCATATCACCAGTTGCTCTGCCACACCATAGAAGACTGCTTCATCTTCAAAGATTGGCTCGAGGAGAATTTCAGAAGCGGAAATGTAGCGATCCCGAAGGAATATTTAGAAGAACTTGAAAAAGTTCTGTAAATATAAACTTTCGGATGATTCAATTGACTTCTACGCGACGACACCAGTGCTCGAGGAAATAAGTGACGTTTCTAGAAAATCTCCAGTTGACCTTAAAGTTATCAAAGGAAAGTCAATTGAGTCGGCCTTGGAAAAACTTCGAGCTGACATTGTACAACTGTCTAAAGATCAGAAAAAAAGTACTGAAGATGAAAGTTACAACCTGGCGGATTACATGGAAGGTGAATTTGCATAAATTAATGTCTTCGAGACCCAAGACACTTTATCTGCGAGCAATGCTCCGCCTTTTGGTAAAGAGAACACCGCGGAGGTGTGGTAAAGTGTCATTCAACAACGTAATGAACAGATCAACCAGATGAAGAAACAACTAGAATAAGTGATGGTCGCTATGGCCACAATTTAAAGAAAGTCACAATCACCGCGAATGACACTTCCAGAAACAAACCAACCAGAGACCGTTCATATTACAAATGAAAGAAGAGAGTTCATCTCTAATGAGCAACAGAGGAAAGATTCAGTTCAGGGTCCAATACCGGAAAATGACATTAAACAAATGGTGGAACAACAGGTAAGAGAAGCCTTAGCTCAGTCTAAAGAAGGAGCATCGATTATGAAGGGTAGACCATACCCTGAAGAGTTCAACGCTGTTCAATATCCCAAGGGTTTCGTATTACCTCAGTTCAAGACATTTGATGGAATGGGAAACCCCCGACAGCATGTTGCACACTTCCGAGCAAGTTGCTGCAACGAGGGGGGTAGTGATGCGTTGTTATGTCGTCAATTTGTGAACAGTCTTTCGGGAATCTCTTTTGACTGGTACGCCGAATTACCCAATGGTTCGGTGAAAACATTCGCAGAATTAGAAGATCTCTTTGTTAAGCGGTTCGCTGGAGCTAAGCACCATATCACTATCGGTGATCTTGTGGTGGAGCGACAGAAGCCAACTGAAACATTGGTAGACTATATTTTGTGATGGAGAAATTTGAGCATGAAATGTAAGTCGCCGCTCCAAGAACGACATGCAGTCGAAATTCTTCTAAAGAGCATCTACAGACTAATTGCATTTCTCCTCAAAGGAATCACAATTAAAACATTCGAGAAACTACTTAGCAAAGATGGAAGCTTACAAGGGGAGGCCAAACAGTTGAGTTTTCTAGAGAAGTCTGAAAAGCTAGAGGCGGTCAAGAAATTCGAGGAGTCTGAGACAGTGGCAGCGGTGGACAAAGGCAATCAACCAATGCAGATCCAGGTTGAACAGTCTCAACAGCAGTACTGTCAGCAGTCGTCCCAACAGAGGTCGCACTGGATGGATGGAAGACAGGGTTCGTCTACGGCCTAGAAATTAAGCAGAGTATATTCTTTCAAAGATGAGGCAGTAGCAAAGATGTTTCAGAATTTGATTAAGAGGCGTGATTTCATATTACCATAGCTAAAGAAGCCAGACGAGGTTGATAAAAAGGATCACCCTAGATATTGCCCATACCACAGACTGCTTGGGCACACCATAGAGAGCTGCATCAGCTTCAAATAATGGTTTAAGAAGAACTTTAAGAAGGGAAACATAACGATCCCGAAAGAATAATTGAGAGAACCTGCCGGAGATTTTATCAATATGGCTTCGGTCTATCCAGTTGTTCCGATTGACTCCTACGCAGTTGATGTAGAATGAACACGGTTCAAAGGAAAAGAGCAAACCAGATCTAAACGGTTTCGGTGCAGGCTAGAATGCAGGGTTCGAGACGTTACCTCTATTAAGAGAAAGTAAGGTTTATCTTTTGATTACTACAATCAGTGAAAATGGACATTAGCAAGATTAATGTTAGTATGTCCCATCCCTCCCACCGCAATGAATGAAAGAAAAGGAGTTTGTTGTTGCCCATAATTATTCAATATTTGGAAAACTCAATTAAAGAACGTTTGAAGATAAATATAAATACAATCGAGAAAGGAGTAATTCAAGCCAAAAAATTCGATGTTTTAATAGGATCATGACTTCAGGGAAGAATGAAATTAATGTTCTAAAACAAAACAGTGTGTTTGAAATATGAGTAATTGATTCAGAATATCAAGAGTCTTTTAATTTTCTGCCATGTGACTAGGTCCAGACTTTCAAATAAGTTATAATATATCAGGATTCATGTTAAGGAACATTTCAGAATTATTAATTAGAAAAATTTCGACATTCAAAATCTTTAAAAGAAATATATCTTACCAGATACAGTAATTCTCAGAAAACAAAATGTGCAAAAAAAAAGAGGAAAATTTCTTTTTTGTGAAGATCCAACTGAGGAGAAGCTTGAGGTGAGCACAAAATAAAAAATTGGTGTCCCAATTCAGGCATTCAAAATCTTTAATATGTGTTCCACCATATATAATAATTCTCAATGGAAAATAACAGAAAATATAACAAAAAAAAGTGTGGAAAGCTCAATAAAAAAAGAGGGGAAAAAAAACAAAAAAGCTCCCTGAGAGAAGCTTGAGGCAAGCATATAATCAAAAAATTAATGTCTTAATCCTCCCCCGATTAATAAAACTTGAAAGGCTACCCTAAGAAGGTTTCTCTGATATTATGCTTTGAAAAGTGTCGAGTGTTTTTATGCCTTTTGGTCGGTCATTAATTGGCTTGGAAATATCTTTGTATAGTGAAAAATATTTTTATCACATAAGCAGAAAATTTGAAATCTGCTTAGGCCCAGAAAGAAAGAATTGAAGTAGAAGAACCCTGTTATTGGCAATTGATGAAAATTCAACTCGAATTCATATCCTTCAATGCCCAACAAGTACAACTCCAACATCAATTCGAAGAACGTTAGAACGACTTCTCAAAGACAGTGTGAATGACCTTTACAAAATCGTTGACAAAGCAAACGACAACTGCTACACACGAAGCTACGAAGTTGCAGCCTTCTTAACTGTGATGTCCTTAGAATAACACATCTTTATAGATGCTTGAAAGAAAATAATTTTGATAGCAACTTGAAGAGTAGGTTATTCTCTACATCTGCTTTCAGTCAGTGGACGGTACTTCCAGAAGTATTGTGCATCTTATTGTTTCAAAGATAAAGTCTTGTCCTAAGAAGCACCAGTGCCGCACTTGTCTAATGTTGGGTCCAAATCCTAAAACAAATGCAACAATAATAAAAAAACTGCATCAAACAAAAAAACAATAATTTCATACATATCTGCACTCATTTTCACAGAACTCTGCACCTTGTAAATTTTCTAAAATCTCTCCACAAACATTTCGATAAAATTCAGCACTGCATGGACTTTTACCAACATTCTTTCTACTTTATACAAAATTTTTCACAATCTCTGCATTTGTAAATCTCAGCAAAATTCTTCAGGCTCTGCATTCATAAATCTTTACAAATCTTTGTATTCTTAAATATCAACAAAACCTTTCTCAATCCCAACATGAGTCAAAACTCAGCAAAATTCTTCATCGTTTTAGCATAAGCCAAATCTCAGGAAAATTCTTCACAATCTTTGCATAAACTGAAGCTCATAAAAAATTTGTCATGATTCTCAACAAAATTTCTCTCAATCTCTGCATAAATAAATCTCAGTAAAATTCTTCTCAATCTCTGCATATAACTGAATCTCAGCAAAAAAAAAAAAAATTATCTCTGCATAAATGCATCTCAGCAAAATTTTTCTCAATCTCAGCACTCATCATTCTCAGCAATCTCAGCACTCAGCAATCTCAGCAAACTCAACAATCTCTGTAATCTCAGCACTCAGCATTTTCAGCAATCTCAGCACTCAGCATTTTCAGCAATCTCAGCAAACTCAGTAATCTCAGCACTTAGCAATCTCAACAACCTCAGCACTCAGCAAACTCAGTAATCTCATCAATCTCAGTATTCTTAGCAATTCTTATCATTCGAGAAAGGCTTCCGCTTTACTCTATTCTTAGCAATTCTCAGCATTAGGGATAGTCACGGTCCTACTCCTTTCTCAGCAATCTCAATATTTAACCCTCTCAGCACAAAATTGAAATTAAAACACTTTGCATTTGGGATAGTGTCCGTCCTATTCTTTCTCAGCATACACATTTGGAATAGGTTCAGTCCTACTTCCTTCTCAGCATACATATACATTCGGGTGGGCCTTCGCCCTACTCTCTTCTCTGCATAAAACCAAAATTGAAATTGAAATTGAAATCAAAATTCAGATCAAAATCTAAATTGAAATTGAAGTCGAAAGAAAAGCAAAGTAAATCAAATCCAAATTTGAAAATTAAATTTGCGACTCTTAAATCGAAAATTCACCTCTTAAATCCCTAGCGAGAGTTCTGGAATCTTCAGTCTTGATCGAGGATTTACCTGAAGCTCCCAAGTGGAAACATTTTTCACTCTTTTTCTGTTTTGTTCTGTGTTGGTATTGTTGATCTCTTCGGTCAATGCCAATACGCGTGGTGTGCTTGATTAACACACCACACCTATTGGGGGTTCATTTGTTTACCTCATTTTTGGTTTGGTATAATCTTCTCTCTTAGTGCTTAGGATCTAGCCATAGGACTTCTCATTAACTATCCTAGAAGACTAGAGATGGAACCTACTGTTTAGAAATTCAAACTACTTCCTTGCTCTCCTTGGAATTCCACATAGATGGTCATGAACCTCCAAGCTACTTGGAAGGTTAAGACCAATGTTTGGAAGGTCAAGGATGAGCCTCCATAGGATGGTCAAGCCTTAGAACTAACCCTGGGTGGTCTGGTCTTGAATAGGTTAGCCTGCATACACTACACTTTGGCACACACCCCAAACCTTGGACTCATTTACACCTATCTTGATTTGACCTCCTGACTCTTTGGAAGACTCACGTGGGTGGACCCAAACCCCTAGCCCCTGTCTAAGAGGGTAATGAACATGTTGAGTGGCCAAAATGAGTCATTATATGGCTTCTATGAGTTTAAAATGAATTCATGCCTTACCCACTTTAGCCCAAATTTCCCAAAATATTTCAAAGTCACCAATCAGTCCTGAAAATGACACCAAAATGTTCCTTGTGTCGCACTGAAAGTTTTGACTGTAAACTTGTCATGTCTCCGGACAGCTTTTTGGCACATCGGTACCGAAATGATCTATACTTTAAAAAACTCTCCAGGGTTCATAAGACCTTCAACGTTAATCGAAAATGCCCCAGACATTGTCATTTGACTCCAAATTTCCTTTTGAACTAATTCGAGCTTTCAATTCAGTCTTTTGACCACTTACCCCTAAAAACCCAGAAAATTACCAAAATGCTCCTCATACCCAAAAAATTCAAAAATTCCAAAAAATCCAAAAAAACTCCCAAAACCTCTCAAATATTCTCAATTTCATTTTCTTTAACTACCACATGACCCAATTTTGCCAATTTTGTATGATTTGATGGAAAGCCCAAATTTGCCTTAAAAAGGCCCATTTTATCAAATCTAAGCTCAATGTCAACCCAATTGACCCAATCCCCTTCAATTTTAATTCTAACCTAAAATCCATCATACCTAAACCTGATTGGACACAATTTCAAGCCCAATTTGATCCACATTTAGACTCAATTTCAATCAAACTCCAAAACCCTTTAATTTTGACCAAGAGACCCAAAACCACTCAAATTGAACCCAATGTCAACCAATTTTCCCAAATTGAATTCTAACCTTCTCATAACATTCCCATAAACCAAATGCAACATTCAATTGCCTCCAATTTGAACTCAAGCTTCACTCAAACCTAATCAAACTTAAAACCCCAATTTTGGCCCAAATATGTCACATGTCCAAAATCCACCAAATAGAATGCTCAAATCCTAAAATTGACACTCAATTTATGCTGATGACTCTTCATCACACCCCCATAGACCTTTTGCAACATTCAATTGACCATTGACCCAACATTAGCCCAACTTACTCCAATTCACTCAAAATTGACCCTATGACTAAATTTCACTCAATGGACCATATAATTCAATTCTAAATCATCCCAAATCTTTTCTAAACCCCTCATGATATGCTCATACAGCAAATACAATATTTTATTGATCCAAATTTTGACCCAAATCCAATCCAATATCAAGCTCAAACCCACATCAATTTAAAAGCCAAAATCCAAGCACATGCTCCAAATTACTTCAAATAACCCAAAATTCAATCAAAAGCCTACATGACAATCATATATTCATCATCCCGTTGATTTAAATCATTCTCTAAGTTTCAATTTCATGATCAAAACCTTCCAAATCAAACCTCATGACAAACTTTACAAAAATACTACATAAATAAAAAATACTCTTTCATGAAACTTGACCAAACCAAGGACAAGCTATGAATGAGTCATGAAGCCACTCTCAAGCCACATGCAAACCATGAGAGTCATCCTCATGTCACCATGTCATTAGTGGCAAAAGGAGGAGTCTCTTTAGTGGTCCCCCCATGCATGCTTAACCCTTCCCATGTCTCCCTTAAACCATGATTAAGCCTTAGTTTACTTGGATGGGGACTTCACCATGCTAATCCAACTGAATCAAGTGATTCTCCTCAGCACCAAATCAGGTCTTGAGAGGGTGAACCAAGCTCAAATCATGCATGGACCCAATTTGACCGAAGGTGCACTTTCCCCCTTTCCATTTAAATCCAAACATTTACACTTGGCAAGACCCATTTGACTTCACCAATCTCCACTCCTGACCTCCCTGACCTGATGGTGGCCCATGCCTTGGCCGGCCGAACACCATGGCCGAGAGGGTCATATGGTCAAACACCCGAATTACATCCATCCAAGCTGTCCAAGCCCAATTGTCACTTGGGCATTTCTTCGCTCCACCTAAGCAATTGTGCTAACCCACTGGTTAGCCCAATTGAATCCTCAAGCTTCTCTTATAAATTTCCACCTCTTGTGGCCAAGAGGGGAGATGAAAATTTACCTTGGCTGGACTCTGCTAAATTGTTCCCAGAGCTTCTCGTAGCACTCCTAAGCTCAACCCAACCAACCATTCCCAAGCCCTCTCCTCCACTATCCGAACCCAATTTTGAAGCTCAAAATTAGGGCCGAAATAGGATACCTCTCAAAACTCCACCAAATTCAAATTAAACTGACCCACACTCTCCCCACATCAAGAGAAGTTCCCACATAAAAGCCCCATCACCAAGCCACCCTAGCCTATATATTGACCAACCACCTAAAACAGCTTTCATTGAATTCATAGCTAGGCGTTTCACCACAGCAAGAGACTTCATCCGAGGGCTCTCTGGACTCCTACAACGCTTCTCCAAGCATCCAATTGAGACCTCACCTCTTGGACAAAGGTATTGAAATTTCTACCCAAACCGAGCTTATTTTAATTCAGCATGGAGATATACTTGATTTAAATGCATCATCACCGTATGAATGTGTTATACTAAGTTAGATGAGCATTTTGAAAAAAAAAACTGCACTCAATTTTATTATGAATCGAGAGAGATATTAAGGTTTTAAGGTGGATGGTTCCGGGAGAATATCAGTTGAGGAAGATGAGAGGCAGTCGTCCGATCGTGCATGTATCAGACGGATGGCTGAGATGGAGTCGGATGGAGCTCAGTCCATGAATGCGCAGCCAGACCGAACGCGCCAGCCAATCAGACGACACCGCATGGCCCTCGTTCGACGCTTACGAGGATGACGTGGATTGAGCGAGAAATGTTTTTTTTTAATTTATTTTAATTCCCTAAACTTCAAAAAATCATATTTTTATGGATTTTTCTAAGCAACATACTAATTATTATGATCAATCTATCAAGAAAATAGCCCCAAACTTGAAAAATAAGGATCTCTTTATAGAGAACTCTGACTTTGGAAAAATCAGGAAATATCTCTAATGCAGAGAGAATGACATGCTAAAATTTCAAGTCATGGTGATATGTATACATGCATGAAGAATTAAAAGACCTAAAACAATGTTTAATTAATTAAAAATAAAATACTAAGCAAACCATTTTAATTTTAGTTCCACGTGATTCTTCTTTGTTCTCTGAGCAAGAGGTTATTTTTATTTTATTTTTAGGAGTTTTCTATGAAAAGTTATAATTTTTTGAAGTTTAGGGAATTAAAATAAATAAAAAAAAACATTTCCCGCTCAATCCACGTCATCCTCGTACGCATCGAACGAGAGCCACGCAGTGTCGTCTGATTGGCTGGCGAGTTTAGTCTGGCGGCGCATTCATGGACCGAGCTCCATCCGACTCCATCTCAGTTGTCTGTCTGATACACGCACAATCGGACGGCTACCGCTCATCTTCCTCAACTGGTATTCTCCCGGAACCGTTCACCTTAAAACCTTAATATCTATCTCGATTTTTAACAAAATTGAGTGCGTTTTTTTAAATGCTCGTCTAACTTAGTAGAATACATCCATACGGTGATGATGCATTTAAATCAAGTATATCTCCATGCTGAATTAAAATAAGCTCGGTTGGGTATAAATTTCAATACATTTGTCCAAGATGTGAGGTCTCGATTGGATGTTTGTAGAAGCTTTGTAGGAGTCCAAAGAGCCCTCGGATGAAGTCCCTTGCTGTGGTGAAACGCCTAGGTATGAATTCAATGAAAGTCATTTTAGGTGGTTGGTCAATGTCTAGGCTATGATGTTTAGGTGATGGGGCTTTTATGGGGGAACTTCTCTTGATGTGGGGAGAGTGTGGGTAAGTTTAATTTGAATTTGGTGGAGTATTGAGGGGTGTCCTATTTCGGCCTTAATTTTGACCTTCAAAATTAGGCTCGGGTAATTGAGCTTCAAAATTAGGCTTGGGAATGGTTGAATTTAGCTTGGGAGTGTTAGGAGAAGCTCTGGGAACAATTTGGCAGAGTCTCTCCAAGGTAAATTTTCATCACCCCTCTTGCCCATGAGAGGTGGCAATTTATAGGAGAGGCTTGGGCCTTCAATTCGGCTAACCAGTGGGTTAGCTCAATTGCTTAGATGGAGGGAAGAAATGCTCAAGTGACCATTGGGCTTGGACGGCTTAGATGGATGTAATTTGGGTGTTTAACCATAATGACCCTCTCGGCCATGGTGTTTTCCGGCGACCTGGTGGCCGACCGGCCAAGGCATGGGTCACCATCAGGTCAGGGAGGTCAGTGGTGGAGATTGGTGAAGTCAATTGGGTCTTGCCAAGAGTAAAGGTTTGGATTTAAATGGAAAGGGGGAAGGTGTCTTTTTGGGTCAAATTTAGTCCATGCATGATTTGAGCTTGGTTCACCCTCCCAAGACCTGATTTGGTGCTGAGGAGAATCACTTGATTCAGTTGGATTAGCATGGTGAAGTCCTCATCCAAGTGGATTAAGGTTTAATCATGGTTTAAGAGAGACATGGGAAGGGTTAAGCATGCATGGGGGGACCACTAAAGAGGCTCCTCCTTTTGCCACTAGTGGCACGGTGACTGAGGATGACTCTCATGGCTAGCATTTGGCTTGAGAGTGGTTTCATGGCTCACTCATGGCTTGTCCTTGGCTTGGTCAAGGTTCATGAAAGTATTTTTGATTTGTGGTATTTTTGTAAAGTTTGTCATGAGGCTTGATTTGGAATGTTTTGATCATGAAATTGAAACCTAGAGAATGATTTAAATCAAGGGGATGATGAATAGATGATTGTCATGTGGGCTTTTGATTGAAATTTGGGTTATTTGAAGTGATTTAGAGCATGAGCTTGGTTTGGGCTTTTAAATTGAAGTGAGTTTGAGCTTGAATTTGGGTTGGATTTGGTTAAAATTTGGATCAATAAAATATTGTATTTGCTGTAGGAGCATGTCATGAGGGGTTTAGAAAAGATTTGGGGTGATTTTGAATTGAATTGTATGGTCAATTGTGTGAAATTTGGTCAAAGGATCAATTTTGGGTGAATTGGGCTCAGTTGGGCTAATGTTGGGTCAAGGGTCAATTAAATGTTGCAAAAGGTCTATGGGGATGTGATAAAGAGTTATCAGCATAAATTGAGTGTCAATTTTAGGATTTAGGCATTCAATTTGGTGGATTTTGGACATGTGACATATTTGGGGTAAAATTGGGGGTTTTGGATTTGGTTGGGTTTGGTTGGAGCTTGAGTTCAAATTGGTGGCTATTGAATGTTGCATTTGGTTTATTGGAATGTTATGAGAATGTTAGAATTCAATTTGGGAATGACATTGAGTTCAATTTGAGTGGTTTTGGGTCCCTTGGTCAAAATTAGGGGGTTTTGGAGTTTGCTTGAAATTTGAGTCCAAATGTGGATCAATTTGGGCTTGGAATTGGGTTCAATCAGGTTTGGGTATGATGGATTTGAGATTAGAATTAAAATTGAAGGGGATTGGGTCAATTGGGTTGACATTGAGCTTATATTTGATAAAATGGGCATTTTCAAGGCAAATTTAGGCTTTCTATCAAATCAGACAAAATTAGCAAAATTGGGTCATGTGGTAGTTGAAGAAAATGAAATTGAGAATATTTGGGAGGTTTCGGGAATTTTTTTGGATTTTTTAGAATTTTTGAATTTTTGGGGTACGAGGGGCATTTTGGTAATTTTCGGGGTTTTTGGGGGTAAGTGGTCAAAAGACTGAATTAAAAGCTGGAAGTAGTTCAAAAGGAAATTTGGAGTCAAATGACAATGTTTGGGGCATTTTCGATCAACGTGGAATGTTTTATGAACCTCGAAGCGTTTTTTAAGTATCAGTCATTTCGGTACCAAGTGGCCAAAAACCTATTTGGAGAGATGATAAGTTTACAGTCAAAATTCTCAGTGCGACACAAGGAACATTTTGGTGTCATATTCAGGACTGATTGGTGGCTTTGAAAATACTTGAGAATTTTGGGCTAAAGTGGGTAAGTAAGTCATGAATCCATTTTAAACTCATAGGAGTCATATGAGGACTCATTTTGGACACTCAGCATGTTGTTCCTAACCCTCTTAGCCAGGTGCTAGGGGTTTGGGTCAACCCACATGAGTCTTCCAAAGAGTCGGGAGGTCAAATCAAGATAGGTGTAAATGAGTCCATGTTTTGGAGTGTGTGCCAAAGTGTAGTATATGCAGGCTAACCTAACCAAACTCAGACCACCCAGGATTAGTTCTAAGGCTTGATCATTCTATGGGGGCTCATCTTTGCCCTTCCAAACATTGGTCTTAACCTTCCAAATAGCTTGGAGGTTCATGACCATCTATGTGGAATTCCAATGAGAGCAAGTAGTTTGAATTTCTAAATTATGGGTTCCAATCTCTAGTTTCTAGGATAGTCAAGAAGAAGTCCTGTGGCTAGATCCTAAGCACTAAGAGAGAAGATTAGACCTCACCAAAAATGTTTTTTTAAGGAAGAGTAAGTGATTATTGATTTTAAACGATATTGTTTATTTCTTAATCAACGAAAGTGTAAGCAGTATTAGGTTGTTCTTGTGGCAGTAAACATTGCAATACTGTTACTTATGACTCTCAATTGGCTAGGGGGGGGTATTCTTGTATTTTGTCCACCCCTTGTGCCTCCTTCTTTCACCTTATGTTATATATAGGGGTGAGTGGGTGAGGCTTTGTATGATGTAAGAGGTCTTTTGGTGAGAGCCAGAGGAAATTCCGTCCAAGAATTCTAGAGGGTGAGAATAGCTTGAGGCTAGGTGAGGAGTGCATCTAAGGTGGGTCTTGGGAGTCAAGAAGATCCATGAAGATGAGGGCTCATCTCGAAGCTATGTATTCTCTCACAAAAGTCTTAGTAAGATTGTTGATGTTTTCCTCCCGTGGATGTAGATCCTTTTGGATCGAACCACGTAAATTTTGCTTGTGTTCTTTGTGTTTTGTTTGCGTTCTTTATTTTTCTAGCCAAGACGATCTTCTCACAACAATTGGCGCCGTCTGTGGGAAGAACGACAGTTCTCGGCTAGAGGTGTTTTCGGTCGGAATCAAGAAGAAGGGATTACAAGAACTTCGGCGATCAAGAACCGCAAGCAAGGAGGAAGTGGAGCTCGGCACTGCAGAGGAGATTTCGGTCTCGGATTTTCTTCGGCTACAAGAATCAAGACCGCAATTCTTTCCCAACTTTTTTCATTCCAACCATTTCGACCATAAGGGAATTTGATTTTTCTCGTTCGGCTAGAAAGTCGAAACTATTCAGTCGCCAAGGGAGTTCGGCCATACTCGCGAAAGGGCATTCTTCACTGTTGCCTTCATTCGGCTTCCAGGCTCTTGGGAGGAGGAAGGAATCCGGCAAATATCAAGGCTACGAGCAATGCAGGAGTTCGACATTTGCTGCCATTTCCATTCGAGCAGCCAAGAACCGTCCGTGAAGGTGTTCAACAGAGCTCACAGGAAGTATTCAAGCACTTCTGGTACGGCATTCTCGATTCTTGGAAGGTGTCCAAGCAATCGAAGGCTATAAAACAGCCGAACCTAGCTAGGATTTAGATAAGCAGCAGGTTGGAAGCAGTTTTTTTCCTTCTGCGACAAGCGACGTGGTTGGAAGCGGTTTTCCATCGGCAGACAAGCAGGGAGTTTCTTGGAAGCAGTTTTTCCTTCGGCAGACAAGCAGCAGGGAGTTTCTTCTTCGGCTGTCTTGCAAGAAACCTAGCTAGGATTCCGACACTATCGTGGAAGGGAATTCCGGTGTCTAGCAGAATTCCTCCGAACCGCGAGCGACAGGATCCATTAGGCTTGCGAAGCTACTAGCGATCTTGCAGGCAGTCATCCGGACCGCAGGCAATCTTCGACCATTGGATACCTTGATCGCAGTGGTATTCAACCAAGATATCATCCCTTCAAATTCAGCAAAAGGTGCTCGACAGGGGTAGACTTAAGGCAAGTTGAGAAATCTACCACTTGCTCGCCAGGTCGATAAAAGTCTTGGAGGCGAAGACAGCTAGCAAGCGCATCTGTGATAATCCAGCCACGAGAATGAGTTCCGCCAAATTTGACATCGAGAAATTTACGGGGAAAAATGACTTCGGCTTGTGGAGAGTGAAGATGAAGGCTCTACTGGTTCAGCAGGGCGTTGCAGAAGCCCTGCAAGGTTCGGCAGCATTGCCGACCGACCTGACCGAGAAGGAGAAGAACGTCATCCTGGACAGGGCTCACAGTCTGATAATTCTGAGTTTGGGCGACAAAGTACTGAGGGAGGTGTCAAGGGAGACAACCGCACAATCACTCCTAAGCAAACTCGAGGTACTTTATATGACTAAATCTTCGGCTAACGTACTTTTTCTAAGCGCCGCTTATACTCATTCAAAATGCACGAGGACAAGTCGGCTTCGGAGCGGATCGACGAGTTCAACAAGATAATAGATGATCTCGAGAACATCGATGTCAAGATGGATGACGAGGATAAAGCGTTACCGTCGTTAAACTCTATTCCTAAGAGCTACGAGCATTTCAAGGATGCGATGCTCTATGGTAGGGTACAGACTATTACCTTGGAAGAGGTTCAATCTCTGATCAGAGCCAAGGAACTTCAGAAGAAGCACGACATGAAAGAAGAGGCCAGTGGAGACAGTCTGACAGTTAGAGGAAGACCGAGCAAGAAAAGTTCCAAAAGCGATCAGAACAGATCAAAATCCAGAAAGAAGAGCAAAGTCGGCTTTCTAAGAGATCTAACAAGTGTTACCACCGCCACAAAGAAGGTCACTTCGGAGAAACCGTCCGTATAGAAAGAAGAACTTTCAGGAGAAGCCCAAAGATTCCGAGAAGCAAGTGTAGCCTCGTATGGCTATGATTCGGCGAGGCTTTGGTGATATCCGAATCGAATCCGACGAAGGAGTGGATCCTCGACTCCGGGTGCTCCTTCCACATGTGCCCTCACAAAAATTGGTTCGAGACACCGCAACTCGGCAAACGGCGGGTCCGTACTACTTGGAGATAATAAAGCTTGCGTAGGTACTTGGCAGATGAACGGTCGAATAAAGATGTTCGATGGAGCCGAGCGGATACTTCAACACGTCGAGTATGTTCCCGAGCTCAAAAGAAATCGATCTCTTTAGGTACTCGGAGTCAAGCTGGATACACGTTCAAGGCAGAATGGTTGCATCGGAGTAGTCAAAGGTTCTCTCATTGTCATGAAAGGGGTCGAAAGAACGGGTTATACTCTCTAATCGGAAGAACTCGTCATCGCAACTACTCAAATGCAGTTCAATCAAAGACGAGACAGACTGGCATTATGGCATATGAGACCGGGGCATGTAAGTGAAAGAGGCTTACAAGAGTCGTCCAAGCGAACTTGTTATGCGGAGATCGAGTCCAAGAATTAGAATTACGTGAACAAGTGTGTACTGTGAAGGCTACCGGGTGAAATTCTCTACCTGGAAATCACACATCGAAGAAGCCACTCGATTACGTACACAGCGATTTGTGGGGGCCAACCAGGACTCGGACTCATGGAGGAGGCGAGATACTTCATGTCTATTATCGACGACTACACCGTAGAAGGTATGGGTCTTCATCCTTAAAACTAAAGATGAAGCTTTTCGACGTTTCGTGGACCGGTTAACTCTCACCGAAAACAAGACAGAGCAAAACCGAAGTATTTCGAGAACCGATAATGGCCTAGAGTATTGTTCGAACAGCTCAAGAGCCGTGCGTAAAGAACGGTATTACAAGACACAAGACAATCCGAATACTCCTCAACGTAATGACCTAGCCGAAAGGATGAACGTGACTCTCCTAGAGAGAGTAAGATGTATGCTTCGAATGCGTGTCTACCCAAAAGTTTCGGGCGAAGCCGTGTCAACCGCTCGCCACCTTATCAACGGATGTCCATCGACAGCCTATCAATACGAAGACTCCTTCGAGATGTGGTACGGAAACCGTGTAACTACGATAACTCGAAAGTTTTTGGATGTATCGCTTACGCTCATGTCGACAGGATAAGTTTCGGAAGCAAGAGCTTTGAAGTGCATTTTCATTGGATATCCACCTGGAACCAAGGGTTACAAACTTTGGTGTCTAGATCAACAAAAATGCATCATCAGCAGAGACGTGACTTTTGATGAATCCAAAATGGCAAATTTGCAAAGCTACGTTACCAAAAACAGTGCCGCTAAGGAGGGTTCTTCAATTGAGGTGGAGCTGCAACAACTACAGACTTTGATCGATCAAAGGACTGTCGTGAACAATCGTGATGAAGTGACCGAGAACCAGCGAAGAGACAGAGCGTAAAACGGATCGGATGATTACAGAGTCGACAAGAGACGGACAAAGAAGAATTATCGGACCGCCGAGAGAGATACGGTCGTGCGGATATGATCTTCTACGCCTCGAGTGTCGTCGAAGAAATAGAAGAAGTTCGAACCAAACAACTATAAGGAAGCCTTAAAGAGCAAGGAAAGAAACAGATGGGTTGACGCCATGAATGAGGAAATGGCCTCTCTGATGAAGAACAAGACTTGGGAACTTGTGGATCGACCAACAAACAAACGTGTAGTTGGTTGCAAGTGGACCTTTAAGAAAAAGGAAGGCACACCGGTATTGAAAAGATCGGATACAAAGCCGTACTAGTCGCGAAGGGATTCACTCGTGTAGAAGGAATCGACTTCAACGAAATTTTCTCACCCGTGGTAAAGCATTGCTCCATTAGGATGGTTTTAGCATTAGCGGTTCAATTCAATTTGGAATTAGAGCAACTAGATGTTAAAACCGCGTTCCTACACGGAGAGCTTCGAAGAAACCATCTACATGAATCAGCCAGATGGGTACAAGCACACCGGAGACTAAGGACAAGGTTTCGCTCGTCGAAGAAAGCTTTGTACGGATTAAAACAAAGCCCTAGACAATGGTACAAACGATTTGATGAATTTATGCCGAAAATCGGCTTTGTCGAAGCAACTACGATGACTGTGTATATATGAAGTGGCGAGGACAGAGTGAAATAAGTACGTACTTGCTTCTTATATGTAGATGATATGTTAGTAGCAAGCGTAAGCTGTGGAGGAAGTTCGAAGATCAAAGGTATGCTTAATTCGAATTCGATATGAAAGACTCAGGACTCGCTACAAAGATCCTAGGAATGGAGATCAAGAGGGACGAAAAAGGGCAGCTTATTCTTATCTCGAAGTCTTATATTCGGAAAGTTTCGGCAAGGTTCAATATGCACAAGGCAAAGCAGGCCGCAACACCGATTGGTCGACATTTCAAATTATCGAACTCTCAAGCACCCGAGATCGAAGCGGAGAAGGAAAACATGGAGTGTGTCCCCTATGCCAGTGGGGTCGGTAGCATCATGTACGGTATGGTGTGCAGCAGACCAGATCTAGCCTACGCCGTCAGTGTTGTTAGCAGATTCATGGACAATCCAGGGCAGACTCACTGGGAAGCTCTGAAGTGGATTCCGAGATACTTAAGAAGCTACTACGTACTTGGGGCTACTCTTTAAAAGACAGGAAGGCAACGAAGAAAAGCTTGTTGGTTACGTGGATTCCGATTATGCTGGAAGCATCGACACCAGGAAATCACTGACCGGATTCATCTTCACTGTCTTCGGCACTGCTGTCAGTTGGAAGTCTAATCTTCAATCCGTCGTAGCTCTCTCAACTACGTGAGCTCGAGTACATCGCCGCGACCGAAGCAATCAAGGAAGCCATGTGGCTAAAAGGCATGGCCGAAGAGCTCGGGATACCTCAAAAGGTGGTTACTCGTGTTCCGCGACAATCGAAGTACTATTCATCTCACCAGGAATCGGGTCTTTCATGAAAGGTCCAAGCACATTGATGTGAAGCTTCATTTTGTGAGGGACGTCGTCGCCAAGCGCTCAATAGTGGTGGAGAAGATACCTATCGAAGAGAATCCCGCCGACATGCTCACCAAGGCGCTACCTATAGCTAAGTTCAAACATTGTTTGGACTTAGTGAACTTTACCACGGGCCGAGGGCTCCTCCGAGGGGCCAGTGGAGGGAATCATCTTTTTTCGTAACTTTGAAATTGAGAGTCAAGGTGGAGAATTGTTACTTATGACTCTCAATCGCTGGGGGGGTATTCTTGTATTTTGTCCACCCCTCGTGCCTCCTTCTTTCACCTTATGTTATATATAGGGGTGAGTGGGTGAGGCTTTGTATGATGTAAGAGGTCTTTTGGTGAGAGCCTAGAGGAAATTCTGTCCAAGAATTCTAGAGGGTGAGAATAGCTTGAGGCTAGGTGAGGAGTGCATCTAAGGTGGGTCTTGGGAGTCAAGAAGATCCATGAAGATGAGGGCTCATCTTGAAGCTATGTATTCTCTCACAAAAGTCTTAGTAAGATTGTTGATGTTTTCCCTCCCGTGGATGTAGATCCTTTTGGATCGAACCACGTAAATTTTGCTTGTGTTCTTTGTGTTTTGTTTGCGTTCTTTATTTTTCTAGCCAAGACGATCTTCTCACAACAAATACATATATTAGATTTTTGGGAGCAGATTTACCGGTGTGTTTGGGGCAGTTTTTTGCTGCGGTGCGATGCGAAAGTGCAGTAAGAAGTGTTTCAATATTGCGGTATGGTCATATTTTTGAAAAATTTCATTGAAACTTGGGCCCCCGCGGCCCACATTTTTTTCATGTCCAAAGACTGGTATGCCCTTCTTTCTAACCCCAAGACCTGCATTTTTTTCTCGACCAATGACTATTGTGTCCTCTCTCACACGACCCTCATCTCGTTTTCCACAGCTTCTGCCCCATCAACCCAGCTTGCCTCTATGCTCACGTTTCATGCCTCCCTCCCTCCGAACCGAAGCCCAGCCACAACAGTGCCCATACTCATCACTCACCCCCCTCACATACTCGTGATTCCTCCGTCCCAGCATCCTCTTCCTCTAATAGAAAACTCCTTCCAAGCCTTTTCCCTTGATCCCAAGTGAACCAAAGCATCGGACTTCTCCCAGCTGCCATCTTCCTCCTCCAAACCGAGCAGCTCCGTACCAGCATCAACCCCTCTCCAATTGTTGGATGGCATATTTTATTGGAGCATTTACATACATACCACACCATTCTTATGTATTTACATGTCTAACACTTAAAAATTCATATTTATATGCATAAAACTCAAAGCTTTTACACCACAAATGTAAAATACAGCTTTTCGTGCCTAGGTGTATGACACTAAGTCGAGTGTTAGGTATGCAAATACATAAGAATTGTGGTATGCATGTAAATTTCCATTTTCTTTTTTTTTTTTTTTTTTGACGTGTTGAAGATTTTAAGGGTTTTATTTAATCACGTAGAGTTTACTATATTCAGAAAGTTGTTTGATTAGTTATTTTGATTCGTATGAATAATTAGATTTTGAGATTAACAACTAGGATTGATTCTGTTATAAACAACACAATAATACAGTGGTAGAAAATGTCTTCTTTTCATAAACAACTGTAGCAATGCTACTGCACAACTGCTCAAAACAAACAGACACACAGCTTTCCCGCAGCAAGTTTTTAATAAGGGGGACAGACCCTTAGGGTGTGTTTGTGTTAGTATCTTAGGAACAGTTTGGGATCACTTTTTTTTTTTATTTTTATTTATTTTGTTTATGTTTTGATTTAAATTAAGACATGTTGGATTGAGCTAGTTGTTTTTAAAAAGCACTCAAAATATCTTTTAACTGTTTTACATTTTTTTTCAAAAATATTTGATCCGTCTTTAAAACACAAAATAAAAACATATGAAAATTATATCAACCGAATGTATTAAAAAAAAAAAAAAAAACAAAAGTGATGCCAAACAAGCCTTTACTATTTGAGTGTATTCTTTTATTGCGACTACATTGTTTGTTCCTCATTATTGTTTAATGTTTTTCTTAGTTTTGCAGCGAGAGTGCTTATCTTCAAAATAATTTTATGTTGCATGACAGGGTAAGGTAATTACGGACATCACAAACCATAATATAACCTACTGTGTTTACGATTCGGATATTGCGACCGGTTATGGAGTCGGGGCTTTCTTGTTCCTCTTCTCCAACCAAGCTTTTCTTATGGGTATCACAAAGTGCATGTGCTTCGGCCGACCGTTGGCTCCTGGTAGTAACAGAGCTTGGGCCATTATTTATTTTGCTTCTTCATGGTGAGTGAGTTTCCTAGACTCTGGCTTTCATTTTTATTTTGCAAAATTTACATACTCAGCACACAATTCTTTTGTATTTACAAATCTCATTTTTGTTTATTTGATATTAAATATTTTAGTGCTGTGTGTGTAAATATGAAAATTTAGGTGTGAGATATGAAATGGATAAGAATTGTTCGCTTTTATTTATGTAAATGTCTCATTCTTCTGAAAATCCCGGCTATATGCTTTACTTTGTGCTTTAATTTCTTTACTTGGTAATAACTTAACACAAATTATGGCAGGCTAACTTTCCTGATAGCCGAGTCATGTCTGATTGCTGGAGCAACAAAGAACGCCTATCACACTAAGTATAGGCATGTGATCTATGTGCAGAACTGGACCTGCGCATCGTTGCGCAAAGGAGTCTTTATAGCTGGAGCAGTATTTGTGGTTTTCACCATGGTGCTTAATGTGTACTATTATATGTACTTTGCGAAGGCCGTGAATCAATCTGCTCGGAAAACTGACCGTGTGACTTCGAGCATTGGAATAACTGGTTACAAATGAGTTCAACCAAATCACTATAATTTGAAACATTAAGGTATTGTCACCTATATAAAGGGTATATATTATAGCTTCCTTCCATGTTTGTTCTTATAATTCGTACTAAATTATTTCAGGTTAGTGCTAGTTTTTTTCAGTTGGATACCAAATGTTTTGCAATAAAACTCATTAGAATGAACTTTCCATTACATCTTCATTTACTTTGTACGTCAATCAATTCTTATTCCCTTCTTTTTCTGGTGGTAATATATATATATATATATATATATATATATATATATATATATATATATATATATATATATATATATATATATATATATATATATATCTAATAACCCCAAAGCAAGTCTCAGATGTGATTCTATTGATGAGTCTTTACATGGAATACGGATTCATGTGGTGTAAAAATGGCTCAAAAGAGTTTTTTAACTTTGGTTCATCTCTTATTGGCCAAAATCTGCCTTGATTAACCCTTATCAATGTATAGTTGATTGGACTTGACTTTTGGTGAGCACTAATCATATTCTAGAAAACTTGATATTGGCATGATTCTTATACAGTTCTTTCGACTGCCTTCACTATGAGCCCCATCTAACCACATCTAATATGTTGAGAGTATAGTTGGATTCGCCTGTATTAAGTCCGACGGCCTATAAAGAGGTGTCGACATGTCAAACTTGCCAGAGCGAACCCATCAAGGCCAAGGCCTAGTGAAGAGCCTAAGATACATGAAATCATTCTCTCGAGTCTCTTATTGTTGGAAGTAAGAAATTTTAGAACTCCCCAAACATTTTCTTTCCCTCATGTTATTGATTTAGTTGGTTCCGGTAGTGCCTTCTTAGGTAGGTCCCGTTATTTCTTCTCCACATGTACATACCTAACCCCTAAAACATTTATATCTGCATTTATAACATTTTGGTCTGATAAACCTATACTTGAAATGGTTTATTTAACTATTAAAAGCAGGTGATAGTGATGTTTTTTTTTGTGATATTAAAGATTTGAGAGCTGTGCATGCAAATATTAGTGTTAGATATGTAATTTAGAATTGTATGGTATGTGTGTAAATGACTCAATATATTTTTTGATTCTTAATGGTCAATGTTTAGTTAACTATTGTCAAACAAGTCCCTTAAATACATGATTATGATTGTTCACATATTTTAATTTACAGGCTCTTATTCGACTATGTGCATCTCTTATCAATTATGCCACCAAGCAAGTTACTGCATCATGAAATTTGATTTTAGGGGCATTGACATACATTCCATTCAATTCCTATGGATTTATATATCTTACACTTAAATTACATAGGAATTAAGTGGTATGTATGTAAATCTTCTTTCATTGTTTGTTGAATAGATATCGCGCATTATTTGTTGAGTAGAACTTTGGCCACTTAATATGTTATGTAATCTTATTACATAAATATCCATACAAAATATTTCCCATGGCTGCTAATATATATATATAACAATCACGAACAAAATAATTAATTTATAGTTATACACTTCAAAATATATGATTATTAAATTGTATTGTAAATAAATAACTATAGCATATGCACTGTGAACAAATTCATACGTCACAAGACTATCGGGTTGATAAATATTAAAAAAAATTATGTTCCAATATTTCATGAAATGATTATATAACCATTTCCAGTTTTTATTTTATCTTTTTATAAGTTTATATTTTTCAGCATTATTTTGAAACTCTGAAACCCAAATGTTAATGAAAAAGAATGAAGCTATTTTTAAAATTATTAATTTATGTGAATTTAGCTCGATCGTTGAATGGGACTAGATGTGCTATGACCTTGGAAGTATTTGATCGGTGGTTATCAAGTTCATGAATTTTTCTTATATATATATATATATATATATATATATATATATATATATATATATATATATATAGTGGAAACCAGAGCTGTTAAAAAAATTTGCCAGAGCTGTTAAAAAAAATTTGCCACATCATTATTGTTCTTCTCGACGTCAATATTTTGCTCCAACTTTTAAAGCTTTCGTCGCAGGTTTTGCAAAAGTTGTCAAATATTATTAATAAAAAAACAATTAAGATCATCTAGCACTTTAAATTTTTCTCATCACTCAGATATTTGACATCACACGAAAAAAATATCATTTTAATAAATTTGTAAAAGTAAAAAAAGCCCCTTTTATGTATAGGTTTATAGCACCAAGGTTAGATAATGTAAATACATAGGAAATAAGCGTAAACATTAAATGTAGATAACTCTGAAAACTCCAGAATTATTAATAGCTTCCATTTACAATATATAATAGATTATGTCGCCGTTTACTCCATAATTGACACAATGCCACAAAACTTACATACATAATACAACAACAAATAAGCCATTTTAAAGTCAGAAACAAGCACAACAAAACAGCTAAAATCCACAAAAGAACAAGCACAATGCAGACGAGAGTGCAGTACTCAACTTATTTTACCTAATTCTTGACGGTGGTGACATGCCTGAGAAGCATTTGGACGACATCAGCAGAAATCCTCTCAGATTCGGAGTTGAGGCGTTCGATTTTGGCTTCAGTCTCCGCTTCCAGCCGCTTCACGTTTGCCCCACTATCACCACTGCTCTGTTCTCAACAATTAAGAAAACCCAGTATGTGAAGTTTCTGGAATTCTATAATATTACAAATAGTTATGACCGTCTTCCATAATTTTTATTCAATGTTGCATTCAAGTAAACCCCCCACCTCAGTTCTTAAGGATTCACATATCTGAGCACTAAATTTTACTTTTTACATTTATATCACCCAATGCTTTTATATAGTTATCACATCAAAGATACCACTATTTTAACTTCTAAAAAAGACAAATACTCCTTTTTCATGCATGAGTAGAATGACATGTATGTGAAAATCAAAAGTTTAGGCTTTACAAATGTAAATGCATATGAATTATGCGGTATGTATGTAAATCTTTCTTGATTTAAAAACAAAAATAAGCACATGGGTTTTTTGATAGGATTTATTTTCAAAGTCATATCCTGAAAAATAACTTGAGAAAAATTGTGGTTCTTTGTGTTCCTAATTTTAATTTTAAGGATTATAGGAGATTGGACAGTGGCTGCAAAAGATACTGTGTGGTTGATCAAAGAAAATGGGTTTCAAATGCCTTGCTATGAGCAAAAAGGACGCCTAAAAAGAAACGCAGGCTCACATGGTTAAAACATGAAATAAATGAGGAGGATTTACATACATACTGTATAATTTGTATGTATTTATATATCTAATGTATAAATTGTGAAATATAGTAATGCAACACTTCAGTGTCTTAATCATACCAAAACATATTCATGAAAAAATGTATTGCACTTTGAAGAAGTTAATATAGTCATATTTCTTGTGTAATGAATATATTTGGGTGTTATATAAATATATATCAAAAACGTTGGATTCATAGATGCACGAGAATTTGTGGTATGAATGTAAATTACCCAATAAATCATCTGGACAATCTAAAGGCCGAAATCATGACTTACTGAGATACAAGAAAATAGATTTTACATCGCAGAGAGTTGCAAAAAACAGGGTGGAAGGGAAAGACGATTATCCTGAAGGCCCAGTAGTATTGCAGACTTCAATCGACATCAATTTTAAATTCAGACTCTACTTAACCAAGTCTAGCCTTTTTAGCAGCCAGGAATTACATGATATGAAAATTATCAAAGCACAATTAGACCTTACCTCTGCAAGTTTCTTCTGAAAATCAGCCTCCAGCTGGGCACGAAACTCGGCAGCCTCTTTCTCCGCCTCTTCTTTCGCCTGCTTTAGCCTCGCCAGTTTTGCTGGACAAGAAGGAGATGTTAACAACAAACGTTGACGGTAATCCTCCCAAGCAAATATCTCATGAAATGAAAGCCACCACAATGTAACAACTACCACAAGGATGCCCAAACGAATGGAGATGGTACCAACAGACCTAACTAGTAAATGAAGCTAATTAATTTAAGGGTGTTAAAAACTGACCTGACGCACCAACTTGCCTTGAGAACTCGAACCAAAAAATTTAAGTTTGTGTTAACCTAAATATTTTTTATGTTCATTTTTAAGTTACAAACACTAAGGGTCTGTTTGTCGCAGCTGCAGCTGCGCTGCCCCAGAAAGCTGCTGCGGAGAAGCTGACTATCTGTTTGGTGCAGCTGTGTAAAAACAGTTGCGGGGCAGTTTTTTATGGAGAAATGAACAAACTGCTCCTGTTTGCTAAAGTTGTTTAAAAATTATTATTTATTTATATGAGAATGTTTAATATATGTAAAAGTTTTAAAAATATTATGTATTAATAATTCCTATGAAATTAATTTAACTATTATATAAATGTGTGTATGTGTAAAAATTGTAAAAGAATAATTATTTTTTAAAAAAATTTGTAAATGTATGACATTACGTGTATATATATAAATGAGAAAAATTAAATGTTTAATTGTTTTACTATAAAATTACACCATAAACTTTGTAAATGTATATGTTTAAAAAATTTGTTTATGTATATATACAATTGTTTTAAAAATTTGTATATATGTTTAAAAAATTGGTAAATGTATACATGTTTAAAAAATTTGTAAATATATAATATTGAACCATAAAGTTTACATATATTATAGCTAATTTCTCGTTCAATTCATCACAACAATTCATTGTTCACATAATCGAAAATTCTAAAACAGTCCAAAAGTACTAAAGACATCTCAAGCAACAGCTAGTAGCAGAAGAGTGAAAAAAAATTCTAGAACTATTATAACGACAATTAACATGGAAGGAGATATACATGTGTTTTTCAATCCATACATTATCTTAATCAGAGAAACCAAATAGAAGCTAAAAGGAGATATGCCCAGAGGGAAGTAAATGACAGTGAATATAAAAAAGAAAAAACATTTAGAAAACATCCTCTAGCAGTAGTGCAATCATTAAAACCCTTACTTCCCCACCAGGCATTTGCAATTATTTAGTGGCAAAGCTAATGTTATCCAGTACAAGTATCCAATACACATCAAGTTGCAAGAAAACCATCCAACATACAAACATGTATAAAATACATTATCTTAATCAGAGAAACCAAATAGAAGCTAAAAGGAGATATGCCCGGAGGGAAGTAAATGACAGTGAATATAAAAAAGAAAAAACATTTAGAAAACATCCTCTAGCAGTAGTGCAATTATTAAAACCCTTACTTCCCCACCAGGCATTTGCAATTATTTAGTGGCAAAGCTAATGTTATCCAGTACAAGTATCCAATACACATCAAGTTGCAAGAAAACCATCCAACATACAAACATGTATAGAAGAATGGTGAATCCTAGCTTCTGATTCCAAGATTCATATTCATCTCTTAAATATCTAACACAGATTGAAGAATATGCCTTAAATGTGTGATGACTAATTCATTTAAAGCATGTGTCATGAACATTTCTTTCATTCTTTAACATAAAGCTTGAAGAAACAGATAGAAGCAGGTAATTAATTCACAAGGCATGGTTCAATTGAACCCTAAGGAATGTTTCAATTAAGCAGGTATTCATGAAGCAAATGCACCAACCACATGTAAACTGAAATTATTAAGAAAGGGATGTTCAATTATAAATAATTGAACTTCTCATAATATTCAGAATCAGAGAGACAATTTAAATGTATGAATGCATCAGAAGGTTTTGTTTGTTGTTCAGATGATAGAAAATGATATCTGAAACAATTCTAAATTTTAAAAAGTGTACTTTAACTTTATTATACACGTAAAGACATGGCCAATACTTTACTGAAATACTTGCAGAAAAAAGACATGGACTCGTTTGATCTTCATATGCTTTCCATGGCAGAGAAACATATGTCAGGCCAAAGGCTTTGTTGTTGTTGTTGTTGCTGTACATAGGCCAAAAGCACTCAATTCTAAAAAATACTCTTGTGAATTATGGCCAACAATAATAGCAGAAGCATTGATTTCAAATCCAAAGTTTAACCGTATTCCAGAACGTCTAGGTAAAACACTAGTTAAATCTGAACAGCACATGCAATAGCCCTAAGACGGATTAATTTATGCCCTAAGGACTCATTTGTTCTTCGTAAGCTTTCCCACAAAAAAATCCAAAACGAACACAAGATCGGGAGAGAAGGGAGAAGGAGACACAAAAATTCAAACATATCTAACAGACCCAAAACCAACAACACAGCAAAAAAAAAAAAACAAAACCGCCAACAGAACTAGGGTAGGGCAGAAATTACCCTTTCTTCGAAAAGATCACGAAATCGAGAGATGATAAGAAGAAGGAGAAGAAGAGGAAGACGAGTTCACCGACCAGAGAAGAGGAAGGGGAGGCAGAAACCGTCACCGACCGGAGAAGAGGAGAAGGGATAAAGCTCGCGCGAAATCCAACTGCTCAGTTAGGGCTAGGTCAAAGGAGCACGGGGGTAAAAGCCGCGGCCACGAAGTTGGGCCACAGATATACCCCGTTTGTCCGCTTTCGAGGCTTAAAGCGGGAAGCGGCGAGGGTGAAGCCGAACCAAACAGCAAAACATTTTCCAATTTCGCGGCGCTGTCTCACGCCACACTACAAAAAGTCAAACCAAACAGGCCCTAACCCACTTAATTTTTTGGGTCGAGTTTAGGTTGACCGGCAAAACCAAAAATGACTCAAAGTCGACCTGAATAATTACTGTTATGCCTCATGTTAAATGGATTATACGGGTTAGGTCAACGGGTTGAAGACGAGTCAGGTTCCTATTTAACATTCCGACCAGGTTCAAGCCAAACAGTTTCAAGTCCGCTCAATTTCAGATTAGACCCTAACTTAGCCAATGAACCTGATTTGACATCCCTAATTTAAATGAAGAATTGGTTATTTAAATTGATACTCCGATTATTTTATATCGACTTGTTATCAAGCACATGCAACATTCTACATATAAATATCTTATGATAATCTTTATCCTAATGAAATTTTAGTGAGGAAACCAAAGAGAAAGAGGAGAATTGTAATGATTCAATAGTTAGGCGTATTCAATTATGCACTAAGGTTGCAATAGCACCTCTGAATTCGTAATTTTACACGTCTATATTTAATAATTTTCATTTTATGACCACATAATACTTTATTAACCCGCTAGCTTCCCTCACAATTGCTTTCCTAACACCACTAATTTTATGATCCCAAATATATAATTGTTTAAAAATTTTTTTATTCCCAAACATGAAAGGGATCACTTAAGTGTGGCTACTAAAGATCACTCCTATTTCTCGAGTTTGAAAAGCTTCATCATACTCATTTTAGTGACAATATTGGACCCGATATGATAATCAGACTAAAAGCCAATATATTTTTGCTTTAGTTATGGATGCTCTTACCAGACCTTTACAAGAGGTTGTACCTTGGTGTATGATTTTCGCAGATTATATCCTTATTGTGGATAAGACTAGAGACAGCGTATAGAAAAATCTTGAATTATGGAGGTCAACATTGAACTAACAGGGAATGCAATTTTAGTAGTAGCTCGGGTGACTATGTTGTAAATATGGTTGATCAAATCATTAAAAGATGTGCATGTTTTTGATATCTCGGGCCTATTGTTCAAAGTGATTGGGATAAAAATGGGGATGTTATTAGTAGAATTGAAGTTGGTTAAACTGGAGGAATGCTTTGGGAATATTGTATGGTAGAAAAAAACTGCTTAAACTAAAAGGTAAATTTTATAAAAAGGTGGTGAGACATGCAATGCTCTATGGCGCAGAATATTAGCCTTTAAAAGAGATGCATAAAACAAAGTTAAGTGTTGTTGAGATGAGAATGTTTAGGTCGATGCGTGGCTTGACACATAGAGACAAAATGTGAAATGAATATGAATATGTATGTGTGTGTGTGTGTGTATTACAGAGAAGGTGTAGCTCCAGTGGCGGATGAGATTAGAGAAAGTTGTCTTAAATGATTTGGTCACATTAAACATAGACCATCAGATGATCCCGTTAGGAGAGTAGAGGTTTTAGCTTCGACTAATGTTATGAAAAGCAGAGTTAGACATAAAAAGACCTGGGCATCTTGTATAAAAGATGAACTTAATCTATTAGAATTAAATGAAAATATAACACTCAATTGGACGCAGTGGAGAAAATTGATTCACGCAGCCGACCCCGCTTAATGGGATAAAGGGTGGTGGTGGTTGTTTCTGTTGTCAAACAAGGTAGGATTTCAACCAAATGCAGCTCGAACACTACCAATGCACGAAACAATCTGATCAAGTTCGTGGCAAAATACAACAATACAAAAACTTGAATTTATCCTTTTGTAATCAGTCAAACCTTTCTTCTCCAATGAAAACCAATATGTAACAGCTTGTTGGGCTACTTTCTCAGTTCTCATGTACAAACTCGGTCATCAACACTTAGTGTCAAATTGACACAAAATCAACACAATCCAATTACCTCTCGTATTTCTCTAGTAGAGTTTAGGTTCAGTCAAATTGGATTTAAGTTAAAAATTTCAACCCATAAATAAATTGTTGGGGTTCAAGTTCACATCAGTTGTCATGCAATTTTGAAGTCGAAGTGAAAGACCCGTTTGTTGTTTGTGTGTGTCGACTCAAGTCCAAATGAGAAATGCTGATGATTAATATTAAATCAACAAACAATAAAAAGTCTATATCAAAACCAAAGGAAATGAAATTGAATTTTGCAAGGGTGATGATGTTCCACAATAGGAAAACATCATAACCTAACTTAATTGTGATGAGAAGTAGGGAAAATTTGCTTAAATTTAGCCCAAAAATAATGCAAGTCAAATTAATAATTGCGTTGAAAAGTGGAAAAGACTTAAAGTAGGGTATCACCTGTAAGTGGCATGCCATAACTTATACCACAATTGTGGTGAAAAAGGTAGAGTTTGAGAAAAACTAAAACTAAAATTAAATTATATTTGCTACATAAAATATGGGAGCTTCGAACAATAATTGGGAAAAATAATAAACATTAATTATTTGCAAGTAAATTTTGAAAAATGAAAATACAAGAATGTTAGTGAAAATTTTAAGTTATCATAGCTTGAAAATGCTAATAATAAAAATGTAAATGGACTAATAATGAATAGAAGTTGAAATAATTGTTAGATAAATTGAAGTAGCAATTAAATAATAGCAGCTATTAAATTAATTACGGGTGCAGACATCATAAATATGATTAATGCTTATGCACCTCAAGTTGGATTGTAAGATAATTTAAAAAATTAATCTTCAAAAGAAATGGTTGTGCTATCAAACATGAATATATATTTGGGTTCACTAAATGAATATACATGTTATAACTGGATGGGTTATGAGAGGATTCAAGGTCGTTAAAATTTAGAAGATAGAAATGCAATAAAAACCTATATCAAATTTTATTATATTATAGCATATGATATGACAATATCTACAAGATATTTCAGAAATAAGAACATTTTCTGACTTTCAAACGTGGAGCTACTAAATCACAAAAATGAAATCCTTTATGTATGCTTCATAACTGAAATAATTCTAATCGAAGGAACGTCCAATGAACAAGTAGAAATTTCAAAATAGAAAAAAGTAGGAAAATAAATAAATAAATAAAAAGCATGGATTACTAGATCAAGGACAGTCATAGGAGCGTACACAGTCCACAACTTGGTTTAAATACTTGCATTTTTTTAAATCAAATCAAATCAAACAAAATAATCAAACTTAAAACAAAAATCAAACTATAATAATGTAAAGCCAAATCAACTTGCACTAACAAGCACCATTTAATTTTAAATTTATACAGTTCAAAGAACATAAATATTCAGGAATCATTTTTTCAATTTTGGCTCAATTCAAATTGGTTTCAAAGGGTTTTCATTATTTTAGCATAATTTGGTTTGACGAGTTTGACCTGAATTGATGAATTATTAAAGCACCTATAAATTCCCATAAAGGGAAGAAAAAGATTTCACTAAATTAAATAAAACGCTTGAGATTCACTTGAATAATTCAAATGGCTCTTAGAAATAGAAATTAGAAATAGGATTTATGAAAAAATAAATAATACCTTTAATCTTTTTTTTTTTGCATTATAAAACTTCAAAAATAAAACAAAATAAGTTGATTTAGACGATGTAAATCATAAAACAAGTCAAACCAAACTTAGTTGTTTTGTTTGCAATTTTTTAAAATTAATTCGACTATTCTTGCCTCCTCTTCATTGTAGGATAACATTTTGTGAGGGGTGATTGTTGAACATTGCTTCCCTTTTTTAGCCTTAATACATTTTTATGAAATGAAATGTATGTGGTTATGTTTTAATGCAAAGTTGAAGTTTGCAGGAGAGAAAAGTTAGCAGCATTTATCCTTATTTTGATCAACCAGTAGCGGTTATAGAATGAAATATATATAAACATTGTTCATCTGCTTCTTTCGGAATTTTATGTGTGTTTATCATGTATATGCATTTACTGAGGTTATATGTCAAATAAAATATCAATTGAGGGATGTCATTCAATTGTTATTTAGAGCGTTGATGGAAAATAACTATCAAAGGGTTCAACGATCACCTTTTATCAATTTTAAATTGACGAGTAAGTTTTCCCACCGATATCAATTGTTGCTAGAGAACACCTTCAAGTGTTTAGTCAATATGGGAAAACGATGACTATAGATGGAGTCTTTTTTGGTTAAGAGATCTCACTGAGTTTTAATTATACGCTCGAGAAACCGATTTGGCTAGTGTGATATAAGCAAAAATTGGTTACCGGTATCTTATCTGACATTATAATATTCGATTTTGCATTAATGTATGCATATACAGAATAAGTACACAAAAAATTTTGAAAGAAACGAATAAACAATGCTCATATATATTTCATTCAATAGCTTCTAATGGTTGATCAGGATAAGTATAAATGTTAACTTATCTATGTTGTAAACTTCAAGTTTGCAACAAAGCATTTGCAATTATTCATAAAAATCTCAAAAAACTAAAAAGGAAGCATCACTCAACATCCCACCCCCGAAAATGTTACTCTGCATTGAGGAAACGAGCAAACAAATCGACCAATAAAATTTCTCAGAAAAACTTTTAAACAAAGTTCATATATCTACGTTGAGATGTGTTGAGGTGGAGTAGATGTTGTGATTGCGACTTCTTCTGTTGGGTTGATGACACTGAAGAGATACCTCCATACCGTGATCAGTAATGGAGAGATGAAAGATGGAGAGAAGATTGTCATGAAGACTTGATCATCAGGAATTCAAGACAAATACTATTCCAGATTTGTTGATTGTTGTGATTGTCCTTATTATTGTAGTCATTTGCTTCAAATAGTTTTTTTTTGTTATGTATTAGAGTATTTTTGATTGACGTGTTAGTTCTTTTAGTAGTCAACTTCTTTTAAAAACTGCACTTATTTGATTATATTATATAAGGGCAAAACAGCTTTTTTTATCAGAAACAACAGCAGCACAACAGATCTCTCAAACAGACACTTGTTTCTTCATCAACAGCTTTCCGACAGCTCCTAAAAAGATATTTCTCCATGAAGGCAGCTTTACAACAGCTTGAAAAAATAGTAGCCACCTCAAACGTACCCTAAGTCTTGGGTTATCCAAACTTAACTCATAATAAAAATAAACTTATATTCTCAAATATTTTTAAATGGAAAAACTATTTTAAGGAAAATCCAAATATTTTTGTATGAAAAGAATATCTTTTATTACTTTAACATAAATATAGGTAAATTTTTATTATGAGAAATTTAAATTAAAAAAAATTAGCTTTATTTGTTCGAAATATATCTCTTGACCACAATTGAAACCTGAGCAAGAACGACAAAACTTTATGAATAAAACTAAAATATAGCATGAAAAAATAATGTTTACTGACAATCTGACCAAAATTTCACCTAGAACGAAAAAATAATCAAACAACATCTAGAAAATTCTTTATTTGTCATCATGATTGACAATTTCTTGGACAAAACAAATCATTATTAATTATCAAATCCCAAAAATAATTAAAATCGACTAACCTTATTTTTTACAACTATACCTTAGTATAGTTCCAAACCATGATCCTAGGGTAGTAAACACAAATGAAAACCTAATAGCATACACATACCCCGGATTAGTCTAGTCCAGAAGCCTTAAGCTAGTTATTAGGTTCCCCCGATAGATTAGAACTAAGGACTGGAACCGATAAAATAAACTGACCTGCACCCGAAGACTATGAGTATCCTAGAATGAAGTAACTCATGCTATAGACAAAGATACAACTACTTTTATAGCGGGAAGGACAACCTTAACTTATTGCTATGACGATAAGAGAGAACTGTTATTCAATAGTGTGAGGCTACCAATATACCTGGGATAATCGAAAGTCATGGGCATCTTCACCAAGTGCATTATTCCTAAATTTAGGTTAAGTTGCTTGTAGTTTCCTACTAAGAGATATTTAGGTTAGGGCTTGACCTCCATCTAGAAATCATGTTTATTTCCTACCCTTTGAATTAGGATATTTCTTAGATCAATTCACCTAAACTTAACTTAATTACCTTAATCCAAACTCAATCCAATTCCAATGTCGAACCAATTCCAATCCAAACTCAATCCAATTCCAATCTCAAACTTGTTCAAATTCTAAATCCAAACCAATTCAATTCCAACACAAACCCAAAATGTTTCTCAAACTTGATCGACCGATTCAAGCTTTATAACACTTTAACTATCAAATGTTGGGCTCAACCCTAAGGGTTAAAATTTTTGAAACTCAAGTGAAGTAAACATATGTCCAATCTTACCCTTTTATCAAATTCTTTAAATCTAGTATCTCATAAACACTCATTAATAAATAGGAAAGATATAAGGCATAGCTTTAATCGAGAGTATTCTCAAGAGCCATTCTTAAGATATAATTAACTGTGAGGGAGCCCCCTCCTAGGGATAGCAGACCCCAAAATTAAAATAAACCTTATCTTACACTTGTAAGGTAAGGGAAGAATTATGATTTAACAGACCCATAAATCCTAAAGAGTTTCCTCATCCAAATAATTAATATTCATTCTAAGATACTATTTCTTTATTTTGAGATAGTATATCATTCTTCAAATGTCGTATCTGATCATTTAGATAGAAGTCTTTCAAGATCTATGGTGGCTCCCAACAATAACAAAAATCACACGAGTTATTCTCTTGATTGCTTGGATTTCTCACATTAAATTTTTATCTCATACTCTAATATATCACATGTACACAAAGCATTCATTGCATCTTTGGGCATTGTCTTTATACCTAAGTGTTGGCAGGTAGCTAAGAAGGATCTAAGTGGAAGGTTGTCATGTTGGAGGAACTTAGTGCTCTTGATAAGAACAGGACGAAGGAGATAATATCATTACCAGCGAGGAAAAGAGCAGTTTGGTGCAAGTTACAATAAAACAAAATCCAGAAGAGAAGATGAAGTTTTACAAGACACGATTAATAGTGAAACGGTACATTCAGACGTATGACATTAACTATGACGAGAACTTTGCACTGGTAGCAAAGATGAGCACAGTGAGGACATCAGTTTCTCTAACTGTGAATGGTAGGTGGAGGTCACACCAACTTGATGTAAAGAATGTTTTTCTTCATGGCCAGTTACTAGAGGTGTATATGTGCATACCATCGGGATTCAATATAGGTCAAAAATGGGTAAAGTGTGCATGCTCAGGAAGTCGCTTTATGGCTCGAAGTAGTCTCCTCGAATTTGATTTGACAATTTTAGAAAAGCTATGGTGGGCATGAGATATTAGCATATCAATGTTGACCTTAAGGTGTTCTTTCGTCAAAATGGTGGTCATGCCACATCACTGTGTTTGTCGTGTATGTTGATGACATGATTATCACGGATGATGATGAGGGAGAGATTGGTCAACTAAAGGTAAGATTGGGCAAAATTTTTTAGGTTAAGAACCTTGGATAGCCCAGGCACTTCTTAGGGATCGAGGTGGCACACGGATAAAAGATGATGGTCTTGCCTCAGAGAGAGTATGTACTGAATCTTCACATAGAAACAGACAAACTGGGATGCAAGCCTACAGTCTCTCCAAATGATTAGAAAGTTAACCTAAGTGCAGAAGCAAGAGAGCCAATTGATTGTGAGAGAAACCAGAGATTGGTGGGTCATCTGATCTATCTGAATTGCATACTTCCCGACATCTCATTTGCAGTGTGCATGGTGAACTGATATATCAATAATCCAATGAAGTGCATCAGATTTGGAGGTACTTGAAGAGTGCATCAAAGAAGGGGTTGATCTTCAGGAAGAATGGGCATGTAAACATTAAGGGTTATCGTGATGCTGACTGGGCGAGTTGTGCAAATGACAAAAAATCCACATCAGGGTACTGCATGTTCGTTGAGGGCAACTTGTTCCTTTGGAAGATCAAGAAACAATCTACAGTAGCGGGTCAACAGCAGAGGCAGAGCACAGGGCCACTGCCTTAGAAATTGCCGAGATGATGTGGCTGAGAGGCTTCTTGGTCAAGCTAAGGCAGATCACGGAAATCAAATGAAGTTGTGGTGTGACAACAAGTCAGCAATCATAATTGTCAACAACCCACTGCAACAAGATAGAACCAAACAAGTGGAGATTGATAGATTCTTTATCAAAGAAAAGCTTAATAACGGGCTACTTAGCAAAGTCATGTTGCCATTGAAATGCAAGTGACTGACCGCCTCACTAAAGAACCTAGTTCACTAGACTTGTCTAGATTATGTGACAAGATAGGCTTAATGGATATCTATTGCCCATCTTGAGGAAGTGTGTTAAGATTTGTATCATTTGTTGTGGGTTCTAATTGTAAATAGGAAATATAGAATAAATCTAGGGGTTAATCGTACAAAGGTTGTAAGACTCTATAGAAGCCCAACCCATGAAAGAATGAAACATAATTTTACCAAAGTACTCATTTTTTCAAGGTTTATTGATGCAAATATGTAAGTTGAGCATTATTGAGAGGGTCCATAATGACACCTTACGGGCACATTTATGAATGATGCTATAACTTGTATGATTTGAATATTACTCTGCATTCTTCTTTATTTCTTTCTTTCTCTCTTTCCTTCTTTTCTTCTTTTCTTTTTTTTTTTTCTTTTTTTTTGCTAGATGCTGTAACTTGAGCATTACTGTGTCAAGACCCAAAAAGCTAGTTGGCTCCATTTGATAAATAGATATTTACAACACAAAAATTTAGTGTGCCCGTGTTGTGATCAAAAGAGCTAACTCCAATAACAGAAGCCCTAGAGAATGATTTTCCTAATTCCAAATGGATCTCAAAAAAATAAATAAAATCATGTATAAAATTTTATAAGAATTGCAATTTGAGAGCAAAAATTATGAAATCCCACTTTTCACCAATAGCTCGTGATGAAACAACAATGAATACCTACTGAACCTAAGTGTAAGAAATGCCCATCTTAATAAAAATACCGGCCACAGGTGATCAAGTGAATCTAGTGGTGGCATAATCCACTTGTATTGATTGGCCAGATATGTGGAACAATTTAATGGGCTCGGAGAATAGGAAAAAACCAACCCAAACATGGGTAACAGGAGGCTTCTAAGAAATTGTTCAGTATGGACAACACTTCAGCAATCATATTTGTAGGTCATTACATAATATGAGAGGCAATAGAAGACTAAAGTAATTTGTTTCCAAAGATAGTTTGATCAACATGTGAAATCGATGAAGTCCAGCAAAAGAGTAGCCTAAAAAAAGATCACACCAAACGGACCAGATAATCTCAAAGATTAGGCGATCAAAGACAAATTTACCAACAAAGTGTAGGAAAATAAAGCTACTATAAAAAAATATTTCCTCAAAAAAATTAAAGCTAGTTTACCATCTAAGATAGGAGTCAAATTGCACCTAATATATTTCAGGTCATGTACAATGAATAAAAACAACGAGGTATGTGGGTCTAACTATGAGGAACCCTTCCACCAAACAACGTCAACAAAGAAGAAAGGGAGACTATAAGACTTGGGAAGCCGAGTAAAAATAGGCGAAGAGAACTGGCATGATGAAACAGGACGACCAGCACTAACCGTTGGATCATCCTACGGAGATAGATGGAGATGAATGGATAAAGAAAAAGCAAATGCTGTAAACATGATACCAACATCAAGACGCATCGATAAAGAGGGCGAAGGGGCCATAATAAGCAAGATGGCAGTCGGGCCATATAAAGAAATGTGGAGGAAAGTTGCCATCAAAGTCACCAATGGCACATTCGAAAGTAGGGACAAAAAAAGTGGGACGCGATAAAATGGTAAAGATGACTAATTGAAGACGAGGCAACAATCAAAGCAAAGTTACTGAACACAGGAGCGATAAGAAAAAGGGATGAAACTCGAGAAAGGGCAAATAGTAGCAGCCCGCAAGAGAGACAGAGCTCAATGGGTGCAATTAGCATAGGTATAGTCTGCTAGGGATAAGGGAGCAACTGCTTGCGAGCTCAAGTCGAGCTCAAGACCAATTTTGTGAATTTTGACTAAAATGGCAACATAATAGAATGCCATTACAAGAACCATGATTAATCCAAAAAGTTAAAACTATTCCATGAAAGCCACCTTCATCAACTTAATTAAAAATTCAAAACCTTAATCCATTCCCACTAAGGTTGGCATTGAGTAGAGTTTATGTCAGTCAATTCTGATTAGAACACAAAATTGAATTGAACTCAAACTATGATTGCAAGCCAAATTGAAGCCGCTTGTATCAAAATCATTAACATGAGTCATGACTATGATATTATTTTCACCGAAATAAAAATCTGATTTAGCATAAAATGATTTAAAATTAACTAACGCAAGATTTTTTTATTATATTTGATTTTAAATATTATTTGATGTGTTTTGTAGAATTTTCATGTAAAAGAAACACAAAAAAAGATTGAATCGAATATGATTACACGTGCACATAAAATTTATATATACCAATATATCTTTTGATCAGATTTGGAGGATATTTTGAGTGAGCCAACCTTGGAGTGAAATAAGTTGAGTCTTTTTCTTTTCAACCAAGAATCAGACTTGCAGGTCAACTCAAAATGACCCAGGCAATTTCAAATTAACTCGAAATCTGAACAAGCTTCAACTTTTGACTAATATTGTCTCCTTTGATTCCAATAGTGATTACACTTCCGTGCATTTGGGACACTTTTCGACCGAGGTTTTGAACTGCGTGCATTTGATTGGTGCGTTTGCGAATCATTGTTTAAACCGGCAGCTGGATTTATCAAAGAATGCAGGCTGCGAAGCTAATCCCATGTTCCCGTTCACCCTTAGAATGTTCTGTTAAGGGATTATTTAATTCACTCTACGCATGAGCACTATCTAACACAAAAGAATATAGAATCAAATAATTTTGATTTTTTCTACCCACCATCAGCAACCATTCATCTTTAATTTTTATTAATCAATGATATATATATATATATATATATATATATATATATATATATATATATATATATATATATTAAATATATATATATATATGTGTGTGTGTGTGTGTGTGTATTTTTTTATTTTTTTATTTTAAAATATTGATCGACAGTCGGAGACCACCGATCAATCCCATAGGTAGAACTGACCGAGGAGCGGACCCCCTTCCCAGTCCGGTGTGCTATTCAAACCCACCCGTAGTGGGTGGGATTCGAACCCTTGACCCGAGGGACTTACACCAAAGGCCGCAACCAATGAGCCAATACTTTCGCACGTGTATGTATGTATGTATGTATGTATGCATGCATGCATGTATGTATGTGTGTATATGTGTATATATATATATATATATATATATATATATATATATATATATGCATGTATGTATATATATATATATACATATATATATATATATATATATATATATATTACATGGTATATATCTATTGATTATCAATTATATGTATAAATATATATACAACAAATAATTAGATCAAACTTTTGTACAAGCCTATAAAAAATACAAAAATTAGTGAATTATTTTTTTAATCAATAATATTTATTTTTAGTTTATATTAAAAACTATATTAATAATTCGCAGACAGTACTCTTAAAGTTGAATTTTTCAAAAAAAAACAAACAAACTGCATCTAAAATATCAAATTTTAAATAACAAAATTTCCACAACAATTTTTAAACTAACATTTCATACAGCCACAGCCGAAACAAATGCACCCTCATCTGTAAACGTGGGCTTCAGTGCACTCCCACCCCTCACACACCTCCCTATTTATGTTTGGGAAGATATGCTATGTTCAAATTAAGAACTTGGTCAGTTGAAATCAAATTTATTCAAGCACAGACTTCGGGTCTATTTGGGGCACCTTATTGCCTGCTGAGTCGCCGTCATGTTTTTTATTCACGTTTTATTTGCGATTTGAATTATGGTGTTTGGATATTAGTAATGTGGCCCGCGGGATGACCATGATCCCGCTGTCCGCGTTCGTTCGCAGATTATTACTCGGCCCTAGTTTCTCATCTCGTCTGCCCTAATGAGATCCTCGTTCTCTCGTTCTCGTCTCGTCTCCCTGCTCTTCGCCTTGTGTTCTCACTCATCTCTCTGATTTCTCCTAACGATAGATATGTAAGTATGATATGTTAAGTATGGAATGGTTTTCGTATGGATAGAATGGTTTTCGTAGTAGGTGTCCCTTCGGTTGATTTGGATTTCGTTGGTTAGTTTCTGTTGGCTTTCATATTTTTGGCTTTAATGCATCATTCTGGACAGATCTGTAAAATATGCATTCTTATGTTGGCATTTCAGTATGGGCCGTTGCGCCTTCTCTGCATTCTTCATTTGTTTGGATTTTGGATTAAAACGGTGTAAGGTACGTATACCATTTTGGATTGGCCATGTGATTTGTTGGCTTCTTGGATTTGTTTGATTTCTTGATTTGCATACTGTAACAAAAATATGTTATGTTTTGTTGGCTTGGATTGAAAGTTTAGGTGAATTCTATAGTGGGTAAAATGTTATTTTTGTGTTTCAATGATGTTTAGTTTTTATTCAGCTAGACGCGGTACTCATGGACGTTCCTCATCAACTTCTGGGCAATTCAATGGCTTTATGATTAGTTGTTATTCATTCTAAAAGATCTAGTACATATATTTCAAGGCTAATGTGTGAAGGTTAGTTCTGTACATATAAAACTTCAAGAGTAATATAAGGTTCCAAAAAGATGAGTGCTCCAAATGAAGTGGCAAATATCATTGTATATGAATTTAGTTCCTGGATCATTGCTACCTAATTTGCCGCATTATAGTATTGGCAGGTTTAGTGATTTCTATGTGGTTTCCTCGGTTGCAAGGTCAATCTGTCTTTTTGGCTATTTGATAGCTGGAAGTGTGATTTTTGGTAGTCTTTTTTGCCGGTTATACTATTTTTGCATCACATATGGAAGCTTTATCTGAGTAGCAGACATACATCCAAATGTAAAGGTCCTCTATTTTGAAGCTGACATGAGGAACAACCAGTTAGATTTTAAGGTGAATTGTTCGCATTTTGATTTTGAAGTGAGAATATATAGCAAGCTAATCTCCAGTGACTTTGTTAATCAGTTTCATCTGCGGGATGGTGACTCATGTACCACACTATGGCCTTTCAATGGAAAATATACATATGTACCAGACAAATTTTTATGTATTTACACTTATACCACTTTGATATCACAAATATTCGCATAGAAAATAATATTTTACCTTACAAGAAGTTAATAATGATGGTTTGATGTGGCATCATAGATAGGAGTGTTATGCATGTAACTATGAAAGTTTGGCTGTTAAATATGTAAATACATGATTAAGAATTGTTTGGTATTTATGTATAGCCCCTTGCATTTTTCTAGAAAGCATATAAGCATTTTAAAATTCTCATTACCTCTATTATATGATATTCATACTTGGTGATGAGATAATGATTCTTAAGAACTTCTAAGTTTTTCAAGCAATGATCCTTCAAAAAATATTTCTTTTATTTTACATCCCTTTATGAGAGTTCTCATTATTTTTTAATTAGATACTTGTTTCTTTATTCAGTAGTTTTTCTTATTTAATTTCCACGATTTTTTTCTATCTCATCTAATTTTATGGCTGATGTTTTAGCTCTCTTAAATAATTGTAGGAAGATAAGCTTCAGGTTTTCGGGGAACTCCAAGTGAGACTATCGTTTTGTTACTCACGTCAGACAGCAATTCTACAAGTGTCTGCGGAGGGCATACGGTCCGAACAACTGTAAGTTCTTCAGGTGGGTAGACAATCCGGCCGATTCTATTGTCAATAGTAATTGGGGTTTGACAGTATTCCAACCGGATAACGTTGCTCGTGACATGCTTCTTCTGCATTTTAAAATGAATATTATCATACTTTTAATTGCAATTTTAATTTTTTTTTTCTTTTTTATCAGGTTTCTTCATACTACTCTTAAGTGATGTGTTTATCTTTTTTTGTATTGTTATAAAGTGATTTTTCTGGTTCTAAACTATCAAATGTGTAATTATTACAATTTTGTTGCAAACAACAGAACTGCACAGTACCAAAATAGTCATTTATCTAGAAAAAATTACGAATCACGTGTTTTCCAAACGCACAAACTAAACAGCTTATTCAGATCAAGAGCATAATGTTCATTTATTAGAAATAACTGCAAAATAGTTATTTTTCAAATGCACAAACAAAATAGCCAACTAGCTTATCAGAATACGCTGTTGATCAGCAGCTTATCAGAATAAGATGCTGATCTAGATAAGCTGGATAAGCTGCAGCTGCCCCAAAGAGACCCTTCATGTGTGATAAAACAAGTCTCAACATAGATATGAATGCAGGCATCCAGCATTATTGATAGAATTATATACTCATATAGCATATTACTTTGCAAACATTTGTGCGCCTACAGTATTCAACATGTGACATACTTCACTGTGTTTTGCCTAAATTTTAAACCATTTCTAATTCATTAAAAATGTAAATTAGCGCCTAAAATGTATTCTTGAGTTGAGCTTATAAACACTTCAGCATTATTAAAAGCTTAGCATGTCGGTAAAAAATTAGCTGGCAATGCACTGGAAATTAGCCAAAATATACAAATATAAATTAGCCAGAGATTATAAGAGCAGAAGACAATAAATAGTGCGAAAATATTAATAGAAGAAAATTTTCATTTAAGATAGTGCATCCGTTTCATTAGGATTTTTCTTATGCATTCAAAGGCTCGTTGATAATCATTGTCCTAATGGAACTTGGCATTCTTCTTGGATAAAGCAGAAAATGAGCGTGGGTTTAGCTTACCATTCCTAGCAGCATTGACAATTTGCTGGGCTTCTTGTTCTGCAGCTAGTAGTTGTTGAATTCCTCCCTGGCGCCTGTTAGAATCCATTTTTTACCTGCCAATTATGCGACAAATTAAAATTGCCATATAAACAGCCAAAAGTAAATTAAAAAAAAACAATGAGGTAGATAATTTCAACGGGAAGTATCAAAAGTAGAAATGAGCATATAACTTAAACACTTGGCCCCACCTTTCTCCACATGAAAAATGAAAAAAAAAAAAACAAATGATAAGTACCACACAAATATGCACAAAAAATCAAATAATTTGTGGAGTGCTTTAAAATAAAATAAAAGATACATCAAAACTGCAAAACAAGCTTGCATCACTGTATACGGTTGTACGGTCACAAAATAAAAACAATCCCAAAATTGCATCATATTCAGCTCTGTTCCAAGCATTTGAAATCTACTATTAAAAGCATAATTCGTTAAAATAGATTACCAGTTCCAAATGGTAGATTCAAATTCCTTCTTCCGCAATAAAATCTCACCTCATATTCACCAGAATGTAAAATTAAATTTTGAGAGAAAAAAAAATACTTCTAGCGCATGAAGCTCTAGCTAACATAGGGTCTAAGAAAAAGTAGATGTACACAACCTTACTCTTGAATTTAAAAATAAGTTATTTGTACACAGCCTCGCTGCTAAAAATAAATTTACTGAAGTATATAGACAATAACTCATCGATAACAGATTTTGAAAGTACAGCAGCATCTTGATCTATTTCGCAGTAGCACATTCTTTTACGGAGGCTTAGGAGCCCATTTCTCAATTCTCAACAAACCTTTAAATTTTTTAGAATAAAATTCTTTCAGCACTCATTAATACTTGTCATTTTTAAGCACAGGCATGCTTTATTTGATTATTTGGCAAAATTTCAATTGATTTGGAGTTTCGTGAAGAAAAAAAATTAGAAGAGTTCTTTTTGTTTTTGATTCATGAAGTTTAATTTGAATTTTTTTTAGTTCCATTATTTTATTTATTTATTTGTTTGAAAAATTTCACTGGTATGTATATGTAAACTTTAAGAGACAAGCGTTAAAATATCAATAGTATATCAAGAAAAAAAAGAGTATTATCCAAGGGAGTGAAGAAACTCTCCCCGGTTGCAGATTAATCAAAGAAATGCCCCGACAAAGAAACGCTACAATGTGTGTCAGCCAAAAGGAGAGCCAAAAGTCTTCAACCACTGAAAGAATTGGAGAGAAGATATTTTCTAATTTTTCATTTGGTCATTTCAAGTGAATTTGTTAAGCTTCAAAAGATGTATTTTTTAGAGTCCAAAAAAGTTGTTAAAGGTGTATTTGTTAAATGAATGTGTTAATCGTATCACAAATTTCATCCTAAAAATATGTATTACGTTCGCTATCATAGAGTTTCTTTTTAAATATAAAATAAAATGAATAGAAGAAAAAAGAATAAAATTATCATATAATCAAGCAAAGCATAAATAACTGAATGTGGAAAGTAAGCAAAGGGTAAAAACATACCTGCAACTCCAAAAGTTATTTTTAGAATAAACAACACAAACAAGACGGTCTTCACCAAAAGTAGTGGAATTCCACTAATCCCTCATTTATTTCCAACAAAAATTAAACCGCAAAGTCTCAGATTTTCCATGAGCTAAAACATCAACATTTCATACTTTCATGAAGAAATCGTCAAAACTTTCAAATTTTGCACAATCAAAACATGTTTGTGGAAGACAATAGTATGCGAACATTGTAAGATACACATATCACTCAATCTAAGCTTTCATATATGTTATCACTAATTTTCCAAGGTTTATATTGATACCATCCAACTTTTAATGACATTATATTTCTTAATGTTTATAATTAAGAAAATTTTGCATATTAAGTAAAGTATTAGAAATAAAAAGGTTTAATGATTTGAAAACATATATAGGTTTATATAATTGACATCGGATATTAGGCAAGTAAAAAGAATCTGAAATTTTACAAATAATTTAAAGTGTTGGACATGTGAAAACAATGCTAATTTAGAACATCTTATATTATACATATGATTCCAAGTGCTAAGTATGTGAATATTTAGAAAATCGTAGAGTTTTACATAAAACCTATTAATAATTAAGTGCTATGCAAGTACACACGTGAGAAGGTCGAGAAATTTTGCACATATACATTTAAATTTATGTATTATCTATACTAATATATCAAAAAGCTGAAAAATTCTCATTAAATTCAAGTTTATGCAAGTGTAAATATATCCAAAATCTGAACAAAACAGCATATATACGATTATATTTGAATGTTAAGAGGAAACATATTTAATCTTAGAAAACTCATACACTTACATTTAGACTTGAGTGCTGATTGCATAAATACATTAGATATTATAAATATATAGTCGATTTAAGTATTAAATAAATAAATACTTAGAAATTTAAAGATCTATAGCTTCAAATTTAGAACCAGGCGTTAGATATGAAAATACTCAAGGAATTGAAGTGCTAGGCTTGTGAAGACTAATGAAAATCAGAAAATTTGCATGTGTGTATAAGAAAACTAGAAACAAGCACATATATGATTAGATTTATGTATTACACAGGTAAATACAAATGAAAATCAGAAAATCAGCATATGCATCATTAAATTTAAGTGCTATGCACGTAAACACAATCGATTTGGAGTAAACCTGAAATTTAACACTTCATTTTAGGCAAATATATTAAGATTTAGGCATATAAATTTATATTTTATAGAATGAGGTGTTGTACATATAAATACATAAGTATTAAATCACATATGGAGTCCTTATAAGCATTTGAATGATATATAAGTAAACATCCAAGAAATCTGTTATCACATATGTAAATTCATGAAAATTGTTGGTATGTATAGATGAATCTTGAAACATCGATGTAAATAAATAAAATTGTCAATGAGTTACCATAAGGAAATCGAGAAGTTCTTCCCGGATGCACACTAACCAAACAATTATCCATAGCAGAGCACTATAAAGTGTGTCATCCAAAAGGAGACAACAAGTTTCCTATCCCTCTAAGAATAAACAAAAAAAATGCTGTTGCTCTTGAAAAAAAATATTGAGGAAGCTCCCCATGGGTTGTTCCAAATATAGAACAAATGTATTGAAGCCAGATCCAAGTAAAACACACCATAATGCATAGCTGAAATAATTAAGGAATTCCTAAACATGCTCACGTGAGCCATCAACAGCAAGAACAAGCTCAAAGGCGCCTCTCAAGCACCTTAATTCCTACATATTCACACAACGCCTACACTTTGCTTTTCACATTACCATCACATAAATTTTCATACCATGTCAATGATACTACAAATATAACTTTCCATGCACAAGTAAAGGGGTATGTATGTAACAAGATAATGAAGTCTAGTTGTTTGATATGTAAATACGTAGAAATTGTATGATATGCATCTAAATTTCCCAAATGTCGAAATGACAGTAGCACAAGATAGCAATGATTTGTGCACATAAAAATTAAGGATCATTGACAATTTCCTTGAGAAAATACAAGAGTAATTGAACAAGTATTAAATAAATTTAATATGTTGTTCTCGTACCAGAATTTGAACACCAAAATTATGGGATTATATATGGGCAAGATTTCAGTAACATTCAAACAAACGTAAGGGATTGTCCAGTTGACAGGTTCTCAATAGAATTTTAACAAGGTTTAAGAGAAGATATAATTGCATTAGATGAAAAATATAACATATGCACATATAGATATCAAACAAACGTTCTTTAACATAACTTGCAAACTATAGATGGTTACAATGCCATTTTAACCGAATCCCAATCAGGAATGGCTAGAACCAAAAATCTTTCACAATCCTTTTCCAAGTCAAATTCATGCATTTTGATATGATCACATAAATCACAAATAGGCATCAAAGTATTCTTTATAAACATAAACATCATTTGAAACAAATAATTCAAAACATGTATTTCAAGCCCTAGAAATCTGAAAACTGAAATTCAAGCTGATAAAAAAAGGGAACAACTACTAGCATTATTTTCAATGAATTGTAATTAACAATTATTGAAATAGACCAAAACGCAATGCTTGATGACTCGAAAGAGTAATCTAAAAGAAGAGCTATCGTTCTTGTAAATCAATTAATAAAAAGAATATGTTGTGACTCAAACATTTAAAGTAAAAAAATCATCCAAAAAATATAAATCAAGAAAAGCAAAATAAAGGATTAAGTATCCTAACCTAAAGCAATCCAAACCCTAAAGCATGCGATTCACACATTACAGATGTATAAAAGGAATTGTGAACAATTATGTGTAATAGAATAAGGAAACATGGCTTTGGGTTTAGTTGGTCAAAAATAACTTTTTTAATAAGCACTTGACCATTAAAATAGAATAAGAACCCAATGCTTGATGAAATTCAAGCTGATCAAAAATATTTTTTTAAATATGCACTTGACGATTAAAATAAGTGATTCGCTGATAAATATGTTCAATTTTGTGTATCTCAAGCATATTTAGGACGTAACTTCATATGCCACATAATACGATATTCTCACAATATGTTCATTTGTATAAACAAAGAACTATTAAAAGATATTCATAACAATTAGGGCTGCATATTAAAGTTCAAGCCCTTTAAAACATATGTAAAACCCAAATCTGCATACAATTTGCTAAGGATCAAATTTAAAAATAATGATAAATAATCTTTTTGATTAAATAAATATTGAATATTTATTCAATTGTAACGTGTTTATTTGTAGAAACATGGCTCCAAATCCACTTGGGACAAATATAAAACCATTAAAAGATACCCTCTAATAATAAAGGGCAGCATAATAAAGTTCAAGTCCTCTAAATCTGATTTGAACCCAAATCTGCATTCAATAACTGTATTTCAATGATAAAACTATAAGTTAATCATCACAAAGAAGGTTGAAAAGATCAAATCAAAGGCTGTAAAATATAATTAATCTGAGAAGTAACAAAATTTAATTTCATGTCTTGTAAATTGTTCCAACCTAAGTAGGAGACTGGTTTGGACCTTCCCTATTAATTAAAGCTCATCTAGCAACCCTAACTAAATTTCTTTGATATAATAAAAATATGTTTTATATAAGAAAAGGGAAAGGAAATTGGCTCATATTCTTTTTTATTCAGTCAACAGGCATATCCAACCACCAATTCTCAATCACTGACAATGGAAGTAGCGATTACCCACAGAGAATGCACATGCCATCCAAGCTACTCTGTTGCCACTATATGAGAATAGCATACATCACTGCATCAACATCACATGAAGTTCTTCAAATTCATAGTAATGAAACACAAGGTGAGTAATTCATTAGTCACCATGGAATTGCATGAAGTTATTGATAAGATATGGGTGGAAGAAAGAAGTAGAAAAGAAAAATCTACTTCGTACAATAAATATCATGATGAAACAATCCTTGATTTTTTGTTGAGATCGTTATAATCACCAAAATAAACCAACACCTAGAATAAGTTTATCCATAAGTGAATCAAATGGTTCGAAGTTTAAGTAATATTTAATTACATGTGGTATTCCTCTTCACTGGAATCAAAAAAGCAAAATAAGGATTTAATCAAGTACATATTTCTTCTTAAACAAGCATTTCAGAAGTTAATGAATAAGAATTTCATCATGCTTAAATGATTATGTTATTGAGGGTTAGAATAATTTACTATCATGCACTGAACGAGCTTATTCATGAGCTTTAAATAATGTATTGTTCATGATCATTATGAAGAGTGTTTGTTATTGATACTAAAATGAACTTAGACAAAATTGCCCTTTGTGAAAGTTGCTCATTTACATTAAAAAAACTCACCCATCATATTTTTTGTTCACGAGCGATGCTTTCACATATATATTCATTCTTAACTTGCATAAATGATTTAATCAAGATTGCATAAAGAAAAAAAAAATCCAAGAAATAAATTTCATAATAACTACTTTCAACTTGGATGTATAAAAAATGATTCATTGATCTAAAGCAGCATTAGCATTAATAAAACTGCTTCCCATGTCAAATGGTTTTGCATGTAATAGCGATGAGTTTGTATCGCTTTATGTTCGTGGAGTCGTTGTTGATAAACATCTATTCTTTATTGATAACAACTATTCAACTTGACCAATGCCTCTGAGTCACCTCGTAGAATTAAAAACATATTTTCAAATCAAATGCACTTTCTTAAGTAGAAGATGACGAAAATAACAAATAATGGTAACACTTATATTTGTTGTCCATAAATTATTTACAATTACATCTCCTACTGCTTCTCCTCAAAGTCCTTTTGTAACTATTGCATGCATGTCGAGCTTTTCGTCAGTGCCAGTAACCTCACCTAACTGATTATCATGCTACATCTCAATTTGAAACATTTTAAATACTCTCATGATATCGTCCAATAAAACAATGCAAGACTGCACAAGCCATCACAATGTCTGCTTGCACCTTAATTGGAAACTTACGCATGTGATTTAAAACTTGAAATATTTATTTCCATATCCCAAAAGTTCTCTCAAAAACATTGTGTAGTTGTGCGCGTCGATGAACAGTCATGCGAGGTTAAGTATTTACGAGTCGTGCTCGTGTGTTAATCAATCAAATGGTAATGATATCCTCTTACATGTGCTATAATCTTCTTTGTATTTGAATACCTCGAGTCAACCAAATAATATTTAATTTTAGGAATCGTAAAGTTCCCTTGCTCTACTAACTACCATAATACCCTCATATCAGCAGCAAAGCCTTCCCAATTGTCGGTAACAATTGCAAATTGGCAATCAAACGTACCTGCAACCATCACATTTTGTGATGTAATCCTTTTTTGTTACAGTAACTATTTTGTGCATCTCAACAACATTGGGAACTTACGCATGTACCTTAATTGAAACGTACGCATGTGATTTAAAACTTGAAATATTTCTTTCCAAATCACAAAAGTTCTCTCAACAACATTGTGTAGTTGAGTGTGTCGATGATTTCATGTGGGATTAAGTATTTACAAGTCGTGCTCGTGTGGTAATCAATCAAATGGTAATGATATCCTCTTAAATGTGTTATAATCTTCTTTGTATTTGCATACCTCGAGTCGAACAAATAATATTTATTTTTAGGAACCGTAAAGTTCCCTTGCTCTACTAACTTCCATAATACCCTCATATCAACATCAAAGCCTTCCCAACTGGCGGTAATAATTGCAAATTGACAATCAAACGTAGTTGCAACCATCACATTTTGTGATATAAATCTTTTTTTGTTACCGTACCTATTTTGTGCATCTCTACTAACCACTGCAGGGATGTGAGTTTCATCAATTACCCTTATAGCATTTTTAAAATATAGATAAAACTATGTAGTTGTCTGTATGAAATGATCACAATTAGCTTCTGTTGGGGGCAACTGAATGAATTCTTTTGTTAGTAATGTAATAGTCGGTAACACAATATTGAAGTTTCTACTTATTGATTCTAATGAGTGGTGAAAAATTCACAGAGTTGCCTATAACTGTGAGCATGTTCGATGCCTCGAAGAAAATTTCATAATTCTTCTTCAACCTCCATATTCTTAGTATCAGCCAGTAATCCCCTATTAATCAATAAATCTCTCAGTTGTATAAAAGCCTCTGTGGGAAGCCTGAAACAATTATATGCTCTCGTCAGACGACCGACTAAGAGATCCTAAACATACTGACGACCGTGTAGAATCTTTCAAACATTAACCTTGGGATATATTCATTGTCATCTGATGAACTGTATTCATCCAAAATAACATGTATCATCCCTGTTATAGCACGAGTTAACCGTAAAAGTGAGTCAACATTTTCTTGAATTTCCTCCGAAAAAGCCCCCATAAAAAAATGAGGTGTTGTAGAATTAAAATTGATGCAATTAGAAATCAGTGTATAATTGGACTTAATGCAAACCAATTAAATATAAAAAAAAATATTTCATAACTTGCATTCCATCAGCAAGTAGAAGAGTCATACATCAAAGTAGTTAATCGACATTGCAACTTTGTGATTCACGCGTGAACAACTGTAAACAATTTTTTGCATAGCTGCAACTTTAGCTAAGCAATATAAAAAATGAAATCCAATTGTACTTTATTGCAACTTATGAAAGTCAAATTATATTAAAAAATGAATTCCCGTGATTGTTTTTCTTTTCCTTACTATTTCAGAATCTCGTTGGAAATGTGCTAAAAATTTTTGGATTATAACAACAAAACATGATAGGTTAAAGTTCATAAAGCATGAGAACTAGTCAAAAGCAAAAAGAAAAAAAAAATCTATATGTTGTTAGAACAAGTACAAATATCAAACCTATAAGAAGCTTGCACTTAGGAGAAATATTATTCTCATCATGTTGTCGTTCAAATGAAACATATACATGAAGACACTGGAGCCAATGTACTAATCGGACAGTTTGCTCTCGGCTGTCGTTTGAATGATTGTAAAAGAAAGAAAAAAAACGGGTTAACTTAATAAATGAACAGGACGAAGGCAACACTGTTCGTTGACATCACTGCAAGAGATCAGAGTAGTGGCTTCGACAGTGGAGAAGTTGCCCTTAATAGACCGAGAACAATGTTGTGCGACAAAGATGGTAATATGGGTGTCATAGGTGTTTCCTTCGCCTAACTCGTAATCCATAAAATCCATTGAATATATAAATTTAGTAGATATAAGATTTAGTAGGGAAAGATGGGAAAAATGTATTTATGGAATTTGCGGATACACCTTGCCACATTTTATTTTTCACTTTTAGAGATCCTTTAGCTGAACCGATCGACTGCTAACCCTATCCATATTTTTAGTTTGGCCTCCTACATCTCTCGTTTGCAAGACTTCTGTCTTCTTCCCCGGTCTTTTGAGCCGCGAGCAAAGGTTTTCGTCCTCTCTTCGAAGGAGGATTTTTTTCCTCCTTCAATTTTTTAAGCTAGTTAGGCTCTTCTCCTTCAACCGATCATTGGAGTTGCAAGGGTTTTTTTCTTCTTCCTCCGATCAAACCGCAAGAAACATCAAAATCTGGTAAACCCAAAGCCATGTTTCCTTATTCTATTACACATAATTGTTCACAATTCCTATTTTACATCTGTAATGTGTGAATCGCATGCTTTAGGGTTTGGATTGCTTTAGGTTAGGATACTTAATCCTTTACTTCTCTTTTATTGATTTATATTTTATGGATGATTATTTTACTTTAAATGTATGAATCACAGCATAATCTTTTCATTAATTAATTTACAAGAACGATAGCTCTTCTTTTAGATTACTCTTTCGACTCATCAAGCATTGTGTTCTTGGCCTCTTTCAATAATTATAAATTACAATTCATTGAAAGTAATGCTAGAAGGTGTTCCCATTTATGATCAACTTGAATTTCGGCTTTTGGATTTCTAGGGCTTGAAATACATGTTTTGAATTATATGTTTCGAGTGATATTTATGTTTAGAAAGAATACTTTGATGCCTATTTGTGATTTATGTGATCATATCAAAATGCATGAATTTGACTTGGGAAAGGATTGTGTAAGATTTTTGGTTCTAGCCATTCGTGATTGGGATTCGGTTAAAATGGTATTTTAACCATCTATAGTCTGCAAGATCTGTTAAAGAATGTTTGTTTCATATCTATATGTGCATATGTTTCATCTAATGCAATTACATCTTCCCTTAAACCTTGTTAAAATTCTATTGAGAACTTGTCAACTGGACAAACCCTTACGTTTGATTGAATGTTACTAAAATGTTGCCCATATATAATCCCATAATTTTGGTGTTCAAATTCTGATATGAGAACAACATATTAAATTTATTTAAAATTTGTTCAAATACTCCCTCCCTCCCTCCCCTCCTGCATGCTTTAGCCCACATGGGACCTCTCAAACCATACATCATCATCATCAACATTTGAGCTTCCATCCAACTGAAATGGTAACAATTCAAAGCAAATTGGTAATAGCTTCAATAGAAGAAATGATATTGTACATCTAGCCGATGTAACAGCCTTGCTCATGTTGGGAAACATCAACACACCACTACAAATTGCACAAGCTTGAATATCAGGTAGTACATAGTAAGTCACGCACTGTGAATGCATCAAATAAAAGGCAAAAAGCAAAGGTGAATGGAAATAACCTCATTGTAACTAAAATTAGTATTTACATGACAAAACTCTAAAAAATACATACCAAATAAAACCATTCAAATCTGACTCACCATTCAAATATGACTCGATGTAAACTAGCGTAGGTTACTACAAAAGATGCATAATAACATGACCATTATAACTGAATTTTATTGGATCGTGCTCTGTTTTTTCCTTTTTATAATGGAAAAAAGAAGAATCTAATAGAAAACAGTAGCTACTAGCCCTTACATTAAGAAGGTTGTCTATCAAGTTGCAAAAAAACTTTGTATTGACACATGAACATCTAACAACAATGGACGTGCTAGATGCAAATGGCTAACCTTTCTAAAATTAGGTGTCAATATAAACTATTCAATACTTGGCTATCAGTCTTTGTAGCATACTATTAGTCTACAATAAAGAAACTATTCAATACTTCTAATCAGTCTTCGCAACTATAAGTCATTGCAGAATACTATTATATTACAATAAAGAAACTATTCAATACTTCTTATATAGCATTTTATATAAGAAAGAGAGGATAGGGAGGCTGGGAGAGAGAGAAATATAGTTGATGAAACAGCCTTTTAAAGGATTTTAAATAAGAAAAACTTCTCATGGCATTGGAGGGTCCGCATTAGTCATGTACATGTCATTTTAATATAGATATGAATCATATCTAGCATGCAAATAGAGAGATGTCCAAAGTAACCATCCTTTGAGAACTACATCTGAGTAGGAGAAAGTAAATAAGAGATGAGTTGAGGACTCGTTCTCACTTCTTAGACACAGCTTGATTTACTTGCACTCTTTTGTTCATAAACAAGTTAAGCCAACTTAACGCTTCAAGTGGAGCCCTATGAGCACCATGGTATTTTTTTTGCATGCATAAACCCAAGCATTACGATTTGGCGGAATAAGAATAATACATCCGTGCACATGCACTTCACAAAGATGCATGGCCTAAACCACCAAAGTGAAACTCATAAAGTTCAAAAAAAACTTTAGAAAAATAGATTATTTTGAAAAACTAAAGGAAAGCCGAATTGTATTCTTCAGTTTTCAGAAAGCCATCCATAAAAAAAGAAAAAATTATGATCTAAAAGGTAATAGCCGAACCACAGCATATACGCTTAAACCTGTACGAATCACCGCACAAATGCACAACAGCCGAACTAAATTTCATAACAGTCTCTTATATCAGATCTCATCCATAAAAAAATACAGATATAAATGCAATAAGCGAGATTTCGCTGCCAAAACGCTACAAATCTAGGTTTCATTCAAAAAATCTAGATGAATCTAAAAGAAATTTAAGAAAATTTAAGATAGGAGGCGAACCCGAATATAAATATGAAATATTATAGAAAAAATACTCAGAGATAACATCAAGGTAGCCAAACAAGCAACCAATGAACCAAACAAGAATATCGAGGAACCAAGCAAGAATACCGAGCAATCGAGCCAACACCGACTATCAGAGGAGGATAGAAGTAGATATTAGCAGAAGAAGACGGACGGCAAACCCTAAGCCGTCGCGACCGAACCCGAGAGAAGACGAGAAGCGTAGAAGAGAAAACGGTAGAGGCAGACGAACCCGATAAGATTCGAGAGGCCAGTGGGGATTGGGGAGTCCGGTTATCGGTTTTCAGATTATTATATTATAATAACATTTAATAAGAACTATTAATAATTTGTTATATATTATAATAGGATTTAATTTTAGAAAATATGTTAATTTATTTTTTAAAACTTTTAATTAATTATAATTTTATGAATATTTATTATGTATGTATTTATTTATTTATTTATTTGTTTATTTTCGAGCTAATTCGGGTCGAACAATAGCGAACAAATTGTTGTTCGTGTTCGGCTCGTTTACATTTCAAACTTAAAATTTTGTTTGTCTCGACTCTTTAGGTTTAATGAACGAGCCGAACACAAACTGTTTAACGAGCCGAACACGAGCTGTTTGTGAGCAGCGAGCTAAATTGACAACCTTATATGCGTTCATTTAAAAAAATCTCCAATTTCAATTTGTTTTTGACCCACAGAACATTCATTGATGGTCTTACATTGAATTGCCAACTAGCCCTGTGAGGCAGTGGAAACAAGTCGTACGTGTTTTATAAATGTTGCCGCTAAAAAAAATTTCTTCGAGGGAATTTAATTATAATAAGCTTATATTTATTTTTTGGTATATATAATAATTTATCACATGTACATGTTAGTATAATTAAGTTGCTTGCAAATGCTAAGAAGAGCTAGTTGAATTATTGTCCGTTCTTCGGTGTGTTTAAGCTTTTTATCATTTTTCTTTTTATTTAAGTTTGTAAATGAGCATAACAAACTCTGCTAAAAATATGAACAGAGTATTACTTACCATCACATGAAGAGAAGCATATTACAAACCTAAAAAACCCATTCTCATCGTTGTGAGGCAGAGTGGGCGTGTGCTAGAAAATTCACGATGGTAGAGTAATAGATTATCGTCTCAACGTTGCAAGATATTTCAACACAAAATCAAATAAAAGAAAACAATCACTAGTGACGCCGTAAGTTTTTACATGAAAAACCCGTAAAGGAAATAAACAATGAGGCCTAACCTAGTTGTAAAAATTCACTATAAGTTGATGATTATAGAGACTCATTGTCCCACGGGGAGGAAAATGATCACCGAGTCTTCCAAATTACGACTATAACATGCGAATGAACTTGTTGTAAGAAGTGGGTGACAGTTGATGAAAATCGCTGGAGGCCGGCAGGTGGTAGTTGACGGCGGTCGGCGATGATCAACGGTGGTCGGCATTGATCGATGGCGGTCATCGGTGGTCAATACGCGATCGATGACGATCGCGTATTGACAAAAGTGGTGCTAAAATTCAATTTCTTCTCAAATCTCAAGCTCTCCCCCACTCCCTCAAGGGAGAGATGAGACTTTATGTATACAAATATCGGCACAATTAATGCAGGAATATGAATCACTTTGATCGTACGGCCTAAATGGCTGATGTTAATCAAACGACATTTGATGAACATTTGAGTGTCTTAATGATGTCGGAATTGAGTGATCTTGAGCTCATTGGATTCATCTTGTAAATACACTTGATTTGATTTAAGACTCGTTAGAGTCGACATTCATTTAACATTTCAAAATGTCCAAAAACTTTCAAAAGCGATTTAATAGCTTGATCTGAGCTTGATTTGGTTCGGATTGAACCAATTTTGGTAACAATGATTCTTTCTGTCGAGTTTGACATTTTGATTGTAAGTTTGCTGAAATTAGAGTTACACATGACTTTTTATCAGTGTTTGAATATTTCTTGCTAAAAAAATCATATTGAGATCTGTGTCGTGCCTTGAGATTTGTGTCGAATCTTGGAAATTTTGTTGATGACGTATCAAGAGTAAATACCACCCATCGAGAATTTGTTTATCGGATGGAAGAAACTATCACAAAAAGAAGTAAGCGACTCAACTCTTTCAACCAAAATAAACGATTGAGTATTCCCATTGGACTCCCGAAAAAAAGGTGTAAGCAAATACATACTCATTAAGTCGCAAGGCCTCCTTCCGACACGACCCGTCCATCGAACATGAGTTGAAGCATCTACAATGGGAAGCTCTATCAATGAAATACTGTTGGCTTCATTTTCTCACTCGCAATAAACCTTCCCCGCATCCTAAGTTAAAGTAAAGAAGAGTCAAAGGGAGATGGAAATCTAAATATGTGGTTATTTATGTTGTGAAAACGAAAAATCAGATCGTGAAAATCGTAAAACAAAAACACAGCGGAAACACACAAATTTATGTGGTTCGACAATTACCCACGTCCACCAAGCTCCAGAGGATTTTATTACTTCAATAAATTAAACTGTCGAGCACCTCGACATTAACAAGAAAACACTTATTTTTCTCTCTCCATTCCTCTCTCTCTTTTCCCCTCTCTATTCTCTTATCTATCCACTCTTAGCTCTCTCACGTGAAGAAGAATACAAAAAAAGAAAAAGAAAACAAAAAGCTTCCCAAGTGGTCCCCCCTCTACCTCTCTCCAATCTTCACTCCTACCTAAACACTAAAGAAGATGAAGAATTGATAAAAGAGACAATGTTTCTTTTTCTGTATGCTTTAGCCGAAGAAAGCAAGTAGTCTCGCTCATTTCCTTCAGTCGCAGTGGAATGGATGGGGTTGGGTTGCTAACTGCTTCAGCTTAAGCCTTTTAAAGGCTTCTAATTCGACCCACAGGTAAGTGGGGGACCGCGCGAAGCAACGCCGGATTGCGTGAAGGAGACGAGAAGAAGTGGCGGGATCTTTACTTGGAAAGCCAATTAATAACAATAATTACGATTTAATTACTGCTAAAAATAGTTGTGGACTGTATCCACATATCCCAAAAATTCTCTCACTTAGAGACTGGGACACTGACTGCATCATCAGTTTGCTGTACCAACCATTTTTTTCAAACGTGATATCCTATACGCCTGCAATTAAAAGTCTTTATCTTCAAACTATAAGACCAACTGAAGTCGAAAACAACTTCAGCTTATCAAGAGTAACACCCTTAGTTAACATATCAGCGTCAACATAGCCTTGTACCTCCAAGCTATTTCTTGGGTTACTTTTGTATATGCTTACAACTTCTACTGCATGGGCAATATCTTGCATCTGCTGAAAGTCTTTTTCAACAAGTTTAGCCTTATACCTCTCACTGCCATCAAACGTAGTATTCTCCTAGTACACCCACATGTTGTGCAATGTCTTATTCCCTCGTGGAAGTTCTATCAGCTCCTAAATACGATTCTCTAACAGGGAATCCATCTCTTCTTTCATGGGCTGCTCCCACTTGCTCAATTTTCATCTAGCAAGGTTTCCTTATACCTCTGCGATTCTCCACAATTTGTTTGGGAAACAATAGGAATGGGTGCCCCAGACCCACTCTCCTCGTTACTTCCATCACTACCCTGCAATTTGACCTCTCATAGATTATTAAATCTTACTTTTATACTTTGGTCACCTGCAGTCATATATAGTGTATCCGTTCTTATACCCGAGCCAGCACCAATGCTCCTTTGACAACCTTCCAGGTGCTCTCTGAGAATATTATTGAATGACCACTTTCACTGAATTGCCCAACAGAAATGAGATTTATCTTCAACTCATAAACGTGTCTAACTTTTTGCAAACTCCATTTGTTTTTATTATGGAGTGCAATATCAACATCTCCCATCACCACCACGTTCAGAGTCGTTCCATCAGCGATATATACATTCCCAAAGTCACCAGTAACACAGTTTCACATAAAATCTTAATGAGAAGATGTATGGAAGGAAGCCCCTGAATCTAGTATCCAATCATCAAAAAAATTGTGAACTATTAAAAATAGTGCATTTTGTATTTCTTCAGTTACAACATTTGCACTATCATTCTCATTTTTTTTAGATTCATGCAGTTCCTTTTTATATGGTCAGTCTTGCCACAATTCTAGCAGGTTGTCTGTTGACCAGACTTTGATTTTGATATTCATCTGTTTGAGTTTTTATCTTATGATCTCTCTCTATAATCAACAATCAGTGTCTAACTTGAATTTGAGGTATCGCCAGAATCTTTTATGTGCACCTCCTTAGCCAAAATCAAATCACGAATATCATTATATTTCAGTTTATATTTACCTCCAAAACGGCTAACTGACATCCTCATGAATTCCCAGCTAATTGTCAATGAAGCCAACAATATAAATGCACATATCTCATCATCAAAATCAAATTTAACAGACGACAATTGATTTGTGATAGTGTTGAAATCATTCAGGTGTTAAGCGACAGACACACCTTCTGTCATCTTCAAGTTGAATAATTTTTTTATCAAGTGCACCTTTTTATTCGCCGATGACTTTTCATACATACCTGATAAAGCTGTTATGAGATTCACAATAATTATCTTCTTTATGATATTGTGAGCAACATACCTCAACAGGGTTAATCGAATAACTCACAGAACCTGATGATCCAACAATTTCATCCCACCTCGTCCATTTTTCCGACTTCTTTCCCAGTAACGACATGTGAAGTTTCTTCTACTAGAGATAGTTCTCTATCTGCAGCATTCAGTAAGCAAAATATGTATCATTAAACTTATCAATCTCCTATGTCATCACTTCGTTTCTACCCATAATTCTTCCTTAGATCCGAACCAAAACTCTGATACTAGTTGTTGTGAAAACCGACCGTAATAAAGCGAAAAATCAGATCGAGAAAAATCGTAAAACAGAAACACACAGATTTATGTGGTTCGACAAATTGCCTACGTCCACTGAGCTGCAGATAATTTTATTACTTTGATGAATTATACCGTTGAGCACCTCGAAGTTATAAGAAAACGCTCCTTTTTCTCTCGCCCTTTTTCTCTCTCTCTCTCTTTTCCCCTCTCTCTTCTCTTCTATCTTCACCCTTAGCTCTCGCACGTGAAGAATAATACAAAAAAAAAGTAGAATAAAACAAAAAGCTTCCAAAGTGATCCCATCTATACCTCTCTCCTCTATCTTCATGCTTACTTGAAAATTACAGAAGAGGAAGAATTGACAAAAGAAATAATGTTTCTTTTTTTTGTATGGTTCAGTCGAAGAAAGCATGTGATCCCGCTCCTTTCCTTCAGCCACAGTGGAGTGGATGAGGTTGGGTTGCTACCTGCTTCAGCCGAACTCTTTTATAGACTTCTAATTCGACCCATAAGGTAAGTGGGGGACCGCGTGGAGGAGGTGAGAAGAAGTGGCATGATCTTTACTTAGAAAGCCAGCTAACAACAGTAATTACGATCTAATTATTGCCAAAAATAACAGTGGACCGTCTCCGCATATCCCAACAATTTAGGGGTTTTTGGTGCTTTCATAGTAAATAAGGATATTTAGGTGGGAAATATACATAATAATCTATTTGGGATGCCACTCATGTCATCGACTTTAAATATAACATTTTAATCACCAAACTTTGAAATTTTACGTTCCAACCACTTAAAAGCCTTATTTCCTTTTGAAATAGTGTGCTTCAATCTCCTATATTAAGAAGCATAATTATTAATTTGTAATTTACAATATGAAAGTTTAGATTGATATAAATATAAAATATGAAATTTAACTCTTATATATGTAAATGCATAGAATATGGGTGGTTCGTATGTAAATATCCACAAGTTAAATTGAGAGTATCGTAAAGATAATATCATCATGACTCTCGAAGTCGTGTGCACGATAGCAATACCAAACCAAATACGATAAGTACTGTGGTTTTGAGCTAAGCCTTGGTTGAACCTTAGGAATCTTAATATCATTATGTTTATCAAATCCTTCAAACCATCATCCTACTGCAATAATTCTTGTTAAGAAGAATACTCATGTTGTGGCAATTCCACCTAGAATGTGATGTGTTACTCCTACAACACACCCTCTACAATACTCAAGGCTCTAGGTTGGTTTGTGTGACACATTCAAATTTTATTTTGTTCGCGTTCAACTCGTGTTCAAAATGACTCGTGAATAACATGTTTGTACATACCATTATTTTTATTAATTGGCTCTTATTTGATTAAGGGTGTTACAAATTAATTTTATCCTTTTTGACATAATTTCGTAATTATAACTGATACTGACACTTTTTTATATTCATTACTGACATTAGAGTCATTTTGTTTCAACAACCGATTTTGACTCCCTTCCGTTAGTCCACATCTCCCGACCAGGGTGCCCTTAAATTGGTCAACTTAACTAATTTGGGTTGACTATTTCGTATGGGTGCTGATTGGCTTTGGCTCTAGAAAGCTGAATGGTTTTTCGAGTGACAATGGTCGACCTCGAGGCGATTGATGTACGTACATTCGACATGGGTGACCCTTTAGTAGTAGGGTAGCAGTTTAACCAATTGGTCTTTCTTCGGTCGGTTGGTGATTCTAAACCGATCAGTTTCATGAGTCCTTGTACTTTCCCGCCACATTGTTGAATTACTTTTTTCTTTCTAGACCGTTTGATTGCCTCAAATTCGTGCTGATAATTTTCTCGCATAAAAAAAATATTATTATTTTAACTTTTATATATGATTTTTTTTATTAATTTGTAATTTACCAAACAAATTAAATAATAGGTTTATATTTAGATAAATGAAGTAAAACTTTGATAATAAATTTTAATTAACTAATATTAGTTAATAAGATTAACTTAATTATTTTATTAATATATAATTTTCACATAATACCACTCAATTCTTTATGTATTTACATATTTAATATTTAAATTTGAATTTTTACATGTACGACCACCATATATATATATATATATATATATATATATATATATATATATATATATATATATATATAAAGGCATTATTTTTTGAGGTGGAATGAAAGATTCGAGTGATATATAGATGAAGATGTTAGATTTGTAAATTCGTTATTGTTGGGTGATAGTTATGTAAATATCTCTAATTTAAATTATTTAGTTGAACATTTATAATTTAATTAGGATAATATTTATTTGTTTTATTACATATATCCCAAACCCCCTCTCTAACGGTTATTCTGCAAATAAGATTTAGTTAAATAAAATTTGAATTATTTTTAATTAATGTAATAAATATAAATTAATAATTTTTTTATCAATAATTAACATTAATTAATTATTAATTATGTAAATCCAAATTATTTCAAATTTGATGAAATTGTTTAAAATTTAAATTATATTTTTATTTATTAACTAAAAATTAAATAATTACATATAAGTTTGTCTAATCACAAATAATTTGATAACATATAAATATATTTATTAATTGTTAATCATTTAAAATAATAAAATTAAGTTAATAAAAAGTAAATTAAATCCTCCTCATTCTCGAGGTCTCAACTGGTATTGCCTAATCGCCTTCGTGAACAAAGCTCCGTGATATAGTCGCCATTAGTGCAAGCCGAGAAGGAAGCGACGGACCAGGAAAAATTATTGCGTACGTTCAGCGTACGCAAAATTGTATCCGAAATCCAATTACATAACGACACGTGTTTGTGTAGGCCCCATCTCTCATAACACAAAAATAACGATTTTAATAACGCAGCTCGGCCCAACCCAATTTTCCGACAAAAAAAAGTATTTTTTTGTCATTTTCACGCCTATTTAAATACGCACAGTTTTATTATTCCGCGTTCTTTTGTTATCGATACGTCACCAACAAATTCTCATCATCATACACGAATCTCGAAGCATGACACGATTCTCGATGCAATCTTTTGGCAATAAACATTCAAATCTTGATAAAAGATCATTCAGAGCTCCGATTTCAAAGAACTTATTATTAAACCGACCGACTCGATAAAACGGACCCAATGATATCAAAACTAGATCCAATCCGAGTCAAATCAAGCCCGGATCAAGTCATTAAACCACTTTTAGAAGATTTTCGGACATATTGGAAGGTCAAATGGATGCCGACACTAGCAAGCTCATACTCAAATCGAGCGTCTCGACAAGACGAATCCAACGAACTCAAGATCACTCAATTCCGACATCATTAAAGCCATCAAATGCCCCTTAAACGCCATCAGATCGAGGGGAGCCTTCTGAACCGTCCGATCAAAATGGTTGCATTAATTGCACCCAAAAGCCTATAAATAGACCCCAACTCTCACATGAGAGGGGGGAGGACCAAAAGATAGAGTCTGAAGACTTGAGAAGAAGAAGCAGCTCTGCATCCTCGCCAACCGCCATCGACCACCGCCGATAGCCGTCGACCACCGCTGAAGGTCGTGGACCACTGCCGATCGCCGTGGACCACCGTCGATCGTCGACCACTACCATCATCCATATACCGTCAATCAACGTTGTAATCTATATCATATAATTACCCTTTCCCGTCTGTGGGACGAGAGATTTCTGTAAACATCAATCAATAGTGGATTCTCGCAACCTGGTCGAGCCCCGTGGTTTTTCCCTTTACGGGTTTTCCACGTAAAAACTTCGGAGTCACTGCTTGTTCCCTTTTCATCTGTGTGCGTGCTGAAATCTCGTACAAAGCTAAGACGATAATTTGTTACTCTACCGTCGCGAATTTTCTAGCACGCATCAGTTTGGCGCCATCTGTGGGAAACTCTCAATCCCACCACTGAAGTACTTCTTCAATTTCCTACATGACAAACGGAAACGATACTCGGGACAACGGAGCAGCTCGCTCCAACACCCATCGTTCCAGGAATCTGTCACGTAGTCAAGGGCGATATGTTTCTTCATCTTCCCGTCCTATAACACGCTATCCTACCAACGAGGGGGTTTCAAGTCCTTCTATGGAAGAACGCATGCGAATAATGGAGGAAGCTCAACTGCAGATCTTACAATTTTTAAGTGGGACCCAACAACCGCCGATGAATGAAAATCGTCCACCATTGAATCAGCGTCCTATGAGAAACACGCCCGGAAGAAGTCGTACCAGCCCCCCTCCCCATGAAGGAACACTTCCCGTACCAGGTAGTGATGCTGAACTCTTAGACACTGCAAGTTCCACCCATCCATCTCATGCAATTAACCTAACACCGCCACATCTCGCTACCATTCCAAATGATGTCATCCGTAACGAATTACGTCGCCTCGTCCGAGAAGAGTTCCCCATTGAGAAAAAGGATCGCTTCCACACTCATCATAACATCAATGAATCTTCTCCCTTAGCGAATGCAATCCTCCAACACCCCATTCCAACTGGCTTCAAGCTGCCGAACATTGACGCATATGAAGGGATAACTGATCCCTATGAACATATTGATCATTATAGAACCATCATGCACATTTAACGTGCCTCTGACGCGCTTCTATGTCAAGTGTTCCTTGCTACTCTTAAAGGACAAGCTCATACCTGGTTTTACTCTCTGCCGGGGGGCATTGTAAACACCTTTAACAAGCTTGCCAAACTATTTGTGGAACAGTTCATAGCAAATCGAAGGATCATCAATGATTCATCTCATCTCTCAGGAATTAGTCAAAGTGAAGGAGAATCACTCAAAGACTACTTCCGCAGGTTTTCAACTGAAGCCCGTCAAATTCCAGGAGTAGATCCAGAGTTGCTTAGGGGAGTCTTTCTTGGGGGACTCCGCCCAGGACCCTTCTACTCATCACTTATGCGAGAGACAATTCATTCTTATGCTGGAGAGACAGTTCATTCTTATGCTGGCCTTGTGCACCGTGTTGAGGCACAAATCTCTGCAGATGAGGTCATCATTGCTCACAAAGAACAATTTGAGCGATTGGGGGGCAGGCGTAAGAATAACGTTGAGGATACCAAAATTTCACAGCAAAAAAAGTTTAAACCACAGGGGAATCAAGAGCAACGATCAGAAAAAGAATACACGCCACTCAACACGTCTCGTGTTAACATCTTAATGACCATCAAGGATGAAGATACTGTCAAGTGGCCAAAGCCATTAAGAAATCCAAATGGTGGAGACCAGGTCTCAATATTGTCATTTCCATCGTGCAAATGGACATTCAACGTGAAAAATGTTTTCAATTAAAGGAAGAAATTGAACGTCTGATACGCCAAGGACATCTGGGTCGCTACTTACAAGAACAATGTGAGGGAAACCAGAACAGAATCGTTGGAATTATCGAATGAGAATTATACTTCCAACTCATCTTATTTCCAAAGTCCTCTTGATGAAAAGAGGTCATATACCCCTAGAAGTCGAGCCCAAGAGGCAAGACTCGACGGGAAGATACGGTACTCCTAAAAGTGAAGCCCAAGAGGCAAGACTCAATGAGATGCTACCATGCCCCTGGAAGACGAGCCCAAGAGGCAAGTCTCGATCGGAAGCTAGTAGTGGACGTGGTCCTCACTAGAAAGACTCCATGAGAGCAAGTGGTTGACAGGGTCTCCACTCAAAGACCTCAGAAGGCTACAAGCCTCAGAAGGCACAGGTATACTCAAAGATCTCAGAAGGCTACAAGCCTCAGAAGGCGCAGGTACACTCAAAGACCTAAGAAGGCTAGAAGCCTCGAACGACAGACATATGCTCAAAGATCTCAGAAGGCTACGAGCTTCAGAAGATACCGGTTCAAGCTCCTTTAAAGCATAAGTCTGAGAGGGTACAATCTCGAAAAACATGAACCACAAAAATACTTTCGAGAAGCCAAAACAACCGTGGAAGACGCAAAGAAATACATTGTCATCATCTACAAATGTCACATCAAATGATTAAAAATGTTACAAATATCAACATATAATTGCACAAGGGCCACAACAAATCCGCTCATCTTCGAGTAGAGTCGACATCACCTCCCCAAAACTCAAATACTTCTGATAATCATCGGGAGGCCACCATATATCGTCGCTACTTCATAAGCAAGAAATCTTCACCTAAAAGCGCAGCGGGAAAATACAACATTTTTTCATCACATTCATAACGTGCAAGAGTGATACAAAAATCTCCTACAGAATACGCATCATCAAGTACACGTTCTGCAGCGCTCCGCCACCACGACGCGCCTCTGTAACACTCCGCCACGACGTCCCGCTGCAATGCGACATCTCGCGGCAACGCGTTGCTGCAACGGTACGCGACAACGCGCCCCCGCAACACGTCGTTGTATTGTGTCACGCCACCACGACACGCTTCCGTAACGCTCCACTGCAACACTTCATCGCAACACAATTCGGCGCTGCAACTCTGCACCACAACTTGAAGCTGCAACCCTGCACCACAATTCGGCGCTGCAAACTCCGCAACGTAACGCGCTGCCGAAACACATCAGTGTGACGCACTTCTGCAACATGTAGCGTCGCCTCAATGCATTTTCCCCCATCAATGAGTAGCCATGATGCCCCACCGCGACGCTCCATTGCAACGCGTCGCCGCGACGCACCGCTGCCTCTCGTCGCTCCAACGCACTGCCGCAACGCGTCACCGTAAAGCACCGCCACAATGCGACACTTCACCGCAACACGTCGTCACGTTGCATCGCCGCAACGCGTCACTAAGATGACTCGCCGCAACCCACAGCTGCAACGCGTCGCCGGGACACTTCGTCGCAACGCTTCGTCGGGACGCTTCTCCGCAACTCTTCGCCGCAACATTTTGTTGCAACTCTGCATCGCAATTCTGCACTGCAACACTTCGCCGCAAACTCTTTGCCTCAAGTTTTCGCCGCAAGTCTACGCCGCAACTCTTCGCCGCAAGTCTACGCCGCAACTCTTCTCCGCAACACGGGTTGTCTTTCTCCTTCTCCTCACTTGTGGTTTTTACTCTCATCCATGACCTCTATTTATAGGCTTGAGATGAAACAAAGCATTAAAAAATAATAATAATAATAAATAAAAACTTTTCATTTTTGACCATTCAAATTCTGCATTTATATGTGAAATTAATTAAAATCTTAAATACAAAAACAACTTTTCACATTCTTTATTTTAATCCCTTCATATTCTCTGTTTTAATATATATATATATATATATATATATATATATATATATATATATATATATATATATATATATAAATATAACATGTTATATAATGTAATCACTTTTTAGTGGCAGGTTTTTGGAATTTAAATAGACCATAACTTTATCACAAGATTTAATTAACTAGTTAATTGCTTTATCTCCTAAAGTTCTCTCACTTGGATCAGCTGCCATCTCTTCGAATTTGACCAACTCTCCATATTCTGAATTTATTCCTGCTCAATAATGGCTAGACCCGCCTGTTCAAATTCGAGCCAACTGCTTGGCCTCTTCAGCTTCAGCTTCGGCCCGCCTGACATTTGGGCTTGCAGTATTCGGGCCAACTGCTAGGCCTGTTCAAATTTGACCCGATTCGCCCGTCTGTTCAAATTTGGGCCAATTTCGTATCTTTAAATTCGGCCTAACAGGCGGGCCCAATTTTAGCCCGCGGTCTGATAAAAAATTTTATTTTCCGTCTACAACAGGATTCGAACCCGGGTCTCCCTTATGCAGCAAAAGATACCGACCATATAAGCTGAGTTCAAGTTCTTAAAATACAAAGATAAAAAATATACTTATACTAGAAAGAATGAAATAACATATCTATGCTTCAAATATTGATATTTTCGTACAATAAAAATGGTCTCGCCCGAAAATAGGGGGGCAACTGATACGTCACCAACAAATTCTCATCATCATACACGAATCTCGAAGCATGACACGATTCTCGATGCAATCTTTTGGCAAGAAACATTCAAATCTTGATAAAAGATCATCCAGAGCTCTGATTTCAGCAAACTTATAGTCAAACTGACCGGCTCGATAAAACGGACCCAATGATATCAAAACTAGTCCAATCCGAGTCAAATCAAGCCCGGATCAAGTCATTAAACAACTTTTAAAAGATTTTCGGACATATTGGAAGGTCAAATGGATGCCTACACTAGCAAGCTCATACTTAAATCGAGCGTCTCGACAAGACGAATCCAACGAACTCAAGATCACTCAATTCCGACATCATTAAAGCCATCAAATGCCCCTTAAACGCCATCAGATCGAGGAGCCTTCGAACCGTCCGATCAAAATGGTTGCATTAATCGCACCCAAAAGTCTTATAAATACCCCAACTCTCACATGAGAGGGGAGGACCAAAGATAGAGTCCGAGACTCGAGAAAGGCGGCTCCGCATCCTCGCCAACCGCCGTCGACCACCGCCGATAGCCGTCGACCACCGCTGAAAGTCGTGGACCACTGCCGATCGCCGTGGACCACCGTCGATCGTAGACCACTACCATCATCCATATACCGTCAATCAACGTTGTAATCTATATCATATAATTACCCTTTCCCGTCTCATGGACGAGATTTCGTAAACATCAATCAATAATGGATTATCGCAACTCGAGCCAGCCTGTGGTTTTTCCCTTTACGGGTTTTCAATGGAAAAACTTCCTGTGTCATCGCTCGTTCCTTTTCATCTGTGTGCGTGCTGAAATCTCGTACAAAGCTAAGACGATAATTTGTTACTCTACAGTCGCGAATTTTCTAGCACGCATCAGTTATATTGGGGTATTATTACGATATTATTTCGGGCGCAAAGAAAGCTGCGATTGTATCAGAATATTCCGCAGAGTTATTAGAATATTATATGGTTTTATTGGGGTGGTATTTCAGGATAATTTCAGATTGAGTAAATAACGCCACATATGTATTCAAATATTTTGCGGCTTTATTGGATATTCCTTGATTTTATTATAGTAGTATTCTGATATTATTGCATGTAGGGTAAATAATTTTTCAAAAATAGCCGTGGAATATTCAAATACAACGACATTTGTATTGAAATATTCCACTGTTTTATTGGAATATTCCCCAGTTGTATTATGACAGTATTCCGGTATTGTTACAGTAAATAATTTTACTCTGTCAGCAATAATACCAAAATACTGCCATAATACAACCAGCGAATATCCAATAAAGCTACTTTTCGTGCAATAATACCGAAATACTGCCATAATACAACCGAGAATTATTCCAATAAAGTCGTGAAATATTTGAATACAACGACGAGAATATTCGGATACAACCGCGTTGTATCCGAATATTTCGCGGTTTTATTAGAATATTCCCCAATTTTATTGTGGTACCGGAGGTCCGGAATAGTGCCACAATAAAATCGGATAATATTATAATAAAACCGCATAATATTTGAATACAACCGTGAGTTTATTTCTGTCGAAAAAATTAGATCAGATCGTACCGCGTGATTAAATTTTTTTATGTAGTTTAGTTATGTAATATAATTGGAGTCAAAAAATTTTCACGGACGGTATGAGAGGCCCAAGAGAAGCTCGCGAGACCTGAGGATTTAAGTTAAGATGGTGTTTGGCACTGTTTGGCAGGATTTAGCCTAGATCCTGCCTAAACTCTGCTGCGAAACTGGCCCTAGTTTTTGTTTTGATAGAAGGTAATGGCGGGACAATCCGATCCTCATCTTTCAATCTTTTCTGCCCCCGAGGTTTGTAATATCCCATCTCTCTTTTCAGTTTGATCATGCATTTAATGTTTTTGGGTTTTACTTTGTTGGTTTCCGTGGGTTTGAAGGCAGCGAAACAAATCTTAATAGGGTTGTTTGATATTTATATTTCCAGGTTGAGTTTTTGGCTGAGGACGAACTGGTTGAGATAATCCCGAATATAAGGATGGATGCTCTGAACATGATCTGTGTAATTTGGCATTTGTTATGCTGAACAATTTTATTCTTCCATTGATTTTCGGAAAGCTTTTCTTCATTTTTGATTTGTACGAATCTGACAGTGATCACTGCTCTCATTAATAGGGTGATTTCGGTCCTTTCTTTCCACAAATTCCTGCCAAGGTTCCAATATGGCTTGCAGTTGCTCTTAAGAAGCGTGGAAAATGCTCTCTTAGGCTGCCGGAATGGATGTCTGTTGGTGTGTACTTCTCCCTTGATCGTATTTTTTAGCGATAATGAATTGAAGTATCCAGATCTCTAACAGCAGGATTGTTATTCTCTAGGAATGATTTCTGTTTATGTTTCCAGTTCTTTATTGCTGAACAGTTATGAAAATTCAACATGTCGATGAACTTGTGTCATTAACTAGAACATCAACTAACTTTAGCATATGCACAGTGAGCCAAAATTTTATAGAGGCATTTACTTGCATACCACACAGTTCTCCTGTATTTAAACATCTAAATTTTTATATGTACATTCATAGCACTCAAATCTTCAATATCACATAAAAATACCATTTTTATTAACTTTTTAAAGGCAAAATAAATCTTTTATTCATAGGTTTATAACACCAAGGTGCTATGAATGCAAATATCAAACTTTAGGTGTTAGATATGTAAATCCATATGAATTGTGCGGACATATATAAATTTCCCAATTTTATATTAGTAGTGAGCATATTTGATTGATAATGGGATGTGATGGCAATTTTAGCAATTTTTAATTACGATAAAGCTAGTCCAAGATTTCCATTTGCTCATGAAAGAATACATCACATCCCCCCTACTGAATTATTCATATTGCTTGTTATTTATGTTTGTGTTGTTATCATGAATTACTTCTATGTTTTCCCTTTTGAGACATCAAGGGGTTGTTTGGCAACAGCTTTAGTGAATCTTGTTAATACGGATTTACAGGGATTGAAGACAAAACTGAGAGGAATTGAGAAGAATTAGATTTGCTAAATCTTTGATTTAAAATTGGTCTTTTTCTGTTTGACAGATTTAAGTTAAATCTCACTTAAATCCATTACAAGATAGCCCCTAAGTTGTTATAGTGCTTGATAGCATGCATGGAGTGTGATTGTCCTTAGGGTATTTTTATTGATGATTTTATTGTCTATCATGCCACCGTTTTAAGAACATTTTTAAGAGCTGAACATACCAATCTCTGGGCTATTATGAGGGTGCTAATTCATTACTATTTTCGCCAGAGAGGTTGACACATGTGTTGGAAGCAGAAAGAGAGTCCCCACGAGAATTTCAACCTTTGCCTTTTCATTATGTTGAATTATCAAAGCTTTTACTTGAAAAGTATGTATTTTGCCATTTATCTCTAGGAAGATTTATATGCATACCGCTCAATTCTTATGTACTTACATATCTAACATCTAAACTTCAATTTTTACATATGTGCCACCTGACCTATTCATGAAAAGCTGCATTTCACTGTTAAAAAGTTAAAATAGTGGTATTTTTGATATGATATGGAAGATTTGGGTGGTACAAATGTTAATAGTAAAGTTTAGTTGTTAGATATGTAAATACATATGAATATGATGGTATGTATATAAACTTCCCTTATTTCTATTTATATCTTTATGCCTTTTATTTCTTTGAAAGCTTATGCTTGGTTGGTATTGCTTGTAGAGCTCATGATGACATACCAGATATATATATGGTGAGTCAGGACACGCCACGATTGATATGTCCTTATGCAATAGTCTTTGAACCTCCTTTCTTCACGTGAGATGTATTTTTACAGGTTAGATCTTTGATCGAGGATATTAGGGATGTGCGATTTCATAAAGTTGAGATAGGTTTGGAGAAGATATCTGGTCGCACACATGCAGTGAAGGTAGGTTTCCACGTGCTAGAGTGCATTCTGTTTTGATTAAGTTTAGGAAGATTCACATGCATAAGAATTGGGTTTTATGTATGTATATGCCCATTAAGTTTATCCTCTTCTTGGGTTGTTTTCACAATTGAATAGTGCAAGATGCATGGGTATGCAGGTTCTGTTTTGCAATCATCATGAACTCTGGTAAACTATATTTGTTTGTCGCAAGGTTTTAATTGCCTGGTTTCAAATTCTCCTTAGGTGCATCAACCAGAAATTTGTAACAAAAAAAAAGGGTGTTATGGCTAGTTTTAGTAAAATTTTCGAGGACCGAAAAGTTTCATCGTCTGTTAAGGCTGGAAAAGTGTCAAAATTGTGGTTGAAACTATGAAAAATTGATATGCTCGCCTAATGTAACTTGGGAGGTAATAGGCACGAGACAAGTTTTCATAGCAATTAGGGCAGAAAGAATAGCTTCTATTCCATTGATAACAAACAAACAATACGATCCAAAATATATAAAAGATAAACACCTACAATTCTAGAGATATGTGATCTCTCCGAAAACCTAACTTCTAAGACTCCATACTACAATCACACATAACCAAAGCCTAAACATATTAAGCCTTATTTATACCTCGCAATAATGACTAAAATTGACTAAATCGCCTTTTTAGTCTTGCGCCTAACATAAGCCTTCAAATTATTTGGCGGGCTCAGCGTCAACTCAGTGGAGCACGAGGTAGGCGTAAGTGCTGGTCTAGCATTACTTCTATCCCAAAAAGACTCTTTGTCCTCAAAGTGGAAGAGAGTAAACTACCGTTGGATCAAGTTCTATGACTCCCACGTAATACCATAATCTGACATTCTTTTCCATTTAAGTAGAAATTTAATAACCCTCATGAGTTTGAAATGCAATATTATGTACATCAGTTGGCCGCATCCGAATTTGATGATATCTTGACTTCAAGATTGGAGAATACCACAACCCCAAATAACTCTTCTAATAGCTCATCGATCACCAGGATAAGAAATTTGCCAGGTACTGCTTGCTTATTCAATTTTTTATAATTCACACAGAAATGCCTAACTCTCATTCTTCTTTTTTACTAGCAAGACTGACTTAGAGAAGGAGCTCACGCTAGGCTGTACGAACCTGACCTCCAACATCTATCATATAATTATCTTGATCTCATCATTTTGTACGTTGGGGTGGTTGTACGGGCACACACCAATATGAGAAACCTCCAATCTTAGCGTTATTGTGCTTATGTTACCTCCGAAGTGGTAATCCATGTGATAACTAGAAAAGTTCGGAAAATTGTTGTAGGAGTTGTTGGATCAGTGTTGGAAACTCTGTCAACTCTGTATTATGTGTCTCTTTCATGCTGTGCAACTCGATCAAGAATCTTAACCCCGCGTCTTATATTGGCCTAACCATGGTCTTGAGTGTTATCAAGGTCTTGCACAAACTAGAGTCACAACGAAACACCACCATTTTATCTCCCTTCTAAAACTCTATTGTCAAGTGTTTTCAATTCATCTCAGCCTTTCTTAAGAACCACAACCATTTAATACTCAATATCACGTCAACGCTCCCAATATTTAGGAAAAGAAAATTCTTCATCACTTGAATACCTTGCATTGTTAAAATCAACCTACAACTTCTCTGCACTTCTCCATCTATCCCGTCCGCATAACCAAAACTTTCCGCGTCAACCATCTCAAGCCACAGTTGCTCGACTACTTTAGTAGAGATGAAGTTGTGAGTGGCCCCACTATGTACCAACACCGCTACGTCCTGCCCTTCGATTTGTCCTCAAAGTTTGATAGTGTGGTTTGGAGTTAACCCCACCACCGAGTTCAATGGAACTTTTGTCACATCCAAGTGAGGTTGTTTCTTCTCCTTCACTACAACCCCTCTAGTACTTCATCCCCTTCCTCCTTATTACACTGTGCGAATTTGTAAGGTTGATCCTTGCAACTGTGTTTTAGTTCAAATTTTTTGTCATACCGAAAACATAACCATTAACCTCCATCTTCTGAAGTTTTCTCTATACGGTGTTTGACTGTTGCCTCGGCCGTGACCCATTATTCCTATCTAGTGGAGCCTCCCTTTGTAATCTCATTGTTGTGTTTTTGGTATCATTGTGGTTATAACATTTCGGTAGGGCTTTCCATCCTATTCAGATGTTCCATTGCATTGCTATCATCAATCAATTTCGCTAATTTCATAGTGTCCCCCAATTCTTGCGGTCTCAACAGACGAAGTGCTGCTTGAACTCTGACTTCAACCTCTTCATAAAATTTCCTACCAACAATACTACTGATACCCCTCTCAAACTGCTTGATAGCATCTCAAATTTTCCTTTATAATCCATGACGGACCATTTTCGAACCAATGCAAAAAATTGCTCATGTAAATCTCCTTCTCGCATGATTATGAAACACTCCAACAATTCTTCTTTGAAGTCTTCCAATATTTTGATTGGTTGACGTTGCTATCTCTATTAATACTACGCTAAAACCATCCCTTCCAAATACAAAGTCTCCGCCATCAATTTTCTTCCTCTGTCAGCCTATAAACATTAAAGTACCCTTCCATGTGATAAACTCAACCACATGCACGCTCTCCTTCAAAGATCGATATCTTCAACTTCTTTATGCACGAGTCTCTTTCACAATTTCTTCGACCAAAGTTAGTCTCACTCATGAAGTAGGGGTTGTGTTCCCTTCGTTGTTCTATATTAATTTTTCTACTTTCATAAGTTTGACTCACCTTATAATCAGCTCGCTTCGTAGCCATAGGCTCCTAAATTGCCTTTTACTCGGAAGGTTGCCGTAACAAATGACACTGGCGCGGTTGGATGCAGCCCTCCCACCCACCAGGGTTCTCTGTTCCAGGCCAAAATCCTTCAAATCGATCCTCTTCAGCCCCGAATCGCATGCCGCCTCGTTCCACCCATTGTAGCTCGTTCCAAACCCTCACTTGTCGCACATTCTTTCTTGATGTTGCTGCTTGAATTCACTCCCGAATCCTTTGCTATATCCCGTCGAGTTCCGTTTGTTCCAACCATCCGGATGTTGAGTTCGCCCCAAATTCCTTTACTTGATTCATGGCTCTAGCTCTACCTATGGCAGGGGCGCTGCCTTGATGCCATGAAAATCATTTTAATTGCCATCGCTTGGGTTTGTTCTAAACACTGTAGCTTGATCCCGCGGCGACCAATAGTGTGTTTGCGCGTAACTCCACAATCTTATTCATCATTTCTTCCAGGGCCATGAGTCTCCCCTCCATGGACAAGAATCACACCTCCATGTCTGAGAAACACTCATCCATTTCATATATAATTTGGCTCACATCTCCCTCTAATTTATTCGATTGGCCATTGACTTTCTTGGTTGTCATTCCTCCCAGGATGCCTTTCTATCACGAAGGCGAAATTCTTGTACGCTGTCTCGTCATTGGCTTACCTGCTATCGAATCACGACTGTATCATAAGGTCTAGAGGTGGAACCCTATACACTGCGGTCCCTGTCATTGGCTTCCCAACAGCTTGACCGCGACCGTATCATAAGGGCCGATCATGAAGGAGTGCCATAATCATGTTGTTGGATTCCCAGCTAGCTCGAATAGCAACTGTATCGTGACGATCGATTACGATGGAATGCCACATTCCTGTTGTTGGTTTCTTAGCTAGCTCGAATCACGACTGTATTGCGAGATTTAATCACGAAGGCACGCCGCAATCCTATCGTTGGCTTACTAGCTAGCTCGAATCGTGATTGTGTTGCGCTACGATCACAAAGGTGACGCCTCGATTCCTTCTTTGGCTTTGCAGTTAGCTAGAATCGTGAATGTATCGCGATGTTCGGTCACGAAGGGAATAAAACTCTTGTAAGCCACAAGCCCGTTGTTGATTTCCATATATCGAATTCTCTGATACCAAGTTAATAGGAATGAGACAAGTTCCTGCGATGATTGGGGCAAAAAGAATAGATTTTATGCCACTGGTAACAAACAAAACAATACAATATGAAATACATAAAGGATAAAGACCTACAATTCGAGAAATAGGCTCTCTCTTTCAAACCCTAACTTCTAAGACTTCAGACAACAATAAAACATAACTTAACCTTAAAACATATTAAGCTCTATTTATACCCCATAATAATTACTAAAAAATGATTAAATTGCCCTTTTAGTCTTGCACCTAACTTAAATCTTCAAATTATTTAGCGGGCTCGGCGCCGACTCAATGAAGCACGAGGCGTACTTAGGCGCTGGTCTAACAGAATGAATTCATAGTTTTTAAATAAATGCTAAACTTTTTAAAATTACAAAATTTTTTAAAATCAAAATTGCCACAATTCGATCAAAACTAAAAGTTGAATTGAGTTTTAAAACCTAGATGGATTGTTTGAGGTGATGTTTATCTTCCTGGTTTAAAATAGTGGGAATATTACTTATGTAGCACCTCCAGGTTGGCAAATTACGAGTTACACCCAAGAAAAACAAGGGAAAAAAGAACTGGTAAACTACTGTATTTGCACTTTTACAACCAAATCATTGAGAATTTCATCAAAGTAAAGAATGTAGGCTGTAGACTTGCCGTACTATTTGATATTTGGGCGGTTTATTAGAAATGGAATTAACTGGTTTACTATAATGCCAAAGTTTTGGATTTTCAGCAAATTGACCCAAAAATAATTTACTTCACTAGCTATTTGTGCGTTCATGTACATTGGAAGAAGCTGTTTGAGATATTTTAAATAACCTCTTGAGAATCATTTCCTAGTTTGGAGAATCTTGTTTAGGTCCGCTATATGGTTTCGATAATACATTAAGAATTCGTTTTATGATATTCTACTTTCTCCATCCATAAAGATTGCTAGAATATGATTCTCTTAAGGAAGATCTACATACATACCATCAATTTCTATGTTTTTACATATATAACACCTAAACTCCAATTTTTTACATACATACCACCTTACCTTTGCATGAAAAGGTGTATTTCACTTTTTAGAAATTAAATTATGGTATTTTTTATGTTATAAGATTTGGGCGTTATAAATTTAAAAATTAAAGTTTAGGTAATTAGGTGTTAGATTTGTAAATACATAAGACTTGGGGGTATGTTTGTAAATGCCCCTTCTCGTACTATTTCTTGAATGAATTCATTAAGTCTTTTGCTTACTCAGTAAGGGTATTTGGTCGAACATCACTATTACTTTGCTTAAATCGAGCGATGAGCATTTCATTTACAATTGGTTGAAAAGTGAAAGACATTTCTGACATTTCTGATTCTCAAATTTTATTCGAACTTGCAATTTTATGCTTTTAAATTCTTCTCTGCATCATCAAGCAAACTGTTGCACATCTTAGAATTTTTTCCTGCCTTCACAACATTTCAAATTTATATTACTTTTGAAGACTAATTGCATCCGCTATTTCTCAGCATTTTAGACCTTGCTTTTCATAATTTGTTTTTGCAGCTTAAAAATCTCTCTGCTATGGAAGTAAACATCGTTCGTCCATTTATGGTGAGGGCGCTGCAAGCTTTCTATAAGCACGATAGCCCAGAAATGATTCAACAACCAGAATCAACATTGAACAGGACTCGAGTTGTAGACCGTGGTCCAAGGGTCAGTTTCTTGACAGGCCCCTTAATTTGTTTTTTTATATTTAATACCATCCACATATTCCATTGCATATTTTTTGTTGAGCATGTAAGGGGATATTTTTAATATATTCTGGATGCTTTACTCTATTTTATAATTGGAAGATTTACATACATACCAAACAATTCCTATTTATTTAACTGTCTAACATCTAAATTTTAATTTTTACATTACGACTTTACCTTTGCTTTAGGTGGTGTATTTCACTTTTTAAAAGTTAATAATAGTAGTACTTTTGATATGATACAACGGAGTTGAGTTTTATAATGTAAAAATTAAAGTTTAGGTTTTAGATATATGAATACACGAGAATTGTGGGGTAGCATGTCAATGCCCCACAACTGTTTTGAAAACATAATTAAAGCTTCTATGCATGCTTATTTGTCGATGATAGATTATCCTTAAATGGTTCATGACTAATATTTTCTGTGGGAATGTTGTTATAGGTCTTGGCTTGCATTTTAGTTCATTATTTGTTTATTGTGAAATTAAAGTAGAATGGCTGGCATTATAGCATTATTGATGCTATCTCAACTATTTGGGGTTAACTTTTTGATTCTTCATTGAGTACTTATAGATGTGTTAGGCTTATTAATGTCTCAAATCATTTTGAATAACTTATATTTATGTTATTTTAGATATGTCGTTTTTCTTTATAATTCTCTTGCCTTGAGCGCTTGTTGCTAGCCTAGGTGCTCATCCGCATGATGCAAGGTGCTGAGAAAATTCAAATATTTTTATCACGAGAAATATTTTTGGAGATTATGATATGGTATTTATCACAATAAAATTTTAAAATTTAGTAGAGAATATATTTTAAAGTTAGTACCTTTCTAAATAGATTATCTACAAAAATTCATACAAGATTCAAATAGTATGCTTTAAGTTTAATCAAGTAGGTAATACTCAGGTTAGTTTCCTTAATGTAAGATTAGTTTTATTCTTCACTATAATTTATTTAATCTTCTTTGTCATCCATGCTCTTTTTCCTATTATTAGATTTATAAGCGTACATTTTATACCAATGGATTATGATCAAACTGCAGGAAATTTAGATATAGTTTTTCTATTAGAATGAGGTTATTTTAAAGAAATGTTTTATAAAATTTGAGTTATAGAGCTGTCTCCACTTTTATTCTTCAGATCATAAATTTCAGTCCCTACTCTTCCATTAAACTACTTTACTATTACTATTATAAAAATAAATCTTATATTAAAGGACCTTAGCTCAAGTGATTTACTCCATGCATTTTAATCTAAATGTGTTAGGCATTAATCTTAGCGGACATATCTATGATGAATTTCTCTAGATCTGTATTTATTTATTAATTGGTGTTGTGCTAATTTTATGTCTTTAATTGGCCTTATGCTCACTTTATATATGCAATTGCCTTTGATGAATTATGGGATATTTTTTATCATTAAAAAAAAAAAAAAGCTAATATGGTGTCAAGTTGTGTACATTTAAAAAAAAAAAAAAAAAAAAATCCATAACAAAACTTGGGGCTCAACCATATGGCACTTTAGATCAAGGCGTTTTCCTACACAATGCCTTAGTGATGTATCTCATTCATTGGGTGCATTAAATCCACTTTGTTTCACATACTCAAACCGGTTGTTTGTTTTCAGCTACCTTATATTCAATATATATCAATCCAATTATCGCTCTAAAATAACCATGTCTTAAGTTTTCTTCTAATTTTTTCTCATATCTGTTCACATTTATTGACGCTCAACCTAGCTCATAATAATTTGTTTATTGCCCAATACTTGGATGCATACAGCATACCTGACCTAAATGTTGTAGTCTTATATAATTTATTTTTAGTGGCATAAACATGCATAACACAAAATTCTTATTTTTTACATAGCTCACACTTATCTGCTCATATTCACACACATAACACTTAAATCTTTAATATCACATAAAACAATAACACTATTTCTCGTTTCTAAAAGTCAAATACACTTTTTCATGCGTATGTTTAAGGCACCAAAGTGCTATGTATGTAAATATTAAAGTTTAGGTGTGAGATACCTAAATACATACAAACTGTGTGCTACAGCTGCAAATTTCTCTTATTTTTAAAGTCTTGATATCTATATCCCATTCATTTTATGATAGATTCAATATATCTGACATCCTAATGAGTGCTACTTATTTTGGATTTGTTTGATTGGTTTATCGCTGGGAATCTTTATTCATTGTATCTATTTTGTATGGTTGATAAATAAATCTACATAAAAATGGCAGTAATAGAGATGAATTCTAAAATTCTGTTCTTGTTATATTGTTATGCCAGTTGATTCAATTGTTCCTTTTAACAAGTTGACAATTTGATATTCTACACGTAGAACTTTTCTGATATTGCTTGATATACCGAATTGCGAAAATAAGGTGTTTGGCCATGTTTTTGATAAGAGAAATTACTTAACAGATTGCTTGAGATAATGGAAATTACTTGATGTTTTACATGTTTTGAATATTAGTTTCATGTTTATTTAAAGCTGTCAAGTCCTTCATAAAAAATCATTAATTTCTCAAGTAAATCTGTTAACTGGAATAGTCAATTTATTCGGTTTCTTAATCATTATTTTTCTTAATATTTTCAGAGAGATTTGAGACCCCGCTAGATGCCTTGACAAAGTCTGACTTTATCATCAAATGTCTTCATGCCTATGGCGTTTACCTGATGTTAGATAGCTGTCCATGAGGTAATTACTATTCTTAATGCTAATTTGTTAGAATACAAAATTTGTTTTTAGGCAAATTGCTTTTGATGCAATCACTTTTTTCTCTTTTAATGGTGTTTTACCATTCGTTGTTCAATAATGGCAAGAACAAAAACCAGATAAATTTTATGTTATTTTACTATACCAACCCATCCTAGTAAAAAAATTAATAAAATATTTCTATTTTAGTTTGTGTTTGAAAATTGATGAGAGTAAATTTGAGATGATATTTGGATTTGTTTCATGTTGTTGAATGGGCTTAAATTTGAATCAAACTACTAGATGTGGGCAAGTTCAGATAGTACCTGAACGATAATTTTTTCATGTCAAAGTTGATTTTTAGGATTTGAGACCAATATTAATTGTTTCAATGTTGAGCTATCTTTTCAAATTTGAACGAAAGCAGAAGAATGAGTTGAAAGTAGCCGCCTGATTCTAAGGTTTCCAAAAATTTATAGATCCATAATCACACTGTTTATCAAATTGGGAGTAACAATACCAACACAATTGCGAACAATGAGAAGGATGCAATGACTGGACAAAACCTACAATGGGGTACACGTCTGTGTAATAGGGTGTCATACTCATTATGAAGTAATCTCTTTTAAAAAAAAAACGGGCACTGCGCTTTAAATACCAAATAATCCAGCCTAAGATGAGAACAAAAAAGTAACGCCCAAACCAAGTCTTTGCTCAAATGAAACCCGAGTCTTTACCTGCGACCGACACCAGCCACAGTGCATGGGCCACCCTGATTGCCCAGATCACGTGATTCTCCTTTCATTTTCTTCTTGCAATCGCCCCCACTGCCGTCACCCTTCCTGATTGAGCGAATAGCACGATCTCTTGTGACTAGAACCAGCCCTCACACTTCCGCTTTGTTACCAAATCCAGCAGACACAACGCCTCCTTCTACAATCCTTGCTTGAACACTTGCACAAAGTCTTCCCATGCTCGGCACCGACCTCTTCCGGTGCTCGGGGCTGCCTACCATACTGCCTTTACCGTGCTTGGCGCCGACCTCTTCTCGTACATATCAGCCCTTCCCTTGCAGTTGTCGAAAATCCTTCATTCGCTTCCCTTCTCCTTCAACCCACAACAATGGCACCTCCGATAAAAATTCCCATCCTTTCAAAATCTTAGCTGTCGTTTGCTTTGTCTTTTGTGTTCGATCAACAGTTGCCGATTACCCTTCTCATTTTCTTGTTCGTCATCAAGGCTGATTGGAGCAATAAGATTCCTCCTCTCCCATCCAATCACCCCAAATTAATTATTGTGATTTAATTTTGACTTGTCCTAGCCCTTGATTTTGGTTCGAGGAATTAATTCAAATATTAAGTAAAAATTAATTTTAATTAGATTCACTGATCGATTGGCGGCGGCTTGCGGGAGTCGATGGCGGTGGCGTGGAACACTTTACACAAAACATTGTCTTTGGAATTCACCCAAATTTAATGAATTCTGGATACTTTAAAAATGAACTAGAGAATGAATTACATTTGCATTATAATTTTACATTTACATTTGGAATTCATCCAGTCAAACACTCATATTTATGAAACTTCTACAAAAGAAATGCAATGCACTGCTTTTGTAACAAGCCAAACATCCCGTCTTGTATTTTGTTTTTGTGTAATTTTAATCGCTTGGAATGACTATAAAGAGAAGAAGTGCCGTCGCTGTTCATATGACCGAAGGCCCAAGAGACACTATAGAGACTATACCACTCCCCATATGTCCTCACTCCCCTAGTCGCCATTGCGTTGATCTTGCTCTAGCTATTGGAATACCAATTACCAATATGACGGGTCTCGTGAAAATAGTGACATAGAGCATCACCTAGGCATTACAAGAACACCACAATGCAGATTACACAAACTATCCAAGCGATCAAATAACTAGTTCAACCCGTGCAAGAAGAAACGGTAAGTAAACTATAAGTGCGCCAGCTGCAACCTGTGGGACTGGACTCATGTCATGACTATAATGGAGGAGTGATAGATCGGGCGAGGACTCAATTCTTAAAGACACTCCCTTCTACTTTCAATGACATAGTAGGCCAAATCGAGTCATATGCATGACTGTATGACATTGAGAAAAGATTTTGAGGCATAAGGTACCCCCAAGGGCGTAAGGTGGACATGGTTAAATTTTAGCTGTGTGAATGTGCTGTCGCCACAATAATATCTATGGATCAGATGTAAACTTCTGGGCAAAATTTGAGAGATTATCCTCGGAGTAGTACTTCTCTAGAATTGATTGTGTCAAGCTGGTGAACGGTTTGAGGACGCTGCTACAAGGAACATTAATTACTCTCAAGTTTGAGACCCATATCTTCAGGATTGTAAGATTCATTTCCTCAGTTAGTTAGCATGAGGATCAGAAAATTTATTATTTTATTTTCAGTTTGCCAGAAATTTGGAGAAACTTGTTTGTTGTCAAATGTATCACTTACAAGGAACTGGTGGACTAAGCTATTCCTGCGGAGATAAAGATCATTGCTTGTAAGTGAAAAATGTACTAAAGAATGGGATAATGTAGAATGACAAATTGGAGTTTCCAGAAGAAACAACATCAAAATCAGCAGACACAAAAATTAAAGGGCAATCCTCGTATTCATTGCGGGTAATGATATTTTGAAATTTTCAACCTGATAATCAAGAAATGCTTTAATTATTATAGTACTGATCATAAGGTCAATGATTGTCAGCTCAAACTCAAGATCGGTCACATTTGATTGCTGCTCATGAGAATAATTTCAAGTATCAATATAAAAACAAGTGGCAAAAACCTAATACAGGCTGATATCAGAAGTATTATGGGAAATTACAAGCAAAATAGTATTATTAGCAACAACTAGAACGATTTGTTGCGTCTCAATCGTATTAGTAACGCTTATCTACATTTCAGTTCCAACAGTAACCGTAGCTTCTAATGACATATACATAACAACAAATGGCCTAGGATCAACCGCAACGACCTTAAGCTTAGGAGCAACCCTGGCAAGCAATCTCACACCGAGTTTTTATCATGTACAATAAGAAATCTGAGAAGCTGCTCATGTGGTGACATGTATCATCTTTATTTGTAAGTAAATTGATAATGATACTGTTGACTGTAGGGCATCACATTCATTCATTTCAAACACAATTGCATCTAGTGTCTCAACTTCTTCATTACATTGACATTTGTTAATTTCTATGCCATCTGACTCATCCATGACTGCTACTTAATGTGTTAATGGTTGTGATTTTATCGTCAACAATATGCATATGCTTGCTACATTTATAGTATTCCTATTAGCTATTGTGTATGAACTGGCCAATTATATATCATGCCATTATATATTGTCGTAAGAAGCAGGCAATGTTGAGATGACATTAGTGGTGTTCTCTCTCTTGTCTATTATCAGTGGATAAAGCTCATAAGAGGATCTCCCATGGATTATTGATTATCTCACTCATACGGTGGATTTCAACAAATATACTTCAAGTCATTCGTGATTTGAGAAGAGCCGAGTTATGAAGAGGTACTAGAGCATATTGTGGAGTGTAAAGTTCGATAGCCTTGCTGTTGATTTATTCCTTTTTGTTAGTCCTTTGGAGGAACCAGTTCGAGTGATAAATAACTTGATAGATTAAAGAAAAGATGATGACAGAGTACTCACAACTGTTCTAGAACTATGATATGAATTTGAGGACCAAATTCTTTTAAGGGATGCAGTATGTAAAGCTCGAACCAAGCCTCCAAAAGAATTGAACCCACATGCTTACATGCAACTGACTCCAACCACACCACCTTTGCCGCCCTGATCCTGCAGATTGCACAATTCTCTTTTCTTTTCTTCTTGCAATTCTCCCCGCCAACTTCACCCTTTCTGATCCTGGTTTTTCGCGATCTCCTGCTGTAGAATCAATCTGCTTATGTTCTCCACTCGTTACCAAATCCAGTTGACACTACTCCTTCCCCTTCCACAATCTCGGCTTGAACATTGGCATGAACCCTTTCTTTGTTCGACATCGACCTACGACACTGCCTTCATCCTAGATATATCGAGGGCTGTGGGCTAGGCCATAGCAGCCCTTCCCTTGCGGGCCAAACCGTTGTTCCAAAATACTTATTATCAGAAATATGGCATATAGAAGTGATAGTCTGAATGCAATTCGTAGTAACATGGTCCTGTACTAAACGTTTATTTCAATCTACATTATTAGAAAGGAAGATTGACATACGTACCACTGAATTCTTATTTATTTACATACCTAACTCCTAAACTTTAATTTTTCCATATATGACATCTTATTTATTTATGAAAATGTGTATTTCACTCTTTAGAAGTGAAAATAGTGATATTACATAGCACCCTATACTTCTATGTTTGATAAACCTTAAGATTGGGAATGCAAATGTGTGCAGATCTGCAAGCTTAAATAGACTAAACCCATCTATCAAACCATTAGGATCTGTTTCCTTTTCAAAGACTCCAATATATAATTCTTAGCCTCATCTTTAATACCATGGAGTTTAATCCAAAATATAGAGTCCTAACCTTCTTTTTTGTTATACCCTTTATAAATAGGAACCCTTAGATAAGACATGCAGACTAATTCCTTATTTTTTATACCCTTTACTACAAAAATTTTGTAGCATTTTATTGAAGACAATGTGCAGACTAATTTGTTTGATTCTACTCCACAGTTGTCTATTTTTTTTTAAGCAATTAGCCTAAGACAAAAAAGAAAGAAGATTTACATACATACCAACTCAATTTTTATGTGTTATTATATATTCGTGATAGGTTGGTGTAGCTTCAGTGACGGACAAAATTAGAGAGAGTCGTCTTAGATGGTTTGATTACATTAAACTTAGACCATCTGATGATCCGATTAGGAGAGTAGATGTTTTAGATTCGACCTTTGTTAAGAAAGGCAAAGGTAAACCTATGAAGACTTGAGCTTGTTGCATTAAAAAAATGATCATAATTTATTAGAATTAAATGAAAATATGACACTAAATAGGACGCAATGGAGAAAAAGGATTCATGTAGCCGACCCCACTTAGTGTGATTAAGGCTTTGTTGTTGTTGTTGTTGTATATATCTAACATGTAAACTTCAACTTTTGCATACAATGTGTATTTTACTCTTTAAAAAGCTAAAACAGTGGTACTGTTGATGTGATATGAAAGATTTGGATGGTATGAATGTGAAAAAGCAAGCTTAAATGTTAGATTTGTAAATACAGGAATTGTCAGCCTTCTTCTATTCTCTTTTATTCAGAAGTACTTAAGAAACTTATGATGCTCCCCCTTCTGTGGCAGGTGTTGATTTTGGGGCTGAACTACGACATTGGTAGGAAGTTAATTTCAATGTTTTGAGTTCATATTTCTTCTTTAGTGTCAAAGGATTATTTTATTGTAAAATAAACTTCGCAATTGAATTCTGCATTTAATTGGTATTTTGAATTGTCTTGCAATTCTTAATTCTATGCTGCCATTTTGAATGAATAGAAAAAGGTGAGCATGTTGTGATTTGATACTTAAAAATCTTGGAATTTTTTTTGAGATTAATGTAAATAATTTATTTTGCTTGGATATTTGACTCATTTATTATTATTATTATTATTATTATTATTTTGAATGAGCATCTTGTTAGAAAGAATGAAGATTTATAAAAATAAAAAAAGGAAAGTTTAAATATTAGATATGTAAATAGGGAAAGTTTAGATGGTAGATATGTAAATACATAGGAATTGGGTGGTATGTATGTAACTAAATCAAACGAAGACTTACAAGTTTTTTTCATGAGTAACGCTGAAGTCAACTTGTACAGAATACGTGCTTAAAATAGCGTTCCATATTAGCATCTTTCACATTAGCTTCTTAGCATGCTAAACCCTATGGAAATTTTGTAATGAAATATTTTGATCAAATTTAACCATGTTATATTTTATTTTCACTAAATTTATTTGAGAAGAATATCATACATATTAATCAACCAAGTTTATATATTTGATAAATTCAATGGGAATAAAATTTAATTAGCATATTTTGAACCAAAATTTTTCATTGAGGTTAGCTAACTACAAGATGTATTTGCAATGCTCAATTCTCATAATCATAGAGGGGTCGAGGCATTCAAAAGTCTTATATTGAGTAGAATGTTGAGCATCTTAGAGTCTGAACGACGGTGCTGTGTCGGTGGGTCAATGCACTGTAATTTTACCATTTTGGATAAACTTTGTTTTCTCACCAGTCTTAGGTGCGTTGACTGCTTTTCAGATGTTAATTTTTTCGAAAAAAAAACTGTTATTTTTTATAACATTAGATTATTCTTCAGCAATTTAACAGCTGCTTCTTAATAAATTGCAATGGCCTCAAAAAAATATATATTTCTTTCATACTAAAGTAAAGCAAGCTTCATAATTTTATTACAGGGTTGTTTACATTACATAGCACAAAACTCTTATAAATACTTACCTAACACTTAAACTCGTCTTTTTTATATTTACAACGCTCAAAATTTTCACCTCGTAAAAAAATACCACTAATTTAACTTGAAAGTGAAATACACATTTTCAAGCATAAGGTGGTGTGTGTAAAAATACACATTAAAATTTGTGTTAGAGATGTAAATACAAAGGAATTAAATGATATGTATGCAAACCTTCCATTAATATAATGTCAAAACTGTATAATCCATCACAAACAATAGAAGCAAAGTCTATAATTTATGTAGATAATAATCTGTCCTATAGTGTTCAAGAAATATGAAAGGACATAGCAAAAAATAACATATAAAAGCAGGGGGTCAAGCAAATTAATATTTATATGTACTAAAAATATTTCTATTTATATTTATAATTATTTTCAAAGCACCATAAGTTCTGATAATCCAATAGCAGATCTTTTAATCCACAAAAATATTTTCTTTAAGCTATGAGGTAAAAGGTGAATGTAAAATATCACCTGCTTTAGACCTGCAAGAGATTTCTTATGGATTGTTTTGTAAGACTGGCTTCCTTGTAACATTTACATAAAAGGAATATAGTTGAAACTTTATGCTCTAATAATCTCAGTATACAGTTTTGAAGATCTGATTGTCACTAAATTCTATTGATTGGTTATTCTATTGCAGTTTTCCTGAAATGCAACACGGTAAGAAATATTACAAGAGAAATGAAAATTTAACAAGCAGCTTATGTAAGACCGGTTGTATAAGCTTTAATCAGAATATTTGTCTGCATCTCAAAAAGGTACAAATAATATTTATAAATATAGAGAAAATGTCAAAAATGGACCCCCGACTCTGTACATGAAGCCATTTTAGTCCGATGAGTCTATAAAAGTATCAAATTAATCCTCAGGCTATTTTAATGGAGGCTAAAATAATCCGCCCACAGGTTCCGTCCATATTAAAAGAGACTTGGGACTAGTTTGACACATTTATAGACTCAGGGAATTAAAATGACCTCATACATAGAGTCAAGAGAAACATTTTGACACTTTCACTTTATTAATATTTCACATATTCTCCCTAAATAGATCAGCCTAATTTTGCATGAATTCTATATCAAGCGTGCATTTTTTAATCTAATCTAAGCTCCAAACAAGGAGTATATCCAACAATAATTTCAATAGAATATTTGTTTTTTTATGAAGACCTATCTTAGCTCATAACTCTACTCTCCATGGTCCTATATAGAATCATTTTACCACTGAATAAACACAATGTTAACAACATAGCATTTTGATGAAAGCCATAGCAACTGAAGAGCAGAGTCAAATGAAGCAGAAATCAATTCATCAGTGTAATAATAATGAAAATACTTGAAAGCCACAGCAAGTCCTTAATTTCAACTAAATAAACCACAAACTGAAACATGAATAAGATTTCACTCACTAAAGCAACTTATGAAAATTTCATGAGAGAAATAAATAAAAGAAGCTTACAATGGATCATATTCATATTGTCAATATGAAAGTAGAGAATCCCTCATAACCCGAAATCCTGCTTTCAAAAGATTATAAATATAGGTGGAAAAGATATTCTATAGGGTTGTTGATAACTAATAACAGGAACAAAATTATACAACATAGATGCAATTTGTAAATTTTAATAAACATATGAAGGGAAACCTACGAATGCAAAAAAAGAAAAATCTCTAGCCAAATTACTGGTGATATATCTGACGTTATTTTGAGGCACATAATTATCTCTTAAAATAGTTGTAAAAAGGGTATTTTCTTGTACTGATGATTAATTTGATTTATAAGTTTATGCACACCAAATGCAAACCTTCTAAGTGTTTTAATTCATATGAGGTCCAGTAATAGGGCGCTGCAAACAAATCAAGCCAAGCTGAGTAGGAGCTTGTTCAAGCTCAGCTCAAACTCAATTCGAGCTTTCGTGATAGTGTTCAAACTCAAGCTCATTTCCCAAAGGCCTTAATTGAGCTTGAATTAAGCTTGGCATGAGATTGTTCATATTATGATTAACGAGCTCTAAATGAACACCTCTTTTGAAAAAATAAATAAGCTTAAGTGAGCGGAGCTTATTGAGCTTAACAAATAAGACATAAATGTAAAAAAAATTAATAAACAAGCCTTATTTCAACAAGCCAAACTTGTTCATAGGCTACTTCAGTAGATGTTTTTTCAAGAATCAGACTTTAATCGAGCTTTTTTACTGAGCTTTAATGAAGCTTCTAAATGCGGTTGATAAACTCCAGTCAAAGAGAACTTTAACGAGAATCTCCCTTGGCACTAATGACATCATTAATGCCCCACATACACCAAGGATGCTTAGAAGCATGGGTGAGGCCAATATATTATCGTGCCCATTCCTCAAAGTTTTTTGTTTGCCCCCTGTTCAACTTATTTTATTGAGGGAGGATTCCTTGTCCAACAAAGTTCTTAGTTTTTGTCTTAAGCTTGTGACTTTTTTACCTACGAAGGTAGCCTCTCCTAATGCGAAGTTACACTTGTTTAATCTCTCCATTTTATCTGAACATTTAAAAGATTCCTAAATTTTGTAGCTTTGATCAAGCTTGAACGTTACTTAACTAGATCCACTCACAAGTCACTTGTACATGCCTTTAGTGTCTTCCTTGAGTTATTGGCGTAGATCTTAATCACTATACGCCTAGGTCATACAAAATGTGAGCTCTTCCTTTTGGTACTCTATAAAGCCCAATTCATTATTGTCGATGTTGGATCCATCCATATGGGACATTATATAACAAACCACATTCGGAAGTTTCTTCTTATTAAGCGGAAAAAGCAAAATAATATGGTCCATGAGCATTAAAGCTAATAGGTTGATCATTTCTTCACTATTTTCAACAATTTTGGTCCTAAAAGCCTACCCTTTGACTTGGCTCCTTATGCTTTGGAGGCGACAATTAACTTTTGTCATCTTCAACCTAACTGTTATGAAGTATTATAAACCTTTTTGTAGGGCCTTTCTACTCAACACCAGGGGCATGATTTAACTAGCTAAATATCTTCTTCAGTTTGGAAGGTGAGAGCTCTCACTCATCATCCGCTCCTGTTATTAGTTCCCACATCTGCTACTCATATGAAATCAAAAAGTTGAAAACGCGATTGAAAACTTGAATAAGAATTTGCACAAGAGTCAGATATACTCATATTCAATCTAATCCTTAAAGATATAATAATTGTGATCAAGTGGTCAATAATCTAATGCCATCGGCAATATGTTGGATCATTTATCATGTTGACCTCAGTAGATTGTTTTGATCGGGGATTTTTACTAAGCCATCAAAGATTTTTTGGGTGTTCTTCCTCTTGAATGTATGTTGCTTGTTTTTGTTCTTCATTAGTAGTTGATTGAAAAAGGAGTAAGGAATTTGATGGATAACTTTGATAATCTTCCTGTATTTCCGTATGTAGGGGTTGTTGATTTGGAGGAGCCTCTACAGTGAAGCTTAGCAATGCACTTTTGATGGGCCTCGAGAAGTAGTTTATTAGTAATGATTTCTCCACTTATACAACAGCAAAGGCGAACAATCCTTTATATGTCCAAGAAAAGGGAACTCAATTTCCTTTCCAATGTTATGATGGATGCCCGAAGGGCCTACCATGCTGAGATCTACATCTACATCGTGTTGACCATCTTCGCTTACACCTGCCATAATCCAGAAACTTCGGCTCTAATAACAACCTGGTGCACGAGTTTGGTGATAGAAGGGGTGATTATATGGACACAGGTTGCACGGAGCTCAGGAAAGATGAAAATAGCCGGTTGTCTTTCTTCCTAATGGTACTTCCTTCCAACATTTGGTTGCTTCTTAAGCCAATATACATGAATCCTATTTCTCCATAGTGTCCTTATGAGTGTCACTATTTTCATTTAATTCAAATAAATTAAGGTTATTTTTTATACAAGATTAGTCAAATTTAATCATTAGTAAGTTTATAATCATAATTTAGCTCAAATTCTCAAAATAATTAAGCTTACCCTTTTTGTAAGCTCATCTTTTCAACATGTCAAGAATTTGATACAAGAAACATAATAGTTAAGAACAGCAACTAAAAATTAAGAAAGTATTCAGGACTAATATGGGAAGGGCATGCATGTTCAGCATCTATGGATGAGAAAATTAGAAAAATAAAAATAAGAAGTTTCAAATCACATGGAGAACAAGGTTACAAGTCATACAATAGATTAAAACTCCACACGACAGTCCTCTTTAGAACTCTTTATAGAATCAGCCAAGATAAATATAAGCGATCCCTAGCTTTAATCTATAGTTATATCAAGAACTAAACAAAGGACAATGAAGAAGAATAATCATGCTACAATTCAAGAAACAGAATAGAATTCACAAAAAAAATTTATCTTTCTAAATACAATAACAGAGAAACTTGCTTGCACTCCACACATTCCAACACAAATGAAGAGAGAATAACCTCAGAGCAATTACAACAGATCAAGAAAATGAGTACAGATTTCACAAAATATTTTGATCTTTTAAACACAATAACAGAGAATCTCGCTTACAGTCAACATATTCAGCTAACACAAATGAAGATAAAATCTAACAAAAAAAAATGAAGGGAGAATAACCTTAAAACATATCACTGAACTAAAAACAAATTTTACAAAATCTTTTCATATTTCTTAACACAACAATGGAGCTAAACTTGCTTGCAGTTCACACGTTTGACCAACACAAATGAAGAGAGAGAAAGGAGAGGAAGAAATAACGTCTAATAGATTTTGAGCCGACAACTAGGCCAAGGACCCAAAGCAGCTCCTTTCTGATCTCACGCTGAGAACTTCTAGTTCACTGGCGTTCACACAGACTTCTCTACTGACCTCCAAGAGATGCTCTAGATCTAAATCCTAGCTCATAACCTGCTCACTATTAAGAACTGAGCAGCCCCTAATAGAGTAGAGAAGAAAGATATAAAGGGGTGCAAAGTTTGGGAATTAATAAGGAATTTGGTGTTTAAATTGGGTTTTTTATATGTAAATAGAAACTATGGACTGTGAAATATGTAAAAAAATGGTTTTGCTGAATAAGTTCAACTAAACCTTGTTGTGTTGTTGTTGTTGTTGTTATTATTATTATTATTATTATTTAAATAATGATATATTATGATCTTTGTCGCATATCACACGGCTAACAAATATTTCATATTTCTATTATTAATCTGGTTTTCATAAATGCTATCACAACAAAAAGTAAAGGGAAAAGAAACACATCACCATTTTTTACAAAGAGGTGGTCGAATAATAATTGTTTGAGAAATTTATATGCTTATCACACATTTCTTCTGAGTTTACATATCTAACACCTAAAATTTGGCATATATATTTATAATATTTAGTATTATAAATTTATGTATTAAAAAATATATTTTACTTTTTAAGAATTCAATAATATAATATTTTTGATGTGATATTAAAGATTGAAATGCTATACACAGTAAAAATAAAAGTTTGCACGTAATTATCTTTTAATCTCCTTTGGTGCAAAGGCCACAACTTGTTGGCGTCTGGGCATAGCCTTGTGGGCGCATAGGCACTACCCATCTTGGCGCATAGGAACCAGGCAACCCGAGCGTTTGGCGCTAGCTATTGGGCACCCAGACCCCTCCGTTCTCTTACCTACCAGCTCAACCATTCCTACTTATCCGCTCATTTTCTACCCAACACTAACATTTGTTACCTAAAACCCGCTATCCTTACATATCACAATCTTAAGCCTATAAATAGCACCAACTTGAGGAGAGTGAAGCACTCTCAATTCCTTCCATCCAAACTTTCAATCAAAATATTAACTTCTCAAATCAAGGAAGGGTTTCTTCCTTATCTCACTTCATTCTCATAGCTCATCAGAATTGTGAATTTCTTATCGGCCAGGAGCAGAAAGTTTCTTCTCCTTTTCTTTGATTTGCTATTCTTTGAAAAATTAACAAGAATAAGGTTTTACTAGGGATTTAAGAGATTTTTTTTTGAACTTAGATTTTCTTGTTTCTCCCAAAATTTTTGTTTTCCTCTATTTTTCATTTCTTTTGAAATGACTCCTACAACAAAAGGAGGAAAAACCTCCTCATCTTTGATTCTAAGAAATTAATTAGCCTTCAAGCTGACACCAAATACCAAGAATTCTAGTATCCAAAAATTTGATTCCAGAGAGGGGATTTGTGATTCCTGGGAGGAGAGTAGTTACTATTATAATTAGGAGAGAATGGGAGAAACTGTGATAGAAGAGGGGGGTTGCAGTGATTTCTGTGGTGAAGGCTTTTTTTGCTAACTTAAAAGAGCAAAGAGATGGAAAAATCTTTGGGAGGGGAAGGTGGGTAGATTCCATTCTCCTATTATTAATTCCCTTTTTGATCTTCTGAATCGCCGAAGACTTTTATTCTGGATTTATTGCTTTTGTTTATGAGTCTGTCCTTTCTGAAACTATTGAATTTTTATTGATGGACAATGGGAGTGGAGAATTAGAGAGCAAAAAAAGGTAAACCTTCTTGCTACTGCTAAGAATGCAGAATCTAGATCATGTCATTACTTCGTTGTTACCAAATTTTTGCCTACCACAAATCTAAATGAGGTCTCGAGGGAGAGAACAATTGAATTATTATATTCAGGTAGAGAAACCCATTGAGGTAGGTCAGCTCATCCACACCTCAATTTGTAACACTCTTAGAGGAGAATCTATTATTGGATTGGGTCCCCCAACGTTGATATTTGCTTAAGTGTGAGAGCCAGGGTGGGGTCAAAATGAGAAATGGTAGGAGCAAGTCCACCCTTTCAGGTTGATGAAGAAGAAATCAATACATGGATATATAAGATGGCTTTTGGAAAGTTTATGAGTCCCGGATGTCTCAATTTTCCAAGTCCAGTACTCTCATCCTCGACCAAAGGCATTTGCTGCATTCACTATCATACACGAACATCTAGATATACTTAGGATTCAAACATCATGCAGTGGAAGCAACATCAGATATATTAGCAGCTGCAACATTCTGTAGTCCAGCAGCAGCGGTAGTTTGAGAATTTGGTCCAGTTCAATGATGCTCGGTTGGAATTTTATCTTCGTGAGAGAAGAAACATCAAGTCGGAACCAACACAATTCTTGGCGTCACAGCTTTCTCCTAATTCACTCCAATAACTGCTAAGTCATCTTTAAAATATTCATAAGTACCTGTATTCTGCAATAACACAAAAATACCTAGAAAAACATAAATAAAAATAAATAATAGAAAATTACAAGAAAATTTAGATAGTTTTTATCATATAATTCATGCACATCAAAAGTTTATGATAAAATCTTATAATTCCATGCATTAAGCTTTTCTTATTTTGGCAAACCATTTACCCAAGTAATCCACCATTATCCAATTTCTTTCTTGACTGCATACTATTACGAGGGTGAATGTATTTGAGTAGTTTCACATGAAATAGACTAATGTTTGGTTTAATTTTGAATTGCTAGTTACACAAATTTATATTTTCAAAAGCTAAGTTGATTGAGTTCATGTTATTGAAGATTTATCAAACTATAACTTCTTATTATTTCATAACTTAACTATAATTGCATTATCAGTCATCAAGTCCTTCAGAAAGCAGTAAAATTTAGCATCTTTTCTTTATAAGCATCATTAAGAATTTGTCTTGCATCTTTGTTTACTTGTAGTTAGCATATTAATCGGTGCACTCACAGCTTTTTGCTTTCATTAGGTTATTTTATGTGTTTTGAATTGTATTTCATTAGACTAACACTCATTTAGTCTTGATTTGCCTATAGGTTATTTTATATCCTTAAAATGGCATTTAGACTAGCACCAATAATGAACACTTTTTTTTTCCAGGTAATGCACACAAGATTATACACCTTATCCTAATTATGAAGCACCTTCTTTTAATGGTGTATTAAATTCTACAAAACTTTGAATCGGATCAATTAAATAGTCAGCATAACATAAAAATGGTGATATTCGATTAAAATTAAAAGCTTAAATTAGGGTATTTTCGAATACAAAAACATAAGGAGACAAAAAAAATTACTATTCTTATTTGGGTTTAAAGAAAACATTTATTATGGCCAACTAGAGCCTAAATTAAAATGGCAATAACATGATCAAATAAGAAAACCTAAGCCAGGAATCCATAAGGAAAAAAGTTACGCTTAAAAATTGCTTATCAAGCATATTAAGCAAATATTAAGCAATTTGAACCACCAAAGACTACTTTTAGGCTTACACATTATACATATGCTCTTAGGTCTATTTATTAAACCTCCATCTTTTATGATCACCCTAATTACAGCATCTAATCCTATGCAACTTCTGAGAAACCTACTACAAATATTTTTTGGGTAAATGTCTTAAGAAATTAGATATGCACAAATAGTGCAAAGTCCAAGTCTTGCCCTTGGTGAGACTCCCACCCCTATTGTTAATGTTTTTTATTAAAAAAAAATTAATGATGCTAGTTATGAGTAAATTGATCTGAGCAAAATAATTTTTTTGTTATGTTTAGTGATCCTATCCTTATTAAAGAGGTTAGCAACAATGCATTTGAGGTTGGTCTCCTCCCTGTGAAGGATGATGTATCTCATAAGATTTACATGCCTACTATAGCCTCCCATATTTTTCACTCACTATTTGACTTGATTGCTATCATGTGTCGTTCTTTGTATATGCCTATAATTATTCATATCTTGTCTGACCTTCAAGAACATGCTTCAAACTATTTAATTTGACAAGTATATTGATGGCTTCAGCCATATCTCACATTAAACCTTGAGTTTATCAGCAATATGTATATAAACCTTAGGATTCCATAGCCATCATCTAAATTTGCTGCTACATATGTGTAACCTTGTAGTTATTATTGCATTATTTTTTCCTTATAAGATTTAGCAAGTTAGAGAGCTGAACCCCTAACCGACTAACAAAAGAGCCCGGTTGGAATTGGCATTTGTTAATCTTTATAAGTTTTCCTTTCAGACGGGATACTCCACCTCTGGAAAATGTTAACATCAGAGTTTGCTACAATATGATAATATGTAAATCTCCATAGAAGGGCTCTTAAGGTCTAGGGAATTAATGCAGAACAAGTGCAACATCTACCAATTACTTGATCTTTAACCTGGTAAAAAATATTTAAATTATTATGGTATTTTTTTAATGTTTAACTTTAAATTGAGCAGACTCAAATTTGTGATGTTATCTGAGTTAAATTGTTAAGCTGTAAAGTTGGTATTAGTCCAAGTTGGCCATATTGCCAAGTCATCAAAGTGAAAGTCAAAATAAGCAAGAAATCTTCTTTTGTAGATTCGAGTGTGAGGTTTCATAGTTCAAAAGGAAACATTCAACTGGGTTAATGGTCCTTCAATTTCCAAGAAGAATTTTTAAATGCTACAAGTAGTTCAAAAGTGTATTTATTATATATTTGACAACCTTTTAGTTTCCTTATATTATTTTGTATTCTTTGCATGCAATGCTTTTAAATATCATGAAATTTGTGGGAAAAAAATTGATAAAATAAAATCAAATTGAAAAATTTATTATTCTTGCTTGGAAGCTATCATTCTGTTTACTGGTTAGGCAACCCTAAGTAACCCCTCTTTGGGAAGAGATTTATCAGGCTAATAATTTTATTTTATGCGAATTATTATTATTATTATTTTAATAATTTTTTTTTTTCTGTTAGTTGATTCTCTACATCTCCCTCAAGTATTACACTGTTTCGCTTTAAGTTCTAATACTTATTTCCCTCATTCTCTTCAATTTAAGCAAGTTTGCCAAAATCAGTCTCACTTGGGCCAACAAGCTTTTCTTCAACTCCACACAACTCCTAAGAACTCGTAAATCACTAGTCTAACATCCTAAGCAAATCCATAATACATATACTCATTTTATTTCCCTATATAGCCCTCCCTTAAGCTTCACACAAAAACTACTGCTTTAGTCCCCCTCAATGGGTTGATCTCTACCTTCCCAACGCCTTCCAAATCCAAACACTTGCATTGTGTTCCCCTACAATCCTTTATATTAGATAAAATTACTCACCTCAGCCCTCCACTCAAAAGTCCAATACTTACAATTACATCAATATAGCTATGTAACTCTTTACACGAAAAGTTCCTTCAACTCTATTAATATCATCACTTACTTATTCGGTAACGTGCTAGACCAATTAAATAAAATCCTGAAAACACAACTAATGAGCTATCATAATAAAAGCATGACATGAGCTCTATTATTGCTATAACTTGCTTTGAATTATGTCACATGCAATTGGAGGTTGTATCGACTAGCAAATATCTTAATGATAGGGTGATGACTCTCCTAGGGTATTGCATTAAATTGTATTCAATAAAGCATGAGAATTCACTTTGAATTATGTTCCTAGCCCAAAAATAATCTTTGCTTAGATGGTATGGTCTACTAAATATTTGACTTTTTCAAGACAATCGTTCAAAATTACCTTTACTAATGAGTGGGCTTGACTTAATGGAGATGCTTAACCATCAACAGTACTACCGCATAATCCACTTTAGGGGTTTATATTGACTAGAAAAATGCATCAACAAAAGTTATAATTCACTATTTCTAAGCGGTGCATATGAACGTTGGCCACACAACTCATTCGGGCAACTATTATGATCATGATTCATAACATCTCCATTTTAAGCTTTTAGAAGGGAGATTTGCCTATTGTTAAGCTAAAATTGGAGGGGCTAGTTTGACACTATCAGCAGGTAGGGAGTCTTCATCCTTGTCCTTTCTTTCACCTTCATTAGATTGGCTAATTGGGCCTCCTACACTCAGACCTGAAGCCCCTCTCATAGTGCATGACATAAGGACATGCTACATTCAAACTTCACCAGGGACATCATCAACTTTCATCTCTAAAGACAATCATTTCCTGATCGACACAAATAAACCTTGAAGAGTCAATTTATGAACTCAAAACTCTTATCTTTGCTAGGATATCTAACATTTCCCCAAATTTATTCTCATGAGTTGTTATAAATCCATGGGTGTGGGGCATTTCTTTTATTTTTTTTATTTTCCATTGTTGGGTGATTTAAAACTTCAATCAATCGTTCTAATGGTCGGCTTGTGAGCATCAAAAGGTTGCTTAAGACTTGCCTTTGGAAGATCATAAACAACTAGGCCGAACACCTCAATCACTCATTGTGACAGTCAAGCACTCAATGGAAGACTCTATTGTTGTTGTGTTTATTATAGTAAGAACACACTACAGTGGACCAATAGGCCTTCTAGCTTAGGGCCTGTTTGGGACAGCTTAAAACAGCAGTGGCGTTTTTGAAAACGCCGCCGTAGCGTTTGTTTCCCGCTTTTCACTAGCTTATTTAAAAACCGAGTTTTCTATTTGTTAAACAAGCGGACCGCAGGATGGTCCCCGCGGTCCGTGTTTCGTTCGGATAGTATTACTCCGGTGCCCTCGTTCGTATCTCTCGTGTCCTCGCATCTTCCTTCCCCTCGTTCGCATCCTCCGCCTAGCAACTCATCCCTCTTCTTCGACAATCTTTCTCGATGCCTTTTCTCGCAGCTGTCAAACCTTTCCAATCGAGTCCCCTTCCTCCTGAAACCGTACCGACTAACTTCCCTCCTCGCACTCGACAGACAGTCGCCGAGTAACCCATGGAAGCCACTGGACCTTCCCCAAGTCTTCTTCCTCGTTCGGTCGGGAGCCTCCAATGTTGGTAAAACCTTTTACCCTCTTCATATTCCCTCGTTCGTATCCTCATCCTAAGCTCGCCAAAATAACACCCTTCTTTCCTATGTTGCCCGATGCTCTCCCTTCCTCCATCGGACAACTCCGGCAGCCTTGCTCAAATCTATCTCTTCCTTCCTCGCTCTGACTGCTGCAGACGGATCATAGAATTGATCTCTTCCTTCGCATGGTAAGTCATTTTTAGCCCCTCCTTTATGTATACGTTTATAAGGGTAAAAGGGCAGATTCAAATAGCTAATCCAAGGATTTAAAAGATGGGTGAGTTTTTGGTGAATAGTTTTGGAGTTGAACTATTAATTGGAATGAACAGAGAAGGATTTAAAAGGGCAGATTCAAGTAGCTAATCCAAGAATTTATGAAGCAAAGCTTGTTAATAGCATATTCCCTAGTGATTGAACTAGTAAGCATTTCTATTCTTCTTTTATCTGTAAATGTTTGAGAATCATATACATCCATTTTATAGAAATATTGACAATCCCAGGTTATAGGAATTTAGAGTTGTTTCCAAAGACCTTAATGAAGTCATGATCACCATCAATGAGCTGAAAAGGATGGAAAACACAAGATAGCAGCATGAAAAGAATTAGAAAAAACACAGGATATCACAAGCAAAAAAATGGCAGAATTCCTTTACTAGTAAAAAAAACGAAAAGATAAACAACAGCATTTCGTGGGTACGGTGGCATGTATGTAAGAATTGAAGTTGAAGTGTTATATATGTAAATACATAGGATGTGACCGATATGCATGTAAATCTTCCTAATTATTAGTACTCTTTATCCATGAAACATGATATTTGCAAATAACAATTTCATGCTATGAGAGACAAATACCGAATGAAATGCTTATTTATATGAATAAATGGATTTTTACAAGCTGAATTTCTTGAACTTGTTTTCCTGATTCCGCTCTTCTCCTCATTAGGAATAAAACGATTTTCACACACATTTTCCAACATTAATAACTGTTGATTCTGAAATGTTAGGAACAACAGAAAGTCATATTTTTTTCAATTGTGTTAGGAATGAGTTGGAGGCAGGATATTACTAGAGCATGGTTCGGCGGTTTGAAGACCCTTCCAAACCTCTATCTAGAATGGCTCAAACAGTAGAAAGCAGCTCTGAGATTGTCGTTGTCTATGCTGTTATGGATGAGGGCTTTGTACCTATAACAATAAGATTACGCTTCTGCAAAAATATATACTGAAACTTATAGGAATTTTGATGTACATACTATTTTATTAAACTTGTATGCTCTTCTATTCTTATTCACGCTGCAAATACATAAGAATTGTTTGCTCCATATGTAAATTTCCCTTAATTTTGTTGTCATTTTGAGTTTTGTAGATTTAACATATCTTTCTTGGTTTATAATGGGAGACTACAGAAAATTTTAAAAGGTTTCTCCTTATCTGAATGATATAATGGACGCTATTGAGATGTTTAAGCCAGTGAGAAACTGTTCCTGCTCTAATTGTTAGATAATAAAATCTTTACTTTGAGCTTCTTGTAACTGATTTTGAATTGGAAGGAAAAAAAAAATCTTTGGTAGATGTCAATGCAAGCCACCTGCCAAAAAGAAGAGTATCAAATAGGATGATTATTTCCATTATGGAGATTGATATTATGCTTTTATGCATATTCATGAGCAACAAAATATCTCAAGTTTCTCATTAGCACATAACTTTTACAACTTCAACCTTTTACCTTCATAGTTTTTAATACATCAATAGCATAAGAAACATAAATAGGAACAAAATAACTACAACAGTTAAAACATCGCAGGCTATCAGAATTTTAATGAGAAATTTTAATTCCCCGTAATTTCTCATAAAAATTCTAAGGGTGCCTTTCTGAGGAATATATTATATATATATATATATTTTGTATTGTTATGAAATGTTTTTTTTTCTAAACTATCAAATATATAGTCAGAACAATTTTATTGTAAATAACACAACTGCACAATGACAGAATGGTCATTTATCCAAAAACAATTGTCAATCAGTTGTATTCCAAATGCACAAATCAAACAGCTAGACGACTTATTCAAATCAGGGATAGAATGGTCATTTATCTAGAAACAACTGCAAATCAGCTGTTTTCCAACGCACAAACCAAACAGCCAGTCAGTTTATTTGGATTAATTGCTAATCAGCAGCTTATTAGGATAATCTGCTTATCTGGATAAGCTGCAGCTGCCCCAAACAGAACCTTAGTCTAAAGAGCTTCAGTCCCTAGATGTTGAAGGAGTGAATTTCTCTTATTGGCACATTGAATTTTAATGGAACAATAAGTCTCCTTCCGCCTTCTCATACTATGCAAATTACACCTTTCTTTGTTGTTTGCTTGGTAAAAACAACTAGAAACAAATAAATAATTAAAAAAACTTCGAGCATGGATTTAAATGGAATTTTATCAACTTATATCATTATTATAAAAGGGAATATAATCATCACAACAACAACAACAAGATTCTATCCCGTGAAGTGAGGCCAACTACATAAATCTTTTTTTCTCCACTGTATATTGAGTGCCATATTTTCATTTAATTCTAATAAATTAAGATCATTTTTAATACAACATGCTCAAGTCTTTCTTGTTCTACCTCTACTTTTCTTAACGTAAGTCAAATCTAAAACATCTACTCTCCTAACATGGTCATTAGATGGTCGATGTTTAATGTGACCAAACCACCTAAGGTGACACCCTCTAATCTTGTCTGCCACTAGACTTACTCAAACCCTTTCATGGATATATTCATTTCACATTTTGTCTTTTAAGTGTAAAGCCACTCATCCACCTGAGCATTCTCATCTCAGCAACACTACACTTAAATTCATGTCTCTTTTACAGGCTAACATTTTGCGCCATAAAGCATTGCACGCCTCGCCACCCTCTTATAAAATTTCCTTTTAAATCTAAGCAGTATTTTTCTATCACATGACGCATTCCTCCACTTCAACCATCCAACTTGAATTCTACCGTTAAATCCTCATCTATATCACCATCACTTTGAACAATAGGCTCGAGATATTTAAAATATTCACTCATTTTAATAACTTGATCACCCATTGTTACAATCCGCATCTAGATCTACTATTACTAAAATTAAATTTCATGTCAAAATATGCTAGAATTTTTTCCACACAAACAATGAATCCTAGGTCGTTATTAATCTCAAAATAAGCTAATTTTGGAGATCCTAAACACTCTAATCTAAGAAATATTCAACTTACTCTATATATTCTTGCAAGCATGGCGTAGATTCAATCCATAACTAACCCCAAAAAATTTGAAATTGCATGTAAATAATAACTCGTGAACTTATAAGAACCCTAGCCAACAAAAGAAGATTTATGAATCGGAAAGAATATACTAAGAACCAAATGCTCCAAGTGTGACAATTAGCCAAGAGAAAAGAAAATGAAACACAAGTCTCCTCCATGAGAGTAAGCTTTCTTATCTCTACATGTCCCTTTTCACATCCTTATGTTTAAAAGGTGAATGAGCATACTCTCAAAGATTTTATTTTCATATTAATTACCTGCCATTACTCGGAAATAGAAAAATTCAATCAAATATAATGCATAAGACAAGTAAAACTCTAATTCTTTCTGCATATAAGTGATAAGAACCTAGTTTCAAGCTATTGGAATTAAGCAAACAGACAAACACTAACCTTAATTAGATAAAAAGATACAACAAAAAAAAAAAACCTTTGATAGCACCATTATCAACATATGGCAAGGGCATCCTTGATTACCTTCACTGCAGAAGATAAGAACTCTATTTTTTGCATGTTCAGCTCCATATCTATCATTTCCAACTTCTTACACTTTTCCTCCAACATGTCTATTGCTGCAACAGGTATATCATTTTGTAAAACCAGTGCATTGTTGCCATGCTCGCTCCTCAAAAACCAATATAGTGAAGGATATTCCCCTGCAAAATGCTTTGACTCTCTTTTCTCCTTATTATAGCTCTCCTCCGGTTTCTCTAGCTTGATCTTATTCTCAAGGAAAATAGATTCCTCCTTGAGAGAATCCCATATCATCTTTGACAGATCAAATACAGCAGCATTGTGAGCATCTGAAAACTTTGACCTCTTAGCAAGAATTCGTCTGGCAGCAGTATTTTTATATCTCTTCTTCAACCTGCGGACCTTATCAGTAATCTGGTGCGCAGAGACCGAGATGGATAATGAATCCTTCACAGATTTTAGAAGAGATTCAGCATGCACATGAGCATATGGGATGGCATGATATCGCTGTTTGTATTCCAGAATGCCTTGCAGCAAGGCCAGCTCATCCTCATAGCTCCAAATTCTCCTGAAACGTTCCTTCTCTTGGCCTCCTGCTTCAACTACACTGGCCGTCCTCTTCTTCTTTGAATTTCGGGCATGTGAGGCAGCAGATCGCTTTCCAGAATTGGGTTCCTTCTTTACAGGCTGAGTAGAGCTGACTATGGCCTTTTTACTTAGTAGCTCCAACGAGGGGTCGGGAGCTTGTTTATCAGCATCCATGTTTTGAGAGCCTCGAGGCTGTGGTGTAGGATTTTTTTTTTGAGCCGTGTAGCCAAAATCCTCAGATGATTCGTTATCAGCCGTAGACTCTTCTTCTTCACTCTCGGAGCCTTCATCCTCGTTTTCCTCACCAGCCACAGATTTTGAGGAATTGTGCGGCTTCAATGACGAATCAGCAATTGGATTGACAGAATTTCTAGCAGATTGCGGAGGAGAACGAGGCCGCTGCTGGTTCGATTCAGCCCTAGAATTAAACTCCTTGTCCTCTTCTCCATTTCCTGAGCCTGACTCAGACGACGAAGAGTTGTTGGAAACTTCTTGCTTACCATCATTGGTGGTTTGAGAATCTCGCAGCTGCGTGAGAGGATTCGGTGGTCGAGCAGCAGTCTCCGAATCCTCCGATGATTCCTCATCTGTGGACTCTTTCTCTTCGCTCTCAGATGATTCAACCTTCTCCTTCCGCTTGTCATCCATGCTCCCGGTTTTTTCTAGGGTTTTGGTCGCCGCCGAGGCCTTCTCTAATTTCACGTCATAAGCTGCGCATGCGAAGGTGCAAGAGTCATAATAATTAGTTAATTACAGTCAGGAAAATAATTTGTCATCTTAATCCAAACAAAGAAGTGTAGGAAATTCGCTTACCATGATCGGTCTTTCGAGAAACTTGTCGCGCTGCCCCATGGCTTCGTTCTTGAGTCTCAGATGATTCATCATCCTCCTCTTTTCTGCCATCGGTCGGCTCTAAGGAGGGCTCGGTGTTCTTTCGCAGAGCAGCCGCGGCTGAACCAGCGGCGAGCTTCTTAACAGGAAAAATCGCTGGAGAAGGAGGCTCCTCGTCGGACGAGGAGGAGAAAGACGGTGGAGGTGGAGGAGGCCGCTTCTTCGCCGGATTCTTGGCCATGATCGTTCTTGCTCTGCTAGCTAGGGTTTGGAAGCTCTGAGGAATTTTCAAATTTGAACTCGATTGCTGGGTATGGAGAAGAGAATTTCAGGATCGATCCGCAGTAGAAATCGCACGAAATTCTGATATGATTACAGTCGAAAGCTTCTTTGTATGGATCAAAGATCGATCAATTGCCTTGAATTTTGATGAGGGAGAGGCTTGTTCATATTGCCCCTTTTGTTTTTCTTCTTCCATTTTGTATAATTGAGGGGGTGTTTGGCTGCACCAAGGGTTTAGATTGAGCAGGATTTGGTAAATCCCTTAAATTGGAAAAATTATTGCGTCCGGACAGTGTACGCAAAGTTGTGTCCGGACTCCAATTATACGACGACACGTGTTTGTGTCGTACCATTCTTCAAAACACAAAAATACAACCCATGGTCAGTATTGGCGATATTCGGATACTACTATAATACAACCGGAATATTCCAATACTAATCACGGAATATTCGAATACAACCGCTGGTTGTATTCGAATATTCCACGTTCGTATTGTATACCGAATACTACTACAATAAAACCATAATACAACTTGGAATATTCCAATACAACCATGGAATATTCGAATACAACCGCATGATTGTATTAGTATCACGGTTTGTCGGTCGTATTATAGTAGTATCCGAAATATTCTAATACAACCCGCGGGTTGTATTTTTGTGTTTTGAAGGATGAGACCGACACGAACACGTGTCGTCCTGTAATTGGAGTCCGGACGCAACTTTACGTACGCTGTCCGGACGCAATAATTTTTCCTTAAATTGGGTGATATTAAATCCGAGTAGATGTTTGATATGATTTAACTTATTGTTTAATACATTTTTTGTTTATTTCAATTCTTCTTAAATCTTTTGATCCAACATTGTGTTTGTGTAGCCTTTTGTAATATGGCTCGAGCTAACTCCCTTTACTCGTTCTAGGATTTGGTAAATTTGAAGAAGGTCGGGCTTTCTCTCTCGTACCTAGTTGTAGGGGAGAGGGATACCATGCAACAAGGTTTCAGGTCCAGCGGCTCGATCCCTAGTTCCAGCTTGGCATGCTGATCTATCTTCTTCTTTGATGATAGTTTAGTTTTTTTTTAGGTAATTATGGTGATGAAACACCTTTACATTTCTGTTGCCACTTCCCTTGGCATGTCTTCTTGGGGCTTTCCTTCTTCATTGGAGTCATGAAAGATAGCCAAGTAACTCTCCTCATCTCGTTGGACGCCTTTCTTGAATTGAATGGCTGATTGCATTTTAGCTTCTTGCTTGCTAGTTCCTGTTATCAGTAGTAAGCAAGCTTGGTTTCCCTCCATGACGCACATGTGATTGGCAAAAGGTATTGGAAACGCTCTTGCTTGCTCTAAGGAGTCTAGCCCTAGAACAACTTTAAAATCATATATCGGAATGATATAGAAATCTAAGGTACCTAACCACGCTCCAATATTAGTCTTTACTCATCTGACTATTCCATGGATTGACCTTACTGTTGAATTGACATACATGCGCACACACACGAGTGCACAAACGCGCACATACATAAACGCGCACACTCATGCGCACACGCACGCTCACACACGCACACACACAATCAGCCCACAAAAGTTTATAGATGCCCTTCCATATTTCATAGATTAAACAGTTGCAGTGTCCAAAGTATATTACAAATCCTATGGTTTTTTTTTTCCCTTACATTTAATAGCTATATTCATACAATAACAGATTTGATACAACTACAAAAATAATTAAAAAAAAAAATGAAGATTTATATAAACAACACTCAAATCATATGTATATACATACCTAAGACTAAAATTTGAATAATTATGTTGAACTTAAATTTATGAGACAGAGAGAAGATTGTTCACCATTTGGGTCAGTCGCCCGGTTGATGTTTGCGCTTTGGTTTGTACGTCTTCTGGATGGGTTGACCTTTGGTATCTTGAGATGTTTTCATTCTTTCTAATTAATGATATGTGCCTTCTGGGGAACTGTTCGATCCGAACACACACGCACACATATTATTGAATCCTTATTTGTCCTTTAGAACATGTCTCGAGGGATTGAGCGTAAGGAATAAGGGAGCAAGAGTGAAACTGAGAGAATAGCGTGCAAGATGAGTAGTTCTTAGTTCTTGGAGAGAAGTACCGGTCCTTTTACTCATTAAATGACCTATATTTATAATTATAGGGGTCATTTGACAAAATTACATTTTTGCCCCCATTTCAATTGGCTGGTCCAAGTCTTTTTTCTTGATTGATTTTTCATTTTCCCTCTTTGACGCTATTTCATAATTATTATCGATACTAGTGTCTTTCTAGATCTATAATTGATTTGATACTCTTTCATATTCATAACTAACACATTTTCATATTGATAATTAATATTAACAACTTTTCAAGAGTTTACGGGTCTATTTGGGGCAGCTGCAGCTTATTAATAATTTGTTGATAAGCTAGGTGCGGTGACTATTACAAAATTTTATTGTTTTGAAAATATTAGACCGTAGCGAGAAAGCCGCCACCGCACATATGCGGTGCGGTATAAAAAAACTGTTTTCTGCATTTTGAAAACGCATAAGCTGCCAAAACACGGTTTACCCAAACAGGTCAGGTGCGTTTTAAAAACGCCACCGCACCAAATAAGTTGCCCCAAACGGAACGTCTCCCGATCGATGAGCCTTTAGACCGGTCAACTTAACTGATTTGAGCCGACTATTTTGTATGAGTATCGATTGATCTTTGCTCTAGAAAGTAAATCTTCTTTCCAAAAAACAATCAACTGAAACCAAAGTTTTCAGTAGATCTTCATATTTATATAATTTTAAATACTTATCTTATAACTATAAAAAACTTTGGGTTGCAGTCAAACAACTCATTTATTACAGCCCTGTTTATGGCTTGCTGCAGTCCTTATCCTCAGATATGGAATCTGCCAAAACATGGACCCTTATTTTGTCACTTTTTTAAATCAAAATTGGGTTGATTAAGACCAATCATGCAATTATTATATTTACATTTTTGGATTTTTTTTCCTTTATTAAATTACATTAAATTATTTATTTCAATAAGTCGGTTTGTCTTTTAGCATATTTTAAAATAGTTTTCTTATTATTTTTTTTAAAATAGAATTTAAATTTAAGGAAATATCAGCCACTTATTTTATGAACCAAATTTTCTCTCTCTCTCTCTCTCTCTCTCTCTCTCTCTCTCTCTCTCTCTCTATATATATATATATATAACATAGGATAAAATTTTGAATTAAATATATAGATATTATTGATTTTGAGATAAATAGTAAAGCTTCTTATGTGAACATATTTTAATGTTAATATTTACTTATGAAACTTAATATGTTATAAGGCCGAATGGACTCACGGATGTAATGTAGTACCAGAGACTATTATTACTTAGACGACCATTATTGTTTACTGTCAAATGTCGCACTGATGTCTACAATTGTGTAAATATTTCATTAAAAGTGAAAAAGTTACGCTCAGTCGTAATTAAAAGCAAAATATATTAGAAGAAATTACAATCCTAGATCTTTAACATGTAAACTTCAAAGAAATATTGTATTTCCAAAGAACCAACACATCTGAATCCGAGAAACTAATAGAACACAATAAAAAAGATTGAGCTCGTAAAGGACTCCATCAAAGCTAATCATATTAAATTAGCCAAGAATTATTCGGGTTAAAATAGCCATGTTGAGAGCATAACACGAGTTCTAGAATGAACAAAACCCACAAAGATAAAAATGGTTGAGATATAAGATAGCCATGAAGCATGATATGTAAAATCACATAAAAATAGAGATCCTACCTTAAACAACAAATAAGAATAAGCTATCTCAAATAGCTTAAAAAATCCACCATAAGAATACTAATATCACATAACTCGTTAGCAATTTAGAACACCGGGAATAAGTCTATTTTAATGTCATGAAAGATAAAATATAACAGATATTGATATAAAGAATGAGCCTTTCAAGGTCATAAAATGTTTTAAGTGATTAAAATACTACCAATATATGATTAAAGAATGAAAGATAAAATCCTAGGATAACTGAAGATAGTAATTCAAAAACCGGGCGAGTCCCAAAACGCTGTAGGACTTCATCATGTCAAAAAAAAAAAAAAAAAAAAAAAAAGATTAAGGAGGCCAATGATGTAGATTGTGTGTTATATGTGATCATTGCTAACAAAAAAAATAATAATAAATAAATAATTGAAGTGGCATGCTTGTATAAAATTGTGGCGGAGAATGAATCCTAATTGAGCTACAAAATTATAAGACTTGAATGCAAACAAATGAACAAGTGTCGTATCAATCTTATTAAGCAATATATGGTTAGGGTTAGTATCATATAGGGACATGGTCTCAAAGGGAAAAATAAATAAATAATTAACAAATTTGCATAATACAACTATCATACAAATAGAGCAAATGTGGTGTCCATGTTAAGAATCAAAGAGGTTCCAACATTATTCATAACAGTCTGGTGAGACAAACATAACATGCAACTAGTAAAGAAGAAAAAAGTCCACAATAATAGAAACCCTAGTTTGTGGCAGTTAACAAGCTTCCGTAATCAATTGTCATCCAATAAATGATATGCATCAAAGCCATCCAACAAAAACATAAAGTTCAGACAAATCAATCCACCAAATAACATTCGATTGAAGGAAATATAAGCGATTCAATTAAAGCATAAGCTGCTAATACCATATATGAGAGATTTCTCCTAAGTTCTTCCACTTTTTTACTTTTTAGTCTTATAGCTAAAAATAATTTTTTCAATTAAGAGGCCAATGGAAGTTTGGGAATGATTGAAAAGCTTAAGATTTTTTTTTTTATAGCCATATGTAGAGAGCTATAATGTGAATAACAATAAGGAAGAACTTCAAAGTAAGGGCATAACTAATAGAGTCAACATAGACTAAAGTTTGGGTAAGATTACCTCCAAAATGAAAATATCATCATTAGCAATGCACACTTGAGTAAGTCGAGGGAGAATGTGCATTAAAAAAATAAATACAAATGTCGTTCAGGGTAAAAGCAACATGTAACATGTTGAGGCTTGATATATAATCCTCTATGGATGAGAGCATCCTTTATTTTCTAATCTTTAATTAGTTTCTTCCAAGTTGTCACACAAAATTTGAAGGAATAGCCATTAAACCAAAGTAGGTTAAGCCAGTTCATCTTAGAATGATCACCATGAGTCATTCGTAGTCCATAAAGCATATTTAACCTATTAGCTAACCAACTTGTCTAAACTTTTGGAAACCCCACTTCAACTTACCATGCCTTTGTTTTTGGCTTTTCTGACCACGTTTATGGTTTAAATGCATTTCATATCATTTGATTGCATGTTTGTACCAGAACAATGCGTTTCTGCGCAACAAAAAACTCAGATTCACAACCTCAGGCCTCTCCCCGCATCCGCTTTTTGTTTTTGTTTTTTTTTTCAGTTACTTATGCCTCGTTCACAAGAAATGCCCAAATAATAGTGATCACATAAGATATAAAGGTAAGTGTTTTAAAAAAAATCATTTTTTAAAACACTGGCTGCTCAAGCTCCATGAAATTTTAAAACCTAGATTATATTAAATTTAATCTAGCAAAATAAAAATAATAATAATAAATGTTAATATAAGCCACGTTTATGTGGCGTTATATTTAAATACATAGCATTTCTTATACATTTACATATGTGGCATTTACATGCATAACCCACAATTCTTATTTATTTACGTAACTAACAACTAAACTTCTATATTTACATTCATAACCCTGAAATATTTAACATCACATCAAAAATATCAGCATCATTATTATTAAAAATTAAAAGAAAAAAAAACATAAATTTTCATGCATGGGTTTAAGACACCAAGAAACTATAATCATAAATATCAAAACCTTATTGTTAGATATGTAAATACACAATAATTGTATGGCATCTATGCAAATTTTCCAAATAATTTAATAATAAACACATTAATTTATTGTAAAACCATAGAAACCTAGTCACCACACCTTATTCAATCACAACAATTAAATGAACTTAAGCTTCCATTGTATTTCTTGAACATATTCTAAACCACTACAATCCAACATGTAAAACATTCATCAGACAACAAGGCATGGAACCATACATACACTCATCTTTGACTTGAACAAAAAATAATATTCTCTATTATTTAATCCTACTCATAGTTAAGGCCCACACATGTGCATGGCCTCATCATATGACCATTCGCACGTGTGCCTTGTATGGGATAAGGGAACAATGAAATGATATATATATATATATATATATATATATATATATATATATATATATATATATATATATATATATATATATATATATAAGTTAGAAGGGGAAGGGAGAGTTGAAGCTAGTGAGGCTGCCATAACTCTGATATCTTTCTGATTTATCATTATTAGGGGGTTCATTATGAGCATTTCCCATCTGCAAAAATGGAAATTGAAAAGAAAAAAGTAAGAATTTAGTACAAGAAAAATAATTTGAGGAATTTTATTTGGATATATAAGTAGGGGTGTAAACGAGCCGAACACGAGCTGAGCCTCGTTTATATTGGAGCCCAAAAAGTGTGTTCGTGTTCGGCTCGTTTGTTTAACGAGCCGAACACGAGCTGTTCACGAGCAAAGAGTCATTTTGACAATCCTAATCACGTAACCATAAGATGTTAAAGTTTGAGGCAAGATTTTAGAATTATAGTTTATATTAAAATATTATTTGAATCTAATTTAATACTCTTTATTATATTTACTTAATTAATAATTTTAATTGATTATAAATCATTTAAATTTTTTTAAAAATACTACTCATTAATACATACATACATACATACATACATACATACATACATACATATACATACATACATACATACATACATACATACATACATACATACATATATATATATATATATACATACATATATATATATATATATATATATATATATATATATAGTATTTTGAGCCAAAACGAGCCGAACACGAATAAACAAATCTTTGTTTGTGTTCGACTCGTTAAGGTTTGTTAACTTAGCGAACGAGCCAAACACGAGCTTCTTAACGAGCCGAACACGAGCTGTTCGCAAACAACGAACCGTTTTGACAGCCCTATATATAACAGTTTAATAATATAAAAATATAATAAAAATATAATAAAAATATCATGCATATATTATTTGCCATCATAATGCAGACAAACTATTAGAATCTTCACTAAAACAGGGAATAGTCTTTGTTAAAGTACTCCTTAATTAGCATAATAATTACTAATTGCCTCCTAATCACATCAAAGAGGTTATTTATGCAAATAAATGAATAAATAAGTACTTATGTGAATCACCTGTTGTGCTGCTGCTGCTGCTGCCATGGACTGCACATCCAAATCAAAATCATAGAAGGAACTTGCTGCTGAAAGCTTCATTGAAAGAAACTGCAACATGTTTCACATAATCATAAAATTATAATTACGCAATCATGAACACACGAGAAAATGTTACTTTCGAATAATCGGGCAGGTGGATGACGGCCTGAATCTCACCTCGCCGTGCGAGCAACGGTGTGGTGCGATTCATGCCGTCCTGTGGATGTTCTTACGACGGACATAATATTTTCTTTAGAATGAGGGAGAGAGAGAGATCAACTCACCTCGACCTGGTTTTGAAGAGAATGGACATAGTTAATTATCTCATCAAGCATAGTAGCTGTGCCCATTGTCTATAAGGAAGAAAAGGATTAAGGAGATATAATTAGCAAATTAATTAATACATCAACTTAAAGTATTTAAATTTCAAAAAATGAAAAAAATTATTAGGCATACGTAATGTACTTAGTTCTATACGTAGAAGACGTAAGTCAATATCTGTGTACTGCCATTAGGGGCATAAACGAGTCGATCATCTTCAACTTGAGCTTGAGCTTATTGATTTATTAATCAAATTTGAGATTAACTGTATGATAGCTCGAGTCGGCTTGTTTATTATAAAGTAAAATAAATAATACATAATAAAATGACAAATAGAGTGAACAATTAATATGAGATAAATAATAAGAAATCATTTGATATAAAATTTAAAATACCATTTATTTTATATATATTTAATATATTCTAAACATACTTGACATTAAGTATCCAGCTCAAGACAGAGCTAACTTGAGCTTGGCCTATTAATTCATCGAGCTAAACTCACGAATCACTTACTGGGCATGAGTCAAATTGCCTCACGAGTCTACTCAGCTCAGTTACACCCCTAAATGCATGCATGCATGCGCCCGAACCGGATGGAATACACAACGAGTATATAACAACACATAACCATGCACTCCAATCAAATGAAAGAAGTGCACTATAAATAGGTAGTCATATACCTTATAGCAGCCAGGAACAAGGTCTTGCAAGCATCTCATCTTCTCATTTATTCTCTCTCTTCTCACCTGATTTTGACCAAATATGAAAATTACAATCAGCCCCATGCTTTCTTCAATTACACAAAAGTGAAGGTGTCAGATACATTGCATGAATATCAAGTAGAATCAGCAGCAACAAAGTAGGCTCCACACACCACAACCATGGGTGTGTGCTCACATATGCTGGTGGGGTCAAACTCTGTCATTTGCTGAAATTATAAGGTTTGCTTGAATTATCTTCTTTTATTTCATATAAATTTTAGATGTTCTGAAACTTAAAAATATGTAAAAGAAATAGACTATACATATATATATTTAAAACAAAAAAATAAAAAAAATAAAAGTGATTATAAACAAGCACTAAGCTTACCCTTTCAGCTAAGCTATGGCTGTCAGTAGCTTGGCCTCTTCTTGCCCTCACATGAACCACCTCCTTCTGTTTCTCTCCTCCTTCTGAATTCCTACACCTTGCACTCTCTTTCAAGCCCTACAAAACAAAAAAGGAAAATGAGAATTGATGCAGATCTTATAATATCATGTAAATATTTACCTGCATTTATACTAAATAATATAGTTTTTAAGCATAATGATATAGATATGAAGAGCAGTTATGCAGCCTACTTCCTTCCTTCTTTTAGAGTTGTCTTCTTCCTCCAGATAGCTTGCAGTTGCTTGCTTTCTCTTGCTATCAGTTGCAGGATCTGAGACAGGATTATGATGGTCATGTGGTGGGAAGTTTGGAAGATTATGAAGTGAAGGAAAGCTGAAGGCTTCTGGTTGGTTTGAGAGAAGGCTTTGAGTGGAAGGAGGTGTGAAGTTTAGGCTAGTATATTCCATGGCATTCTCACCAAGCTCTGCAAAATGAGCCATTTCTGTGAAGGAGAAGGGAGAAGGAAGATTGAGACTGTTTGTGTAATCAGACATGGCTGAGAAGGGGGAGAGGAGGGGGCTTAGGAAGGCTTGTGGATGAGCTGTGCACAATTCTATTTGGCATAATGGGAGGATGGGCATGTATCAATTATGTGGATGGGTTCATGTGTGGTGGGTCCTTGTTTAAATATATATGCCCATTGGTTTTTCTTTTTCTAATTATTGTTATCATCATTATTTTTTTATGGACTTTGGTGTTGGATTTGTATGCTTTTAAATGTTTTTTCCTTTCTTTTAATTTGGTAAGATTAGAGTCGAATAGTAAAGGAAGGACAGACTCTATGATGGGTTATGTTAGGGCTCAGCGAGTAGAAGGAGAGCGAGGGGAGAGAGAGCCCTCCCCTTTCTCTCCTTCTATTCGCTCGGCGTGGGTCTGTTATGTTGGAATGATGGACTGATTATGATGAATATGGAGTCTTGAATGGAGAGAAGGAAGGGTGTGCATAAGTTTTCATTTGGCAACATGTGTGTCTTGGTTTAGTACTTTATATAGTTAGCCTTGACATCGACATCGTGTTAAGGCCTCGTGGTCCTATGTCCACAATTGTTTGAATTTTTTTTCACACTATTCAATTGTGGGGACATCAAGAACTTCCATTTGATCAAACATGGAGCCTTTAAGCGCAATGAATATCTCATGATTCAGGGTCTGTTTGGGGCAGCTGCAACTTAGTGAATAATCTGTTGATAATCTGATTAAAAATAATCGTTGATAAGCTAGGTGCGGTTACTATTACAAGTTTTTATTTTTTTTAGAAAAGCAATATCGCAGCCAGAGTGCGGTGTGAAAATACTGTTTTTAGCGTTTTGAAAACGCAGAAGATGCCAAAACGCACTTTACCTAAACAGGTCAGGTGCGTTTTCAAAACGCTACCGCACCAAATAAGCTGTCCCAAACGAACCCTCAATTATAGGTTTGAAGTTTTGCATAGATTAAAGTGTAGTTCCCAACTGTTCCTCCCTCAAATTGGAGCCAATTTATTGAACTGCTGAAGCTTTCAATGTTATCCTTCAAAATTCTTCAGCTCACGTGAGATATATAAATTTGATTTTAATTTAAACCGAACTTTGACATACAGTTGATTTCATAACCCTCCAATTTACTGCAAATGTATGGGTTTGGTTAAATGAAGAAAATTTGTTATTTTTGTTCAAATGCAAGAAATAGATGAATTTCTTCTTCATAAATTGTAGGAAGATTTACATATGTACCCTCTCAATTCTCATGTAATTACATATATAATAACTTTAAATTTCAATTTTTACATATATGCCCCCTTAGCTATGTACGAAAAAAGCTGTCGATGTGATATAAAAGATTTGGGCGGTATAAATGTTAAAAAGCTTATTTGTTAGATATGTTAATAGGTTAAATTTGGGTGGTATTTTTGTAAATGCCCCAAGATTTTATGAAGCTTTGGGCATATACATCAAGTTGGCAAACTGATGAGGTTATAAATAACATGGATAAATATTAAGTATTAGTCCCATATTCCTTTAATATCATTATAATTATATTTTCATTACAATTTTTATTTTCTTCTCTTATTTTTGTTTTTTAAATTAATGAAAAATATTAATGAAAAATATAGCTATAAATTTATTTAAAGGATATTCACATAAAAAACCACTTCTTATTTATTTACATATCTAACACTTAAACTTTCATGCATACAAAAAAAAGCACTGAATATTTAAGGTCCGTTCGGGATAGCTTATTTGGTCTGTAGCGTTTTAAAAATGCACCTGACCTGTATAGGTAAACCGCATTTTTGGCAGCTTGTGTGTTTTCAAAACGCTGAAAATAGCGTTTTCACACCGCATGTACCTAGGTGCGGTATGAGCTTTCTTTCTGCAGTCCGACTTTTCCAAAAAAATAAAAATTTGTAATAGCTACCGCACATAGCTTATCAGCAGATTATTTTTAATCAACTTATCAACAGATTACTCAATAAGTTGCAACTGCCCCAAACAGACCCTTAATAATACATCAAAAATATTATTACCAATAAGTTTATGATACCGATAGGTTATAGATGTAAATATCAAATTTTAGATATTAGATGTGTAAATAAATAGAAATTATAAGGTATGTATGTAAATCCCCCTAAATTTCATGATATGACAATAATTTTTGCAACAAGAAATTGCAAAAACAGGTAGAGAAGGAGATGGGTGCGTAAAATTTAGTGCTGCTACTGTATTGGATACTGTTTAGGAAACACTTTATACTGTGAACAGCTCAAGTCTGTTTAGTTAACGTTCATTTTATCGAATCAAATTAAGGGAAAATTATTCTATACGGACAATGTACACAACGCTGCGTACGGATACCACAAATAACCACCTAATAACCAGCGAATAACTCATAATAACTCCGTGAATAACATTAAAATAAAACTACGGGAGTTATTGGCAGGTTATTAAGAAGTTATTGCGGCTTTATTTGAGCAATAACCTCACAATACCCCGAATAAAAGATAAAAAATATAAAAGTGAAATCGCAGATGTTATTGGGGCGTTATTAGGTCATTCGTTGGTTATTCGGAATAATACCGCAACAACCTTCTAATAACCTCCCGATAATAATGAAATACACCATTTCGAAGTTTATTAGCTAGTTATTGAGTGGTTATTTGCGATATCCGTACGCAGCGTTGCGTATGTTGTCCGTATGGAATGATTTCCCCAAAATTAAGAGGACCAAAATCCCCTAAATCACTCCAGAAATTTAAAAGAATAATGTGAGGTCTATTAACACCACCACCCTAAGAGTCGCCCTAAAATTCTGTGTGAAGTGCCGCTGTCTGCCGACACGATCGCCGTTGCTACCACCAAAGCCTACAACCGCCGACCGTGGCAGCCAACTGCATGCCAGCCCGGCCTTAATGGATATATTTTACATTGAATTCATTTTTCTTCAAATCAAAGAAATGAAATATAAAATCCTGCATTTATTTTACATTACATCAAACTCCTCTAAAATATTTCAAATACAATATATTAATTCAACACTGCATAACTTATTCACCTAGAATGGAATAGAGTTACTTGATTCATGATAAAATAAATACAATAATTTATATATTTATATTTAAATTCAAGAAAAATGAAATCAAGGAAAAAATGGAGGTGATAAGGGACTACTAGAGACTGGCAGGGATGGCTGACGACGGATGTTGATGATGGGTGGTGGCCGTGACAAGCAGCAGTGCCGAGCGGCAGCTTGTAGATGGCGATGACAAGTAGCAGTGAATGTGGCGATAGGTGGTTGGCGGCGTTGACCAATGTTGTAGACCGGCGATAACAGCCAACGGCAAGCAGCAGTAGCAGTGATTGGCGCTGGCCAACATTGGCCATTTAAAGACAGAAGCAGGGGCAGTTTACAGTGCATCTGAAAATCACCAAAATCTGACAGAATTAGAAATATACTGAAAATGAACTTACAAATGCAACATAATTGAGACCATCTGCAACAGTGATGCTCTGAACTTTGAATAACTGCTCATGCAGTGTAATGATCTGCAAAGCATAGTTTAAATGAGGTTTGTTAATGTACGAGCTCGCCTCTCGCACTCATTTTGTATTTTTCGTAGCTAAAAGAATATCAAACTTTACCAATTCAGCAGTGAGCAATTGCATAGATTAACACTTAAAAACTTTACCATTTACAAAACATTAAAATGCACAAAAGGGCAGCTAAGAAGTGACATTTTAAGGTGACATTGGGCGCAACACTTGCTGCAGGTTACATGGATGAGAATAACCATAGGTGCTTTTTATATGTATGAAAGAGTAAAGGGGCATTGACATACAAATTACATAAATCTTATGTATTTACCACATATATAACACCTAAATTTTCATATTTACACTCATAACACGCTCAAATCTTTAATATAACATCAAAAATATCACTATTACTTGACTTTTTAAAAATGAAATACATATTTTCATGCATATGCTAATAACACTACTGTTATCGATGTAAATATGGAAGTTTAGGCCTTAGATACATAAATGCATAAGAATTGTGTGGTATGTATATAAATTGAGTAACATATACACCAAGAAAAACAGTAGACAAAAGTAACATAGCCATTCAATAAATTTTATATATGCCCCAAATTCAAAATAATACTACAAAAGTAAATAAGAAAAAAACATAAACTAACTTCAAAAAAAAAAAAAAAAAAAAATTTACGTAGATGTATTGGGTGTAAAGCTCCAATTAAGAGTTCTTGATAAAAAGTAAGAGAAAAAACATCATAAATCGGACTAACACAAACTTTCTTAAGGATTTCCCACTGCAAATATTCTTCTAATATTTGCTGTATAACTGCATATTTTTATTTTTCTAGCGAATAATTCTAAGTTAAAACGCTATTGGATTTGAACAAATTATCATATTATTGCTTTTTGTCAATTTCCTGCATCTCTTCCTCACATTTGTAGTAGAAATAAATTCTTCTAAGGTTGGAGCAAGACTCTAGTGGAAGTTTGTGTGCAAATAAAGTATATAAATAATGGTAATGCAATTGAACATTGCAACAAGAAATTCTTATAGGCTTTGCTAACGAGTAAATTATAATTCCAAGGGGTGAGTGTTGACCTCACTTTTGTCGAGGTTTAGTTTTCCTCCTAGGATCTAGGGTTCTAGCTTTAGGAGCTTCCCCGACGATCTTAGATTCCTAGCACTGGACCCACCTCGTCTTAGAATGCTTGAAACCACTTCGACACTCTTTGGAATCCCGGACGGAATTCCCGACCTCTCGCTCACGAACTGGTAGGTTGGAATTAGCGTTAGGACTCCAAATCGAGTTCCTATGGGACCACTCGGACCTTAGGAGTAGCCTTGTGCACACTTTCTGCACCACCGAAGCACAAATTCCTCGAGCCCCGACCTCGACGTCTTCAAATTCTCCGCGACGGATCGAGATCGGAGTCGGAACGCGGAACGAGCGCCATCGAGGCCGAATTTCGACGAAATCGAATTTGACGCACTTTTGACTCGACCGGTGACGAGGTTCTCCGAACGACCTCGGATCGCGAAACGGACTGCGCCATTGCGTCCGGGACGTCGAATTTACTAGGAAAAGACGTATAACTTGTCGTGTCTGGAGCGCGGACCCGCGACGCGAAATTTTACCAGTTTTTATTAAATAAATCCTTATATTTTCTATTTAAATCCCATTTTTTTTTAAAAACCTTAACCCTACTCTCTCATCCGGGCTCGCCTTTTTCTTTTCTCCCGGTCCCGATCCCGCCTCCTCTGGCTCCTGCGCGAGCTCCGACCTTGGTCCCTGTACCTTCTCGCCACTTCCCCTGGCGACCTGCTCACGGCAGGCCCCTTTCGGCCTTCCCCGCTCCATCGTCGCCCTTTCGCCGACTTTGTCGCCACTCTCTCCCTCTCCTCTTTCTCCTGTCGAGACGCCCAGGTAAGTGGGACGGCTTCTTCTTGCTCTTCTTCTTGAGGCCGGCTATAAAAGCCTCTTTTGGATTAGGGTTTAAGGGGGGCTCTTATTTTTTTCGGCTGGTGTTGTGTGTTACCATTGCCTTACCTCTCCTCCTCTTCTTTCTCTTCCTCCGTTGCTCACGGTTTTCCCTGAGCTTGTGTTCGAGTAAGGCAGAGGTGCTGTTGGCCTTGCTCCTTGAAATTTCTGGAAGTCGGCTGATCGGTTTTTGGCTTGGTTTGCGCCCTTTGGTCTCTGTTGTCGGATTTTGGGGTGCTTTGCTAGGATACACACCGAGGTATGAGTTTCTTTGGCTCAGATTTTCACATGTGAGGCTATTTACATATTGCTATGCTTGAGTTGGGCGTGGTTATACATTCAAAATGGCATGGGGTTGCTTCTTGCTCTTCTTTACTTATTTTGCATACTTGTCCTAATCTAATGTGAAGCATGGAATGATTTAGTTAAATTCATAAGGAGCTTGCTCTTTCTTTTTGCTCCTCCTACTTCTCTGTTTCAAAAAAAAAAAAAAAAAAAAAAAAGAAAAAAAAAGAAAAGCATGTTAAGAGGGGAAGCTTGAGTTGATTCAAGCAAGTTCTATATATATTTCTTTTTATTTATTTGGAGCATGTTGAGACTTATACTTGGATGTTGGGCATGTGAGAGTGCTTATCTAGACCTCATGTTTAGCTATATTTCAAATTTTGTCTTGGCTCGTTGGAAGCTTGATTGAAAGTGGATTTTATTTCATGTTGAAAGAAAATTTGGAGGAGTTGTCTTTGGGGCTTTTGTTTCTCAATTTTGGCTCTTCGCTATTTCTCGGTTTTACCCTCTGTGGAGAGGCTGGTTTACTTTATCTTGCGGTTTTCTCGATCCCTGATCGTTTCTAATCTTGTTGTCCTCTCGGTTTTGAGTTAATTTGAGCCTCACTGCTGCCCGATTTTCTTGGTCCTTGGGATTCTCTTGAATTGACCTGATGTGGGGAGTGTGTTAGCTTGAGGCTTGGCTGATCCTGTGAGCCTTATAGGGGCTCGGTTTGAGTCCTGTTTCCTTTTTTTATGGATGCGGTTGAGGCTTGCCGAAGTCGTGTTTTAAGCTCAATTTAAGGTGATGTTTGGGGCTCGGGTCTTGACTTTGTAGTGAGCCGGCTGCACCTTCTGTTTGGAGCCTATAGATGGCTCGGGTTTGAGTTTGGCTGGGCTTTGTTTGGGTTGATTTGCTTGGCTGTCTAGTGATTTTAATCTTGAGCATTTTGTGGCGAGCCAAGCTTGATGTATTCGGCTCCCTAGGCCTAGCCGTGAGTTTCTTTGTGAAATTTGGAGTTTGGTGGGAGGGGGCTTTACCTCTTATGGTTCTCATCTTTGTGATTTTGGGCTGTGGGTTTCGGCTTGGTATGTATCTCGGCCGAGAGCTTTAATAGGTGTGGGGATGCTCCTTCTTCCTTATTTCTTACTACATCTATTTGTGAGATGATTTGGATACATGTAGGCATTGTTTCTTATTTGCCTCAACCAATATTTGATGGTTAAATGTTGAAATTGATGAAGTTATACAAAGTTGGAATTGTGGCAATCATACGATGAATCAGTGTTGGAATTGACGGGCCTTGTTTCACACTTGTTTAAGGCCTTGAATTTTATGAAAATTGAAAAAAAAGAAGAAGAAAGAAAGAAAGTAAAGGGCAAAATCTTGGAATTTGTGATAGCCCTCCTAGTTTAGTGACCCAGGATCCAGCACCCGGGCAGCAGTTTTCTTCTTTTTATTTTATCTTTATTTATGATTTCACTGTTATTTGGGAAACAGGGAGTGTGTTCTTAGGGGTCTAGGCTTCACCCTCTCCGAGAGTGTCGAGGTGCCTTTAGTCCTTTTTATAGGACACGTAAGGTCGGTCGGGAGTCCGGGGTGATTTACTTGTCTTTTCTCTCCTTTTCCTTGACCCCCGTCCCTAGTTTTCACCTTGTTTCTTGGCTTAACCCACACACATACGAGGGACATGTAGGTGTGCATATATAACCTCCTTGGGTTATATATGGTCATCAACAGCGTCGTAAGTGCGGTGGGGACATTGATGAGGCTGCAAAACGAGAAAAATTACGAGAGCCATAGAATGCGGCCGCCTGTCTCGCAGACTCGCAGAGAGTAGAGCGAGAGTCACGGAACCATTCGGCCGTCCTCGGGTTTCTACCGCAGACGATCCAAAGTTCGTAGTCCTAGTCCTACTAGGTAGTCAACCTGTGGACTGAAATGTTTTAAAACAAAAAAATACATATGTTTGAAAAATGCAAAACTACCTCCACTACTACACAGCCTATTTACCTATAGTTTTTCTTGCATGAAAACCCAAAAAATGAAATGTGTGAAAATTTACAAAGGTCCACGGTTAGGCTTATTCGAGTCGGATTAGGATCGCCTTCGCAGAAAGTTGGGATAGTAGTCGGCACTCGAGTCCGGATATTAAGCACAGCTTCGAGTCCGAAACACCACCGTGCTTACGGGTCATTTGTAGGTTTCTTCTAGTGTTTTCCGTGTTTTCCTACGGTTTTGCTTTGTTTTCGTGCGTTACTTTTCTCGAGTTTTCTACGGACGTTCTTTTCTTGCTTTCTCGATTTCCTAGTCTTCTTTTACGATTTTTCTTCGTTTTCTCGACGTTTTCCTGCCGTCTTTCTTTCGCTTTTATCGTCGGGTTTACGTACTTTGTCTTCTTTCTACGCACCGTAAGACTTCGTTTAGCTAGGTTGTTTTCACTCTACTACTCCTCGCTCTCGCTCTTTTGATATCGACTCGTTACGTGGAATAAATAAGAAAAGACCATAAAAATAGTCATAAATGCGTAATAGCGCATCGAGGATAAGCGGGACATACTGACTACTCTACGACACGGTCTCTACTTCTTTTACTCTTGCACTTGCTTTACCTTTTAAGCATTTACTCCTCGCTAGCTACAGTCGTTTTCCTTTCGGTGCATATACCGCTTCAGCATGTTTTACATTTTCTCGTACTTTTTATCCGCTTAAGCACGTTTCACCTTTTACAAGCATGTTACTCCCGTTGTACGTAGTCGCTTGCTTTCGGTTATACTCGTTTAGCATTTCCCGCATAACCTAAGTATACTCCGTTCGACGATGCTCGTGTTCATCGCTTTCTTTACTACTCCTGTCACGATTCAGACACACTCACTTGCAATAAAATAAAAACGAAATAAAAATAATTTGCATGTCAACTTTAATTCAAAACTTAAATCGCGATCTTGCTACGACGTGGAGCTTGGAGCACGGTGGGCAAGACGTGACCATCTTCTTCAAAGAAACCCGTATCTCCTTCAATGAAACCCATTCCTAGTTTAAATAATGAGCCTTAGATTTCGAGGTAGTCCGCCCGTGCGACATAAACCCTCACCTTTCTCTTTAGCGCCTCGCACACCCCTTCAGTGCAATATAAGCCCCGATCCGCTTAGGCTTCCGAGGTCGTCGCCCGATACGACGTAAATCCTCCCTGTCCTTGTAGGTAGTTTGCATAGCAGTACATTATGCGAGCGTAATCCCTATAATTAAACTTGCAGGATTGAAATTAAAATAAACTCCTTTCCAAAATGTAAAGCCCAACCATAGGATAATCGGGATGTCCTCGAGGTCCTCCTCGAGATCTACGACATCCCCTACCCTTCTTTCCTTCGACTCAGAAATAATCTGTTCCTCATTGCGCCCTTCACCTATTGGATTTCTACTCCCAAATTTCGTTGAAAAACCCTACTCTTTCGACTTCGTGAAGATAGAACCCGAGATTCAAATCGAGAGTTCTCTCGAGTGACTTCGGTTATTTGAGGGTAATTAACTATAGAGCTCGCTCATAGGGAGTTTTAAAGACACAGGATAATATAAACCCCGTTTAATTCTTTTCGTATTAAATAGGGAATTTGTCGGTCCACATAAAAGGTTCGTGACTGTAACGGATGTCATGAATTTTGTGGTTTATTTGATCGAGCGATATTGTCGAGTAGGGTGTCATTCTTCGGGATAGATGCGTTACATTGCGATGTTGCGCTCGTTCATTCAAACCACTTAACGAATGGGATCCGTCCTTTCCAAATTCTCATATTTTAAAATTTAAAATTTTATTTTCAAAAATCAATGCGTATATATAAATTAAATTAAATTTCCAAAAGAACGCTTTCCAAAACTTTAAGCGGCCGACAACTTCTGGCGACTCCGCTGGGGAAAAACTCTACTCTCCATTAAATCAAAGGTTTCTATCTTCACACATCGACAATGTGTCCATGTCCCTCATGGTCCGGATTATCATTCTTCCGTCGACTTGCTTCGCTCATTTCTCTTGGCAAGCATGATCAACTCTTCGATTTCGAACCGTCTGTTTAAATCACCTTTAAACGACGTGGTTCGGAATCCTAGGGTTTCTTTTGATTTTGCGGGGTCGGACCCCGATAGGTGTGTTAGTGCGCGAGGTGCGTCGCGGATCCGGCTCGGGACCGGGTCCCGAATTTCCTTTCACTCCGTGTTCTCGGTTTGATTTGCTTATCGCGAATTAAACCAAATCTCTTCTCTTGTACCTTCCGTTTAAATCCCGAAATTAAATGAACAATAAAAATAAAATAAGGTGGAAACACCAAACGAATAGAGGAATTGCCGGTTGCGATAGCAAGTGCGGTAGAACTGAGTACTTCCGTTGAAACCGCAAGACACCGGACGTTATCGACTTCCAGTAAATTCTTTAAATGCCAGGGATGATGTCATCGCCAAAGTTGATCTTTTCTTTTGCCTCTGGAGTAGAGTTCGCCGTCAATAGGGATGAATTGCCTAATCTGACAGTCATTAAGTTTGGGCAAGGGTTCGACGATGTTGAAGTTAAGTTCAGAGATGTGACTATTGAAATGACGAAGCCTGAAATGAGCAAATCTGTTAAGCCTATTGTAATGTTCAACCTGAAGACTGTTGAAGAACTCCCCATGCCAAAGAAAGAATGGATTGAAAACAATTCAGATGCTGTTGGGACTACTCCTGAGACTGTTTCTGCTCTTACTGTCGGATTCACTGCCGCTGTACCAGTCGCTCCGCTAACTAAAGGAAAGGGTATTCTACATGAGAAAGAGTCAGTTGAGGCTTGTGTTCTACCGTCTCCTAAGTTCAAGATCGAGTTTGATTCAGAGTCCGTGCAAATGACAAAGGCACAGGAATGGAAACGCAATCGTGAATTCGAAGATCAATCGGCGCAGGCAGAACCGCAACGGTCTGATGAGCAGTCGTTCCAGTTGAGACCATACCAGATAGATGGGAGACAGGGTCCAACAATGAATCAACGATTAAGCAAGGTGTACTCGTTCAAAGAGGAGTCAGTGTCGCAGATGTTCCGTTACTTGATAAAGAGGCCAGAATTCAGACTACCGGAGCCAAAGAAGCCAGAGGAGGCCGACAAGAAAGATCATCCTCAGTACTGTCCATACCACCGGTTGCTCGGCCACACCATAGAAAACTGCTTCAGCTTCAAAGATTGGCTTGAGAAGAACTTCAGGAGCGGAAATTTAACAATCCCGAATGAGTATTTAAAAGAACCTGAAAAGGGTTCTATAAATATGATTTCGTGTGATTCGATTAGCTCCTACACGACGCCGTTGCTCGAGAAAATAAAGAACGTTCCTCGAAGACCTCCAGTTGACCTTAAAGTTCTCAAAGGAAAGTCAATTGAATCCGCCATGGAAAAGCTTCGAGCTGACATTGCACGACTGTCTGAAGATCGGAAAGAAGACTTTGAAGATGAAGATTGCAACCTAACAAGCTACAGGGAGGACGAATTCGCAGAAATCAACGTCATCGAGACCCGAGCCATGTTAGCCGCAAGCGACACTCCTTTTCGTGAGGACGCAAGCGACACTCCTTTTTGTGAGGACGCAGGCGACACTCCTTTTTGTGAGGACGCAGCGAATAAGTGGCAAAGGGCCTCCCAGCAGAAAGATGAAATTATTAACCTCCTCGAGAAGAAGATTGAAGAAATGACGGCCGCCATGGTGGCATCGCAGAGACAGTCACACTCACAGCAAGTGGCATCTCCAGAAATGAACCAGTCAGAGATTGAAGAAAGAAGAGAAGCCGCTTCTACAAGCCGAGAGGAGCCGCCGAAGAAAGATTCAACTCAGAATATGTTGCCGTAGAAGGACATTAAGCGATTGGTCGAACAACGAGTAAAAGAAGCCTAGCCCGATTGAAGGGGGACGCGTCGATTTCAAAGGGTAGACCTTATCCGGAGGAATTCGATGCCGTCCCATATCCTAAGGGTTTCGTACCACCTTTGTTTAGGACTTTTGACGGGACTGGAAATCCTCGACAGCACGTGGCACACTTTCGAGCAAGTTGCTGCAACGCGGGGGGTAGTGATGCGCTACTGCTTCGACAGTTTGTGAGCAGTCTTTCAGGAATCGCCTTCGATTGGTACGCAGACTTATCGAACGGTTCAGTGAAGACTTTTGCAGAAATGGAGAATCTTTTTGTCAAGCGTTTTGCCGGGGTTCAACACCACGTCACTATAGGCAGTCTTGTGGAAGAGAAGCAGAAGCCAGATGAAACTTTGGTGGAGTACATCCTACGGTGGAGAAACCTTAGCATGAAGTGCGAACCTCAGCTAGAGGAACATCATGCGATTGAAATCCTACTCAAAAGCATCCATGGTCGATAGCTTTCGTGCTTAAGGGACTCACCATTAGGTCTTTCGAGAAGTTACTCAGCAAGGCTAGCAGCCTGCAGGAAGAAATCAAGCATATGGATTCATTTGAGAATGCCGAGAAGTTCAGGACGACCAAGACATATGAAAGGAAATCTGAAACAGTTGCGGTGGTTAACAGGAGAAAGCGACAGTTGCAAATACAGGCCGAACAACCTCAGCAGACCTTCCAACGTCCTCGTCAGAATGCACAGCGATCAGTTCAGCAGACGTCTTACCAGACAGATGAGAGGCAAGTTCCAACCACAGTTGATCGATCAAGCAGGATATACTCTTTTAAAGATGAAGCAGCGAGGAAGATGTTCCGCAGTCTGATTAAGAATCCCGAATTCAGGTTGCCCGTAGCAAAGAGACCGGAGGAAATCAACAGGAAAGGACATCCGAAATATTGCCCATACCACAGGTTCATTGGACATACCATAGAAGAGTGCTGCAGCTTCAAAGACTGGCTTGAGGAGAACTTCAGGAATGGAAGCTTAACAATCCCCGATGAATATTTGAAAGGAACTTGAAATAGGTTCCATCAATATGATTGTTTCAATTGATTTCTACGCACTGACAGCGGACAGGGCACTTTTCGATTACTATTGCACTACTTTTGTTACTCAGTATGATCAGTGATGGTTTGTACCGTTCTTCCTACTGCAATGAAGAAAAGGAGTTTGTTTTTGTCCAGAATTGCTCAATATTTGGAAAGCTCAAAATTGGATATTTTGCTAAGACTTCGACTTCAGGAAAGAATGAAGTTAATGCCCTAATAACTGAGTTGTTTTCTTTAAGGAATTCGGACTGGGTCCTAAGTTGGTTTGAAAACGAAGCAGTGTGTTTGAAATACGAGTAATCGCCTTGGGATATCACGAGTCTTTTAATCTCCCGCCATGTGGCTGGGTCCAGACTTTCAAATGAGTTATAATATCCCAGGATTCATATTAAGGGACATTTCAGAATCATTAATTGGGGAGTTTTGACATTCAAAATCTTTACAGAAATATGCACTGCCAGATACAGTAATTCTCAGAAAACAAAAGGAGCAATATATAAAAAAAAAAAAGGTGTTCCTGAGGAGAAGCTTGAGGGGAGCACACAATCAAAAATTGGTGTCACAATCCAGACATTCAAAATCTTTAATCTGTGCTCCACCAGATATAGTAATCCTCGATGAAAAAAAAAAAAAAAAAAAAAAAAAAATAAAAAGAATGCTCCCTGAGAAGAAGCTTCGAGGCAAAGCATATAATCAAAAATCGGCGTCTTAATCTTCCTCCGATTAATGAAACTTGAAAGGATACCTTAAGAAGTTTCCTCCGATATTATGCTTTGAAAAGAGTCAAGTGATTCTACACCTTTTGGTCGGTCATTAATTGGCTCAGAAATATCTTTGGAAAATGAAAAATGTTTTGATCACATGAGCTGAAATTTTGGGATCTGCTTAGGCCCAGAAAGAAGGAATTAAAGAAATGATGACGATATTAGCAATTAATGGAAATTCGACCCTGAAGTCGCATCCTTCAGTATTCAGCAAATACAACTTCAACTTCAACTTGAAGAATGTCAGAAAGATTTCTCAGATACAACTTTAACTTCAACTTGAAGAATGTCAGAAAGATTTCTCAGATACAACTCCAACTTCAACTCGGAGAACGCCAGCAAATACAGCTCCAGCTTCAACAACCTTTACAGAATCTACAACAGATCAAATGATGACTGCTACAAATGAAGCTACAGAGTTCCGTTCTCTTCAGAGATGATACCCGTAGAAATAACACACCTTTATAGGTACTTGAAAGAATATAATTCCGATGGAACCTTAAAGGGAGTTATTCTCTACACGCACCTTCAGTCGGTGGACGATACCTCCAGAAGTACTGCGCATTGCGATGTTTCAAAGGCCGTCTTGTTCTACGAAGCACCGATGCTGCACTTGTCTTAAACTGGGTCCAAATCCCAAAATAAAGTTCAACGTTCAAAAAAAAAATTGCTTGAAAAATTTTTCAAAAAATCTCTTCACAGGCTTTTCAGTGAACTTCTGCACCGCACAGGTTGCACGAATTTCTCCCAAATTTAAATGCCAAATTCCAAATCTGATTTTCTCCAGTCTGAGACTGTGATTGTTATCCCTTCAATTCTCTCGCTTGTTTGAGAAAGGATCAGCTGATCCTATTGACACACAGCCGCGAGTTTCGATGGGTTCTGTTGGCGTGGAATCACATCCTTTCCCAAACAAGGTCCGTGTCGATCAACTCTTCGAGTGGGATATTATACACCCTCATATTCCCTCTTAGTTTGCTTTAGAGGTAGAGGATCCCAGTATCCGATACCGCATTGCTCGGCAATGTTCTCCTGTTTATTTTAGAGGTTGAGGATCCCAGTATCCGATACCGCATTGCTCGGCAATGTTCTCCTGTCTGCTTTAGAGGTAGAGGATCACAGTATCCAATACCGCATTGCATTGCAATGGTCTCCTTCGAAATTTTAGAGGTAGAGGATCCCAGCATCCGACACCGCATTGCTTTGCAATGATCTCCTGTCAGTTTTAGAGGTTGAGGATCCCAGCATCCGATACCGCATCGTTTCTGCAATGATCTCCTTCGAAATTTTAGAGGCTGAGGATTCCAAGTATCCGACACCGCATCGTTTCTGCAATGATCTCCCGTCGGCTTTAGAGGTAGAGGATCCCAGCATCCGATACCGCATTGCTCAGCAATGATCTCCTTCGAAATTTTAGAGGTTGAGGATCCCAGCATCCGATACCGCATTGCTTTGCAATGATCTCCTTCGAAATTTTAGAGGTTGAGGATCCCAGCATCCGATACCGCATTGCTTTGCAATGATCTCCTTCGAAATTTTAGAGGTGGAGGATCCCAACATCCGATACCGCATTGCTTTGCAATGTTCTCCTGTCTATTTTAGGAGGTTGAGGATCCCAAGATCCGATACCGCATCGCTTCCGCAACGTTCTCCCGTCCGCTTTTAGAGGCTGAGGAGTAAGCCCTTCGATTGAATCAAGGCATCCGATTCCGCGTTACTTCGGGATCCTTTCCCGTCATAATGATTCTAGTTATGTTTTTGTTGTCCGGCTTTCGAGTCGGATGTAAGTCCTCGCGCTTTCCATCTCAATCCAAGTCTCTTCACTTTTCTAAAAACTCGAATTTTACTCCGGAATCGAGATCAAATCTATGTTTTAAATTCGAAGTTTGAAAATTAAAGTCGCGGCTCTCTTAATCGAGAGTTCCCCTCCGTTTCCCCGCACGAAACTACTCTCTTTCCTTTTTCGTCCTCGCGTTCCGTCCTAAGTATTTTACTTGAGCGGCTATGTGTTGGTTTGTTGATCTTCTTCGTCAACACCAATACGCGCGTGTGCCTCGTCCGCGCACCACACCTATCGGAGTCCATTTGTCGACCTCACTTTTGTCGAGGTTTAGTTTTCCTCCAGGATCTAGTGGTTCTAGCTTTAGGAGCTTCCCGACGATCTTAGATTCCCAAGACTCGGACCCACCTCGTCTTAGAATGCTCGAAACCACTTCGACACTCTTTGGAATCCCGGACGGAATTCCCGACCTCGCTCACACTCAGTAGGTCGGAATTAGCTGCTAGACTCCAAATCGAGTTCCTATGTGACCACCTGGACCTTAGCGTAGCTCTCGTGCACACTTTCCGCACCACCGAGCACAAATTCCTCGAGCCCCAGCCTCGACGTCTTCAAATTCTCCGCGACGGATCAAGATCGAAGTCGAATGCCGTAACGAGCGCCATCAAGGTCGACTTCGACGAAATCGACTCGACGCACTTTCGACTCGACCGCGTGACGAGGTTCTCCGAACGACCTCGGATCGCGAAACGGACCGCGCCATCGCGTCCGGACGTCGAACTTACTAGAAAAGACGTATAACTTGTCGTGTCCGGAGCGCGGACCCGCGACGCGAAATTTTACCGCTTTTATTAAATAAATCCTTATATTTTCTATTTAAATCCCATTTTTTTTAAAAACCTTAACCCTACTCTCTCATCCGGCTCGCCTTTTCTTTTCTCCCGGTCCCGATCCCGCCTCCTCCGGCTCCCGCGCGAGCTCCGACCTTGGTCCCCGTACCTTCTCGCCACTTCCCCCGGCGACTCGCTCACTCGCGAGCCCCTTTCGGCCTTCCCCCGCCTCCATCGTCGCCCTTTTCGGCCGACTTTGTCGCCACTCTCTCCCTCTCCTCTTCTCCCGTCGAGACGCCCGTGCAAGTGGGACGCGTCTTCTTCGCTCTTCTTCGAGGCCGGCTATAAAAGCCTCTTTTGGATTAGTGGTTTAAGGGGGCTCTTATTTTTTTCTACTGGTGTTGTGTGTTACCATTGCCTTACCTCTCCTCCTCTTCTTCTCTTCCTCCGTTGCTCGCGGTTTTCCCCGAGCTTGTGTTCGAGTAAGCGCGAGGTGCTCGTTGGCTCTTGCTCCTCGAAATTTCTCGGAAGTCTACTGATCGGTTTTTGGCTTGGTTTGCGCCTTTGGTCTCTCGTTGTCGGATTTTGGGGTGCTTTGCTAGGATACACACCGAGGTATGAGTTTCTTCGGCTCGCATTTTCACATGTGAGGCTATTTACATATTGCTATGCTTGAGTTGGGCGTGGTTATACATTCAAAATGGCATGGGGTTGCTTCTTGCTCTTCTTTACTTATTTTGCATACTTGTCCTAATCTAATGTGAAGCATGGAATGATTTAGTTAAATTCATAAGGAGCTTGCTCTTTCTTTTTGCTCCTCCTACTTCTCTGTTTCAAAAAAAAAAAAAAAAAAAAAGAAAAAAAAAGAAAAGCATGTTAAGAGGGGAAGCTTGAGTTGATTAAAGCAAGTTCTATATATATTTATTTTTATTTATTTGGAGCATGTTGAGACTTATACTTGGATGTTGGGCATGTGAGAGTGCTTATCTAGTACCTCATGTTTACTATATTTCAAATTTTGTCTTGACTCGTTGGAAGCTTGATTGAAAGTGGATTTTATTTCACGTTGAAAGAAAATTTGGAGGAGTTGTCTTTCGGGCTTTTGTTTCTCAATTTTGGCTCTTGCTATTTCTCGTTTACTCCTCTCGTGGAGGGGCTGATTTACTTTATCTTGCGGTTTTCTCGATCCCGGATCGTTTCTAATCTTGTTGTCTCTCGGTTTTGAAGTTAATTTGAGCCTCACCGTCGCCCGATTTTCTGGTCCTCGGGATTCTCTTGAATCGACTCCGATGCGGGGAGTGTGTTAGCTCGAGGCTCGGTCGATCCCGCGAGCCTCATAGGGCTCTGGCTTCGAGTCCCGTTTCCTTTTTTTTATGGATGCGGTCGAGGCTTGCCAAGCTCGTGTTTTAAGCTCAATTTAAGGTGATGTTCGGGGCTCGGGTCTCGACTTTGTAGTGAGCCAGCCGCACCTTCTGTTCGGAGCCTATAGATGGCTCGGGCTCGAGTTCGTCCGGGCTTTGTTCGGGTCGATTTGCTCGGTCGTCTAGTGATTTTAATCTCGAGCATTTTCGTGGCGAGCCAGCTTGATGTATTCGGCTCCCTAGGCCTAGCCGTGAGTTTTTCGTGAAATTTGGAGTTCGGTGGGAGGGGGCTTTACCTCTTATGGTTCTCATCTTTGTGATTTTGATCGTGGGTTTTGGCTCAGTATGTATCTCGCCGAGAGCTTTAATAGATGGGGATGCTCCTTCTTCCTTATTTCTTACTACATCTATTTGCGAGATGATTCGGATACATGTAGGCATTGTTTCTTATTCGCCTCAACCAATATTTCGATGGTTAAATGTCGAAATTGATGAAGCTTATACAAAGCTGGAATCATGAGCAATCATACGATGAATCAGTATGTCAACTGACTGGCCTTGTTTCACACTTGTTTAAGCGCCTTGAATTTTATGAAAATTGAAAAACAAGAAGAAAAGAAAGAAAGTAAAGGGCAAAATCTTGGAATTTGTGATGACTCTCCTAGTTTAATGACTCAGATCCGAAGACCGGGCACAGCTTTTCTTCTTTTTATTTTATCTTTATTTATGATTTCACTCGTTATTCTGGAAACAGTGAGTGTGTTCTTAGTGGTCTAGCTTCACCTCTCCGAGAGTGTCGAGGTGTCTTTAGTCCTTTTTATAGACACGTAAGCGTCTGGCCGGAGTCCGGAGGATGTACTTGTCTTTTCTCTCCTTTTCCTCGACCCCTCGTCCCTAGTTCCACCTTGTTTCGCTTAACCCACACACATACAGTGGATACGTAGGTGTGCATATATAACCTCCTTAGGTTATATACGGCACATCGTAGCGTCGTAAGTGCGGTGCGACATCGACGAGACTCGCAAAACGAGAAAAATTACGAGAGCCATGTAGACGGTAGCGCTCGTCTCGCAGACTCAGAGAAGTAGAGCGGGAGTCACGGAACCATTCGGCCGTCTCGGGTTTCTACCGCCGACAGTCTAAAGTTCAGAATCCTAATTCTACTAGGAATAACCCGTGATCGAAATGTTTTAAAACAAAAAAATACATATGTTCGAAAACGCAAAACTACCTCCACTACTACACACAACTTATTTACCTATAGTTTTTCTTGCATGAAAACCCAAAATGAAATGTGTGAAAATTTACAAAGGTCCACTTGCTGGTTATTCGAGTCGGATTAGGATCGCCTTCCGCAGAAATGGGATAAGAGTCGCGACTCAAGTCCTGGATATTAAGACAGCCTCCGAGTCCGAAACACCACCGTGCTTACGGTCATTTGTGAGTTTCTTCTAGTGTTTTCCGTGTTTTCCTACGGTTTTGTTTTGTTTTCGTGCGTTACTTTTCTCGAGTTTTCTACGGACGTTCTTTTTCTTGCTTTCCGATTTCCTAGCTCTTCTTTACGATTTTTCTTCGTTTCTCGACGTTTTCCCGCCGTCTTTCTTTCGCTTTTACCGTCGTGCTTACGTACTTGTCTTCTTCTACGCACCGTAAGCACTCCGTTTACCTAGGCTTGTTTTCACCTACTACTCCCGCTCTCCGCTCTTTTGATATCGACCTGTCATAGTGGAATAAATAAGAAAAGCACCATAAAAATAATCATAAATGCGTAATACACGCATCGAGGATAAACGGACATACTGTACTCTACGACACAGCTCCCTACTTTTTACTCTCAGCACTTCGTTTACCTTTTAAAGATTTACTCCGCTAGCTTCAGTGCCGTTTTCCTTTCACGGCATATACCTGCTTGAGCATGTTTTACATTTTCTCGTACTTTTTATCCGCTTAAGCACGTTTCACCTTTTACGAAGATGTTACTCCCGTTACATAGGCTGTCGCTTTCGCCTTATACCTGTTTAAGCATTTCCGCATAACTTAAGATACTCCCTGTTCAAGACGTGCTCGTGTTACTGCTTTCTTTTTACTACTCCTGTCACAGTTGCACACACTCACTTGCAATAAAATAAAAACGAAATAAAAATAATTTGCATGTCAACTTTAATTCAAAACTTAAATCGCGATCTTGCTACGACGCGAGCCTTGGAAGACGCTGAGCAAGACTGCCATCTTCTTCAAAGAAACTCGTATCTCCTTCAAAGAAAACCCATTCCTTAGCTTAAATAATGCTCTTGGATTTCGAGGTAGTCCGCCCGTGCGACATAAACCCTCACCTTCTCTTTAGCCTCAGACACCCCTTCCGTGCAATATAAGCCCCGATCCGCTTAGTGTTTCGGCGTCGTCGCCCAATACGACGTAAATCCTCCCGTCCTTGTGCATTGCATGATACCGTACATTATGCAGTCGTAATCCCTATAATTAACTCGCTAGATCGAAATTAAAATAAACTCCTTTCCAAAACGTGAGCCCTAACCATAGATAGGCTCGGATGTCCTCGAGGTCCTCCTCGAGATCTATGACATCCCCTACCCTTCTTTCTTCGACTCCGTAAATAATCGTTCCTCCTGCGCCCTTCACCTATCGGATTTCCTACTCCCAAATTTCGTTGAAAACCCTACCCTTTCGACTTCGTAAGATAAAACCCGAGATTCAAATCGAGAGTTCTCTCAAGTGATTTCTGGTCATTTGAGGTAATTAACTATAGTGCTCATTCTATAGTGAGTTTTAAAGACTCCGTATAATATAAACCCCGTTTAATTCTTTTCGTATTAAATAGTGAACTTATTTGGTCCACATAAAAGCGTTCGTACTCGTAACTGGATGCATGACTTTAGTGTTTATTCGATCAAGTCGATATCACAAGAGTGCGTTCATTCTTCGGATAGATGCGTTACATTGCGATGTTACGACTTGTTCATTCAAACCACTTAACGAACGGATCCGTCCTTTCCAAATTCTCATATTTTAAAATTTAAAATTTTATTTTCAAAAATCAATGCGTATATATAAATTAAATTAAATTTCCAAAAGAACGCTTTCCAAAACTTTAAGCGGCCGACAGTGAGATGAAGAAAAAATGCATCAAATGTTCATAAAATTTTAAAAAAATTTTGTTTTAGTAGCAAGGAAACCATACGCTTATTTTTCAACTTGCATAATATGTATTTATCAAATAAATAAATAAACTCATTAAAGAGAACTAATCCACATGGTTTCAAGGTTAATCATGATAAATTGTGTACTTTTAAGCCAAATAGTGGAGTGAGTATTCTTCAAGGTATCCATCAATAATAACTCCAATGAAATTTTGATATAATAAGATTTTCTAAAAAAGTTCATTTTAATAAATTTGAAACTCATGAAACTAAAAACCAAAGATAAAATCATTATCAACTTGTTAGTGATCCATCAACTTCAATCAATTAGTAATTCAAACTTTATTTCCAATAAAGCTTATCTGGAATTGAATAGATTCCAATAAGCTATCTTTGGTGAAAATAGGCTATTCAAAATTAAAACAATCCTAACTGTTAGACATTTGGCCTCCTCAAGATTCTCCCAAGTTCTCTTGGATGTTTTGGGGCTGCAAGCAGGTTTCGGAATGGTATAGATTTGTTGCTTCCATAGGAAGGTTCAATTCTTAAAATTTTGAACTTTATCCACTGCGATATCCAACTCTCCTTAAGAATGGAGCATGACTTATTCAAGATGTAAAAAGGTTAAACAAAGAACCAAAGCATTTTGGTTGAGTGAGGTGAAGTGTAAGCTCTAAATGGTTCAAGACATAAGCCCTAAATCAATTCATATGTCATGACCATCGGATAATAATCTCAGTTCATCATATACAAAACTACATTATAAGAAAAAGAATGCAAACGTTAGTCTCTATAACATAAAGATGAAATATTTTTTGAAAAGAGGGGAAAAAAAAAAATCTCTTATAGCCTTCATGTAGTAGCAAAATAACCACGGCCTTCGAGCATGCAAACCCTCACTAACTTGCAAGCAACGCTCCTCATCATTTGTCCAGCTTGTCAGTATTCGCACACAGACAATATGTCACCAAACCAGAGCGCTCTCTCTTACTCCACTCTCGCAATTAACATAAATATAATCTAAGCAATAAAAGTTATATTAAATATTCATTATAATAAAAAAATAATAATTTTATCAGGTTTTGAATTGACGCATCCGCCTCAGATATCTCAAGGGATAAAATTTCAAGGCCTAAGCCTCAAATAAAACAAGCATAAACCTTTCTCGGCTCTTAAATGCATAAGCCGCGAGGTGATTTCTAAATGCCTCAAGGCCTCAAATGCCTTTTTAAAACATCTGACTAATTTAAGTGCATGATTTCAGTCTAAAATTTTAGCTCGAGTTTAAGCCATGGTTTTAACGTTAAGCTAATTAGGTTGACTAAGTGGATTCCTATGATTTAAGAAGTTAGTTTACAGTCTAGGATTCCTAGACGGCTAGGCTAAGTTCCCTACATTATCAAGGATAGATCACAAATACAAAAATTAGCTTAAGTTCCATTTTATATGGTTGATTAGGATGGATTATTGACTATGGGGTTGACCTTATGCTTCCTCGTCAAGTCCACTAATGGTGCGTTTGTTTCGGTTGTAGCTATATGAAATCTCAATTCAAAAGCTGCTGTGAAAAATCTGCTGTTTAAAAGCCGGTGTTCTAGAAGCAATAAGTTTGTTGAAAAATAAAACTTTTTGTGAAAAAAAATCTGAAATACCCGTCTACTCATATTAAATAGTATACATGCATTTAATTCTCATATTTAACTATATTAATTAAACAAAAAAAAATACAGAAATAAACTCAGTTAAATTGTAGAATAAAGAGTTGCAAGGGATAATGAGCAAGAGAAAAAAATCATCAAGGATAAAGTGATTGACCATCCAATGTGCAATATGGTTTAGACAAGAATTTGTTTATTTTTAGCTTCCTGATAACATATTAAAGGAATAGTAGTTATTATTAATTATGATTACTGGCTATATTAACAAAATTATATATAAATTAGGGGATTTTACACACATTATATACCACCCAATTCTTATGTATTTACAAATATAAAGCCTAGACTTTATTTGTTTACATGTTTATCATCCAAATCATTGATATCACATAAAAAATATTATCATTTTAATTTTTTAAAAAATGACATACATCATTTCATGTAAAATTAAGGTGACATGTGTAAACATTAAAATCTGGATATTCAATATGTAAATATATAAGAAGTGGTATGAATATAACGCCACATTAACGTCAAAACTGATGATTGGGCTTATATTAACATTTTTTTTATAATTTTATTTGCTAGATTAAATTTAATCAAATCTTAGTTTTAAAATTTCATGGATCTTGGGCAGCCAGTGTTTTTAAAAATGTTTTTACAAAACATTATTACCATTACCATAATTTATGCGAAAAATGTTATTTGGCATTCCCTGTGCGTAGGTAAAAGTGAGATAAAAAAAAACCAAAAAGTGGATGCGGGGAGAGATTTGCGGTCGTGAATCTGACTTTTCTGTTGCACGGCAAAAGCGCAGTTCCGAAACAAACGTGCAATCAAATGACACGAAACAAGGTTAAACTAAACGTGGTCCGAAAAGCCAAAAACAAAGGCATAGTAAGTTGAAGTGGGGTTGCCAAAGGTTTAGACAAGTTAGTTAGTATAGGCTTTAACCTTTGAATCAAACGTTGACTCACAATGAGCCTACAGTGAGTTAGGGTAACAAAGAACTAAGGTCATCTAGGTTTAACCATATTCGGTGCATAGAGCACATTAAGAGAAGACCAATAGAAAATGATTTAAAAGCTTGATTTGAACTTGGACAACTTGAAATCAAAGTTGTAGTAGTAGGCCTTTTAGAGGTAGTTCAGGGTGAGGTAAGTCAGTCTTTATTTTGGCCGGTGTGTAAATGTTAGCAAGATGGTTTTGGGTTAGGTGGGATGGTCATGAGGCTAGATTGAGCACAATAGCATACTAGGATGTAAAAAGATTAGAGAAATTGTCATAATCAAGTCTTCTTTTCTTTTTCTTTTTTTTTTCTTTTTTGGATGCCTTCTAATTACCTGTATGTTTAAAGATGAAAACACACTAACTACTAGTTGCTCACTTTATTGCATGATATAATGAAAAGCTTATATTAAATAAAATCATGCAGGGCCCCTCCAATTTAACCTCTAGCAGATCTTAAACGATCATTGATTTTATATGAGGATTATACTCACATAATATAAGAAAGTTGAAAATAAAGATTTTAGAACAAAATATAATCATTTTATCATCAAGAGTTGGTTCACAATCTCTACAATCCAGATAACAATTGACGTTTGTTTCCAATATCTACGGCATTTTATGACAAAAGATGAGGGGTATTTACATGCCACCAATCCTTATGAATTTACATATCTAACACATAAAGTTTACATTTTACATTAATACCATCCAAATAGTTCTTATCACAAAAAAATAACGACATTTTTTAACTTTTACAAAGTGAAAGATGCCTTTTCATGGATAGGGAATGTGGTATGTATGTAAAAATTGAAATTTAGGTGTTAGACGTGTAAATACATAAGAATTGTGTGGTATGTATCTATTTTTCAAGATAAAAACAAAAGACATGTTTTTCCCTTACCGTCAAGTAAAATGGCACAGCAGGAAGAACTCAGTCAACTCACAGCCTCTGCTTTATCATCTTCTTCCTCCTTGCATACAACAAGCCTCCCTTCTGAAAGTTCACATAACTGGATCCCTAACCCCAGTTGCCTGCGCAGCTTTTTCACCACAAACACCTCTGGCTCTTCACATATTGTAACAACAGTACCTTTCCGGCCAAGTCTTCCAGTTCGACCTGCTCGGTGAGCATAGTGAACCGAATCAGTAGGAAGATCCAAGTTCACTATTAGATCACAGTCTGGCACATCCAATCCCCTAGCCGAAAGCTCATTTGTGGCCAATACTCGAATATTACCTTCCTTAAAATTCTTCAGGGTGGTTGTTCTCAAGAGTTTGCTGAGGTTTCCATGTAGTTCAGCTGCCTTTATTCCCCTTGCTTCCAGTTTAAAAACAAGGTCCTTTAATGGCTTTGTATGGTTCATGAAGACAATGACCATCTTTGCATCCAAAGCATGAATGCATCTTCTTAAAGTGTCAATTTTGTGCTGCGCCTTGCTAACACAGTAATAATGATTCAAACCAGGAGGCAAGCTTCCAATGGCAGCTTGAGTTACAGAGTTTTTAGTGGTGGATGCGGAAGCTATTAAGCTAACTCCAGAAGCAGAGATGGAATCCAAAGAAACAACACCTTTGGCTCTAACCAATAAAGGATTTGTCCCCCAGCTTCTAGCCGCTCGTACAACGGAGAACGGAACCGTTGCCGATACCATTATGGTTTGCCGCTCCGACCACTTCGCTGGAGGACCGAGAACAGTAGTTGAAGCTGCACCAGGCTTTCTTCCAACATGTTCGAGTATTCTATGCATGTCTTCTCGATAGTTGAAAGACAAAAGCTCGTCAACTTCATCAAGAACCAAAAAACGGCAACAGTGAGTATGAAGCTTTCCAGCCGCTGATATCTCTGCAATGCGGCCGGGGGTTCCAACGACAATAAGCGGTTTATTCTTCTTCAGAGCTTCTTCCTGCCTTGAACGGTTTGCACCGCCAACAAGCTGCTGAACAAACCTTTTAAGAGTGGGACCGAGCAATCTCTCCACCTCTCTAACTATCTGCATACCCAACTCTCTTGAAGGAGCAATAATGACTGCTTCTATGCCATTTTTTGGGTTAAATTCATCTTCTTCCTCAACATTAGGTTCTTTTAGAGGGCCAACCATGGAGAGAATGGGGAGAAGGTAAGCGAGAGTCTTTCCAGAACCGGTATAAGATTGAATGACAACATCATGTTTTTTTATAATTGTAGGAATAGCAGCACACTGGACTTCAGTGGGTACATTCAAACCTTCTTTCTCTAGTTGTTCAATGAGCAGAGAAGAAAGACCAAGCTCAATGAATGACTTCGCAGCGAATGGGGCTTCTATTTCAACGAAACTTTTCATAGTTCTTTTTATCTTGTCCGATGAAACTCTCAATGCCATGTTTGATTTTTTTAGCAGAAAGGTCTTCTCTTTCCTTGGAGTCTCAACTTCACAGTTAAGGGCAAAGCTTGAGAGAGAAAGTGGCTCATTGTTACGATCATCTCGTCCCTTCAACAAAGAATTATGATATAGTTTAACTCTGTTATGTATAGATAATCTACCAAAGGCAGGACATATTCCATGAAAGCTACACAAGCTTGTAGATGACAATGCAAGCAGCCTTCTATGTGTATGTCCAATTACTGCTTCCATTTGAGAATTTAGCATCCAATTAATCACTGGAGATAAAAAAACAAGATGCATTAGAACCCTTTCTAAGAATTGAGAAAGTACCAACATATTTAACAAATTTAGTGAAATTCTAAACAAAAACAAAAGCTAAATAATGCATGCAAAAGAATTTACAATCTTAAATGAAAAATCATTAGGAAGTTTTAAGACAAATAAAAACTAGTATTCCTCCATTCAGAGGTTGCATTGCATGAAAAAACAGGCTCCTCACACTAAAAAATAGTGCGAGCGCATAAGGTTTGTGGTGAGCTCAGTATGTTCCAATTCCTGTTAATTGTATGCCTGAAATCTTCTTGGTAGAATTAATTCAGTTACGAGTTCCAGGAAAAAGATGAAGTTGAGAAATTCCATTTACAAAGTTTAACAAAGTTACAAAACTATTTTGCATCCGAGACAAGTCTATTCTTATTCTAGTGTCAACTAAAGAGCAAACACACAAGTATTTCCACTTTACTTAAATAGCAAAGGCATGCATGCCCAGCACATGAGGCACCTGGGATGGGGGTATAGGATGTGTTGCTGTCATATTCTTACTTCTAGAATAGCAAGGAGGCTCTTTCCATGAATCAAATTCATTACCTCCACATCAAAATGAAGACACTCTAAACATTGCTTCAAACCCACCAAATTGAAAAAAAAAAATAAATTTACATTATACAAAAGTTCATGATTCATGCAAGATATCTCAGGAAAATAATTCTAATACAAACATATGATAAGACACATAAAATTATGCCGACAAAAGTCAAATTGACAAATCACAAACTTTTAATGAAAATACCCATGAAGAGGAGAGGCAAAGTTTGACTCCTAAACCCCTTCATTCTTAGGAGAAGGCTCTGTTGAATCATCCTTATCTTCAAACACTTCTACTGGCTTGAGCATCGGTGTCTTCCAAAGAAAATACATCTCTAAGTCCGGCTCACATTTTATTGGGTTGTGTGAGCGAAAAATGCTTATAATCTATGATGACATAATAAGTTAAACAGCTCTACTAACTCCAGATTATTTCCAGGATACAAGTCTATGTTGACCGTGAGATTAAATGAAAAAGGAATAAAGAAATATATAGATAAACAATAAAATTAATTAATTATCTCTTCCCGCCTGTTGAAGCACACTCGAATGCGTAGTAACTGCTCCCGCTTCTACTGGGTTACAAACAAACGAACCAAGGGTAATCTCATTCATTCACTCGTTCTCCGCTCACTTCAAAGGAAACGTTCGAAGCCACCAAAATCCCTCTCCATTTAGGCTCCCGAAACAACCGAAGCCTGCACCGAAGGCCTTTGCTCTATTGCAATCTCCACTGTCGTACTTCACCACGCACAGGAAGTACGCTCAAACCTTCTGCCGCTTTCCCGACCCCGTCTCACGCACGATTCCCTCGCCTCACTGCAGCAAACGGATTGGCAATGACTCACAAAGACAAAAGTTCCACCACCTTAGCTAAACATACAATGTAAAATTGAAACCTATTTTTTTCTTTTAAGAAAATTAGAACACTGCATATATTGACCCAAGGAAAAAAGGTTACGATTTTCATGTCTATTTTACACTGATTTTGATGATATTGCACTTTAAAGAAGGGTATTTTTGGTGTTTTTTGCAGGTATGAAGATTTAAGGACAAATGAGCGAAAATATGCAAAAAGGAGCGAATTTGGAGCAAAAATGGCTAAAATATGCAAATTTGACTTAGGGCGCCGACGGCGAGGTCGAAGGTGCCGACAGCGTCATTTTCCCTAGAGTTCAGAATTAATTGCAAGGGAGGCCGCCGACGGCGGGGTCTGTTTAAAGCTAAGTTTCTAGAAGGCCGCCGACGGCGCAGCTCGAGGCCGTCGACGGCGGGATCGGCGGTTCTTTCACAATATTCGTCGAATCTGGACGATTTTCGAAGGGATGCCTGGAAAACCTTCGATACTCTTCAACAACTTTAAAAAGAACAGTTTTAGCCCGAAAAATTATCTTTTTGGAGTCCTCTAAAAGTCACTAAGAGTCTGTAAGAAGTATTATTAGAGTCTTCTAATAGTTACTTAGTGTTCAATTAGAGAGTCCACTAGTGTCCATTATTATTATAGAGTGTTAATTAGTGAGTTCAAGTAGAGATTGTGAGGAATTCTTTGAAGGATAGTAAGAGTGGAAGGGAAGTGAGAAATTCTCTTTTGCATTGCCGTTTCAAAGGAGAATTTCGTGCACCGTAAGGAGGAGATTCGTATGAATCTTGCCGAGCTTGCTGTGAGTAATTTAAGATAAGTCATGTTTATTTACTTTAGTCAGTAGATCTTTACTTTTATATACGAAATTCAAGTTTTATCGCATCCTCTCCACGAATTATGAAGAATTGTTTCATCTTTCTCTTTGTTTCGATATTTTTGCGATATGATAAATAATTAATGTGTCATAAAAGATTTAAATAGGTTGTGATAATCTTTAACTTAGATCTTAATTTATTTTCAATCCGCCAATCGAATAGTTAAAATCATTGAGCTTGACAACTATAGTTAAGATTACATCCGAGATTCGTATATATCAAAATCCTTAAAAGCAGTGCGCAAATAACAGTGAGATAATATTAATCGGCGTGAATCGAAGATTTTAGAGTGACGTACTAAAATCTTCAATTCGGTCCTATCGTTTGGCATTGAAGTCGTAGATTGCTACTGCAGGCAGGGAACGTGGAGCTCCGAAGTGAGAGCCGATATCCTCCTACCAACTGTAGATTCGAGAACTAAACATAGTGATTAATCAATCTTTTTATGTCCTGACTAAAGCAGAAAGAATAAAGATGCCTCCTATTCGACACAACAACAATTAAAAACTAATTTTAATTATCTATTCACTTAAATATCTTAACAATGGAGAAAAGCTTCGCTTATATATATTTGAACTTAACTTTAGTAGTATTAGTTATTTGTTAATAAAAATAGTTTAATTTAAATTTAATATTAAGATCGATCGCGTATTAGATGACGTATGTATAATTCGATTAAGTCATGATTCCGAATCGATTTCTATAATTCTAACAGTAATCTCTAAAATATTTCTTGTGGGATCGATATCCAGGACTCCATTAGAGCCCTGTATTACTTGATTGATACGTATACTTGCGTTTAAAGGTAACTCTGCGATTAAAATATTATAATATAATTGTTACTTAAATTAAAATTACGCTCCAAGTTAAGTCATTTGACGCTATTGCTGAGAATTTAGATCTTCTAGTAGTGGTGTTGAATTTTTATATTTTTAAGTATATTAAAAATCGCGGTTATATATGAATTGAGAAAAAAACATTGTTTATCAGAAAATAGAAAACAAATCTCAAATGCCCATAATGGCAAACTCGAGGGTTGATTGAGGCCCAATTGAGGTTTGTCCAACTCAAGAAGCCTTTTGGCTTGTGTGCCTAAGCATGAAAAAGTAGGCAATGGCCAACCGATCGGCCACAATACCGTTATTCATATAGTTTCTAATAGTTCATGTACCGCCGACCACAAATGAACTAGCTAATGGCCTTATTGGTTGCTTGCGAGGTCCAATCGATCATAAAAATTAAACAATTGTCACTGCCTTTTTGATTTAATTTTACTTTCATTTGATTTTGAAGATCTCCAAAAAATGAAGAAGAGCCCATGACATTCTCAAAATTTTGACTTTGAGTTTGGGGATGTTTGTTGAAGATCTAGTACGCTAATACAAAATTTTCAATACAAATTCAAATGTAGTTTCCAGCATTATTGCCCCCATGCAACACCTCATCATCCCAACATTCTATGTGGTTTTTTTTGGCTCACAATTCCACTATCCATGGCGTTACGGCATTCCAACATCTTCCCATTTATAGCAAGTATTAAGGCTCTATTGTAGGGAAGTAAATTCATGCTAATATGTAGAGGTTGAGTTCCACATGAAAAAAACCACATCCAAATTATCAACCAAAACACGAGGTGTTTACCAAGTAATTATAAAATCTCAAATTTAAAAAAAGACCGAACTAAACCAAAACTCGAGACCATCCAACATGATAGGCAATTGAGTTGTGTCCAACTAGTGCCAATCAAACATAAAATGAGCATGATGACCTAATTTGTTTGCACTCACATATGAAAATTATTATTAGATATGAGTCATTGATGGAAGAAACAAGACTGTACTAATTAAATAGTTTAACATTGGGGTTTCAAGTTGGCCCTAACCTGACTTGAACCAGGCCCAATTTTTTATAAATTCATATTAGGTCTAATAACATCACCCATCATGCCCAACACTAGATAAAATGAGATTGTCTCACAGATCAAGATTATGAGTTGTCATGGCCTTTTAAATGTCATTGAATTAAAGACTTTTTAATAGGAATCTATTGTTTTGGTCGTCAAGATTGTATGGAGAATGGTCAATGAAAAGTGAGAGATTTGTTGTAGGAAGGCAGAGAAAGGAGGAATTGTGGTGCACTACGGAGAAAAATAAGAGAGAGAAAAATGCCAAACATTAGCTAGAGTGGTACTTCATATTCTTAAGTAGATTTTAATGATGCCTTGCATGTGTTCTTGATGCTCCATTTTATGTTATCAAGCAAAGTTAGAGAGAGAAAAAGAGAAAAGTAAGAGAGGAAAGAGGTTGACCTTGCAGAAAGAGAATATTTAATGGCTAAAATTAAGCTACTACTATTTGTATACATTTAAAATCCTACAGCAAAAATTGAAATATCGATAACAGCACATAGTTATTCTCTTGTCAAAAGCTTGAGATAAGTTATAGACAAGATAATCCCCTCGTCTTGATAATACCCATCTATAAGTATAAAAAAATTTCTTGAAACCAAACTGCAAAACATCTCTCCTTCTTTTGCTAAGTTGACCCTTAACCTTGTGAGAGAGATTTAAGCAGTTTAGTTTGAATTCTTTTGTTATTTCCTCTTAAATTTAATGTTGACATGCAAGTAGACCCCATGTAGCCTTATGTGCTCCATGCATCCATTTGGGCTTTAAGATTAACCAAGATCATAAGTAATGCTATTTGACTCATCCTGAATTATGGCATCCTACTTTTTAGAATCAATTGCACCTACAAATGGTTAAAGCTATGAGTATAACTTCAATTACACCTATGTTGGCTTTGCTCTATAGTGGTGATTCGTATCCTAAGTTATAATTATACCTCCAAATAGACCCGATTTAGCATTATGTGTTCCATGCACCCATTTGAACAATGAGATTGGTCATGGTCCTGAGTTTAAGCATGCTATTGAGTTCGTCAATTGATGTTAAAGCCACCAAGATTATGGCTCCCTATCTTTTGAAGCAATTACACCCAGAAATGGTTAAATTTATGAGTATACCTTCAATGTCACATGTGATGGATTTTTTTATGGAGGTCCTTCATATCCTGACATTGTCCGAGTTGCCAAGATATTGGCCTCTTCTGCTCCTGTTTGGGTTAGCTGGAGATATACTTGTTCTTAATATTCTTCCTCGAATGACTTCTCTTAGATCTCTTCCTTTTCCATGTCTACTCTAAAAGTCCTAAAACGTTGACAAATCTTAGATGAAGAAAATGAAATGCTGAAATTTATAGCAAGTCAAGAGGTCGCCTTCGCTTGTGCCAACCATGCTCCAGGTAGATCCATCACTCATAGAATTGAAATATACACTAAATATTCTTCCTTCTTAAGAATTTTGAAAAAAAATTATTCCAGCCTCAACATGTCTATTCAATAAATAAGAATTCAGTAAAAATGTATAAGAAACATCTTGCATAAGACAAAAGAAATTAATGACTAAACAACAATAATTAATTGTTATGGAATTAGAGATTTTATTAAAAAAATTATTGAAGCACTCAATGTTTGGCACCTATTACTAGCTAACTCGATAGAGAAAATTTTCATATGGCGAAATCTATGAAATAGTTTTAAAGACATTATTGAAGGACTAAAACAATGTATCTGTACTTAAATTGTCAATTTTGAATAATTATTTGAGATTTCTTGCGGTGCTTCAAGTGTATATATTAGAGAGTTTTAAAGTCAAGAATAAGCACTTATTGCTTATTGATCCAAGAGACTCTCCAAGTTTATCAGGGATTGAATTAAGCATGCAAATAAATCCATGATTTAGCAATATCAAAAGGATCCAGTGTAATAACTGAAAATAATAATAATAATGCCCAGCAACTAGCGGGAGTAGTCCTGTGGAAAATAGGAGTCATGCCCTAACCGAAAGAAGGAAGGAAGAGGCAGGTTCATGTGACAGGCTTGTGCTTGATTAGTTTTGTCGTCGAGCAAGCTTCAGCGAGAAGAGAAGAGTATGAGAGCAGGAGTATTAAACCGAGCTTTAAGAAAGCAAGAAGGAAGACAACATAAGGGAGGAGTAGCTTTGTGTGCGTAAGAAGTCAAGCACAAGCTCAAGGGAAATAGGTTAAAATTTATTTTTTAATTTATTTAATTTAAATTAATGTTAGCTTATACACATTTATAAAATAATAAAGTTAATTACGATTTACATAAATAAAATGATGAAAATTTAATGTTTAAATGATATAATATTAATAATTAAATAAATCAATATAAATAAACAAGTAAAAAATAATTTACCATAATTAGATAATATAATTAAATCTTATTAATATGAATACATATGTTTATCGTAGGCATCAATTTAGAAGAGTCAATGTTATAAAAAAATCAAAGAATTTTAATCGGCATCAATGTGAGTACTCGTGTCTTTATGTTATAGTAATATTTTTGCTTCTTCTAGATCAAATGCATTTAGTATTATTATTACTAAGTATACTTCTATCATTGCATACTCATGATATATGATATATTAAATTTCTATTTATATTGTAGGAATGACATGTAATAAACAGTATTTAAATTCTCATCTATATTGAATATTATACAAATATATTGACTATCATATAAAGGAAAATGAAATGATATTTATTAGATAGTAATTATCGCAGTATGTTTGCATGTGAATGCTTCGCTATAATGAAGTTCAATTTTTTATGATACTAGCAGGGGAAAGCTAAGGTACCAGCGCACGTAATTAAAATTTGATATTGAAGTATTTTAATAGTAGAGTTTTAGATGATGCTCCTACGACGATTCTATATAAAATAATATAGATATGAAAACGATATTATATGACATAATAAATATATTTATCGGTCATACTCATAAATATAAATTATCAATTGCTCTTATACTAAATTATTTAAAGTTTAACAGACATGCATATTGTTTTCTTTTTCATCGTGTTATTGCAGTTTAAGAATATGAATATTCACTGACTTTGATTAGCTCATTATATTTTACATTAACTTTTAAGGCAAAAAATTTTGTGTAAAGAGGAGTAATAGAGAAGGGATTAACTGTAGAAGATGCGGACAACCACACATAAGGTAAATTTAACTGTATTAACTATTTCTTTTCAGTAGTGGTTCTTTCATTTGTTTTGAGTGATTAAATGGCAGTTATATAAAATGTAAATACAAACAATATAATCTTTCACCATCAGACCATAATTTCAAGCTCTGGGTCGTGTCGTGACATCAAAAGTATCAAAACCCAAATAAAAGATTTAGATAGTTTCATACCACCACACCAAGGATGATCAATACCTAACCTCTCAAGTTGTCTGCATGAACCCATAATGAAAGAGGCAAGAATATATTTGGAATGATTTTAGAAATTTAAGTAAGGGTACCTCAAGTGTTGTTTCGTACCATAGAAGACTTCACTTCTCTGATTTTAACTACTTGTTCGCTCTTCGCGTCAAACATCTTCCGTTGATATCCCCAAGATTGCTATATAAAAGCATCCAAAATTCTCTATTTTTGACCCTAGAAAACACAGTTAATGTACAAGGACCTGTCGGCAAAAACAACAAAACAGAAGAGTTGACTTTAGAAAGGTAACAACAACAGAAATTTAGCAGCTAGTGTATTGTAGAAACAGGAGAGGGACAGAGCACCCAGCATAAATAAGAAAATGCGGTGTGCTGGAGTCTTTAGAAGAAAAAAAGGGCAGGTAATCAACGCCCTTGGACTACAAGAAAGAACAAATGCTGGAGGGGGACTATTACCTACAAATGACAGGACAATTGCTGAATGCTGGAAGAGAGAGAGGAGAGAGAGTGAGAGATGAATAATTGTGAGAGATCCAGATTGAGAGTATATTGCAAAAAATACTTCCTATTTATAGATATATAAAAAAGGCTTAGTTCACATCAAATCCCAAACAAACACCACAAAAGATGGAATCATTTTGACAAATAACAAACAAAATAAAGATCAAACTTGAAGGATAATTAAGAAATATTCAATCCAAGTCTAGATTTGAATTGAAGTACAAATTTGATCAAAATAAATTTACATAATTCAAAGATAAGCCATGATCTCCTTCATTTGATATCTGATTGATGAATCAATCATGCATGTGCACTACTAACAGGATGCTCTTCGATCTTAATAGTGTGATATGAGAATCAAAATCTTCACCAAGAAATGGAACCGTTACAACCTCAAAAAACATAGTTCTTTTGACATTTCCACGATTTAATGCCCAAAATCATAATCATAGGTGATCTAAATGATAACTTATAAGCTATGATCATTCATTTTCCAATGGGCATTCAACCATACTAATGTATAGTGGCTTAAATTCATTACTGTGAAAGCAAAGTCATGAGTGTTAGACCCATATAACTGAAGTCTCTAATTAGTCCATTCATGCATCAAGAATCTAAGTGTAAAGTTCCCCATCATAAGAAGGAATATAGACTTTGTCTTCCACTTGGAATGATCACAACCTTCTATCATATTCTTTATTTCTGTAATTATATTTGTATATGGCATATGTTAACATGATTACCGGAAATAATATTTGTTTTTGCTTCGACTTCGGATTCCTCTCCCTAATTCTCGTCTCTTCTGCTAATCAAACAGCTGATATCTTCACCAAAACTCATTCTCCAATACGTTTTCAATATCTGCTGAGCAAACTGAAGATGTCATCCACCATGCCATCATGAGCTTGAGGGGGGAGTTAACATGATTACCGAAAATAAATCAATGACATTAACTCTCATAATATGGTGTAATTATCTTGATATGGCGTAATTAACACCGATTTCATATGTTGATGTTTGAGCTTAATTTCTGCTCTTAATTTACTTTTTTTTTTATTTTAAATCTTATAATACTTATATAAATACTCATATTCTTTGTACTATTGAATATCAAATGAATAAATACAAATTCATTTTTCTTAATATAGTACAAAGAAGAGTAGTATTTATATAATTATTCGAAGATTTAGAATAGGAAAGAAAGTAAATTAAAAGTTAGAATTAAGATAGTACATCAACATATGTAATCATAGTTAATTACATAATATCGTGAATTACACTATATTACGTAAATTAACGTCATTAATTTATTTCCAGAATCACGTTAACACCCCTGTCTCACTGACGATATATCGGATGTCATTTTGAGCTCGTCAACAGATTCGAAAACGTATTGTAGAACGAGATTCGGCGAAGACATCGACTGCTTGGCTAGACGAGACGAGAATTGTGGAGAGGAATCCGAAGTCGGTTAGCAAAAATCCTCGAGCCTCGAGTGCCAAAGCCCGAGAGCTGCCGGCCCGCGAGCGCCGGCCGAGAGCGCCGGCGCCGCGAGTGCCGAGCTCGAGAGCGCCGCGAGTGCCGAGCTCGAGAACGCCGAGCCTAGAGTGTCGAATCCGAGAACGTCGGCCCGCGAGTCGCTGTGCTCGAGAGCGCCGGCTCGAGAGCGTTGAATCCGAGAGCGTCGGCTCGAGAGCGCCGGAGCCGCGAGCGCCGGCTCGCGGCGCCGAGGCCTTTAGCGCTAGTGCCCGAGAGCTGTCGAACCGAGAGCGTTGAATCCGAGAGAGTCGGACCCAAGGTCGAGGCCGAGAGCGACGGGCTCGCGAGCTGTCGGCTCAAGAGCGTCGAGCCGCGAGTGCCGGCTCGAGAGCGACGGCGCCACGAGTGTCAGTGCCGCGAGTGTCGGCAGCCGAGAGCTGTCGGCCTACGATCTAACTCGAGAAACACAACTGAAGCCAAGATCTCACCGAAACCAAGATCTTGCCAGAGAAGCACTACTGAAGCCAAGAACTCGTCGGAGCCAAGATCTCACCGAAGAAATACAACCAAAGCCAAGATCTCGCTGGAGAGAGAAGAAACCCGAACCGAACCAAGAAATTCAGAGAAGACGAGAAGATCAGAAGAATAGCTCTGATACCATATTAAGAAAATGAAATTTGTATTTCTTCACTTGATATTCAATAGTACAAAGAAGAGTGATATTTATATAAGTATTCTAAGATTTAAAATAGGAAAGAAAGTAAATTAAGAGCGAAAATAAGTTCTCGTACATTAAGATATTGAATCTGCGTGTTAATTACACCATATCAGAACAATTATATCATAGTATGGCAATTAATGTCATTGATTTATTTCCGATAATGTTAACATATTTCTCTAATTATATTTGAATTTGACATGGAAGTAGAAAGAATGCAACTTGGCCCACTAGTTGGCAAGTGTTTGTATCCGTATACACTCCTTACTCCACCATGGTGGCCATTTATTTTGTTAGTCTAACAATCTAATTGACTAGACTCATTGTAGAAACATTGTTAGAATTTTTAGCTTTCTTTCTGTATTCTTATTCTTGCCTCTTTCTTGATTTGGTGCCTCTTTCTTGATTTTAGAATCATCTCCAAAACAAGAAATGTCTCCCCCTTCTATTTATATCCTTTATTTGTAACTTAGTGAGTGCCATGCAACAAGGAAAATACCCTAATACCAATTTGATCCATAGCAAACCTCTCAATATCATTGTGTAAGCTAGCAATGAGATACTAAAATGGATTCATAAGATTTTAAAACTTTTTTTGAATATTCCTTGATCATTACTTAGTCAAACAAAGATATCTCAAGCATTGCTTCATGGATCATTACAACAGTATATACAATATTTCCCTCTTGGATGTTGTGGAAAGCAATCCGAATTTCTCTGTTTATCATTGGACAGCACTCAGTTGCTATACAAGGACCAGATCCCAGCAAAAACAGCTTAATAGCCTCGAATTCAATTTAAATCCCCAAGTTTTCTAACAGGCACCCAAATAATTTATAAAACTTACCCGGATTTATGATTTAGACGACCAAACAGTTTTCTAAACCTTCTCCATCAATATTTATAAATCCAAACTCACTTAAATCCCGCTAGCATTCACACAACTCAGCCAAACCCGGATATTTAAGAGGGACAAGCAAAGCCGAAGCGAAAGACGGATAAAAAGAAGAAAACGTAGATGCTGTTGATAGAGCTTGTGAAGTCTAGAGGAAGATATGGCGCGAGATAAGTCAGGTGCAGCTAAAACAGTAGACACACTCGGCGCAACAAAACAAATGGAGTCTCTGCGACTCGAAAGCTGCGACTTCTTCCAGGAGCCCGATCCTTGAACGAAGGAACGTGAGCATGGATACCTTACAAAATGCTGGAGATAACGGAGACAGAGGGGAGCAAGGAGTCGACAGAGATACCTTGATCGGCTGCCGGAAACCCTACCAACGCCGTCGTCGCGATTGAGCAGTAGGTTATGCAATCCTTTCAATTTGATGTGCGGTGAGGTGGAGCAGATGAAGAGCAGCGAAGAGCAGGGGAAGATAGGATGGTAATTTGGGGTTTTTATAAAATTAAAAATTAGATTTCAAATTATTTAATAACTACTACTACTACAACAACAACAACAACAACAACAAAGCCATCATCGAACTAAATGGCTCGGCTACATGAATCCTTTTTCTCCGCATCCTATTTAAGGTCTAATTTTTGTTTAATTCTAATATATTAAGATCATAACTGAGTATTATGAGAATGATTAGGTGGTACTTTTCATCAACACTTAACTAGTATTATAAAATTTTCCTTTGAATCCAAGTGGTACTTTTCTATCACACAATAGGCCTGAAGCATTCCTCTACTTCAACCAACCAACTTGAATTCTACTATTAATGTCCCCATCCATATCACCATCATTTTAAACAATAGACTCGAGATATCTAAATCGATCACACCTTTTAATATTTGATCACCTAAAGTTACATTTTTGTCACTAGAGTTGTTGTTACTAAAATTACATTTCATGTATTCAGTTTTAGTTATACTCAAACGAAGACTTTTAGACTCCAATGTAGACCTCCATAATTCAAGTTTTTCCCGAGTTTTTTCTCTCGTCTTATGCACAAGAAGTATATCATCAACAAAAAGCATGCACCAAGGTAAATCCTATTGTAAATGTCCAGAAACACCTTCCATAACTGATACAAAAAGATATGATCTTAATGTTGATCCCTGATGTAAACCAACAAAAATTAGGAAAATACTTGGTTAATCCTCATTCAGTTCGAACACAAGTAGCAGCTCTAGTATATGATCTACCTAAAAAATACACATTTTTATGCCTTATTTATGATTCAATTCTTAAGGATATTATGCTTTAATGAAAAGTATTTTCATGTTTTTGGATGTAGATGATTAAAAAGAATCCAAGAAAGAAAAGAGGATAAAAGGAGCAAAATGAGCTTTATGGAGCAAAATCTAGGTGCCAGATTCCGACGCCTAAGCGCCAGTTCGATACAGACTCTGTTAAGTTTTTTTTGATGACTTTGGGCAGTTATTTTGACGGTGTTAAGCGGTTAATAGAGCTTTTAGAAAACTGAAAGTTACTCCTAATATATAAGACATGTGATACAATGTATTTGGACACAAGGAAACGGTTTGGATCGCGAAGAGGTGCGACCCAAAGTGAAGAGGTGTGAAAGACCTGATCACGGAGTCCGCGCCAGTGCTAGATCCCGGCGCCAGCGCTACTGCTACCTTCTAGAAAATACATTGAATTTGGACGAATTTTGAAGATGTGTCTTAAGCAACCCCTGGTCAAATTCAGAGCTCTTTAAATAGGAGCCCATTATACAGAGAAAATCGCACCAAAACCCCCCTCTTAGTACACATAACCATTTTAATATATTCTCTCTCATCTCTAGTTTTATTTAGTCTCTTCCATACTTAGGGTGCTACTTTATTTTGTATCTAGTGAGTTTATTTTGAGTGTTATTGTGTGTTATTGTTGTTGGAGTCTTTTATCATTGCTTTGGAGTCGAGAGAGTTACAGATCTCTTAGCGAACACTTCGGATAAGCATTCGTACTTTGGCTCAAAAGCTTTATAAATATGTTTTGTGTTATTTCAACGAATTCCGAGTAGTTAGTTATCTTTCTCCTTTAAACTACGAAAAGATTATAAATTAAATAAATTTTGTAGGAGAATTAAATATAAAATATTTTAAAATATCGTGATGATATTCATACCTTATCTTAGCTTACTTTTTAAATCGACCATTTAATCGTTAAAACCCGTCAAGAATTTTGAGACCTATCCGGAGATAAATTCTTAACTAAGTAGATATCACACGAATCCTGCAGTAATCGCAGCTATACGAGGATTGTTTAAGCGTAAGTGCAAATAAATAAGAAGATATTATTTATCGGGCGTAAAATTAATTAGTTTTTAGAGTGACATACTAAATTCTAATAATTTGGTTTATGTAGTGTAACAGCGTCACCAGTAGGGCCGACCATAACCACCCTCGACATCCTGAGTAGTGTGAGCTCAGATTAACCCATTCTACTAATAAAACATTATGAGTCTAACTATAGCATTACCAACGTTCTTCAGCACCTGACTAAAGCGGTAAAGAATACGAATGCTTCTATTCTAGCACAATACCATAATCTTAATTTCCTACAAAAGATAATTAATCTATAATTCTTGGATTAGTTGAAAAAGGAGAAAGTTGTTTTTATAATTGTATCAATTTTAATTATCGCTACTTTACTTTCCTCGCTTATTGCTTACTTTCTTTTAGTAAAAATTATTAGCTAATTAAATTCGAATATATATATATATATATATATATATATATATATATATATATATATATATATATAAAGAGAGTATATATAAATTGCTGTCGAAAATTTTAAAATATTACTTATATCTTTTACTTTTTATTTCACTATCCCTATGGGATCGATAACCGTGACTCCATTGTGAGCTCTATATCGTTCGAACGATACGTATACTCGCGTTTAAAATCGCGACTTTTACAATAATAAAATCTAAATATAAAATAATAAAAGTAAACTTCGCACATCAAGTTTTTGAAGCCATTTCTGGAAATTAAATATTCTAAAAAATGGTATCAAATTATTGTATTTTAAATCATATTTAAAGTCGCATCGCATCAGTATACACATCTTTAATGACTTGAATATAACTCATATCAACACATTTCTTCTCAAGGAGTGTCCAAAAAATAACTTTTGGAACTTTATCTTACGCATTTTCTGAATCAATAAAAATCAAATGTAGATCCTCTTTATCATCTATGTACTTCTCCATCTAACCTCTCAATAAATGTATAGCTTTCATAGTAGACCTGCTCAGCATAAATCTAAATTATTTTGTAAATAAATTAAGTAAATTTTAAATTAGTATTTTGTATTAAATAAATAAAATAATATATCAACTATAAGTAAATACTCTTATAATAATTAAAAATGAATTAATAGTAACAAATTAGTTTATTAAAATAAAATATTATATATATATATATATATATGTGTGTGTGTGTGTGTATTAATATTAAATTATAATATATTAGTATTAAATATATAAGTAAGTAAGTTCTAATTAAAATAATTTTATTTAAATATTATATCATATAAGTCAAAAGTTTTTAATAAGTTATTAGTTGAATAACAAATGAATTTGTTAGTGAACATTAATAATTTTAGTCACTTAATTTTTGTGTAATAAGAAAATGTTCAATCTTATTTATTTGTTGATATGAACAAATATGAATGTGTATTAAATGTCGAGTTCGAGTTATTCATCAAGTGCATCAGCTCATTCGCTGCCCTAAAGATCGGGGCGATCGAGGCTTGATAATTTTATGCTTAAGGGGGTGATTACTTGTATAGCAATCAAATCATTTTTATTTACAAATTTGGTACTCTTTTATCTATTTTTCAAATTCTCACTCAAATATCAAAATTAATGATAATATCCCAACTCATAGTTTTCATTTTAATCAATTTCTCAATTGTCTGAGTGTGGCACACATAAATGCATCAATTTAGTAGATAAAAAACAACTAGATGCTAATTTTATAAATAACAATGTTTTTAGTGTTGGCTAGACTGCTAAAAAAAAAGTTAAAAATGACCTAAGAAAATTTCATTTGAGATCGTGAAATCTTTATTTTCCTCCTTTAAGAATCGATGTTTTAAAAATAAAATTAATGTGTGTTGGAAAATTCGCTTCGGTGGAGTAATGCATTATCGTCACAACATTGCACGAGAACCAAACACACGCTTAGATAAAATAAGTGATAGGTAAATACACCAGAAGTTTTTTACATGGAAAATCTAGAAAAGAAAACAAAACCACGAGCATAGACCAGTCAGAAATAATCAACTATAGTCAGATGAGTGCAAGCTCTCGTCCCACGAGCAAAAAAAGATCACGCAGTTACAATGTTCATATGCAGTATGACTCGTTGAACAACGTTCCAGAAGTGGTTGCAATTGACATAACTTTGATGCACCGTCTTCGAAGTGTGTCGCTGCACGGTGTTCCTGACGACGAGCTGCTCCTTAAAATGTTTCATTGCTCCTGTGACGTTGGTAATTACTCTATAGAGTGCTTCATTACTCAGCAATATTGGACACTGCCACACATAATGCTTTGTTACTCTGCAACATTGATCGGTGTTCGGTAAGGTTCTTCATTACTCTGCAGTGTATGCTTGATCTTTGATCTTGAAAACTAAACTATAACTCATTTTTCTCCCAAACCTCCTTCAAGCTTAGTTTCTTAGTCCCCTTTCATGAATGGGGTAAGACTCTATTTATAGATTCTATAAGAGGCCTCCCAACAAATAATGAAATAATTTGGATCACTCCATCAAACAACAAAGAGAGATCTCCTTAATCAAAAAGTATTTTTGAGGACATTTGAGTGTCTTAACAGCAACAAATTTGAGTGATATTAGGCTTGCCAGATTCATCTCATCGAGACACTGGATTTGATTATAAGCTTATAGATTTGGAATCCATTTAGCATTTCTATCAGGCAATAGTAACTTCCAAAAATGATTTAGCAGTTTGATATAGGCTTGATTTTGCTCAGATTGGGACGATGTTAGTGTCATTGTTTTTCTCTTTAATAACTGATTAGTTTGACTATAAGTTTGCTAAAATTAGAGTTATACATGATTTTAAAGAAATTGTTGACGTTCACTGCTTAAAAAATTACCTTGAGATTTATGTCACACCTCAAGATTTGTGTGAGATGATGAAAATTCATTGATGGTGTATCAGCTATCTCACTATTTTCAGGTAAGACTAACTTCGTCATCTAAAAAATTCCAAAACCTAAAATATATGCACACTTATACATATTTTATTATATATCTATAAAAGTAAGGATTGTAGGTTGGTGTGGGTCTCTCTCTCTCTCTGTTTTCATTCCTTTATCTTTTTATTTTTTGAAGGAGTCGCTAGTTTGTCCATTATCTTATACTTCTCTTTTTCGAATAAGTCCCTTTTTTGGAACATGTGAATAATCAGGAGAAGAGAGGAGCAAAAAAAGCAGAATATACGACAAAGGTGGACAAATAAGAGTAAGCCATGCAGCAGATCTCGTTAGGATAGGTCAAGCATTTACTTCCAAACAAGATCAAATCAAAATATATTGTGTCAAATATTCGCGAAAGAATGCCCACGAAAACTACCAACACTAGAGATTCATGTGTATTTGCCTTTTCTATGGGTTCAGAGTGTTTTCCAATGGGAGGTATCCCACTTGGTTAATTCAAATTGGAAGTTGCCCATGAATACTCTTATCCAAGGAGTTTTGCTCGCATTAAAGTGAAAACTACCGCAAAACTATCAAATGACATTTATTATGCAAGGGAATGCTTTGATGCTTTCAAAGCTCCCGCAAAGCCACGAGGCAGAGAGCGAGTCTCTCATGGTCCCACATGAACATACAAAATCTGTGAAATAACTGAATCATCATGATGGGGAATCCCAATATATCAAAGCACATCCAGACCATAAGGGCAGAGGACAAATAGTTGTATCCCAAATGGGCGACAACTCATCGGTAATCGGGTCTTCAAGATGATATCAGTGACAACGAGAGTAGTCACATGGCTCAAAGTGGATAGTCAAAAGAAGGGAGGAGTAATCCCTAACAGGTAAAGTTACCGAGGTCGGGGCACCGCGTACATGTTATCCCAAAACACTATGACCCTAAGTCCACCTGGCCGTGAAGGTAGTTAACCCAAGACGTCTAAAGGTCCTCGGTCAACAATCTGCGAATTGCGTTGTCCATGGGGACCTCGGTAGCCATAAGGTCAAAGGAACGATACTATATCCTATGACTATCAAGTGGAGGCCCGAGAGGTGGGACATATACCCATCAAGACAGCAGGGATGTCGCTGGAAGGGAGGAGAAAATGAGGTTCAACTACAATAGAAACACTCTAAAAAATATTTGAACATAAGGGCGTAAAATAAGTCAAGTGCGAAGAGAAAGATAAGGGAGAGAGGGAGGGAGAGGGGGGAGATCAAAATTTCGGGTAGAGAGAGAGGGGAAGGAGAAAGGGAGGATCATTGTTGACAGAGAGAGGGGTTAGGACTGAGGGGGCAGTGTGTAGGGCTATGAATGAACCAACGTACTCGATGAATAACTTGAACTTGACTTGATTAAGACTTGTTCATATTCCTTCAAATTAGTAAAAAAACATAATAAAATTTAAAAGCTCGGAGATTAAACGAATTAGAAATGAACACAGTCGAATTCGTTTACTTTTTATTCATGAACAAACTCAGTTGTTGTTCAATAAGTAACTTGTTAAATACTTGATATTAAATTCAATGATAACTCGTATCATTTGTAATAAATTATTTAAATACAATTTAATAAACTTGAGCTTATTTAATTTTAGATTAATAGTGATATATTATTTTATCAATAATACATTTAAGATTAATTATTGAATATATATATATATGTTATAGTAATATGTAACTATTAATTATATATTTATTTTATTAAAGTTTATATTTTAGATGTAACAATAAAAAAGATTTATGTGGTATGTATGAAATGCCTCTTCAAATTAACTCTAAAACCTCGCAAACCTCACTTTCTTTCTGACCACTCACTGTTTTGAATCTCGACGTTTCACCTGAAACATAAGAACTGAGTCGTCAGGGCGTGCAATCATTGAAGGCAGTGACGAGATCACGAAGTGCAACGATCTCTGAAAGACAAATCTTTCATATATATCCCCTTTCCACTATTCCATTAAGTATGACCAGATCAAACAAATGATGTTTAGAATGTGCAGTGCAATCATTGTAAATTATATATGATAAATAATAATGATGACCCAATAATTAAATATAAAATACATCTACAAAATTGTCCAAATAATTCAGAAAGATGACAAGTGCATATCAATATGGAAAAAACAACACCTACATTTGAATGTGAGAGTTAGGTGTGAACTTGGAGGTACGATCATGCTAAAATACGAGAGATTATATCTCATATGATCATGATTGATGGATTACATTTCATTTTTATAGAGTTTATAATTGATAAATTAGTATATGTGATATATTTGTAAAATTATTTATAGAATTTTATATATGAAAATCTATATACTCGTTTGAATTTTACTCGTCTATTAGTTCATTTGAATACTCCTTCACTTGTCATAAACAAATCAAGTATAAATGAAGTTCAAAGAGTAAAAAATTTAAACAAATCAAGCTTAAGCAATATGTGAAAGCTCGACACAAGCACAAGCCAAACATGAACAACTTGTAATTATTCCAAGCCAAGTCCAAACCATGATATACTCGACTCGATTACAACCCTAGCAGTATGCAAGTGAGAGTAGTGAGGGATTCGATTTCGAGAATGGTTTAATTCATCGGATGTGGAGAGGATAAAATATGGAACGAAGGTACGTTTAATCTAAAACTTATAACAAAATTGTATTTAATTAAAACACATAATATGAATGTATCTTATGTTAAATGCATATTTAGGGTGCATTTTTTCTCATAAATATTTTTTTAATGAAAATTTAATAATAAAAAAAAATTTAGTGTTTTAAGAATTTATCCTTACCTATGACTTTCTTGCTCGATTCATAAAAATAAATCACCTATTAACCAATTTAATATAGTTGAAAAAAATCAATTGACTAGATAATAAGAAACTTTAGAATTAATAATAGTAATAAAAGATAACATTGGGATACTTCTAAGAAGTATTATGATTGAGGGGCGTAAACTAAATAACATCAGAACATGAGCTAGTGTTCAGTTTGTGTTTAGTTCGTTAAAAAATATCATTGTTCCTGTTCAGCTTTGTTTATATTTCGAACACCAAAATTTTGTTCGCGTTTGGCTCGTTTCCTTAGCAAACCGAACACGAGCTGTTCACAAACAAATAGCCATTCTGACAACGCTCAGACAGTTGTAGGATGTTAATGAAAGGAGAGAGATTTAAATCTTTTTTATTTATATTAAAATATCATTTAAATATAATTCAATATATTTTTATTTTATTCTTAATTAGTAATTTTAGTTGATTATAAATCATTATTTAATTATTTCGAGTCAAAATGAGTCAAATAAGAATAAATAAATCTTAATTTATGATTAACTTGTTTATATATGGAGCGAAAAAAAAATTATTTGAGTCAAATATGAACTTCTTATAAATATATATGTGAATAGTGATGTATGTGGATGAATTAAATTAAATTAAATATAATAAGTCCAGATTTTGTTATGTCTTTGCCGCGTTTTTCTTAATGGAAATTGTCGTCATTGTATTCAAATTGCATTTTATCATATCTTATCCACCGCCATTACATACAGGTCCCAATAAATTTTATTATTTACAAATACCACATCTCATATTGATTAATGTAAATTTGATAAAAATAAAAAATATTAATTGCGATTTCATCATGAAACAAAATGGTAAATTTGTAAATAGCAATATTTTGGAGGTGCGGTATGTAATCGTCCAAAAGCTAAAGGTTTACAGTACGAGTCGACCACGTAACCCTAACCCTAGGTTCCTTCATCCCTTTTAATGCCGATCACCCATCCCTGATGCTCTGCTTCAGCTTTATCTGTTGTTCCCTCAGCTAAAGCTTAAGCCTTTTTGCCTCACATGGGGAGCAGAATGCAGGGGCCGCTCCGCTCCCCATCCCTAGACCTCACCGCACCCTTCTCCCTTCGCCACCTGGTCGAAATGCCGCCCACTGCTCCCCCCTCCCCTGCTCCTGAACTGAACCAGGATGACCTCAAGCGCATCGCCGCCCACCACGCCGTTGATCTCGTCCAATCCGGCATGGTCGTCGGTCTCGGCACCGGCTCCACCGCCGCCCACGCCCTCGATCGCCTCGGCGACCTTATACGCCGCGGCATCCTGCGAGATATCGTCGGCATCCCGACCTCCAAGAAGACGGAGGTTCATGCCCGCGCGGTCGGCATACCGCTTTCTGACCTAGATACTCACCCGGTGGTGGATCTCTCCATCGACGGTGCTGATGAGGTCGATCGCCATCTTAACCTGGTGAAGGGGCGCGGCGGCTCTCTTCTTCGGGAGAAGATGATTGAAGGGGCTAGTAAGAGATTCGTTGTCATCGTCGACGAGTCGAAGATGGTGAACTTACTTGGCGGTAGCGGTTTAGCTGTGCCTGTCGAGATCATCCCTTTCTGCTGGAAGTTCACGATGGGGAAGCTCCGGCGACTATTTGTTGGCGTCCCGGGGTTCGATTTGAGGCTGAGGACCACTTCGGGAGCTGAATCGACTCCCTCTGTGACTGATAATTTGAATTATGTTATTGATCTGTTCTTTGAGAACGGGATTAGCGGTGATTTGGAAGAGATAAGTGATGCGATTTTGAAGACTGTGGGTGTTGTGGAGCATGGGATGTTCCTGGGGATGACGAGCTCTGTCATAGTAGCGGGGAAAGATGGCGGCGTTACGGTGATAAACAGGGTGGGAGATAGGACTATGGTGACAGGGTAAAGTTGCTTTTTTTCTTTCTTTCAGAGATAAGTTTACTGATTGAGGAGTTAAAATTATCATCTTTGATTAGAAAGTATGTCTGCTAATCCAGCAAATTTTCGATTTTTTTTTTTTTGCCGATCAAAGCAAAGTTTTCAGGTACTTTTTCCTGGAAATTTGTGATCATGCTCCTCAAAAAGAAAATTTTTGTACCGGCGGATGCTTCATTCTCATATCTAATGAAAAATTCGTTTTTTTCTTTTTCTTCCTGAATTTTTTGAGCTTGTTTTTGTTACTGTAGTGCTTAATACTACTTATTCTTGCGATCTTTCTGTTCTTATCTCAACTTAATTCTCACGCTTTAGATAGATTTTCTCTTTTTTAATGTCTGGACAACAGCTAGTGGTTGTATCCCGTTTTGTTTTGCTTGGCAAAACAAGAAAAACAATGGCAGATTGGGAAATTAAGTTCTTAAAAAGCTGTAGTAAATAATATATATATATAGACAATAAATTTTTTAAAAAATAGTTTCCTGCAAAAATATAAAATTAAAAAGGGAAAGTATTCCCCAAATAGAACTATGCTAGTGGCCTGAAATGTAATACAGACAGAAAACTATCACAAAGAGACGTGAGAGTCTCATATTTTGCTTTATTTTTGGGTAGGGAGAAGAGGATGTGAAAATACCAAAGAAAATATGAAAAATTTCCTATAAATTCAGTTTTCAAACAGGCAATTATTGTAGCTATTAGATCTAATTCATTTTCTAAACAAAATCTACAAAGAAAGTAAAACTTTATCCAAATAAATTTAGAAGTTGAAATCCATTCTTCCACTGCTGTAATCTAATTTTTGATTTGTTAGTCTAACTACTGAAGCATTGAACTTTATTTATATCTGATTGATGATATGATCATACATATTGACATTTGGAGACTTTCTTTTCTATCTCAATAATATAATTGTGATAATCACCAACTTGTAAGTTTAATGGAAAAAAATCAAACTGTTAAAACTTCAACAAATACAGTCTCTTTTATCTGTTCACAAACCTAATGCATGTGATTGATTACTAACTTGATATGAACCCTAGATTAACTTATGATTTTATCATTTTTTTTTATTGATGCTGTTTGACTTTAATGGCTATTATATGATGTGATTTCATTTCTTTTCCCTTTAGTAGTGAGAATGATGGATGGAAAGTAGGTTTTTCATTTGATATTTTGGTATTGACCATTAAGTCCTAGTGGCTCTTATGCGATTCCCTATTAATTTAATTATAATGATCTTTTTGTATCATCTTTGAATTATTTGCCAAGTAATTTCATAGTTTATTTAAATAAGAGCAACTGTAGTTAAGATGGTGATGCTCATTAGACTATTTCAGAGCTTTGATCACGTCTTTCAAAGACTGGCTTAGTCTTTGTTTGATTTTTGTAAGTTGTTGGAGTTTACTTAGAAGTCAAATACAAATTTTTTATTTATATTTTCATTAGAGAATCAAAGTGTGGGAGACATGAGATATGAGAGGGGAAGGAGGAACAGTAAATGAGATTTGTATTAATATTAATTTTTTAAACTAAACATCCTATCCTAACCTTAACAAATATGAGGCTCAATTGCTTAAATAGCGTGTAAGCATGCCTCAAATTACATCTTTTAAATAATGATTGTACATATAATCCAATCATACACACATTCATGAATCTAACATACTATTGTGGATTGTCTATATGAATGCCCAACAATTTGTTTGAACTAGCTATTGTACATTTAATCATTAGGGTGTGTTTTTGCTGCCACCCTCGAGTTGCAGATGCTGATTTTACCTATAGTTGCAATGAAATTCTTTAGAATTTAAACTGTTCATGGATATAACTGCAATTAATTGAAGTTTTGGAATTTGTAGAGGGCTATTGGAGGCTTCTTAAGCCTTCACCCTTTGCTTATGGATACCCCCCTTAACTACATTCTAATAGCATGCGAGAATGAGCGCCACGCGCGGGATCTATTTGATGTAGTTTTTTGAAAGCATTTATTGTCTAACTCTCCTCGATTTGTAATAAAAATTTATCGCTTAATCTCTTAGGTTCTTGTTTTTTAAGATTGCTCTTACGTTTACTAATCATTTTTGTAGGAGATTGTGTAGCAATTATTTTATAGTTGATAGCATCGAGTCATTTCCCAAGTGTTGAATCACCTTGTTTGATATTTATCTATTATATTGGAGATTTGAGTAGTTTAGCCCATAAGGTAAATGTAATTTTACATAATTCTTTATGTATTTACATATCTAATTCTTAAAGTTTGATATTTATATTTGTAACACTTTGGTTTTAATTGTTGTAAACTTATGCATAAAAACGTGCATGTATTTCACTTTTAAATAGTTAGTGATATTAATTTTTTTAATGCGGTGTTAAAGATTTGAGGTATTTGCATGTAAATATGGAAAAGATATTACATCGTGAAGTTGCGACTTGAAATTACTTATGGAAATTAAGTGAAATCGCGCCACATGACGCGTGGTAAGAAAAAAAAAATTACCCCAGTAATGTAGAGAATATTCCCTCCGTGTTATTCTGTGTTATTCATGTGTTATTCAGGTGTTATTCTGTTCTGAGAATATTCCCGGTGTTATAATAACACAATAACACATCAATAACACATGAATAATATACAATAACACCTAAATAACACGGAATAACACGGAGAGAATATTTCTCGCATTACCGGACAAATTTTTTTTTTTTTTTTACCTACTCTCCACGTGGCGTGATTTTACTGGACTCCGCACGTAGCTGATGTAATATTTTTCCGTAAATATGAAAGTTTAGGTGTTAGATATTGAAATATATAAAACATTTGTGTCATGTGTAATGCCCCCCAAGGAAAAATGTATTTGAGTTGCACTGAAATCCCAAGTGATGGGAAGCTTAATCATTGAATAGCCAATTGGAGACCATAACCACATATAAATATTGTGTTCTATTTGCTCTATTGTCTGTCTATATTTCTATTATTGCAGATTTATTTTGTACTTTTCATGTATGCATTTTGTAATTGTGATGCATACATATGATGTGTTGTGCAGATTTAGTTAGAGTAACATTATACTGAGCTCAGCAGTTTCATAATTCTATTCTCAGCATTAAGATGTATTTACATATCTATGACCTAAACTTTTTTTTAAATATATCTATACCGTCCAAATATTTAATGTCACATAAAAAATATCACTATTTTAACATTTAGAAAGTGAAAGACACCTTTTCATGCCTAGATAAGGTGTATATATATGTAAAAATTAAAGCTTAGGTGTTTTTTATGTAAATACATAGAAATTGAGTGATATATATGTGAATATTTCAATCTGTTACCACAGTAGTAAAGTTGAATTGATTCCAAGCGTGTGCCAAATATTCTTATGTGTAATCTTCTCTTTTATGTAGATCTTGTCCCATATATTTATACAATGATTTACGTGTATATTTAATTAATAAATCATTGTTTTTTAAATATTTTTGTTTATTCAGGCTGCTATTATTAGGGGTGTAAACGAGCCGAACATGAGTACGAGCAAGCTTTTTGTGTTCGGCTCGTTAAAAAATATAACTGTTCGTGTTTGACTCGTTTATATTTTCAACACAAAATGTGTTTGTGTCCGGTTCGTTTGCTTAGCGAGCTGTTCGCGAAGAGTGAATCGTTTTGACAAACCCTAATCACGCAACAGTAGGATATTAAGAGTTAAGCCAATATTTAAATATTATTATTTATATTAAAATATCGTTTAAATATAATTTAATATATTTTTTTAATTGATAATTTTAATTGATTATAAATCTTTGTAGCCTTTTAGTCAATTAAATTTTTTTATAAATACTACTCATCAATTAATTAATTAATTATATATATATATACGTATAATCGATGAAAGTAAGATTTGTAACTTAAATGAAGTCGAACACGAAAATGTGTTTGTCTTGTTCATATGTCAAGCACAAAAAAAAAATGTTCATGTTCAACCCTTTAACTTGGCGAACAAATTAAACACGACATTCTGAACGAGTACTAAATACGAGCTTATAGAACAACGAGCTGTTTTGACAGCCCTAGCTATCATATTTCTGTTTTACTAATTCATTTTTTTATATATATATAATTAAAAAATTTATATTGGAAATCAAATTTTCATAACCAGATAGATTATTTAATACCCAAAAAAAAAAAAAAAAAAAAGGATTCCCGTCATAATTTCATTACTGCTTTAATCTGAGAAATTCACATACATACACCTTTTTTATGTATTTACATACCTAACACCTCAAATTTGATATTTATATTTTTAGCACTTTTGTGTAATAAATTTGTACATGAAAAATATGTATTTTAATGTTAAAAATTTGAGCTCAGATGCCCCTTTTATTTTATCTGTGGTTTACTGTAACCTTTTGTTTTATGTAAAGATATTTGGTGGACGATTTCAAAGCCCAATCTTTGTTTTGTCAAAGCAAAATCTTTGTTTTAATGGCAAATTGCCCTTCATCATTGCTTTGATTGCAGGGATATTTACATATCTACCACGTAATTTCTATGTATTTGCGTTTCTAACACCTAAACTTTAATTTTTATATTTATGCCACCCAAATCATTGCTATCATATCAACTAACTTTGTAAAAGGTGAAATTCATGCATATGTAAGATTGTTGTAAATTTGCTTTATAGATGGAGAATTTTAAATTTTTTTTTTATAGTTTATAATACATTTAATTTTATTTAAATATCTTTAAATAACATGAGCAATTTAGTGTAATGTAACATGCAATATATTTGAAAAAATAAGCATTCACAGATGCCTCTATAACGAGTACATCAATTTATAGATCAAGCCATGCCTCGTATGATAGAGAAATATTTGTATATAGACAATGTATGCATCGCTGTGTACGTTTTAACTGCCCAATAACATTCATTTTGAGGTTGAAGGGTTATTGTCAGGTTATTGGGTAATTAATTTCAATAACCCAATAACCTCAATAATCCCCTAATAACCTTCATAGTGCTTCATTTCGTTGTTATCGTGTTATTATCGCAGTATTGTATGATGTATACATACGTGTAGCCGCATGTGTACCCCGTATGCAAAAATATCTAATGACAATCAAGTTATAATTCTTTTTTTTTTTTTTTTTTGACATTTTAAAGATGAATGGATTTAAGATTCTATGCAATACGAATAAGCAAATTTTTCTCTAGTGCTTCAACCAGATAACATATCATATGCTCGAACATTATATATAGTTCACATTAATGCACATTCATCTAAAAATTCCATATTCTAGAGATGGCATGCATAATTATAGCATCTTCTCATAAATTTTCAGCTCATTTATTAATCGCTTTCTTTTGAGCACTTTTTTCCATGAAAATAAGATTGAGAAACATATAAGAGTTGGTAATGCACATCTCTAGAGATAAATCATACGATAGGATTAGCCAACATGAGTAAAGTGAGGCAGCCTAACTATAGTGCGCACAAAAATCATTAGCACATAATCTTAATCTCACATGTTGTGGCTTAGCAACAAGCTTAAGATGTTTACGATCGACGTACTTCAAGTCTCATCATATGCAAGATGGATTGGAATATTTAGTCCAACTACTCTCTCATAGTTTCATCTCATGTTGAGTAAAACATGTGTTGTGGGAAAAACACTTTCTTTCCTCAATCTTGGTAAGAGAACAAACCGCAAATCACAACAAAGAAGATGCAAACACAAGAGCACAAGTAAACAAGAGGATTTACGTGGTTCGGTCTTTTTGACCTACGTCCACGGGAGGGAATCGAAATAATCCACTAAGACAAGAAACAGTGAGTACTTAGCTTTACATAGATGAGCCCTCATCTTCCATGGCCTCCCTTCACATCCAAGGCCTCCAAGATGCTCTCCTCACTCTTAACAAGTCTAGCTCACACTCTCGAATTCTTTTTCACTCTTACAAAACCCACCCTAAAGCCTCCTTTCTCTCATCTATTTATAGTAGATTAGATTACATTATAATATTCTATAAATATATGAGGTGTAACCTTCGAGGATCGTACTGGCTTCCATACGTCCACCCTTTAGAGTCCTCCATCGCATGATCCCCACATGTCCTTTCACATGTCCTCCTTCTACCGCACGACCTCCACACGTCCTTCCACATGTCCTCTTCTAGGGTCTTCCATAATGAGGTGGCACATATCTAAAGTCAACAATATAGGCTTAAAGTAAGGAGTTTACAAGGGTACCACTTGCCTTAGTGACTAATTGGGGGTCAAAACAACAAATCTCCACCTTGACCCTCAATTATGAGATTCTAAAGTAGTGACTCCCTCCACCCGGCCCCCGAGGGGCCCTCGCCCATAGAGAAGTTCACTAAGTCCGCACGTTGTCCGAACTTAGCGATGGGCAAAGCACTCGGTGAGCATGTCGACAGGGTTCTCTTCGCTGGTATCTTCTCACCACTATCGAGCCTTTAAGCAACGACGTCCCTTACGAAATGAAGCTTCACGTCTATGTGCTCGGATCTTTCATGAAATACCCGATTCCCGGTTAGGTGAATGGTGCTTTCGTTGTCGCAAAACACGGTTATCACCTTCCGATGTATCCCAAGCTCTTCGACCATGCCCTTTAGCCACATAGCTTCCTTGATTGCTTGACCACAGCGATGTATTCAGCTTCCGTTGTCGAGAGGGCCACAACCGATTGGAGGTTAGACTTCCAACCGATCAGCAGCATCGAAGACAATGAAGATGAATCCGCCGGTGACTTCCCGTGTCAATGCTTCCCGCATAATCAAAATCTACGTAATCGACTACCTTTTCTTCTTTGTCTTCTCCCGCTTTTCAAGAGTAGCCCCAAATCGCTGGTACCTCTTAAGTATCTCGTGATCCATTTTAGTGCTTCCAGGTGAGCCCGTCCCGGCTCGCCATGAACTCGCTTACAATAATGACGGCGTAGGCCAAATCCGGTCCCGCTGCGTACCATACCATACATGATGCTACCAACCCCACTCGGCGTAGGGACACCCTCCATGTACCTTTTCTCCTCTTCGCCTCTCGGTGCTCGAGAGTTTGATAGTCCGAAGTGTCGCCAATAGGTGTTGCAACCCCGCTTAGCTTCACGCATGTCGAACCTCGCTAGAACCTTCGAATATATGACTTTCGAGACAAGAATAAGCTACCCTTTTCTTGTCTCCGGTAATCTCCATCCCTAGGATCTTCAGTAATCGGTCCCAGGTCCTTCATGTCGAATCCGAACCGAGCATACCTTCGATCTTCCGGACTTCCTCTCGTTGCCTCGCTGGCTACTAACATATCATCCACATAAAGGAGCAAGTACGTACCGATTTCACCGTCTTGCCACTTCATGTACACGCAACTGTCGTAGCTGCTTCTGACAAAACCGATCTTTAGCATGAACTCATCAAATTGTTTGTACCATTGTCTTGGGCTTTGTTTTCATCCATACAAAGCCTTCTTCAGCAGTAAACTTCGTCATTTGTCTCGTGTGTGTTGTACTCCATCCGGCCGGTCCATGTAGATGGTTTCTTCAAGCTCTCCATGCGAGAACGCGGCCTTAACATCTAGCCGCTCTAATTTCAAATCGAATCGAACCGCTAGTGCTAAGACTATCCTAATCGAGCAGCTGTTTCACCACAATGTGAGAAGATTTCGTCGAAGTCAACTCCTTCAACTCCGTGTGAATCCCTTCGCAACGAGTCCGGCTTTGTACCCGATCCTCTCGCATCCGGCGTGCCTTCCTTCTTCTTAAAGGTCCACTTGCGACCGACTACGCGTTTGTTCGTTGGTCGATCCACAAGTTCCCGTGCTTTGTTCTTCATCGAGAAGCTATTTCCTCATCCATCGCCTTTTCCCACTCGTGTCTTTCCTCGCTCTTCGGACTTCCTTGTAGCCGTTTGGCTCGCTTCTTCTATCACTTCAACAACACTCGAGCATAGGAGATCATATCTCGCATGCTCGCATCTCTCCGGCGGTCCGATAGTTCTCCTTTGTTTGTCCCTTACCAAGCTCGTAGTCGTCGGATCTTCTTTTTGGTTCGACCACTGTCGGTCTTCCGCCACTTCATCTCGATCATTCACGTTGTCCTTCGATCGACCAAAGCTCGTTGCAGCCTCCACCTCAATCGACGAATCCTCCTTAGTGACACCGTCCCCGGTAACATAGCTTGTCGCATTCCCCATTTCGGACTCATCGAATGTCACATCCCTACCGATGATGCATTTTTGTCGATCTAGGCACCAAAGTTTGTAACCTTTGATTCCGGTGGGTATCCGATGAAGATGCACTTCAAAGCCCTCGCTTCCAGCCTTATCCTCGTCTAACGCGAGCGTATGCGAAGACATCCAAAAACTTTAAGATTATCATAGCTTACTCGGCTTTCCGTACCACATCTCCAAAGGAGTCTTCATATCAACAATCGTCGATGGGCATCACGTTGATAAGGTAGCAGGCGGTTGACACAGCCTTCGCCCTGAAACTTTTGGGTATACCCGCATTTAACAACATGCACCGCACTCTCTCTAGGAGAGTCCCGTTCATCCTCTCGCCAAGCCGTTCGTTGAGGAGTGTTCCGGACCGTCTTGTGCCTTGTGATGCCATTCCTCCCGCACAGCTCCTCAACCGCTCCGAACAAGCATCGAAGCCATCGTCGGTTCTCAAGTTCTTCGCCTTTGCTCCCATCTTATTTTCGGTGAGAGTTAACCAGCCCTCGAATCGTTGAAAAGCTTCATCTTTTGTTTTTAGAATAAAGACCCATACCTTCCCGGTGTAGTCATCGATGATGGATATGAAGTATCTTCCTCCTCCATGAGTCCGAGTTCTAGTCGGGCCCCATAGATCACTCGTGTACATAATCAAGAGGTTTCTTCGATGTATGTATTCCAATGGAGAACTTCACCCCGGTGGCCTTCCCCAAGACACATTGTTCACGTAATCCCAGCTTGTCGACCCGATCTCCGCATAATAGGTTCTGCTTGGACAATTCCTGTAAGCCCTTTTCACTTACATTCCCCAGCCTCATGTGCCATAGTCTGGATCTGTCAGGCTCTGATTGAACTGCATTTGAGAAGTTCCCGATCACAGTTCTTCCAACTAGGGAGTATAGCCCATTCTTTCTGAATCCTTTCATGACTATGAGAGAGCCCTTAACTACTCTGATACAGCTATTCTCTGCCTTGAATGAGTATCCATTCGACTCCAACGTCCCTAAAGAAATCAAATTTCTTTTAAGTTCTGGGATGTACCTGACATGCTGCAGTATTCGTTCAGCTCTATCGAACTTCTTTATTCTGATCGTCCCGCTGCCGATCACCCTACAGGCTTCATTGTCTCCAAGTAGAACAGATCCACCATTTGCCAGTTGTAGTGTCTCGAACCGGCCTTCGCGAGGACACATGTGGAAGGAGCACCCCGAGTCAAGGATCCACTTCTTGCTAGATTCGCATTCTCGTGATCACCGGAGCTTCGATCGAATCATAGCCATCCGAGACTATGCTTCGCTTCTCCAGAATCTTTAGGCTTCTCCCGAAAGCCTTTCTTTCTATCCGGACGAGTCCTTCTTAAAATGACCTTCCTTGTGGCAATGGTAAGCACTTGTAGGATCTCTTAGAGACCGGCCTCTAACGTTTCTTCCGGACCTTGATCCGCTCCTGGTCACTTTTATAACCTTTATCGCTCAATCTTCCTCTAACCATCGATCGTCTTCACCGGTTTCCTCCTTCATGTCGTGCTTCTTCCGAAGTTCTTTGGCTCGATCAATGATCGAACCTCTTCCGCAGTAATCGTTTGCGCCCTTCCATAGAGCATCGCATCCTCGAATCGCTCAGTAGCTCTTAGGAATAGTAGTTTAGCAACGACAGCGCCTCGTCCTCGTCATCCATCTTGACGTCGATGTCCTCAAGATCATTTATGATCTTGTTGAACTCGTCTATCCGCTCCGAGATCGATTTGTCTTCGTGCATTTTGAAAGAGTATAGGCGCCGTTTCGAAATAGCTATTAGCCAGTGGACTCGGTCGGCAGAGTACCTCGAGCTTGGCCCAAAGCGCTCGAGCCGTTGTCTCCCTCGACACCTCCCGCGAACCTTGTCGCTCAAGCTCAAGATTATCAAACTATGAGCTTTCTCCAAGCATGCCTATCTTCTCTTTCTCGTCATGCTCGGTCGGCAGCTGCCGCCGGCCATCGCAAGGCTTCGCGACACCCCGCCGAACCGCAGGGGTCTCATCTTTACTCTCCACGAGCCGAAGTCATTCTTTCTCGTGAATTTTTCGATGTCGAATTTGGTGGAACCCATTGTCCCCGCCAAACACCTCTTCTTCCTTCTTGCTGCGATTTCTTGGGTGTGATTCCTCCGACCAAGATGTGTCGAGATTTTCTCACAGACGGCGCCAATTGTTGTGGGAAAAACACTTTCTTTCCTCAATCTTGGTAAGAGAACAAACCGCAAATCACAACAAAGAAGATGCAAACACAAGAGCACAAGCAAACAAGAGGATTTACGTGGTTCGGTCTTTTGACCTACGTCCACGGGAGGGAATCGAAATAATCCACTAAGACAAGAAACATGAGTACTTAGCTTTACATAGATGAGCCCTCATCTTCCATGGCCTCCCTTCACATCCAAGGCCTCCAAGATGCTCTCCTCACTCTTAACAAGCTAGCCCACACTCATTGAGTTCTTTTTCACTCTTACAAAACCCACCCTAAAGCCTCCATTTCTCTCATCTATTTATAGTAGATTAGATTACATTATAATATTCTATAAATAGATGAGGTGTAACCTTTAAGGATCGCATGGCTTCCACATGTCCACCCTTTAGAGTCCTCCATCGCATGATCCCCACATGTCCTTTCACATGTCCTCCTTCTACCGCATGACCTCCACATGTCCTTCCACATGTCCTCTTCTAGGGTCTTCCATAATGAGGTGGCACATATCTAAAGTCAACAATAGAGGCTTAAAGTAAGGAGTTTACAAGGGTACCACTTGCCTTAGTGACTAATTGGGGGTCAAAACAACAACATGTATGTATAAAGTCTTAGTAGTTGTGGAATGAGAGTTAAATATAATAACTTTTTTGAATGAAATCTCTCTTTGTTTATTTCATTTCCTACTTCATGACTTATATCTTAATGCTTTAGGAAAGTTACATTTAGTCTTTATCACATTGTCTTTGTAATATAACAATATCTGATTGAAATTTAATAAATTTATCTCATAAATTTTAACTTGAAATAATTTTACATTAAAATTCAGGAGGAAAGAAAACCCTTAATGGCTCAACTAGACCCACCCTGTGCTTTGTTGCTCACAAGCACACCAATTTCCATTGCTCTCTAAGTTTAACTCAGTTGCATTCTCCTCCTTTCTCTCTTAATCTATTTCTGTCATCTCTAAATACCCCTAAATCCCTTTTTATCTCCATCTCTTGCTCCTGTTCTTCCTTCCTCTCTGACTCTCGCTCTCCCTCTTTTATTTTTTTTTTTGTTTTTCTTGCTCTCTGTGTAGCTTGAATCGCCACTTTATCTCCTCTCTTGTAATAACAAAATTGACTAGCATGCAAGCTGTGATTTTAAAGTGACTCAAATATGCCTTTCCTGATGAGCTTAAGTTTGTTTAAGAGTTAGCATTGGGATTTGGTTTTGGAAGATCAAGGTTAATCATGGTCCACCTGGTTGATAGGATGAACAAGGTTCAATCATGATCAAACATGACTAAACCAGTTAACAAGCATTGGTTGGGTTAAATTTGAGTTGAATGCCATTAAATATATTGAGGTTTAGTCTTAATCAGTTTGAGGTGGGGTTGATCGACATTAATTTGGCTAAAATTGAGTTGATCAGCTTTGATTAGATTGAAGTTGAGCTTACTAGCCTTGGTAAAACTAAATTTGGAGTTTATAGACTTCGATTGAGCAAAAGCAAGGTTGAACACGACCGACCAAGTAAAGATTGAACTAAATGACTTTTAAAATTGAGCTATGTCAAATCATGTTTGTGGTGCAACCATCAACTATCTATTAATGACTAGAGCGTGCCATTATTTTCTCCAATAAGAAGAATGAAACTAAGTCCAAGTACACTCTAAATCCAATGTATGCCAGTACATATCTACAACCGACACAATTAAAATTGTATCAATGCCTCTATATCACCATTCATTGTAGTCCAACATATATTTTGTACCAAAAGTCCTTCCAATTATATGTTAATGGATCAAATCACCATTGTACTACTTTCTATAAAAGATCACATGTTGCTTAACTAGCAAAGCACCATGAAAATATGCTCTGCTCTCTATTTTCATTGACTATTCATGCGTGTTATATTGAAAAAAACATAGCAGTTGAGCTTCCAGTGACCAATGATCTATGATGGAGGCTAATAACCAGCTCTTAACAATCTCACATAACACAAAAACTACTATAAGATGACCATCTGTAAACTTGCATCTAGACATTTCAAAGGAAATGTCAAGTTTAGTATTCTAACAAAATCACAATCATAGCATTAGTAAAAGAAAAAACAGTTAAAAGAAATACAATAGAATTATCAAAAACACTGTCAGAACTATCACAACAACAAAAATAACAACAACAACAACAACAACAACAACAACAACAACAACAAGTTTAACAGGGACAAGGAGACTAATTTTAGTACAATCTCCTCTCATTTTTCTCAAAGAATCACTTTTCTTTAAAGATATAAGATTCACACGCACACTCACATACATACAAACATACATACATAAATACATACATATATCAGAGTACAAAGAATCTGTAATCACGTCAGCTTACCAGTAAGGACACCAGAAGCTCGAGTGATAGCTCTAGCAACTCTCCAGATTTCATGTTGAACCAATCGCCAAGAATCCGACCCTTTTGAAACTCTCACCTCTTCAATGGCATCATCTATGCTTGGAAAGGCCGTTGATAAATACGCGTTATGATTTGATGGTGCATATACCTTGCAAATCCATCACAATTAAAAGATCAAATTTAATAAAATTATAACAAAATTAAAGCAAAAAAAAAAAAAAAGTAAAAAAAAAAAATAATAATAATATACCAAATGTTTGAACCAAGGCCTTCCAAGGAGACCCTCTCGATCTGTAAATGCTCTTTCTGTCATCATCAACCTATCGTTGAGTTCTCGAATTTTAATTGGGCCTTTCATCCATTTTGAAAATAAAGCCTCGTCTTCCAATTCCTATATTAGTTTCAGAATTGTAATGATATGAAAAATCTAAAGTTTTGAGAAATAAACCATAATTTCTTTCCAATAGAAGGCCAATTCGTAAGATACCTTCCTCTGGTTCTCTACTTGGGAAGCTGCCTCTCTGAATTTTTGTATAGACTCATGTAATGGCACAAAACTCACTGGCTTTCCTACCAACTTATTTTCCAACACCATCAAGCTTTTCTGGTGTGAAGTAGAAAAAATGAAACTCAAGCTTGCAGTAAATAGATTGGTTTACTGCAAATGCATACAATACTAAAAAAGAGTGATTTTTTTTTTTTAAATAGGAAGACTTACATACATACCACTCAATCACTATGCATTTACATATCTAACACGTAAACTTAAATTTTTACATACCTGCTACTTTACCCATGCATGTAAAGATGTTTTTCACTTTACACAAGTTTAAATTGTGGTGTTTTTGATGAGATATGAAAGATTTTGGAGATATAAATGTAAAAAGTTAAGCTTAGATGTTAGATATGTAAGTACATAGGAATTGGGTGGTATGTATGTAAATGGCCAAACCACCTCCCCCTAAACCCTAAACCCTAAACCCAAAAAAAAAAAAGGAATATTTACCAGCAGGTTGTAGAAAGTGTACCTGGAGCTCATTTGCATAGGACATGTAATCAAAAGGCAATAACACCTCATCTGCCAACTTTAAAGCCACTAGACCCAAAATGTTTGCAGCTATAATGAAAATAATGAGTTTGGATGAGAGATTCTATAGGTTCTCGAACAATAATTGCGAGAAAAAAGGAGTGCGAGAGGAGCAAATATTATGTATCGCGACCGCATGTCCGAACGATTGTCCGGATGAGCCGCCATGCAATACACGGTGGCGTGGTCGTATTGTTCGAACATGCGGTCCGCCGCATGTAATATTTTCTAGTGTAAGAGGCCACATGTTTTTCGACAAAAAAAATTGCGCTGAAGAGCTTATGACGTATGTTATGTCATTGTATAAAAAATGCACAACAAATGACTAAATAAAGGAAAATTTATATACATACCACAAAATTCTTTAATATTTACATATCTAACACCTAAAATTTCATATTTAGATTTGTAACACTATGGTGTGATAAACAATGTATGAAAGGTATATTTCGCTTTTTAAAAATAGGTGGTAAAGACATTCTTAATGTAATATTAAAGATTTGAGTGCTATACATTTAAAAACTGAAGTTTGGATGTTAGATAAGTAAATAAATAAGAATTGTGTGATACATACGTAAATGCCCCTAAGATAAAATGAGAGTTAATAAAATAATATACAGCATTTTTATAACAACTATAGGATAAATATTTTGAACTATAAAATTATTGATCCAAGTGCTTTCCTACATAATTCAACTTGTAAGTGTGAGCTCAAGGGTTTAAAGTATAAAGTGAATAATCAAGAGCTGCAAGGATTTCGGCTTATTGAGGCATTTGCATATATACTATTTTCAATATTAGTTTACTAGGATACTTATACCTGAAATGAAGTAATAGGGGACTTGCTATGAACTCGAAAACTCGTCCACAAGCATGAGAACTGCCTCTCTCCTTTCACCACAACTAGAACTCTCGAAAAACTCCGAGCCAAGCGAATGAACTCAAGAAAATGTGGAAATAAACCAAGCGACCCCCCTCCTATTTATAGCAGAGAGAACAATTCTCTATGGAGCCTATTTCACTAAAACAAATTCGTATAAACGCACAAAATACGACCTTTTAAAAACATATGAACGACTTTAATTTGTTAAAATCACTGTAATCTACAACACATACATGCAAGCAGACAAAGACAACGTTTAAAACTAATAAATAAAAATTGCAAGCATTCTAATGATAAAATATTCATGCAAATAATAAAATTGAATAATTTTAAGTTTTATGTGAGTTTTATGAAACAATCTCCTACTCAAATAGAATATATTACAAATCATGCAAGTATGTTGACAAGTGTAGAAATGCAACATGCAAGTGTATAAAAAAAATATGTCAATCTGTTGTGCAAATGCACCAATAATTGTGCAAGTTCACCAAATAGCATGTAAGCGCATTATACAAATGCACAGAAAAGAAAGCAAATGCATCATGTAAAAGCATAAGAAAAACATGCAAGTATATTAAGTGCATCAAAATTGTGCAAAGAAGTTGCATGAATGCATTGAAAATTGTGCAAGTGTGCTAAAAAATATGCATGCCTCATAAATGACACAAAATTACCAAAATTATTTCGTCTATTGCACCAAAAAACATAACAATTTGCATAGAAATATATTAATGAGAAAGTTGCACAAACTAATATAAATCGAACTCAAACTATCCTGACTTTGCAAAATATACAAACACGCTAAAAGAATTGCAACTATTTCAAAATGCAAAACTCTCTTTTTTTATTTAAACTCATCAAGCTGTGCATACCCTTGAGCGGGTCATCTCACTTATATGATAAAATTGCAAGTCTCACTTAACAACCCCAATTCTCCTCCCATTAGAGACTGGAGTTAAAGAGACACTTTGAAAACATTGAAATGAACTTTAACAAAATTGTAAATAGACAATGATTTACTCGTACTCTTGATCTAATCAGACAAACTGACATCAACATAGACTAAAAACAGAACACTCTTAGATTTTATCAATATTTTTGTTCTTCATTTGTAAAAGGCCATCAATGCCTCTCTCAAAGAAAATTCATATTAAAATGAAAAACTTCTAGTACAATACCTATAAAGAATAATTGCAAACTCAATCTACATATTGATCCTGTCCATAAGGTGGTAAAATCGATTTGGTCAGTTATGCGCAGAACATCAAATAAACTTAAACCATACACAAATTATGGATCTAGTTCTCTGTAAGTAGGCGAGTAGATATTACATTGTCAAAAGCAACTAGATGAAAATACTTAAATTACAATTATGATGATGTCTAGCTATTGCATATCATAACTTGAGAGGCCCATTTTAAAAGTTAAACATTTAAATTATAAAAGCGAATGATACAAATAACCTTTAACTTGATGATAGTTGCATTACTAGAAAATACCAACAAGCAGAAACTCTATTTTCAAAATGCTCCCAAATTCCAAAGTAAATCATTTTTTATTGAAATCAAAACAAAAAACAAAAGACTTTAGAAAATTATAGAAGGTAAAATATTCAAGCAAAATTTATTAGTTAGTTGAAAAGAAAAATCCACACTCTACTCAATAATTTGCCAAGGAAGATAAATTTAAAATGACCTCCACACACAAAGAGCTAGCCAACATCATACCAATTATCTATATAATCACTCTAAAAAAATCCCAAATTAGTAAAAATATGCAACATATCCTTTAATTATATCATTTTGTTATCTGAATGACACCACAAAAAGAGTAGTTACGATCGGAGCCCTTTGACCAGATTGTTCATTATGATATAATACTATTAAAGTAAGGTTATAACTAAAGTCCACAAGTTCGATCTCCAATGGCCTAAATCCCCGGAGTGAATCATATAGCGCCTTGACAGGGAATAAAGTCCTTTGTTTTATAAGGTAATTTAAAATTATCTCCTTAAACAAACATCCACCAAAGATTTATAAAATCCTTTCAAACGACGAAGCCAATGGCAATTGACAAGAATCGTTCAATCAGATGGATAAACGTCCTCAATTGAGTAACCTTGGGTCCATGACATTCTGAGATGACAAAACCACGGGATCATGATCGGGTTTGTCGCCATTCCAAACATCTGTTCTTAGTTGAAGTTGATGAATTTCATCTATTGAAAATTAAAATTGTTGCCACTAAATATTGAAACATTTGGCATCTAACTACTACTATAATCAAAAAGTTTCATTTGATTAAGAAGGGTAATTAATCATAAGTACTTGTCTTATAGGCAACGTGAAAACAAATCTTGAAGTCCTCATATGATGGGTTAAAATTTTTTAGCAGTGTCTTATAAATTTAATGTCTTATGAAAATTTGACTTCAAACTATAATTTCTCTCACCAGGTGCAACTTCTTGGAGCCCACATTAAACAGTGTGGTGTATTTTGTTCGTAGATATAATTTTTAAATTAATTAGCTTCTATCAGTATATTCAATTGTAAAAGCTTGAATTTGGGATTTATAAAAAAACTCTAAAGTTCCTCATTACAAGCTCTATTAAACCCATCTTGGCAGCACTTATCGTCGTTATCGAACAAAAATAACACTCGAACAAATGCTACTCCTTAAAAAAAAATCTTTTTGCTTGTATCTTTGAACAGACAACCTTCTGTTTTGTTCAATTGTCTTGCATTCTTAACACAAAAAATGCATTAGAAGTTCCTAATGCAATTATTTTCCCATTATTTTTACCTAGATGCAAATTATTAAAGAAGAAGAAGAAGAAGAAGAAAGGCAGAAACTACCTGCCACATGCCTTTGAAACAACGGATCTCCAAATTTTTGCATCCATAAGAAGTCATCATACATGGAGTGGTACACAGGATAATCTAGAAATCATTCAGCAATAGATTAGAAATTTCCACCAAACCCAAAAGAGAAAGATTAAAAAAAAAAAAAGAATTAAAAAGCTCAGAATAGAAGATCCTTAAAAAGTTGATATAAAGTTGACGAACAGAAAAACATGGATACCTCTTCCAAATCTCATATCAACTGAAGGGATACCAACATGCTGAACAAAAGCCGCATAATCAGATCCACCACCACCTAACCTCCTTATCTTTCAATATGAACTTCAAAACTCATTTTCAGTTCATATAATATTGCTTTACAAGCTTATATGTAGAGGAAAAAAAATTGGACCAGGAAGGATAGACTCCAAAAATTAATAACATTACATCATGTAATTTTAATTTGTAGACAATAGAAGAAAATAAAAGAGATTTGCTACAAAATATGTGATAGAATGATTAAAAATTAAAACAATTACATGTATTGAGCAGAGCACATAACATTGAAGATAATGGAGAGATCCCCATAATAAATACAATTATCTTACTGAAAAATGATAAATTCATGAAAATTTTTGTTGTAAAATCTAAAGACAAAACAACAAAAATATTAAAACAAACTATTCTAGTTTGAGGTATTTTATGTCATGTGCCATGTACTATCAAGGCACATGAGAACTAAATCCATGCAAAATATTAATTTTTTATTGTCCATTCGTATGAGAGTTGGGTTTGTTATCCTCACTGTTGGAGCGTGAAGGCTGCAACATCCGAAGGAAAATAACTTTAGAGGCGCACCTATGCAACTGAAATTGCGCTCTTGTGCCACTTTGGAGAGGCTGTGTAACCATGCTAGGATTGGCGTAGCTACGCTGCGGTCCACCGTTCTAGGGTTACGAAACTGAGAAAATGAAATAATTACACTTCTAGGCGTAACTACGCCGCTCAGATAGTTTATTCTAGATTCGGTTCTTAAGTTTCGATTCGAGCAATAAAGGGTATTATTCTCGTGTGCGGTATTTTTTTATAGGAATTCTTCGTGAAGGTGAATTGTTAGAAGAGATTTCGATAGGAGGACTTCTCTTGTGATATCGAGAGAAAGGTCTGGAACAAAGCTATGTAAGTTCCGGTGATTGTAGAAATGATTGTGTATCTTTGCACATTTCTCTAATTCACATTAAACTTTTGGTGTGGTGTGATTTCGTGATTTTTCTCATTTTCAGATTTTTTTCACGTAAATTCTGTTGTGTTTTTCTTAGATTACTTTTTGTGCTTTTGTTCGATCTCTTTTGTTTCATATTTCTCGAATCAATGTTTTTGTTTTCCGCAGTGTGATTTTGATTGTGAACTAATTGAAGTCCTCGGCGCATATTCTGTCCCAACGCTCACCCATTTTTTATTCCATAGGTTAAAGAGAAGACACAAAATTGAATATTCTAAGGGCCCGTTTGGCACCACTTTTATTTTCGAAGATATATTTGATTGATATAAATTCTCTCTCTCTCTTTCTCTATATATATATATATATATATTTGTTCCTAGAAACAAATCAACTTACTTTTAAAAACACTCAAAACACTTAAAAAGATTTGGAGTGTTTTAAAAACAACTACCTCAATCAAATATCTTTTAATTTAAATCAAAACATTAAAAAAATGAGAGTAAAAAAAAAAAAAAGAGATTCCAAACGGCCTCCAAAAAAAATCAACATCTATTGTGGTCACATTTAGATAGTAAGCCAAACAGTACTTACCAGAGGAGAATCACTGGCAACCCAAGATTCAAATAGAGTTTGCGACGAATTGTCTGGATCTTGAACCTTCACCAATTAAAAGAAAAAAAAAAGTTTCGGTTACATAACCTAATAAAAATGCAGCATATATGTACATACTAAGAGGAAGTAATCAATACATATATTATGCTAGCTTGGCGTCATATACAATTTGAAGAAACTATATCCTGCAGCAATCACATTGGCAGGCCTATGACCATTTTATGTTCTAATTTTGCTTTAAAGTGCTGATTACAACGCACATACTTCCCAACTATAGGAATTATTATAATTATTTTGGTTATAGTTAGTAACATAATATACAAGAGCTAGTAAAAATCTGATGAGAATCAGGTGAGACATAATTCAACTAAAAAAGAGCAAATAAGATGAAGTGCCAAAATAATCCCCTGGCTATTTACATGAGGCCGTTTTAGACCTAGAGCATATAAAAGTGCCATAGTAGTCAGCATACTCTTTAAATTGGGGTTGAAATAGTCCTTCGTGTAGATTATTTAGCCCATAATAAAAGATCATTCTATGAACTAAATTAACATTTTATATTGGGACCAAAATGACCCACTTCTATTTAACACCTTTCTAAGAAAATACAGCAAAAAGATCAACTCACAAAACATATCAAGATTTTATGCAGACTCATCTAACTGATTGCTGTGTCATATTAAAATTGTTGTATATTTCATTATGAATGTGGAGTTTTATAGACCTAATCACATCCATAATCTCTCTAACCTATCTAACATCATGATGGCACCCTTCTCCTGCCATAATGACCAAAAGGCAAAAACAATTAAAATTATAGTGCAATCACAAAAATGTCCTTAACCATCCCAGGTTAACTGTACTTAAGGAGTTTCTTTCCAGCACATAACACAATTTAACAAAATCTTAAAGCGTGCCTGAAATTATTTGAAACTCAATTTTTTTAGTCACCTTTTCTTAATTTTATGACCATTGTTTATGTGGCAAAATATTTTTGTGACTTGAGAAAATATTTAAGCAATACTTTCATAAAAAGTTGTAATTGAAACAGTTAATCATAGAAGTAATAGTCACACATCTCTAAGAAAGTTTAACAAAAATTCAAAATAGCAACAACTTATCAGGAACTTAAGAATATGTTTAAAAATATTACTTTAGTAATAAATGCCTAACATTAGTACTTAGCTACATATGAGAAAATATTGAATTCTTGATAAGAAAATTTATATTATAATCAAGTTATACAAAGAAGGAACCACCATTTTTGCTGCCTTTTTGAGAAGTTCATCAAGTTGTGGGGTTGAAGAAGCATGGAATCCATGACCAGATACTGCATAGTCCATGTTAAGATAAGCTACAGCTCTTGAGGCTAAAATCTCTCTATTATCTTCAACCCATTCTGTTGAACCAATCTGCAGTAAAATTGATGCCATATTCAGCAAGACAGGACAAAAAATGAAGCGTAAAGCCGACTAAGAAGAAGAACGGGAGGGGAGGAGAGACCAAGTGATGCTCTTCTGCATCCCAACTACACAATATAATGGTTCTACGAGGTCTCCATCCTTTCTTTCGCAGCTTGGCCAATCTTTGGGCAACCTAAGAATGCACAAACAAAAAAATGTTTGCAATAAAATTATCTAAAGCCGATCGGTCTTACATTCCTCAATTTTTTTTTCTCCAAGGAAAGCTTACCCTTTCAATGCAAGAAGCTCTAGCTTCAAATATGTCAAAAACCTTAGCACCCGAAGCATTGTTATTCACAAATCTAGCACCCTCTTTCATCCATTTTTCAAATTCTCACTCAAATATCAAAATTCAAGATAAAACCACAAGCCATATTTTTCATTTTCATAAAATTCTAAATGATTTGATCATGACACATATAAACATTGGTTTGATAGTATCACCTGGGTGCTAGGTTTGGTAAATAGCAATGTTTTGGGTGCTATGTACGTAACTATCCCAGAACCTTAAGGTCAGTTACATACATAGCACCTGAAACATTGCCATTCACATCTCTTCTTTCCATATCTACATAAAAATTCCAAATCTTCTCAAAGCCTATAATCATTTTCTTCCATGTTAAAAAAATTATGATACTAATTTGATCCTTAACAGACAGGATAATTAACTTGTAAATGTTCTAGATACCTTATGGTTTTCTTTGATTTGAGGAATGTAACGTTAATCAAATTTCATGTAAAAAAAACAATGAAATAATACAAATTTATAAGTGATTATGATACAATAATCAACGATATAAAGTTCTTATCACTCATCCCAAAATAAATCAAATGGATGTAAAATCTATCTTAACTAAAAATTGATCAAGGCATCCTGACAAAATTTTTTCCTAAAAATTAAAGCAAATCAAATTTTCTAAACAAAATCTGGGGGTTCCTTGATCTACCTTTTCATTAGGTTATATGATTGATAGGTTGGCTACTTGCGTCTGGATTACCTCTAAAAGAGCAGCAGTTCCACTGTTTGGGTCAACTGCGCCAAATGTCCATGCATCATAATGGTTGCCGACAAGAACATATCTGCAAATTCAGATATAAATAATTTAGTCTTGCACATTAGTTGAGGAATTTATTTTAGAAAAATTAAAACATTCAACATCTAAGATGAAAAAATGCAAGAAAATATCTTAGCATATACTGAATTCAAAGGACACAACTCAAGTATCACAAGAACTTAGCAACCCAATTCCTATGTATTTAACACATTAACCACATATACTTCAATTTTTATGTACATACCACTTGATTCCTATTTTTCCTGCGTAGTTGGTGATCTGTAGGTAAAAATAATGAAAGGATAATGAGAAGCCAAGTACTGAGAATAATCACGAGGGGCACCTTCCCTTTACAACATCATTGAAGGAAAGGCTAGTGAGAGAGAAATGAGCGATGTGTTAATAGGGTGTACGTGTGAGCACGAGTTCAAGCACTAACGATACCACAGGAGCAAAGAGCAACCGCGTGTCAGACACAAGAGAGAGAGACAACAGGAATGTGTAAGCCTATCAAAAACAGTGCAAGTAGGATCCTTGCGAGCATGAGCATGAACAAGTGCGGCTAGGCACAACCCAATTGAGAGAGGAATGAGTGCCACAATGTTAACATAGGACAAATTCAATGTATTCCTATATGTTACCTTTAGAATTGCTTCAATTGTGATTAAGGCATGCCATTGCTACCACTCCATGCTTGTTGTGCTTGTCCGCCTTACATCTATCATGACCACATCCTTCATATCTATATTTATTGTCGCCTCTGGACTATTACACTTGATATATTTATTTCCATTATTAATTTCAACAATGAATTCTTCATCATCACTATTTTAGGATCTATTATTACAATGATCATAAACTCAAACAACTACTTGGATTAGTTAAAAATTTAAAGTAGCGAAGAAGATAATTCTTTCAAAGACCCTAATTTGTAGAAATCTTTCTAGCACTCAAATAGACCTATAGTTCAAAGAAGGCACAAGAAAGATGTATATAATTAACTCACCTGTCAGGTTCTTCCTTCCCTTCTATGACAGCTATAAGATTATGGATTGTCATGATGGTCTCATTTCCCTGAAATAATAACTCAATAAGAAATGAGACATATTAAGGGTCTATTTGGGGCAGCTGCAGCTTATTGAATAATCTGCTGATAAGCTGATTAAAAATAATCTGCTGGTAAACTAGGTGCGGTAACTACTACAAATTTTTATTTTTTTTTGGAAAAGCCAGACCGCAGACAGAAAGCTCCCACCACACCTAGGTAGGTGCGGTGTGAAAACGCTGTTTTCAGCGTTTTGAAAACGCATAAGTTGCCAAAACGCGGTTTACCCAAACAGGCCAGGTGCGTTTTCAAAATGCAACTGCACCAAATAAGCTGCCCCAAACGGAATCATACAAGAAATGAAGAAAAAAAGAATCTTGGGTTATAAAAATTCCTATATTACAAGCTCAAGTCAACAAGAATCATCTTATGGGTGTCTTCCTTAAGAGTATGAAGAAGAATATGTGCATGAAATGATAAAATAATGGTGATCCTCTTTAAGAATATGAATAGGAATTTGTGCATGAGATATTAGGATAATAGTTCTAATCTCTCATGCATGCATAGTTATAGTGCATAATAAATATTATTTTTTTGAGCGGGCAAAATCATCAAATGTCTAATTTTTTTTTAAAGTATTGGGCAAAAAGTATGTTGAGCAGAAGACACGTGTGAGATGGACAAAAGTACTAATTTATCTAGACTACATAAAAAAAAATCAATTTTAATATCTATATATAAAAAAAAAATTTTGGGTTAAAATTCTCTAATGAAAGTTTTAATAAATTTATATTATTACAATTTTAAGTTAAACAAAATTAGACTTTGAATATAATTCTTAATTTTTAAACTTCAAGCAAATAATCAAAATTTATCAAAATTAAACTTGAGTATGAAAAGATTAATTTGCAAAAAAAATAAAATATAAAATATTGTGATCCATTCGTCTTTATTTTAAAACTGTCTTTATCTGAATTGCACATAACATATTATTCTTTTATTTTTTAAGTTTTAAAAATTAATAAGTGTAAGAAAAAATTCAAATATACATTAAAGAGGATAATTACATATAGATCACCTGAAATATTAATATTTACAAATTAAACAAAAAAATGATTTTTTTGAACTACGAAACTGATGTATTTATGTGTGCCACGATCAAATAATTGAGAATTTGTACAAAAATGAAAAATGAGGGTGTGATTTGTAAATAGCAAGTTTAGGGGGATCCGTATGTAAAAGAAATGATACGTTCGTTAAGAATTCAAATCTGACCAAGAAGGTAAGGTTGACTGATCCCGGCCCTGGACCAACACGGTAAACCGGAGCCCCACTCCCGCCCTGCCATTCCTCCGGCGCCAGCTCGCCGCCAATCGTCCTCAAAATCGCCTCCCCATCCCTCATCGACACCGGAAGCGATGGGATCGCCGGCACCACCCCGCTAGCCACCACCTCTTCAACACTCAGCCGCTCGCACTCCCCAACACTAGCCCACCCCGGGGTCGTCGGATCCCCGGCACCACGATAAACGCTCCCCACCTCCACGCCGCTCGGCGGCATCCACATCGCCTCCGGAAACCACTTCGCCCTTCGCCCGCCATTGTATTCGGCATCGTCGTATAGTATCGCGGCCACCGCACCCGCAATCTGCGCGTTCCTCACGATGTCTCCGCGGTAAACAATGCCGTACCTTGCGAGAACTATGTTTCCGGCGACCTCCACTCCCATAGCCCTGAGTTTAGCGAAGTCCTCGACGCGGCCGTAGTTAGCGTAGACGACGTGACCGACGGCAGTGCCGGAGTGGGCGTAAGCGTGGAATGTCGGTAGAACCTCGGCGGCGACGTCAGCGAAGGGATCGCCGGGGTAAATTTCTTGGGAGAGATTGAGATTGACAGGGGGGGAGGAGGCGCTGGGGAAAAGAGAGAGGGAGCGGTGAATGGGGTACGAGAGTAGGACGTTGTAGGGGACGATGCGAGTGGGGATGGAGGCGGAGGTCAGGGTTTTGAGGATGTAAGCGGAGACGAAGGTGTTGGAGACGGATCCGGCGACGTGGGGGCGGGTGGTGAGGGCTTGTAGATGCTGGGCAATCGTGTGGTTGGAGGAGAGGGAGAGGAAGAGGGAGTGGTAAGTGTAGTGGGACGGATGTGAGCCTGTAAGGAGAAGTAAGAAGAGTAGTAGAGTAGCGGCGGCGGTTGCGGCGGCGGCGGGTACTGGTTTATGGAGGCAAAGTGGTGGAGCTTTGCCCTTCATCCTGCGGTGAGGAGCCTCCAAAGATGAAGCTGGGCTCACTGTACTATTTGAATTCTATATATAATATTTTATTGCATGCTGACAGTTATAGTTGTTAATGATCTGAAATCGGATCGAGTTGGGGTCAGCTCATAATTGATTCGAAAAAAATCGATACAAAATTTTAGTTTGTAGTTCGACCTGTTTATTTCAATATGATCTTGATCCGAGCCAAAATTCAAATCAATTTTCGAGCGATTAACAATCTTCGAGCTGAATTTACAACCGTAATGACAATTGGAGAAATTAGAGGTAGCGAACATATCTACCTAATATTTTCTTGTATGCATGTAAGTCGGAGAAAAGAGAACATCTGGATGTAATATTTTCTCGTATTTATGATAGTCGGATAAATTGTAGGCAGGAGCATCATGGATTTGTGAATGAATGGCTGAGATTTAAGTAGGAGCAATGATAGAAAAAAATAATTGAATCCCAATGATGCTCTTATAAGAAAATTAATATGGATGCTTCTTGGTGAGGGAATAATGGATTGATTCAAGTGATGGGGCAACAATTTATTGATGCTCATCCTCTAAGAGCATTCCAATGGATACTCCTTGTTTAGGCCATATTTGATTGAATTGGAGGCTTTTGGCTAACATATTGTTAATATATATATATATATATATATATATATATATATATATATATATATATATATATATATATTATATGAGGTAATTAAAGAGCATTTATTTAGAAATATAGAAATTATTTTTATGATTTATTTTAAAAGCATTCAAACTGGAAGAGATAGCTCGAACTCTTAGAATTAAGCTTGAGCTCAATCTCAATTAATTAATCAAATGCAAGCTCAAACTGAGGGCTTGAACTCAATCAGAATGTTTGAACTCAAATATTAATTAATCAAGCATCTTAAACATAACCGTCATTATGCCAACGTGTTAGAATGTTTAACACATTGATTGAAAATAAAATAAATTAAATTAAAAAATGTCAGATTTTGATCTTCATCTCTACCCAAAAAAAAAAAAAAAGCACAGAACTAGTGAAGTTGAAGTTATTTTTAAAGAACAGTCAAAAAGATCACATAAAGATTTCAGAAAATTTTCATACATACCCCTAATAATTCTTATGAATTACATATGTATACTGCAAAATTTAATACTTATACTTAAAGCACAATATTATTAAGGCTGTCAAAACAGCTCGTGTTCTGCTCATTAAGTAGCTCGGGTTTGATTCATTTACTAAGCAAACAAGCTGAATGCGAACAATTTTTTTGTGCCTGATATATAAACGAGCCAAACACTAACCAAAATTTGTTCATTCATGTTTGGCTTGTTTTAACTATATATATAGAGTATTATTTTTAAATAATTTAATTGACTACAACGCAACATATTTATAATCAATTTAAATTACTAATTAAAAACATAATAAAAATACATTAAATTTTATTTATTTAAATATGTTAATATAAATAACGAGATTTAAATCTCACACTACCCTTAACATTTTACGACAGTGTTATTAAGGTTGTAAAAATAATTCATTATTCGTGAATAGCTAATGTTGGACTAAATGAGCAAGCCAAATACAAACAAAATTTTTGAGCTCAATATATAAACAAGTCAAACACAACAATAATATTTTATAAACAAACCAAGTTTAAACTCGCTCAAGCTGGGCTAATTTACACCGATAATGGCTGCATGTATGACTAAGATTAAAATAATTTTTTTCTCGCTAATAGCTCGTGTTTGGCTCGCTAAACAAACGAGTTAAACACGAACAACTGTTCAAAATATAAACGAGCCAAACACGAGCTGAGCCTAGGCTCACTTGTGTTCAACTCGTTTACGTCCCTAATTGTTATCATAAACTTATTTTTGCAAAGATATATTATACTTTTAAAAAAATAAATATACAAGATCAATAAACATGTATTTTAATTTACTAACCCTATTTTTAAAACTTTGATAATTGAGTATGACTTATCTTAATTCTGTTGATGTTTTCTTTCTATATTAAAACAGTGACTACAGAATACAAATCAAAACATGATTTCACTTAAAATAGTAATAAGAACATAAAAAATCTATTATATAAATATATATTTAAATAAAAATAAAAAAATAAAAAATTAAAAAACAAAACAAAACTGATCCAAACAGATGCAAAAAATTGAAGGACAAAAAAACATTGAAAATGGGGACTGGAGAAGCATTTCTTGCCCAAATTAAATACAGCAAAAGGTTGGGCTAATCTAAAAGTTCAACAATCTCACTGGCCACTACTAATATGGAAGAAATGAAGCAGAGAAAATCATGAGCATAAGTTAGCCATAAATGATTTACTTTTCCAGTTGCATTCTCTTGTCCCTTATTGGAAGGGGAATTGGTTGTTGTGCCTCATGTGGGTGATTTGGCCCTTCATAGACCTTAAGGTGGGTGAACAAAGTCCTTCCCAGCTGCATAAGACAAAATTCATGCATTGGTTATGGAGTCTAGAACAAGATAAAGAAATATATAAACTTAAATTAGAAGCTGGTGCGATGGGTATGCGATGGGTGGTTGACGATTTGATCTTGAGCTGATTTAACTCCGGCTCAAAGTCATTATTTGATAAGATGTCGAGCTAATCCGGCTTCGGTTAAAGTTTGTCTTGATCTGATCTTGATTCGATCTAGACATGGCTTATTAACTTTGATCCAAGTTTGACTTGCACAAAAAATTTATCCATCTCGATTTACTTTTGATTTTCCAAGTTCTTAATCCATCATACATACAAACATTCATATATATATATATATATATATCTATATATATCTATATATACAGTGTAAAATGAATCGATATTTAGGGCGACGTATCATTCTGATCTCTAATTATCGATTCCCCATATGTGCTAATTCGACCCAACTGAGATTTGAACCCGGGGCAAAGAGGACTTACGCCAAAGTTGCCTTCCAACAGACCACGATTGTACACATTTCATATATATATATATATATATATATATATATATATATATATATATATATATATATATATATATATATATATATATATAGATGTAAGTCTGTATGTATATATATACATCTATAAATATACGTGTGTGTAAATATGCATGTGTTTGTGTGTGCATATATATGTATGTATGTATATACATATCAGTTCAAAGTACAAACCAAGCTAAAAAGTTGGCTCGAATGTCTCATTTGGCACAACTTGAGAACAATTTTATAAGAAACAGTCCCAAGTGAAAATTTCTCAATTGATTCTAATATTCAAAAATATATTGTGTGGATAAATACAAGTGGATGGGGGTACTGAGGGTACTCCGAAAGTACTCAGGGAGTTCTCGGGAGTACTTCCCTAAAACGCACTTAAACATTCTCTCCTAATATTCAGATGAGAAGCAAAAATTTCAATACTGTACTTCATTCTTATAATTCTGCAGTTTTCTCATTCTGTCGTAATGTAAATGTTAACGATTTAAACCTTATAACAAAGAGCATAATAAAGTAAATAAGTATTTTGCTTACCCTCCCTTTAGGAAGCATGCCCCGGACAGCATGCTCAATTATTCTCTCTGGAATTCTATTCTGTAGTTGATCAAATGTTTCTACCTTCAGACCACCTGGCCTTCCAGAATGCCGCCTGTAAAGCTTCTGTGTGCGCTTCTTACCAGAAACTGCAACTTTCTCTGCATTAACCTGTGTTGAGTAAAGAGTTAACATTTGAGAGCTATAAAACCATTATTATATAAAGATATAAATGTCTTCAGAATGATATAGAAAAGGGCCATTTATATACATACCACCCAATTCTTATGTATTTACTTATCTAACACTTAGGGTTTATTTGGGGTGGATTAAAATCACGTCCGCCATCCTGTTTGAATACAGTGTTTGGGGTGCGTGGGTTGAAATGGCATTTTGGGGACTTTAGTAAACACGGTTGCGAAATCGACCCTGTGGCCTGCGTTAGATTGCTGACGTATTATCCCTTTGCCCTCACATCTCCTCCACCCACGACCAGAGCCATAGTGGCACCTCCCTCGCTCTAGCCTGCCTCGCTCTTGCCTTCACTCACTCTTGCCTCTTCTATCGATCTGTGGGGGCGATCCAGCAAATCTGCTGAGCGTGCTAAGGATTTCGGTGCAAAGCTCTTCCATTGTCCCGATTATAAGGTGCTTCTTTATCACCGACAAATTAATACAATGTGTGTGTATTGGTGGCCGTGGGAGATGAAATTGGTGAATCTGGTGGCTTTGAGTGTGTGTTCTGCTGGCCTTGGGTGTGTGGGTTGGTGTTGGATGCGCGCGAGTGTGTGTTGGTGGTTCTGGTGGCTTTGGGTGTGTGTTCTGCTGGCCTTAGGAGTGTGAGTTGGTGTTGGATGTGTGTGTGTGTTGGTGGCTGTGGGAGATGAAATTGGTGGCTTTGGTGGCTTTGGGTGTGTGTTCTGCTGGCCTTGGGTGTGTGGGTTGGTGTTGGATGTGTGTGTGTTGGTGCCTGTGGTAGATGAAATTGGTGGTTCTGGTGGCTTTGGGTGTGTTCTGGTGGTTTTGGGTGTGTTCTGCTGGTCTTGGCTGTATGGGTTGGTGTTGGATGTGTATGAGTGTGCGTTGGTGGCTCTGGTGGCTTTGGGTGTGTGTTCTGCTAACCTTGGGAGTGAGGGTTGGAGTTGGATATGTGTGAGTGTGTGTTGGTGGCTGTGGGAGATGAAATTGGCGGCTCTGGTGGCTTTGGTTGTGTGTTGTCCTGGCCTTGGGTGTGCGGTTAGTGTTGGATGTGTGTGTGTACTAGTGGCCATTGGTGGCTCTGGTAGCTTTGGGTGTGTTCTACTTGCCTTGGGAGTGTGGGTTGGCGTTTGATGTTTGTGAGTGTGTGCTGGTGGCTCTGGTGGCTTTGGTGTGTGTTTTGAGGCCATGGGAGTGTGGGATGGTGTTGAATGTGTGTGAGTGTGTGTTGATGGCTATGGGAGATGAAATTGGTGGCTCTAGTGGCTTTGGCTGTGTGTTATGCTTACCCATTTTTTGAAGCAAGTGCCGATAATAGTGGTCATTATGACACCATACAACTATATTCGACGACATCCCTCTAGATCGGATGTAGACTTCAACTTCGCAGAAGATGATCAGCTCCAGCTCCCGCCATAAGCATTCGAATTCCATGTGGGGCATAATATATCACAACTACAAATGGAATCACAGGATGCTCATACACGAGACAACGAATGTGCATCAGAGATGGCAGCATTGAGAAACCAGATAGCGAATGACATTTTTCAATCTTAAATGGACGTAGTCTTGTTAATTTAAAAACTTTTATGTTTATTGTATCAAGGATATTTTTGGATTTAAAATTTTCATGGGATTGCTTTTTCTTTATTTTATGTTTGAGTTTTGTATGTTTTTTTTTTTTTTGTGGGCTTGTGAGGTACATGATGAGACTTTGAGACTTATGGGTTCTTCTGAATGGTCTATTGTTTGTTGTTAGTTAGTATTACATGTAAAATCCCAATGAAAACAACCAAATAGCTTTCTTCTTCTCAGTGCATCAGTTTATGAGGCATTTCTAGATGACTTTTTTGTATATATGCACAATTAAGTCAACCAAATACCTCTGTTCTTTTTAGAGCAATTGGTTTTCAGGCTACTCTGAAAGACATTTTTTTGGTGATATACACATGTGACACATGAGATACCGGTTATATGTTGGTTAAAGGCAACCAATAACTCATTTCTTTACAATGTCAACTGTCGATTGTATTGATAGATTCATTGCTTGGTATGGTGAGTTCATCGAGTCCTCACACAGCTATTTTTTTTAATCAGGTTTTTGTATCTTTATTCAATACTGTTACTTATTTTCAAATTTCATGATTTTTTTATTACATCTAATTTTATGACTGACATGCTCTCTCTCGAACTATTGAAGAAAGATGAGCTCCAGATTTTCGAGAAAATCCGGGCAAGTACTATACCACTATAGACTGTGTCGTCTTTGTTACTCACGTCACACTGGTCACATAGCTACGAGCGACGATTCTGATGAGCTGCCTGCAAGTGGATAGACGGTCCAGACAAATGTGAGTCTTCAGGTGGGCAGACAGTCCGGCCGATTCCACTGCCGACAGTGATTGGGGTTCGACGGTATCCCAACCGGACAACGTTTCTCGTGACATGCTTCTTCTGCATTTTAGAATGAATATTATCATACTTTTAATTGTATTTTTAATATGATTTTTTTAATTAGGTTTCTTGACACTCATTCTTAAGCGGGGTGTATATCATTTTTTGTACTTTTATTAAGTGATTTTTTTGTTCTAAACTATCAAATGTATAGACATACGATTCATAGAACAAAGACAAATGCAGTAATGCGAGAATAGTCATTTATCTGAAACGACCGTGAATCAAATCGTTTTCCAAACGCATAAATCAAACAATTAGCAAATTATCCGGATCGATGACATTATGAGTAATTTATCCGAAACAATCCAGAATCAGTTGTTTTCTAAACGCACAGATCAAACAGTCAGGCGACTTATCTGGATCAGCTGCTAATCAACAGTTTATCGGGATAAATTGTTTATTTGGATAAGCTGGATAAGTTGCAGGTGCCTCAAACATACCCTTAAACTCTACCTTTTACGCTTATACCATTCAAATCTTTAATATCACAACAAAAATATCATTATTTTAACTTTTGAAAAGTGAACTACACATTTTCATGCATAGATAAGCTGGCATATATGAATGAAATTAAAAAGTTTATGTAAATACATAAGAACAGAGTGGTATGTATGCAAATCTTCCTATAGCATGGCACAAACATGAATAAGAGTAGACATATAGAAGATTTTTGCAAACGGCATAATGATAATTAGAGAAACCATTAATAACAATAATGGCCTTGCAAGTGATTATTTCTAAATAAGCAATTCTAATTGATAATAATTTCAAAATAACACAGAAGATGAAAGATTTTCAAATAATTTGGTTAAAAACCACCTGCAAGCATGAATCCTAGGTGGTAAGAATCTTTTATTATTTAGTAAGCAAATTGAACAGTTCTTTAGTATTAGAACAGAAAAGAAATCAGCATTTATATTCAAACACTATGATCGAGTTAAATGATAGGTAAGAATATGCTGTTGATCAACAGGGGCAGATACTAATTTTTCTACAAACCATTAACTTAGAAGTAATTCGAGATTACTTTCTGTTTTAATTATCTATTTATGTTTTAATTTAGTTTTGTTTATAATTTGATGTGAAATTACAACATGGTCAAAATGATGGCTGTTAACGGTGGCAGGCAGTAAGGTTCTTCATTCTCAAAAAAATATAGCGCCTGAAAATTGTTGAGTATTAAGAAAGAAAATAATAATAAATTAAAACAGCTAAAAAAATAAATCAAACATATTTTTTTAAAAGTAAAAACTGATCCCAATTAACTTTTTGTATATTTTGTGTCTTTGATAATCGATATTTGATAATGATCACCCTTTTAACCTTTTTTATATTCTTTTTATTTTTTTCCTAAAATAAATGATGAGCCTGATAAAAAAGGATAATTCAAGAGATTGTTTCTCATGAAAATCAAATATACAAAAAAGTAAATAAATGACACAACAAAGTTATTTAGGCTAAGCATGAGGCAAGAAAATCATGAACCATGTTATTGAACGGGTCCCAGGGGATTGGTTCTACATCTAATGCCCATAGAGCTGCAACAAGATGAACATGCCATGTATATTCAATCTCTTTGTAGACATGCTTAGAGGTATGATCCAATCATGTTATGTGGGTAGACCAATGTGACAAATTAGCGAACCTTATTTTGAACTATAGTTAAAAAATAAAATGGTTAAGAAATTCATCTTCGTCTACTTTAAGGAGCTCCAACAAGGCTTTTGCATGAAGAATATGAGAAAATACTATGGTTCATCATCTACAAGCCACCTCAGGTTCCGCAAAAATTCCTGTCATTGGGATCTCATTATGAAGGTCATATAAATGGCCAATTCACACAACCCACTCATGAAAAAAAATGCCGAAATTATGCTTGTGACACCCATCCATAGATATGACTGCAGAAGGAGGTGCTCCACGCGAAACAGTGGTTTTTAGCGTGGGGTGATGATATAGAAAAGGGAGTTCTTAACCCAAATTCCCATGATACAGCTTCAACTCCAGTATCAACGTCAATATTTGTTCCATGGTTGGCTTCAACCTCTACCATGGACCTAATTTTCTATAGTGTCAAAGGACATGGTTCATTGACATGAAATCAAATAAGGAGAGTATGATATTTATCTAAAGGATCAAATCAGGTTGAACCACAAAGTGGTCAATAAAGATGAAGAGCTTAATTTAGATGATGACATAGAACATCAAAAATAATTAAAAAAAGCTGATAGTACTATCACTAGATATTTCAGCCAGCTCAAGCCTAGTAATAAAGATAGGGGCATTTACATATGTACCACACAATCTTATGTATTTGCAAATCTAACACCTAAACTTTCATATTGGCATGCAAACCACTCAAATCTTAACATCAAATAAAAAATAGCACCACAAATTCCTTTTTAAAAGTGAAATACATCTTTTCATTTATAGGTTTATGACACGAGGTGTTATAAATGTAAATATCAAACCCTGGTTGTCAGATATGTAAATAAATAAGAATTGTGTGGTATGTATGTAAATTTCTAATAAAGATATTGCTCACGGAGTAAACCACTCCGCTCTCTTTGATGCTTTAATTTCATTGAATTCCAGACATTAAGGGTTGAGGGAATGGAGTTTGCGTACCTTGTGATTTCAATTGAAGTCACCACATAAATGGTGACCATGAATGCGCTCAAACCCATCTCCAATGCTACTATGAATGACAGAGAGCGTAACTGAGCAAACAAACTAATTTGTTGTGCGCGACTGGACATTCTGAAAAGGAAGATCAAGTAGATAGATGCAAAGTTAACCTCCTCCCATTCTCAGCGTCTATACTCGATGCACTCATGTTCCCACTTTGGAGCCCGCTACTTTTTTACAAAACCTAGAATCCACTCTAAGTGACATCCTCGGAATTGACACCAATCCAATTGAGGAAGTGAGTTCTACTGTTGAGGTATGTAATCACTCAAACTCTCTTTATTTTATGGAAAAATATATCTTTCCACAGTGTATCGCCGACCTATAAAGCATTTGTTGCTCCCCTGACAAATCATCACCTCCCATCTACTATTGATGTTCCCAATGCAATTCTGATCAACAAAACTCACTACCAACGACTTGTGAGGAGACTCAGTTACCTCGCATATACTCACCCCAATATTTGTCATGCAGTAGGTATTGTGAGTAAACTCATGCATGATCCCTATGAGCATCATTTCTGAGTTGTCCACATGATCTTTCACTACTTAAAGGCACACCAGGCTAAAGTCTTTTTTTTCTTGAGCTACACCTCCCGTTCTATTGTTATTTATAACGATGTGAATTAGATCGGGTCTGTCCATGATCGGTGATCCACCTTAGAATATTGCTCATTCGTGGGAAATTTTGTCATGTGAAAAAGTAAAAAACAGCAATTGTGACGCAAAGCAGTGCTGAAGCCGAGTTTCGCTCTATGTCCTTAGGTATCCATGAAACTCTCTGGTAATGCATCATCCTCTGTGAATTGCATGTGTCAGTATTTGCTCCTCTCCAGCTGTTCTGTGATAATAAAATTGCCATTAGTATTTCCCATAATCCGGTCCAACATGATCGGAGTATGTATGTGAAGATTGACAGACGCTTCATTAAGAAGAAACCCGTTTCAGGGGAGATATGTATTCATTTGTCTCATCCAAGGATCAATTAGAAGATATCCTTACCGAGAATCTTCCTCGTCATTTGTTTGACGACTTTTAAATCGAAGGTTAACATGATGGACATCTATGCTTCAACTTGAGGGGTGTATTAGGATTATTAGCCTAATTATTGGGCAAATTACTATTGCAGCTATTATTAGCTTTTATTTGCTTCCCTAGTTGGTCTATATTTGAATTTATGCATTTCCTTTTGTTTGGGTCATGTTATATATATTTACACATCTCTTCCTATCAATAAAAGTATCCTGCCGTATTCTCAAATCCAACAAATTCCAATCAAGATTCAGTGTGTAAAGTTGGGCACTAAGATTAATGCATGTCGAGTCATGGCGAAAGATTTGGAGTGGCCATGAAGAAGTTGAAGAAGAGGGAGTGGAAGAAACTTGATACATAGCCCGTGAATAGGGACAAGCAATTTAAACCATCAAACATGCATCTCAAGATGATCCTAAAAGATAAAACAAAATAACTATACCAATTCCAAAGTCTAAAATGTTAATATGTCCCAAAATAATTAAAATAAAGATAAACACTAAATATGATTTAAAAAAAAAACAATGATAATGACAATAAAATGCTACGACATTATTAAAACAAGTATACATGACACATTGACACACATAATTGATACATAATGATAGGAACGATTAGGTTTAAAAAAAAATGGTAACATTATATGATTATAACTCATAGCAGTTCTAGCATATTTAAAGATATAACTATCTTTTATAAAATAATGTGCACACCATCACACTAAGATTAAAGAGCAAAATTTGTTACTTTCTAAATTATGCACCTTCTTATTTCTATCTCAATGACCTCACCATCTGCAAGAAACCAATAATCAAATACCAGCCATATGCAACTATAGCTTTATAATTATAACAAGACAATTAATGAATTCTAACTCACTGTATAACCAATACCAAAAAACAACAGCTAAATAATAAATCCACTAGAAAAAGGGGCATTTACATACAAACCACCCAATTCTTGTTTATTTACATACCTAACACCTAAAGTTTATTTTTACATTTATACAACCTAAATCTTTCATATTAAATAAAAAAAATGGTAGTGAAATACACTTTTCATGTATATATAAGGTGGCACTTATGTTAAAATTGAAGTTTAGGTGTTAGATAAGTAAATACATAAGAATTGAGTGCCATGTATTTAAATCTTCCTAAATAAAAAAATTAAAATGTTATCCAGTCCCTTTTCTATCCCTACACCCATTCAAAGAAGTAATATTCAATATTTCTTCAATGCTTATCACATACCACAATTACATAAGCCCCCATGTCGACGCTAGGAGTATAAGTTGCAAGGTTCTTTCCTCTTATATGCACTGCAATGGCAGAAGCCATCCTTCCCAGGATCTTATCGGTTGCATCCACTATATACCACGTCTTCTTGGTGCTTATATGATCTGCCGCCTTAGGATACCAAGTCTTGTTCCAGATATCCTGCAGGCGCACACTTTTCACGAGATCGATATTATAAAAATAACATCGACAAGGCAAGCATAACACTAAGTGCAAAAAATCCTAAACAACAGATAAAAGAATAGGAGGAAAATTAGTGGGAGAATAGGAGGCAATAGGGATTACAGGGCCATTGATTTCGGAATCTTCGAACATCCACCGCTGCTCTTGGGGAATGGCTGGTAATTGCTGCTGTTGCTGCTGACAGAAGACCGAGAGATTGCGCCTGAGAGGAGAAGAAGACATCGTAAGCGAGAGTCTCGAGCGAGGGGCTGCGAATCTGGAGACCAAAAAGGTTCTCGGAAGAGTGGAAGCACTCGCCGGAGATGATGGGGAAGTGTTGTTAAAGGAATAGGGTGAGGTTATAGAGAAAGAGGAAACTGCAGGTATCGCTGCTGCCATTAGAGCAGCTCCGAGAAGATGAGAGAACGGCTCTGAGTTTCGGATAAGGCGACAGAAATAACGACTAATAGGGTTTCAGGAATAAGAAAGAAAAATTAGATCACCTCATAAAAATAAAAAGCGTAAGGAATAAAAGAAACTGCAATAAAAAATAAGAAAAATTTAATTGCAACACTTGGGGGACCGCTTTTTAGGTCTGGATGTTTCCGGAGTTGCTGCGGGGTGCCACGGGGTAAGTGGGCCCCACTACTATTAACAATGGACGTGGTAAGTGGACCCCGCCACCATTAACAATGGACAGTGGCAGTGTATGGTGACGGGGCCCACTTGCCACGTGGTGCCCCGCTATTAAACTCTGGATTCATCTAGAGTTCGTACCTAAAATTTCATCCGCCTGGGAGGAGCCAATCCATTTATTGCACCAAAGTCTTCACAATTCTCTCTTATCTTCCTTTAACCTCATCTCATGTTATTGTGTTGTATCAATCCCCCCTTCGAAGGGATGAAGATTTCATAAGAAACACAAATTATGAAAATTCAATCTAAACAAAGTTATTATTGTCTAATTAGGGATATCAATTCGTGTCCGCGGGTTGAGTTCGGATCTGACTCGAAAATGATGTGTCTCATATCGGGTCAACTCGAACCCGACCGAAATAATAAATGGGTAAAAAAACTCAACCCGAAACTAACTCAAAAAATATTCGGGTCAACCCTAACCTGAATTTTTGAGCCGAGTTCGAGTTGTATTAGCTAGTCGGGTCAATTTTTAACATGTAGGGATGTCATTTAGGGTCAGCAGGTCGAGTACAGGTCCAACTCGAAGATGATCCGACCTGAATCGAGTCAACCCGAACCCTACTCGAATAGTAAACTGGTCAAAAAACCCAATCAAAACCTGACCCGAAAAATATTTAGGTCAACCATAACCCAAATTTTTTAAGTCGAGTTCGAGTCGTGTTGACATGTCCGATCAATTTTTGATACCCCTATGTTTAATGTATGATGATCAATATAGAATTATTTATAAATATTGATTATAAGGAACAATATCAATAATACATGAAAAATGTAAGAATATAAAAAATATTCTATCAATAAAACTTATGGAAGAGATTATCTATTTAATCATACCAATATCTTTCATTCATCCTTATAATTCATTAATATTTATTCTTGCACCATAGCAAAATAAGGCTGTGAATTTAGCTCGACGATTGTTAATCTCGATAATTGATTCAAATTCAAGTTGAGATCGAGATTGGATCGAAATAAACAAGCTAAACTATGAGCCAAAACTTCGGATAAAACATTTTTTTAGCCGATTTCGAGCCAAACACATATCGGCTCAAACTCGCTCAAGATCTGCTCGAAGTATTTTTATTTATAAAATTAATATATAATACTAAATAAAATCAAATATAATGAACTACCAGCCAATTTCGAGCTGAAAAAAAAAGGGATCCAAATAACTCAATTTGAGTTATCTTGTTCAGATTTCGAGCTGGAACGAATCCAAATAATTCAGATTTGAGCAAGTTCATTTCAATTGAGCGTCAGATCGAGCTCACGCGCCGATTTCGATTCAAACTCAATCCATTCAAGCCGATTTAGATGTGAGGATTTGAAGTCCGCCCCAACTCGGCTCAATACATCACTTACCAGAGAAGATTTAATCTGCAAAGATAATGTTGTCTCATGCCATTGTGATCAAAATGAAAACCTTTACAAATATCAATAATCATTATAGTGTGAATTATAACAACATTAAGACATTGGGAAGCGATAAGAGAAGAATATAAAACGTGAGTATGGATAATATGGAAATTTTTAGGGGCATTACAAATATACCACTCAATTCTTATGTATTTACATATATAACACCTAGACTTTCATATTTATGTTTATGACACTCTAAACATTAACATCACAGCAAAAATAGCTTATGCCACCAAAGTGCCATCTTTATAAAGATCAAACTTTTGTTAAATATGTAGATGCAGAAAAAATTTGTGATGTGTAAATTTTCCAAAGTTTTAGTGACATAAGAACCAGAATTAACTTACCAAGTCAACGAGCAGGCCCTTCCCAATTAATGTTGTCGAATTCCTTGATAAGAAATCTCTAACAAACAATTCTCAACTTTATCGGAGCTTAGGATTAATTAGAAACTAAACTAAACTGCAAAATAATGGAATCACATTGATTTGATAAAAACCGAAACAAAAACTTGAAACAGAAACACAATCAAAGCAATTGGAAAAACACACGAGATTTTACGTGGAAAAACCAAAAAACAGGAAAAGACCACGGAGACACGCCACCGGAAATTTTCACTATGAAATTCAAAAGGTTTTATACATAACTTACACAAGTTTTCTCTTCACACACAAAGAAAACTGAAGGACTCATTCCACAATTTCCCTTTCCGATCTGACGCAAAATTTCACGCTGAATCACTAAAATTCACCTATTCGACACTCCTCACATTCACCGGGATGCTCTTCGAAGAATGTCGAATGAAGATAACTCGCAGCCACTTAAAATTGGGCCTTAAAATTGAAATCCCGCTTGAAACCGCCCCTAGCGCATAAGCACCACCCTCTCTGTATCGGCGCCTAGAATGGGCACCTATGCGCCCAATGGGGGGTGCATAAGCGTCCCCTCCTCTATCGCCCACATCAAGTGGGCGCCTATGTGCCTATTTGGTGCATATGCACTGGTTTTTCTGGATCGAGAAGCGCCAATTGGGCGCTTGAGCGTCCATGATCAAGATTTTTAGTTGTATGTATCTTTTTTAGAAATAACTACTATTCTTCAAGAAAAGATCGAATAAATGTTACCTCAACTGGATGTGTTTCGTTATGGCATGAAAAACAGTGTCTTAGCAAGATGAATCACACTTACTGTCACTGTAAGGCTTTCCAATCTCCTGCTCCTTACCTACTTTTTTCATAAAGTTATGTAGCCTAATCATCTCCTTGCTAGCCTCAACGATAACAATATTTTCGGCCTCCGTAGTTGAAAGTGCAACAATCTTCTACAACCAGGAAACACAACACATTATTGTGTTCCCCAATGTGAAGATATACCCCGTTGTACTTCTACTATTCACATCTCCTACCATATCTGAATCTATGAATCCCTATAGATTGAACTTTGCATTCCCATAACAAAGTGTCATATTGAATGTTCCTCTGAAATACCTGAGAATCCACTTTACCACCACCCAATGAAGCCTGCCTGGATTTCACATGCACCTGCTGACTACTCCCGGTGCATATGCTATATCGGGCTTGGTACAAATCATCTCATACAACAACTTTCAACTGCTGACGAAGTTCTCTCCATCCGTGCTTGCTCTGCTTCAGAGGTAGGTGATAACTCGTTAAATAGTTTAATGTGACTACCTAAGAGAGTGTTAACTGGTATAACCTTACTCATGTTGAATCTACATAGGATCTTCTCAACATATTCTACTTAAGACAACTTTAGTATTCCTGCACTCCTGTCCCTGTTGATTCTCACCCCGAGGTTCTTCCTGGTTGGACCTAAATCATTCATCGCAAACTCACTTGATAAATGTTTCTTCAAGTCTTTGATTTTCTCCATATCCGCCTGTGCAATCAGCATGTTATCCACAAACAAAAGAAGCAAAATACAACAATTATCTTAGTATTTAATGAAGCAACAATAGTTTGTCTGACACTTCAAGTACTAATTGTTTGACATGAACCTATTAAACACCATGTACCACTGTCTCGGGGCCTGCTTCAAGCCATCGAAGCTCTTCTTCAATCTGCAGACCAAATCTTCCTCGTCTAGAACCTTGTAACCTTGTGATTGCACCAAATATATCTCCTCCAGATCTCTATGTAAGAAAGTTGTTCTTACATCCATCAACTTCAAATGTAGATCTTCCACTGCTATCAGACTCGGCACAACCCTGACAGTAGTCATCTTTACCACTAAAAAGAAGATCTCTGTATAATCCACTCCTCCCTCTGCTGAAAACCCTTCAGAACAAGTCTTTCCTCGTAGAGCTTGCTACCGTTTGACTCCTTTTTAAGCATGTAAACCCACTTGTTGAGTAATGTTATTTCGATTGGCAGTACCATCAAATCTCAATCCAATTTGACTCCAAAGATTGCATGCCTTCATCAATGGCAAGATCTCACTTCCTTGAACCTTCAACTTGAGTGGTCTTCTCAAAGCACTCTAGTACACCATTATCAGTTAATAATAAAGTGTAAAGATGGAGAATACCTTTGTATGGGTTATTTCACTGTGTTGGATCTTCTGACTTCTGTAGCAGATGACTGAGGAACTTCCAGTGCTCATTCTAGTTAAGCACTTGTTCTTTCTCTATCTTCCTGAACACCAGTATCATCTATGTCCACATATTTAGATTCTTTAAACGTAGCTGACGGAATATCCTGAGTTCTAATCTTGCCTTTGTACATCTCCATTTCGTTAAATCTGACGTCTCCACTTTTGATGAAATTTTGATTCTGATAATCCTAAAACTTGTACTCAAACTCATCTGAGTAATAACCAATGAAGATGCACTTGACATATTTTGAGTCAAGCTTGGTCCTGGACCCTACATCAACATGCACAGATGTAGAACACACAAATACTCTTAAATGAGATAGACAAACCTTTTGTCATTCCAGGCTTCTTTAGGTAAGCCTTCCTCCAAAGGTATTGATGAACTATAGTTGATTAGAGAAACTTTAGTCTTTACTGCTTCAGCTCAAAATTTTTTTGGTAAGCCTGCATGTAGTCTCATGCTCCTAGCACACTCTGTGATTGTTCTGTTCATGCGCTCAACTACACCATTCTGTTGCGATGTCTTTGGGACAGTGAACTCATGCCTGACACCTCTTTTAGCATAGAATTTTATAAACTTTTGATCACAATACTCACTCTCATTATTTGATCTGAGACACTACAGCTTCAAGTCTGTCTTATTTACTACCATAACCTTCCACTTTTAAAGACTTCAAATACATCAGATTTATGCTTTGAGAAATAAGTTGATGCTATGTACCTTTCCTTTTTTTGTACTTTTTTCCAAGATCTAGGTCTTACTGAGTAATGGGGGGCGAGCTAAGAAACAACATAAGCTTTGAAGGGGTTTCGTTCGATTGCTCTTCGCTAAATAGTGAATGTTACCACTTTGAGCTGATGTCACACTCGGGTACTTGGTATCAATTCCATCTAGGTGTGTTGTGTTTCTTTCTAGGGTAAAGAAGCTAGAATGGAAAGGGATACATTTCTCGTAGGATTATCAACGAATGTGACAAAATAGCGAGGATCTCCAATATACAGAACTGGAGTAAGACCCTATACGTCAATATATACTAACTCAAGTTTATTTAATTTCACCACTAACCCACCCTTGGAGAAAGAAACCTTCTGCTTATCATATATGCATTCTTCACAAAAATCCAGAGCAACCGATTTAAGACCCTGGAGCTTGTTCTATGAAAGTAGGGACTTCATACCTTTCTTGCTCATATGACCAAACTTACGGTGCCACAAACCTACATCTACCCTGGTTCCAACCACATAAATGAATCAGCCATTTCATTGATCAGATAAATGTGTCTTCAATGTTTCCCCGAGCCATCATCAATTCCCCTCTGGTCACCTTTCATGAATCACCTGTGAAAGTAGTCACGAGTCCTGACTCTGCCAGCTGGCTGACAAAGATAAGATTTCACTTCAAACTTGGAACATGTCTTACTTCAGTAAGCTTCCAGAATTTTCCATTCGATAACATGGAATCAACATCACCCTTTCCAACTATATTGCAAGCCTTGTTATCTCTAAGATAAATCTTTCCTAGATCTCTATAAGTATAGATTTTAAATACCTCTTTAATGAGGAAAGCATGAAAAGAGGCACATGAATCAACTATCCATGATTCAGTACTGACTATGGATGATACCGAGGAGTCACTTTAGGATTTCACCAATGGAGACATTAGTAGAAAGCTACTTTCCTGTCCTCCACCACCAGCTTTTCTTGGAGCTTTACAGTCCTTATTGAAATGTCATTTCTTACCGCAGTTCCAACAATCTTCTTTGCTTGACTTGAGCTTTCCTTTCTTGGACTTAGATCTGGCTCTGCTTGTATTCCTGTCGAGATTTCTTTCTCTGTTATCAGCATTCAATGCAGAACCTGAAGAATCACCATTTGTTGATTTTCTGCAAACTTCTTTATTCAGCATCAGACACACGATATCACCGAAATTCACCTTCGAAGTCCCTGAAGAATTATTCACCGCCGTTACCAAACCGTCTCTGATATCCGACAATGAAGATAATATCACCAGTGCTTTGACCTCATCATCAAACTTGATCCCTACAGAACACAACTCCTCAAAAAGTGAAGTTATTGAGATGCACTGCTACTAAATTGACTTCTATCATCTTCATGTTCAATAACTTCTTCATTAGAAAAACTTTATTGGATGCAGGAGGTTTTCATACATCTCGACCGGAGTCTCCATGAGATCTACTATAGTTTTCTCATTTGCAATGTTGAACGCAACAAATGAGGAAAGTGTCAACCTGACCAAATCCAGTGTCGTTCAATCCACGACTTCTCATTCCTACATAGGCATAGATTTAGGCTTCTTTGTGATGCCTTCTAGTGGTAAATACATTTTTTTTCTGATACAACAATTCCTCCAAATGCATCTTCCAGAAAGCGAAGTTCGTCCCATTAAACTTCTCTACTTTGAACCTTGCTTCTTCGGGCATTGTTCCCATTTGAATCTAACCACGCTCTGATAACAGTTGATAAGAAATCTCAAACGAACAAATTCCAACTTCACCGAGACTTATCATCAATCTGAAACTAAACCACACCGCAGAATTACAGAATCACACAAATTCAATAAAAATCGAAACAAAAAATTAAAACAGAAGCATAATCAAATCAACCAGAAAAGCACACGAGAATTTACGAGGAAATCCAGAGAAGAGGAAAAAATCACGGAACCACGCCACCAGAAATTTTCACTACAAAATTCAGAAGCTTCTACAAAGAACTCACACAAGTTTCTCTCTATGCACGAAAAAAACTTATAGGACTCGCTCCACAATCTTCTTTCTCTGATCCGACGCAAAAATCACGCTGAAACATAAAAAATGCACCTCTTCGACACTCATAACCTACACAGGGGCGCTCGCCGAAGAATATCGAAGGAAGATATCTTGCAGCCACTCGAAATCGAGACTTAAACTGAAATCCTGCTTGACACCGCCACTGGCGCATAAGTGTCGGCCTCTCTGTATCCGCGCCCATAATTGGCACCTATGTGCCCCCTTCCCTGTCGCCCACATCAAGTGGATGCCTATGCGCCCATATCCAGTGCCTATGCGCCCATATCCAGTGCCTATGCGTCAGCTTTTCTGGATTGAAAAGCGCTAATTGGGAGCTTGAGCGCCCGGCATTCCTGCTGCTTGGGTTGCTTCTGCTCCACACAACAACCCAACATTCCTTTGAAAAGCTGCTCTCCAACTTTTCCTACAGCTTATAATATAACGAGAAGAAGATTTCAGTCTCTTCTCGGAAAATTAGAAGTTCTTCATATCGCACATTTGCACCGCAAACTGCAAACTTATTTCAGCATTACGCCACCAAGCATCAGTCTCCTCCAGTTAGAACTAGTTTACAATCAGAATTTTGAAGTTAAAAACGCCGCAAATTTTAAAGATATGTTCCCTGAACATCCCAACATAGGATGAAACAATAATTGGCTAAATTTAAGGTCTGCGGCTGCAGCGTTTTGTAAGATAACAAAATTATCGTGGAAAAAATAAAGTGTTTGAACCCTATTTATGAATGGTGAGGTGCCATTTGGTCAGCATATAAAATTTGCTAGGAAATAAAAATAAATAAAGGTTCTATGTCACATACTGTAACTTTTATGTCATGACCTACAGTTTTGTCATATCATTCTATATATCTGAACTCCGCAGTTTGGCAGCTCGACAGCTTGACAGATGAACTTCACAACTTATAGCTTGGCAGATGAGCTTTACAGCTTGGCGGCTTGACGGCTTTCATAGCTTTATAGCTCGACAAGCCTTTTTAGTTCTCTGATTCTCTTGTCTTTTCTACAGACAACTAAAAAAAAAATGAAGTTATGCATTGCTCGTCTCTATAAAGCTAGTGTAAACATCATTTATCTGAAAAATGAATTCATTGATACAAATTAAAACTATTTTAATAAATATAGTGGTATATTTCACTATGTACGGATTAATCATTTATATGGGAGCTCTTAGCACTCCTATATGGAATTATCCTGATATTATGGCTCACCTTAAGAATTTTATAGTTTAAATAATGGTCTTATAGGGAGAGTTATTATTGAGTAAAAAATAAAATTTGACCTTTCTTTATGCGAATAGATGGTCAATTTTCGTTAAAATATAACTCAGTTATAAAGAAATTTAAAAGATTTGGTTAAACTCGAACTATCCTTCGACTGAGAGTACTTTGGGTACACTTACAGGGAGTAGTAACCTTGATTGAAGAAAATGAAATGCACCTGGTGGTTATTAGATCAGTTCCTTCTGATCCTAGAAAACGTCCGAAAAACCGGCTACAGAACTATCGAGCAGAGACAAAAAGACAATCAGTAGATACATAAGAGCGAGTGTCTTCATCAAACCAAAAAATCATAAAATGAAATAGCGGCCCGTTTAACATGGAGTGAAATCTCGTGACCTTTAATCCTTACGTTAACAAACCTAATCTTTGATTTAACCTAGCTATATTTCGAAAAAAAATTTATTAAATCATCAATATCATTCTTGCTATTGAGCCAAGTAGAATCTAAAAGTTTGAAAAAAAAAATCCACTAAAGAAACTTATTTATGAGGAAAAATTCCTCAATTTACAAATAAATATTTTAAAAAATAAAATCACTAAAAAATATATATATATAGAACAAATTAGAGGTAAAAGAGTTTAATGATGTAAAATAAAAGAATTAAAGATAAAACATCTTATCTCATCTAGTGAAAAGTTCTTTAGTATGATTTTTGTCGTGCCTCATGAAATGTCTATGCTTAACTTCAGATTTAAGGCATATACTCACGTTCACTATATCTTTCAGAATGTTGAATCCTTTTACGATGTCAAGTCTCATAATGTCTGAGAATCATGCCCAAATACTGCTAGCATTAAGAACAGGAAGAATAAGAAGAGAGGACGAGCTCATGGGAAGAGAGAGTCATTCTCGCCCTCCATTTAAATATTTGACTATAAACCATGATATGCCTTTTTTTATGGTACAAAATTTGATAGAAAATAAACATATATAAAGGTAGATAATGTAATGTCACATCCTTCAGTTTTATGTCATGTCATGTAATTTTATGTGATGTTCTGCAGCTTTATGTCATCGTTCCATATAACTGAACTTAATAGCATGACAGCTTAGCATGCGTACTTGACAAATTGGCAGCTTGGTATGTGAGCTTTTAAAGCTCAACAACTTGGCAGCTCGGAAGCTCAACAAGTTCGATACTTGGCAACTCGACAAACCTTTTTAGGTGTATACACTCATCTTGTACTTTCACCATCTAGGCACATTATGAAAATACTACAAATTCTAATTTGATCATTTTGTATAATATGATTTCGATTTACTTGCAAACAAAAGGTTCCAACAAGACCGAATAACTAATTACTTGTGTATGACAAAAAAAATTAGAAAAGACAGTTGAATGCTAGTTTTGTTTTTTTTTTTTGTCCTTTCAACTATATATATATATATATATATATATATATATATATATATATATATATATATATATATATAAATAAAGGCCATAGCCATTTTGGAAGCAATCCAAAAAAAGTAAGTCATGCGATCAATTTTGAATTATTTTATTTTATTTTTTAAATTTTGTTTAATTTAATTTTTTATTTGAAACAAGACATTTTTAGTGAGTTAACATAAGAGAAAGTTATTTTTTTTATATTTTCAAAAAATAAGTTGATTAATGCATGGAAAAAAATAAAAAAAGGAAAAAAACCACCCAAAAAATATATATATTTTAAGAAAATGAAAAAACTCCCAAACAAGTTTTTTTCCTTCAAATAAAAAAACCAGACTATTGCATGAAAAACAAAAGAGAATCATGTTAAAGTAATGAATTATATTTGTAATATTTTAGAGTTGTTTGGTTTAGTGTAAAATAAATGCACGATTTTACATTTTCATATAATCTAAAGAAAAGAATTCAATATAAAACAAACCTGTTATGGCCAACTGGCGGGCGTCTGGCAATGGTGAGAGCCATCGACAGTTATAGAGAATGTTTGCTAGGTGTGGCTTTGGCACGCCGCTAGCAGTAGTGGCAGGCTATAGAAACTGCTGAGACTTGCGACGAGCATATCGCAGCCGACAACAAATGAGGGCATGGCATCAGTTGAAAACAGCAGTCGGCGGTGGTATCTCTTTATATAAAACAATGCATTTAAAATTTATCAAAATTCAGCGCATTCCAAATACATTGAAAATGAACTAGAGAATGAATTCTAAATACAGTAGAAATTTACATAACATTTGTTTTTTCCCGTCAAAAACTTGAATTTTTACAACATCTACAAAGAAATTCAATACACTTCTTTTGTTATCGATCATACAACCCTTTATATAAAAATATAGCGTCCAACATTTGAAATGTAAGAGATTCAAAAAGGAATTTATATGTTTACCAGCAAAGATTAATGGATGGGATGAGACTTAACAAGCTTATCAAAACTTGTCCGATGTGGAAAATAAAAAAATAAAAGGGTTGTATTATGAGGGAAACAAAGCATAAGGTATGCTATTTTGATAGACCACAGCCAGTGGAAGTGGAGGCTTTGAAAGTGCAACAGTGGAGAACTAACGTGTAGATGACAAATCAACTAACGAGATGCGACTATTACAAATCTCACCTAGTCGCGCAACTCACATGGATCAAAATGATGCACACCTCAAGTATATGGAGAGAAGCAAAGAGTTAACATAAATGTTAAAAAATAGGCGAAGCCGCGAAACTTAACTCAATCATTAGATTGAAAAGAACATAAAATAGATAATAAGATCAAAAGAGAAAATGTACTCATAATTTTATATAAGTTCACCAAATTGATGACCACGTCATTTTGCTACTGCTAAAAACTTCACTATAATTAGAATGTGGACTTTTAAAGCCATAATCCTCATATCTAACATAAAGACAAAAGCCACCACTTCTTAAAAAAAATAGGACAACCGCAAATGCCAAACTGAAATAACCCACATGTATTGGATACCTTCTAGAGACTCCTCAACTCCCTTGTCAACTCCCACAACAACTTGATGCCAAATTCGATCCATGACTAAGTCTGTAAAACGTATTGTCTCATAAGAGAACATACAATCAAAACCTTACAAAGGATGCTCAACAATTTCAAAAGAGCCATCAATCACATTTGGCAAAAGATGACATGTTAAAGTCTGACAGGCAACCAGACATATTTAAGCATAGGTACAAGCTGTAATGCTGCGCTTAATAAACATAATTTTGGTGCAACTTTAAATAGTGACAGTATGACAAAAAGCTTACAGGATCGATGAGATAGGCTCCTTGCATTGGTATTTCATTCAATGAAACCAACTAGAAGTTAAATAGGAATAAAAATATACAGAGATAAAACGCAAGGCACTGGTTTTTGGATGAGATTGCAAACACAATTCAAAAGTAAACGAGCGTTACAAAATTGAAGGTCAGAAGGTACAAGAAACCTTTTTTCTTTGGAGAGAGTTTCTCTGCATGGAAATCTGATTCCACGGGAGAGATTTTCTCTGCTTTTAGATTGATCCTGCAGATAGCGTGGATGTACTACATTACACAAGTCCATATTCAGCAACTTAAAATAAAACAAGTAGTTTTGAGGTTTTAGATTTAATCTCTTCCAATCCACTGTTCTCTTTATCATTTTAAGCAAAAATATTACCAAAATCTGCTCTTAACCGTAATTAAAGTCCATCCCTCTAGAATTTAATGTAGCTAAACTATGTTTCTTTAAGAAAAAACTCGTATGTTAGGTCTGCCTATGGAAAAATGAGTTTTTCCAAATATAATTTCTAGAATAAACTTGAACCGCTGACAAAGATGAAATATGAGTAAAAAAAAACAAAACAGAAATTTTTTCTTCGTCCTTACATAATTCTTTAAGAATAGTTGGAGCTGACTATTGTTGAAGATGCTCAATTTTCTTTTTCTTATTAATAGAAGCATCTTTAAAACCTTTTACATTATAATATGAAGGATATTCAATATTTCCTGTAATAGCTCGAACTCTCACCCATTAAGGTATTGTCCGCTTTGGTCAAATGGCACCACAGTTTGCTCTGATGGTGTCACTTCTCATAGGTCACTCATTCTATGATTGCTCTAGCATGAGTATGCTTAACTTGGGGATTTTTGTGGAAATTCCACCAATATATTAAAAGGTGCTTGGATGTTTAAGAGTTCAGTTCATTCTACTTAATGGGCTTCACAATCTCCCAACTTAGTAGTTGTTGTCCTCATCATTTTTCTTACCCAAAATCATTCACCAGGCAGATAGGATTCTAGAGGTGACCTCTAAAGATTTAAGAGGTAGCTCCCACCATGTAGCACTTTGTCTCATTCAAAATTTAAGAGCTGGCTCCCATGGCGTAGCACTTTGTTCTGTATGGTACTCAATTTCCATCTTCGAGCTGGTGTAATGCTTTGATATTATTTGTGACAGCTCGAACTCTCACCTATGAAGGTTTTATCCATTTTGGCCAAATGAACTCACGGTTTGGCCACATTGGTGAAACTTCCTAGAAGGTCACCCATCCTAGGATTGCTTCAGCACGAGCATGGTTAACTCTGAAGTTTCTGTCAAAATTCTATCGTTACAACAAATCACGCCTCGATATTTAAAAGTTCAGCTTCATTAAATTTAAGGGGGGTTTCACAATTTCAAACTACTTAATTTCACATGACTGAACACATGCAATTTATCCAATAACAAAACTTTATAATTACTGAAACAATATAAAATGCCACTGTTTACATTTATTCTAGTCAGTCCTCCAAGCAATAACCCTAAACTTGGATCGAAGTCTAAGAGAACACGGCAGAAATTAGTCAATCAAAAAACATGGGGAGGTTGACAAGACCAAAAGTCAAGCAAACTCTGCAACCTGTCAAATTTACAAATTGATATGGCATGCTACAGAACCATTGACACCGAGATCATAGGTCAAACGAGTTGGCAGAACCTAAAGTAATATAAAAGCTTTGCCCCAAGAAAGCATCCTATGGCACCTTCTTTGATTCATCTGCGAAGAAATCCAAATATTCCGATTCACATTTCCACGAACTAATCAACGGACAAAAAAACTAACAAAGAAAGTGATTGGAATAACCTTATGAAATTACCTTGGTATTCTAATATGTATGAATCCAATGTGACCCCTTCCAGCCACAAGCCAGGGAAGAGCCCCTGCCAAAATAACCGCGAAGTTCAAAATTAGAGTTATAGACAACAAAAAATACAATAGAAACTCCCTCCTACAAATGTATTCTTTTAAAATCCCATATCCTCTCACATCGAGTTTTCGCTGCACAATCCTAGGCCTCTTTTGGGGCCGTCGAGAGGGTTTCATCCCCTTGAATACGTAGAAATCCGCTTCAATCTCCTCACGCGAAAGAGATACAGAGAACCTCCACCGCTGCTTCTGTCCACCGCCCTCCAACATTTGATCGGCTCTCCCTGGATCATCCCTTCCAAACTGCAAATGAGGAGTAGGAATAATAGAGTGCCGGCTTCCGCCCTTCTCACCCGGAGTAAAACACGCCGCACGCCGTTTCCTAAGATTCCACGGCATAGTCGTAGTCGTCGCAGCCGCAGCGAGGGCCTCCTTCTCAATGAATCCCCCGGCCGGAGGTGTACTGCTCTGAATCCTCTCGCAATGGCCATCTTTTCGGATCTCCATATCCGTCGGTACAGCATCCAAGAGCCCGGTTTCAGCGATGGAGTTCACGCAGCGGAAGATCCGATGCCGGCCCCAACTCCTCGTCGGAAATGAGAAATTATGTAGGGGATGCTTCAAAACCCTTTTCTTCGGAAAGCCGCCGGCCGACATATCCCGGTTAGGGCCGGCGAACTCTGTCCGGCTCCAGTTAGTTTCGTCCCTCTTACCAAGCTGAAGTCGGAAGCCACTCTGACGGTCGGCAGAGCACGTTGATGAATCCAACGCCGGCGACTCCGATAGGGCAACGGCGTCGGAGCTGACCGGCGTATAGCTAATGCGTGAAAGAAGAGAAGGTTAGGAGAACTGAAGGGGAAGACGACGGCGGAGAGAGTTTCTGCAGGGGTTCGGTTTCCGGTTGAGCCCATTTTATAGTGGAGGGAACGTTGCCTTAGTTCAGTTGCAGACGGTAGCCCGCATTTTAACACCTACGACCCTCAAATCCTACTGAATTACATTTTACATTTCTAAAACTTATTATTTACATATCTATCAACCTAGGGGTTAATTGGTCTAACGAACCCAATTTAAAAAATTTGGATTTGGGTTGACCTAAAAAATATTTGAGTTAGGCTCGGGTTAATAATATTAACCTATTTAATTATTTGGGTATGGTTTTGATTAACTCTCTAACTTGAATTAGACCTGAAACTAACCCCCTAATTTGAAATCGATTCAAAATTAGGGTTGTTAATGATTTGATTTCAAACTGAGCTAGGGCTCGCTTAAAATCAACTTGAATGGATTGAGTGTGGCTCGGAATTAGCTTGTGAGCTTGTTATATTTGACTTCGAGCTAATTCAGCTTGAATTGGCATAGAGCTCGATCTAACTTGAATCAAAGTGAGCTCGCTCAAACTAAGTTATTTGGGTTTGTTCTAGCTCGGAATTGACTTGACTTATTATTTTAAAATTTATTTAGCATTATTTATATATATATGATGTGTGCTAGAAAATTCCTAAAAAACATAATACTATTTACATATATTTATTTAGCATTATATATATATATATATATATATATATATATATATATATATATATATATATATATATATATATATATATAGATTTATTATCGTATTAACGTCGCACGAGAATTCAGCACACACTCGGGTAAAAGAGTACAACCAACGATGACACCATTGTTTTTACTTGAAAAACCAAGAAAAGGAAAAATTCACGAGGCCTAGCCCAACTTAAGAAATCCACTATAAACTAGATATTACATGTACAATCCCTTGCCCCATAGACGAGAAGGGGTTGAACACTCTTCGGAGTCTCAATGTTGATGCACGAATGAACTTATTGTAAGAAGTGGGCGGTAGCTAATAGCGATCTGTGGAGGATGCAGGTGTTGGTCGACGACAGCCGGCGGTGGTCAACAACATTCGATGGTGGTCGACGGTGATCGACAGTGGTCGGCGGTGGTCGAGCATGACTAGAGTGATGCTGGACTTGAGTTCCTCAAAACTTCAAGCTCTTCATCAAGCTTCAATCTCCCCTCCCTCTCATGAGAGGGATGAGGCTCTATTTATAGTATTTTGGGTGCAATTAATGCAAGAATATAAATCACTCTAATCGAGTAGTCTTGAGAGCTTCATTCGATCATACGGCGTTCGATGGATATTAGAGTGTATTAACGATGTCGAAATTGAGCAATCGTGGGCTGCTGGATTCGTCTTGTCAAGTCGGTCAATTTAAAGACTTGATGACTAGATTTGTTTGGATTGGACTAATTCAGATATCATTGGGTTTGTCTCATCGAGAAGTTAGTTTGACTATAAATTTGCTAAAATTGAAGCTCTGGATGACTTTGTGTCAATATTTAAACATTTTTTACTCAAAAGATTGTCTCAAGATCCGTGTCATGCCTCGAGATTTGTGTCGGATGATGAAATTTTATTGATGATTTATCAATATATATGTATGTGTGTGTGCGCGCATGCGCGTTTCATGGTATGTTTGTAGAGCATCATCTTTGAAGGTCGTAAGTTCCCTCAGGTCACAGTTCGAATCCCCTGGTGGCGCTTTGTCGTCTTAAGCCAGATGGTACTTGAATTATTTGCACATCGGGTTGCTCCCTTATATATATATATATATATATATATATAATACTTGGAGCCAGTTCGAGTCAATAAAAAATATTGATCCATTGCTTCAACTCGTTGTTCAACTTGCTTATTTTTATCCGATCTCGATCTAAACTAAAATTCAAATTGATTTTTGAGCGATTAACGATCTTCAAGCTCAATTCAGTCTCACCCAAAATTAATCCACCAACCCATAATCAAGCTGAATTTGACCTGACTTTGACTTGAATATGTGTTTTCGTAAGTTAAATGAGTAAGCAGGTTAAATACAGGTCAGGTTTGGATTTGATTTTTTGACCACTTCAACATTTACGTCGAGATATTTTGGGTGGATCAATTTCAAAATATACTCGAACCGGACCAATGAATCCGATCGAACTCAATTAACTTGGGCATGTGGGTTAGTTGTTTAAATGAAAATTGGTGTTGGTTTGTCATGCTACATTCCACATTTCAGAGCTATATAAATCACATATTTCACTAATTTTTTTATTGTAATTTAAGATAAAAATAATATTATTTATAATAATTTTGAAAATAAGATAATAAAGCTGTAGATATTATTTGTACTAAATTCAAAGGACATCTATAATTTGTAATTGTACTTTTTTTTTAACTTTTGGCACAAAATAATAAAAAGGGAGATTTTTATACATAACACACAAATCTCAAGTATTTACGAATCTAACACCTAACTATTGATATTTACTGTAAAACCACTTAATGTGGGACAGTAGATCCCAAATTGTTCGTGAGCTCACATAATCTAGGGTGGAATCATGAAGGAGATAGAAGGGGAGTTAAATGCACAATGGCTTCGCAAATAAATTGATGGTCTGTTTAGGCAGTTACGAACTTATCGAATAATCGTCGATAAGTTCGATTAAAAAAAAATTGTTGATAAGTTAGGTGTGGTGGCTATTGCAAATTTTTAGTTTTTTGGAAAAGTCAGACCGGTGCAAAAACACCGTTTTCAGCGTTTTAATAACGCATAAGCTGCCAAAATGCAGTTTACCCAAATAGACCTGATGCGTTTTCTAAACGTCACCGCACCAAATAAGTTGCGGTGATTATTTTGAGACTAAGTAAACGATAACCAAATTCCACATTAAAAAATTATAAATAAACCCTTTTTTTTTTACATGAAAAGGGCCTAGGCTTTAATTTGAAAGGAATTGGAAGTATAATGAATTTTAGAGCATTATGGGATGACAAATTTTGCACCACCATCAACAATTGTTGTCATTTAGCTACCATCACCTGACCAATATTGACTCTTCATCATTTTCTTATGGTTGTTACTTAATTATTATATCTTACTATCGTCATGTAATTGTTATCACTCAATGGCCTTTGCCTGGCTACCAACACCCGACTATAATTGCTCGACCATTATCGCCCAACCACAATCTCTCAATTGTTGTTGTCTGAACATTATCTATCAACCCTCATCTCTCGACCGTCATCACTAAATTACCATTGCTTGGCAATCAGCACCACCTTTCATAATGTTTACAGTATAAATAGTAAATCACACAAGTGCTCCCACTCTTATATGTATGTCTTCTCTAATTAAAAAGAAGATTATACGTTAATAATCTAACGTATATAATAGATTATTTCAACTAGATAATGTTTTATGATTTTTTTTCTTATTAGGTTTTTCACGTAAAAAAAAAACTGTCTCTCATGCTCGCTTTATTTTATCTATTTGTATTCAAAATTTCATGCAAAACGAAGAAATATAATCACTCACTCAACTGTCGTGCACCTTCTAACACTCGACAAAATTTATGACATATTTTTATTAAATGGTCTCACGATTAGTACACGGGCGACTAAATATTTTTGTAAACTTAGTTATTGAGATGTTGTGAGTAAAATAGCAATTTTGAAAATTATTATTGATGTGTACTCTATTAGATTTTATTGTAAAAAGTGACCTACCATCACAAAATTTTCTTGAAAATAATAGCCAATTGGAAGGGTGGAGAGAATAAAATAAAAAATAGCTATCCAATGTAGATCTTAAATCTTTGTGAATATGAGAAATTCATTATAGTTTTAGTTGCAGCTCTAGATAAGAAACAAAGGGGAGAGAGAGAGAGAGAGTGAGTGCACCACAATGAACAATAAAATGAATTTTCGATTAGCCCTTCCCTCTATTTTTAGAAGTGGGGTATACTGTGTATTATAAGTACACACTTATAGGGCTGTTAAAAAAACTCGTTATTCGCGAACAGTTCGTGTTTGCTGTCGCAAGAATTCGTGTTTCGATTCGTTCGATAAAGCAAACGAGACGAACACGAACAATTTTTTTCGTTCGGCTGCTAAACGAACCAAATACGAACAACGATGCTGTTCGATTCGTTATCGTTCGAAATATAAAATAATTTAAAATAATTATATAGAAAAATTTTATGATATTTTAAAAATAATTATAAATTATAAAAATTTATTATATTTTAAATAATTAAACTTCTATAAATTATAATATATGATAAATTATTAATAACAAATAATAATATTATAGTATTAATTAATTAATATAAATATTTTAATATTATAATTAATATATTAGAAATTTTCTTTTGAATTTTCCAAATAGATTTTGGTCGAATCAAAAATCTCTTAAAATCGTTACGTAATCTTTCGTTCATGTTCAAATTAATAAAAAACCGAATCGATACAATAGCGAAGCGCACTCGAATCCATTTGATCGATCGCAAGTCAACGATCTTCCAATCAACAATTTATCCGGAGTTTTCCTTAGTTTCTCTCGTTGATTGTAACAAGAGAATTTTCAAGATGCAGATCGTGACCATTACCCTCGTATTTATCAGTAACCAACTCGATGGTTACGAAGGACGTTTAATTCCACTCCCGCCCCTTATTAAATCGGAATTTCGTTCTTGCGGTATCCACACTTATAATTTCACGACAAATGTGCCTAAAGTCATAAACTTTATTAATTAATTGCACCAACAATAATTTTGACTTATTAAATAATGACCCAACACATTTATTAATTACATCAGTAACTCCATAAATTATCTAACATAATATACTATATTATTTATTAAAATAAAACCCTAAACAAAACCCTAAACGCGTTATTTGGTGTGCTTCATTTTGAGGAAGTATGAATTACCTGATGTGCACGGAATACTTGATCAATTTTCTTCATTTTGAAGAAGTATGTTATCAAAGCTATGACTGTAAAAAAAGCTCGTTGTTCGCAAACAGTTCGTGTTCGGTTAGTCAGAAAGTTCGCGTTCCATTCGTTTGATAAGCGAACGAGACGAACACGAACCATTTTTTTGTTCGGTTTGTTAAATGAACAAAACACGAACAGTGATGTGTTCGAACATTTCAAACACGAACACTAGCTTTGTTCGTTCGTGTTCGGTTCGTTTACACCCCTACACACTTAGCCTACTTTAATGGGGGTGCTACAAGATATTTTATGTATTTTCATAAATGATCATATTGTTAGGTTACCTTATTACCCGAATGGCTGAGATCAACATGCCTTGGTCCTGTAAGGCTCGTTTGTTCGACTATGTTGAGTTAGGATTGCCAGTCGGCTTCTGATGATCTTTCGTCGTCCGACCTTCTCTCAATCAACTTGAGTCTATCTGTCGGCTTCTCTGGTCCAGCTATTAACTGTCTACCCTAAGAGGAAGAACTTCCGTCAATATGATAAAATTTGGTTGTCGAACGGAGAATAGATGTCTGTATTCTGACAGGTAGCTCGCTCTTTGACAGAGCTTCTTTCAAGATGCTCTTGGAGTATCATGAAAAATCCTCAACCCTCTGATGAAGAGACTTGAAATGCTGGGGCGAGAATTGTGTTGATGCTTTCTCTCAGCTTAATAAATGTTGGTCTTTAACTCGGTCGACCTGCGACCAATCGACTTCGTGCTCATTTCTGAGGGTTTTGTGCTTGATCAATCAAGTCCCCTGTTCCTCTAATGACGGATCTTTTGGTCTTCCATCCGTGGACCCTCCTAGTCATACTTTCTGTCTCTTAATCTATTGAATTTCCTCGATATTCATGCAAACACTTTTCAAAAGTACATCTTATTCTTCCTCTAAAGGATTTTTTACATGTCTTCAGAAAACTATTTTCTCCTCCATTTGCAATCTTTTTTTTTTTTCTCAATGAATTTAGCAAATCAAATCAAATTTCATCAAAAAGCAAACTTCAATGCAAAACATATATCTTCCCAATTACATACCATTGAATTCTTACCTTCTGATTCCTCAATCACATCAGAAATATCACTAATATTAACTTAACTAAAATGCATATTTTCATACAGATATATTTTTAATTAATGCAATTTAAATGCTAGATTGCTATATAAATCAATATAAATTTTATGTATTAGCTATTGAAATTCCTAAAAAAAATTTATGTGGTAAAAACAACTTAGAAACTCAATTAGATTTGATAGTGAGAAAATTTCTCTAAGTATAAAATTAAAGTCAATCTGAAACCAAAATGACAGCTCTTTCATTTTATTATGGCACCACAACTTGGCGCCAATCAATGCAATTATTCTGCATACAAATTCAGCTATTTGGGAGGAAAAAATCAAAGAATTTAACCCAAAAAATTTAAAAAACAAAAAATCTTCGAAGAATCTCTTCTGCTTCTTCTTCCTTTCGCATTAAATCGAAGTTAAAAAATGAAATCTAATTCGTAAATTCCATCACGATTAAGAAATAGAGAGTAGAATTACTTCACCCTTTTCAGTACGGAGGGGCTCGGTTAGGTTTCCCTTTTCTCGCACATTTTTTCCCGATCAAATTCGGCAGCGGCGGCAGGTTGCCGTCGGAAGACCTATCGCCGGCAGCGGCCGATTTGCTCTGCTTAGAATCCCCCATTTCTTTAACAGAATCTCCGTCGGCGACCGCTGTTTCCGGCGTTCCATTCACGGAATTCAAAATGTCCGGAAATTTGACTTTCTCTGTAGTGTTGGATGTGGAATCGCAGGTTCCGGAATGTAATTCAACAGTAGCTAAGGCGGGTGCGCCGGCATACTTGCTGAGATCGCCACTGTCGATGATGGAGGTAGCAGGTTTCTTAGGTCTTCCGCGCTTTCCTTTACGGAAAAAAGAGGAAGAGGGAGTCTCCTCTTGCTTAGCGTTTAGCCGGTTTGAAGCGTCTGAAGAGGTTTCGGTGGAGGAAGGCGATGGGTTTCGCTTCTTGCGACGCGCCATTGATTTCTTGAAAGTGAGCTCAGAGAGGCAGAGATAGTCAGAGAGGGGACGTTTGGTGCCGTATATATAGGGCTGTCCAAAAAGCTCTTTGATCCTGAACGGTTCATGCCGCTCCATCAAGAAATTCGTGTTTGATTCGTTCGATAAGTAAATGAGACAAACAAGAACAATTTTTTTTCATTCGGTTAGTTAAACGAACCAAACAGAAACAATGTTGCGTTCGTTCGTGTTTGAATCGTTATTATTCGAAATATAAAATAATTTAAAATAATTATATATATATAATTTATGATATTCTAGAGAATTAAATTTTATAAATTATAAATTATAATAAATTAGTAATAATATATTAATATAGTATATTAGTAATATCCTAATATGAATATTATATATTTATATCATATAAGTATGTAATTAATATAATATATTATTTATTTATATTAAATATTTAGAAGTTAGTCAAACTACTGTCGTTCCCGAACAAACTACGTGTTTGGCTATAGTCTCGACTTGTTCGTTAAGAAACGAACACGAACAGTGACTTCACGAACAATTTCGAACACGAGCTTATTTCAAACAGCTAAATTTCAAACGAACCAAACACGAACAAAGCTCTGTTCGTTCGTGTTTGGTTCGTTTACACCCCTACGTTGTAACGAATATATTTACAAATTACGTAGACACCATCCGAAACTTGTTATTTACAAATTTACCATTCTATTTAAATTATCATTCAAATACCATAATTCATGTTAAAATACAAACCCTTCTTTTTTTAATTTTTATAAAATTGTCTATAATTTGATTATGTTAAGAAAGCCGAGTTTCCTTACGGTTGTTTTACGACAATTTAGCAATTGTGATTCGTTTTCCTGACTGGAGGTCGCATCGTACAGCATGAGTCAATCATTTGTGAGCCAACTTGCATGGAAATCTTGTATGATTGCATAATTTGTATGAAAATACGTAAGGCTCATTCTACAGTCTTACATAAACAATGATTTAAAAGATTCATGTCATGATTATTTCTATAAAAAATTTTATGTTGAATGTGGACTTCCTAATGCAACCATTAACTTTTCGCATTCAGACATTGAGACCCGACAATGACAGTGTTAATAATAAAACATGCATGATTAGATAACATGTTTGCTCATTCCATAGTCTCAGGCGAGAAAAAATATATATATATTCGATGGAAATAAACAACAAAACATTTAAAAATTAAAATGCAAAAATAGCAAAAAAAACTAATATAACATTAACTTGCCTAAAATGTTATGTAACATGTTTGTTGTTATGGAGTTGGAAAAGATTTTACCTTGCAATGATAGTATATCTACTACAAATTAAGGGCCCGTTTTGAAGCTTTGTTATGCATGCGCGTATTAAAACACACATGTTTCGTTTCGATAAACCGCGTTTAGCATGCGTTTTCAAAACGTCGAAAACAAGAAGCTGGACCGCACCTAGGTGCTGTGAGCTTTCAATCGCGGTGATAAACTTTTCCAAAAAACAAAAATTTGAAATAGCCACGGCACCGAGCTTATCATCTGATTATTTTTAATCAGCTTATCAGCAGATTATTCAATATGCTGCAGTTGCTCCAAACATACCCTAAATTGCCTTAACATATTTGGAAATGTCAAATATTATTTTGGAGTGGAGTGAAGAAAGGAGGAATGATAGTAACATTTAGTAGTGATAAAAGAAGTAGAGAATAAATGTATTTAAGGATGATGTTGGAGAAGGGATCAAAAGAATATTGTTGTGGAAATATAATGGCTAAGCAAATTGCTATAATTGAAACATATTTTCTCCAAGATAGTACAATAGTAATTTATTTTGAAAATTTCATTTAATTGCACCCTTCTTGCCATAATCTATGTAGCATGACACGTATAAAACACCGACACTTCTCCGACACCCCGGACACTTGTCTGACATGCCTCGACATTTGTCTGACACGCCCTGACACTTGTCTGACACTACAAATTATGTTTGAATTTTTTTCAGGCCAGAACAGGCCCAGGACACATGACAACATCACATCAGGTGAGCTTAACATGATTTCGAGAAAATGGGGTATGAGACTTAGACAATTATAAAAGAAAGAATAGCATTCATTTTACATCAGAGTTGAAATTGTCCCATCCCTCATTATATTACAGCTCCCCTAACATTGGTCAAAACTGAGCATTAAAGAAGCATCCAATATTTGAAGCCGAGCATTAGTAATTCACTCTTTGTAATCATAAGATTTTTAAAATTTTAGTAGATAAGTTGGATGAATTCTTTTGAAAAATATCATATCTAATTTTAAAAATAAATTTTCATAAGCATAAGGTTTTATAATATAAATTAAGTTTGTGAAGTTAAATTTTATTCTTGCATAATTTATATTGTGATATTTTTAATAAAAATAATAGAAAAGTATATATATTCTATATTCATAATTTATTAAGTATATAAATGTGTTAATGAAGTGTCGTGTCCTATTTTTTTCAATCATGTCGTATCCCACATCTTATAGTGTCGTATCGTGTTCACATTTTTATTTTTCAAGATAAAATATAGAAAAAAAGTTCTAAGAAAGGTGTTGTTCACCATAACTAATAATGAGAAGAAAGGTGTACAAGATTTTCTTAAAAATTTCAAATTAATTTTATAGATGCACTATTATTTTTGTCCTAATTTAACTATGACACTAAATGATGTAGTCATGGGGCAAATAGTTATAAATTAGATAGTTTTGGACTTTTATTATGGTGTGGGGGAATGAAAAGGATATTATTTGAAATAAAATTAGAATTTTTTAACACTAAAAAGGCAACCAACCTTACAAAGTTCTTAGGGAGCTTCAAGGTGGGTAATGTAATTTAGATTTTAATATGATTGCTTTGATGGCTTGAGTTTTAAGGCTTATGAAGTGGTGTGACATGTATTTGAGCTAATATGAGAAGTAGAAAAGAAGTTAAAAAAGAATACATGATTTGTAAAGAGGCTTCATAATGTATATAGAGATAAAGCAATGGAGAGTGATTAGACATTAGGATGTTTTAAGAGGGCTTACAAAAGAGTGGAGGGAACATAGAGAGAGAAGCTCCAAAATATGATATGGGTTATGGTGAAGTTAATATGATAAATGGAATTCATATAAATTAAAGAAATTAAAAGCAATAAAACAACTTTAGCTAAAGAGTTGGGTTAGAGAAAATTGTCGTGTCAAAATAAAAGAAAAGAGCAACAAAAAGGGATTAGCAATAAAAAAAGAGCAACAATAAGGCATTAGGTATCCTAATCTCATAAATCAAATATACATGTGAATGGTCCATAAAATAAAAAAAGAGCAACATTTTTTTTTTAATCTTATTAAGTTTAACCACGCCATTCTCTATAACTTAAATACTCTACGTGTTTGTTGTTGTTGTACACATATCTCAAAAGAAATAACTTAGTTATATTAATGCATCTCAATTTGACTTGAGAAATTGAGCATGAAATGCAAGTTTCAATAATCTCTATATGAATTAATGATAATCAAGTCCTCTCATATCATTTAATGTTTGCAATGCATCGTATGTTTGAAGCATAATCACAAAAAAAATTTTAAAATTGTTAGTCATAAAATCTCTCTTCCCCCCTCAACACCATCCCCCCTCAGGGTCCCACCACCAATAATTTGTCAAACAATATGATATTTCAGGTATTTTGCAGAATTATATGTTAAATGCAAAAGATAACCTATTACAAATTCTCTCAAAATCACTTATAGCATTGTTAGTGTCCATTTAAACAACATCATCAAGAACAACAACAAACATTTATCCCACTAAGTGGGGTCGGCTACATGAATCCTTTTTCTCCATTGTGTTATATTGAGTGTCATACTTTCATTTAAAGATCATTTTTTTATACAATATGCCCAAGTCTTTCTAGGTCTACCTCGACTTTTCTTAAAATAAGTCGAATCTAAAACATCTATTCTCCTACTAGAATTATCAGATGATCAACGTTTAATATGACCAAACCATCTGAAATGACTCTCTCTAATTTTTTCTACTTGTGGAACTACACCACCCCATTCGTGGACATATTCATTTCTCATTTTGTCTCCAAGTGTAAAGCCACTCATCCACCGAAGCATTCTCATTTTGGCAACCCTAAACTTGGTTTTATGCTTCTCTTTTAAAGGCCAACATTCAGCTCCATAGAGCATTGCAGATCTCACCACCATCTTATAAAATTTTTCTTTCTGTCTAAATTGTACTTTTCTATCACAAACTAGTCCTAAAGCATTCTTTCACTTCAACCAACTAACTTGAATTTTACTAATAACATCCCCATCTATATCACCATCACTTTGAATAATAGACCGGAGATATCTAAAGCGTTCATACCTTTTAATAATTTGATCAACCATAGTCATAATTTGTCACTGCGACTACAACTACTAAAAAAGAATTCCATATATTTAGTTTTAGTTATACTCAAACAAAGGCCTTTAGACTCCAATGTTGACCTCCAAAATTTAAGTTTTTTCTAAGCTTTTTCTCTAGCCTTGTCCACGAGAAGGATATCATCAAGGAAAATCATACACCAAGGTACATCCTTTTGTAAATGTCCAATAAGAGCACAATTACTAAAGCAAAAAGATATGGGCTTAAAGTCATTAACTGATGTAGTCCAACTAAAATAGGAAAATATTTGGTTAATCCTCCTTCTGTCCGAACACAACTAATAACTCTAGTATACATATCTCTAATTACTTGAAAATAAGTCATATCAACACATTTCTTCTCCAAAGGATATCTCTTGGAATCTTATCGCAAGCCTTTTTAAAAGCAACACAAATCATATGTAGATCCTACTTATTCTCTCTAAACTTCTCCATCAAACCTCTCAATAAATGTATAGCTTCTATGATAGACCTGCCTGACAAATTGATTATAAGAAATCTTTGTAATACATCTTAACCTATGTTTACCCTCTCCCATAATTTTAATGTATGACACACATAAACTTAATTCTGATATAATTTGCACACTCTTGTGCATCCCCTTTATTCTTAAAAATGGGGAGCAAAATAATCTTCCTCCACTCCTCAGACATCTTTTAAGTTTTCCTAAATAATATTAAAGAGTTTAGTAATCTAAGAAACTCAATCTCCTATATATTCCCACACTTTAATTGGGATATCATCAAGTCCTATAGACTTTCCACCATTGGTTTTCTATAAAGCCTCCTCAACTTCTTTTTTACTAATACGGCGGTAAAAATTAAACATTTTATTATTATTAATGATATTATGATCACTAAATCCAATCATATTTTCAAAAACTTCATTAAAAAGTTTATTAAAATAAGTCACCCACCTATGTTGAATTTCTTTTTCTAAGAAAAGTACTTTTTGATTTTTATCTTTAAAACACTTTACTTTAGTTAAATCTTTGTTTTTATTTTCTTCTTGTTTGATTAATGTATACATATATTTTCACCCTTTTTGGTATTTAATCTATTATAAAGATCACTAAAAATAGAATTTTATCGTCACAGATTGTTCTCTTAGACTCTGCACGAGCCATTTTATATTTTTCTCAATTATCTAAGCTTATACAATTAAACCAATTTGGATAACAAAACTTCTTATATTTTATCTTTTCTTGCACATTATTATTCCACCACCAACTATTATTTATAAAACTTTTTCTTTGGATTCTCCAAGTATATCTTTTGTCACTTATTTAATAGTGCATGTTACTTTTTCCCATATTGAATTTTCTTTTTCAAGAAAATCCTAAATCTTGAAATCATAAAGTTTACTCATAAAAATAATTTTATTTGTGTTTTTTACGTGCCCCTATTCAATTCTACGACATTAATTCCTAGTATTTTTTATTTTATAACTCTTCATCTTAAAATCTAGAACTAATATTCAATGCTGAGTACTTAAATCCTCACTTGGAATGTCACTTGGAATGACATTCCAATCTTTACATTCTCAACGATTTCTTCTTCTCATCAGAAAATAATCAACTTATGTTTTACTCGATCCATTCTTATACTATGCTCATCTATTTTTTAGATAAAGTATTAGTAATAACAAAATCATACGTTAAAACAAAATCTAATATGACTTTACATTCTTCATTAATCACTCCAAAACCATAGCCACCATGAATATTTCTAAAATCTTCTACTACTCTACTAACATGCTCCATTTAAATCTCCTCCAATAAAAATTCTTTCTTCAAGATGTATCATTTATATTAAGCGTTCTAATTTATTTCAGAATTTTTCTTGAGAACCTATAACAAAACTTACTTAAGGAGAATAAGCACTTGTAATATTAAAAATCTTAGTATCAACAATAATCTTAAGGCATATAATTTTATCTTCAATTCTATTAATCTTTATAATATTATATTTCAAACTCTTATCTAGAATTACACCTACATCATTTCTAGTGCGACTTTTTTCTAAATACCAACCTTTAAAACCTAAGTTATCAATTTCATTAGCATTTTCTCCAACCAATTTATTTAAATGAATAAATAAGATATTTAACTTTATATGAAACTTAATATCAACTAATTCCATTAATTTACCTGTAAGAGTACCTATATTCTAAGATCTTATCCTAATATTAGTTTCATAAACTAACTTTTTTACCAGCATCCGTCCGTAACGTGGGAACCCTTGCTTATTTAGCACTACACCTAGGCGCCAGTGTAGCGACCCTTGCACACTTTTCACAGTATTCGGGCTAAAGTGCGTCGCCTCCAGGGAAGCCCTAGCATTTACACAATGATCAAAAGGATTCATGTCATGATTTATAGACAAATTTTATGTTGGATATCTACCACCCAACACAACTCTCTACTTTTCACATATGGGGCCTAGGCCCCGGCAATGACAATGTGTTGGTATCATTTTATGAGAAAACTATTTAGAGCTGATGTGTACTAGTAAATTCGCGGCTATAGAGTAATTGATTATTGTCTTAGCGTTGCACAAAACACACGCACTCAGATAAAAGAAAACAACCAGTAGTGATACCATAAGTTTTTACATGGAAAACGCATAAAGGGAAAATTATCATGGGGTCAAGCCCAGATAAAGAAATTCATTATAAACTGGATAGTACATGTCCATTTCCTCGTCCCAAAGGCAGGAAAAGGATGAATACTCTTCTTAGTTACAATGTTGGTGCACAGATGAATTTGTTGTAAAAAGTGGGAGGTGTTTGATGACCATCACTGGAAGCCGACAGGTGATGGTCTAGGAGGTTGGTGGTGATCGATGGCGGTCAGTCGCAATCGACGGAGGTCGACAGTGATTGACAGCAGTCGACAGTGGTCGACGGTGACTGAAGTGATGCAGTAATTCAACTCAAGCTTTTTCAGGCTTTAAGCTTTCCTCCTTCTCATGAGCGAGGTGTGACTCTACTTATAGTGTTTTGTGTGCAAATAAGATAGGAATATGAACCACTTTGATCGGACGGTCCAGAGAACTTCGTTTGATCAGGCTGTATTTGAGTGCCCTAATGATGTTGTAATTGAGAAATCTTGAGCTCACTGGATTCGTCTTGTCGAGACACTCGATTCAACTATAAGCTTGCTAGACTGGCATTCGTTTGACCTTATAAATATGTCTGAAAAACTTCAAAGAGTGCTTAATGACTTGATCTGAGCTTGATTTGATTATGATTAGACTAATTTTGATATCATTGAGTCCGTTTCATCGAGCCGATCAGTTTGACTATAAGTTTGTTGAAATTAGAGCTCTAGATGAATTTTTATCAAGATTTGAACATTTCTTAAAATGATGAGAATTTGTTGATGGCGTGTATCAAGAATATAAACAATGTTTAAAGATATCTTTTTTTATATATATACATTATATTAAGATCTTGACATATGAGATTAGTAAAGCTAGTAAAATAATGCTAAAAAAATGCACTTCTTGTTTGATTATATTCTTAACCAATTTCAAATAATTTATCTTATATTTCAACCATGTCTAATGAAGCTTGCTCAAAATTACTCAATCTCATATAAATATCTTCCCCTATTAAATATGTTAACAAAATATCTTTTATGGTAATTTCCCTATAAAATTTATTACTTTGAACTTTAAATTGATAGTTTATAGAAAAAACATACAAGGTAACAAAATTAAGAGCATTTTGTACAAGTCTCTTGGCAAAGTGACTTTGTAAACATTAAGTAATACAAACATTCTAGTCTACCATATGCTCCACCTAAATATCATTACATAAACTAAAAAATCACTAATTGTACACAAGAAGAATGCTCCCATGATAAAGTTTTGCTTGAAATATAGAAAATGATCATCTTTTCATCACAAATAATCTTAATTCAACAGCAAGACAGCTTTGTAATATATCTAAATTTTTCATTGGACCTTAAAGAACTTAAATTATGAAAACTAGGAAAGCAATTGATGAATTAAAGATACACCACCATTAGCATTGAAGAAACAAAATTTAGCGAATCAAAATACTATAGTAGGTCTAACATGTATTCCAATTCACTAAGGTTGTAAAATCCTAAAGACTTCTCTTATATCTTTTAACATTATTTTGTCTTCTTTGATGGTTGATTTGATCTTATCCACCCAATCATAGATATGACTTGTCTAATGTCAAAGCACATAAATCTTAAAAATCTCTCTATATATTTACATGACCTCTCTTGCATTTGTTGTCAAGCCTTCCACAGTTTAGTTATAATATCATTTACCTCTTCAATAAGCCAAAGCTCCAAATAAGTTGGCCCATTCCTATTAAACTAAAGTTATGCCTAAAAACCAACATGCTCTTCTTATCTTTCAAGAAAGTCCCATTCATAAGAATTTTGAAAGTTATTGCCAAGTTCTTGAGTTCAGTTCTCGCCCGCACAATAGTAAAACCCTACCTTTTGAACTTTTGGGTTTGAGCGAAGAAACTTCAACCTCAACGTACATGTCATCTTACCTATGCATGGAAAGATATATTTTACTTTGTAAAAATTTAAAAAGTTACATTTTTTATATGATTTATTATTGGATGATATAAGTGTAAAAACTAAAATTTAGAAGTAATATATATAAATGCATGGAAAAATTGGGCAGCACCTATGAAAATATCCAAAAAATAACACCCACACAACAAAACCTCTTTCTTCCATGATTCTGAAGCTCAATATCAGCCCTAAAAACAGTTTAAAATGCAATTTTCCAACTCTTAAGAAGCATATTAATGATCACAACAGAACAAACCAAACTTACTAACCTGTTTAAAAAGCAACATTATTTGATGAATAATGATTCAAATGATCATTTTCTTTAAGAGACCGGAGACATCACTCTGTTCTACAATACAAAACTATATGTTTATGTACAGGAAAAAACAGACCCACTAAAAAAATGGAACAGAATGAAAGATGAATCAAGAGTTGTGTATAAGAGAAGAGAGCTTATCATCTGAGGTCAACCACATCAAACTTCAAAGATGGATCCATATAAACATCGGCGCAGTGGTCGTAGATCGGACCGCCGTCTGGCAGAGATGGATGGGGATGGAAGCCACGTTGGTCGCATTTCCTGATGATCGACATGCCTCCGGGACTCGTTAACCTAAATATTCCGTGTTTTCTGGGCACGAGGAAATTTAACATCAGGACTGAAACATGTTCTACGAAGCAGGGATACAGACATGGGGACTAAAGAACAGAAACTATTACATATGGCTTAATTACAAAAAGAGCTTATATTTAATAAAATGTTAATATGAAATATATGGTTTTCTGGTATTATGAAGACATCATAAAATAGAATATAATATCATAAAAAAAACACTAAAACAAAAACAAACAATTAATAATTAAAAAAATTTATTGCACAAGCATTCACTGTGTCTTGTTGCGCCGCATGTGCCGAAAAACAGATTTTAATAGAAAATATCCTAACATAATTTGTGGCATGTCAAACACGTGTTAGACGTGCCGAAGTCATGTTAGTGTTCAAAACGAACACGCAAGTCATTCAAAAGTCTCCATCCTTATAGATCATGTTCCATTAAAATCTTGGAATAGCAAGGAAGCAAGCAAGAGAACTTCTTGATCAATAGCATTGACATAGCAACTATGATTTAGCTACAAGGCTGATGAAAGTTTGAAAATCATAAATTTGGAAAGATAATGTTTCATCAACAGTTGACAAAATTTACCGATTATCAATCTTTTGAGGTAGAACAAATCGATGAGGTTTTATGAAGCATTTATCTTCTATTTTTTTCTTTAGAATAAAAAATCCTTTAACTAAATAAAAAAGTCCAGCTTCAAGGCATAATACTATAAAGTGTAATGCCCGTATGACTGAAAGTTTATTGTGCTAAAATAAGAAATTCAGGCATCCTTACCTTGAACTATCACATGGGGCCATAACAATTGCAATTGCTTCGGGTAGCATAACCTGATCAAGCACACAGGTGACGTGAAAAGAACACAATGAAAAATCAAAACAGACGAAGCAACCAGAAATAAAAGATAACAAGAATGAAAATATTTAAGTGTTAAGATTATGTTAAGGAAAATAAGTGAGAGGGGATGAAACCGCAAGTTAAATTCTCAAATCAATATTTGCAGATCCGTTCCATCCTCACATTATCTTTCACCATACAGAACAATACCATCATAATTATGCACCTGATAGGAATAGTGTGTGTGGACATCTATGGCAGACATGAAACAAGATTGAGTAGGATGGGTCTGCATGGTAGAAATGAAGTTCAATTAGTTAAAACACATGTGGTATAAAAAATATTGGGTGCGGCACATTTACATAAATAACACATAATTCTTATGTATTTACATATCTAACACAAACATATTTACAAACATACCACTCAAAATTTTAACATCATATCAAAAATATCACCATCATTACCTTTTTAAAAGTGGAATACACCTTTTCACGCATTGAATTATGACATCAAGGTGTTAAAAGTATAAATACCAAGCTTTGGGCGTTACTTAGGTAAATACATAATAATCGTGTGGTAATTTTTTCAAAGTATTTATGTTCAAGATATCAGCAGCACTTTCAGACAAGCAGCACTTCATCATGGTAAAGGAAGAAGCCATTGGAGGTTCTATAAAAGTGGGATAATAAGCAGATCGTGCATGAAGGGGAAGACACCATTGTAACAGTGGAATTACTTAATTCCATGGTTGAATGTAGTTTCAACATAGATTAAGCATCTTATATCAGCCTATTATTAAAAGATCTGAACATGGATTTAATATTTAGGGGCACTTAAATACATACCACCAAATTCTCATGTATTTACATATCTAACACCTAAACTTAGCTATTTACATTTAGACCACCAATCTTTCACATCACCTCAAAAATACCACCTTTTTAACTTTTAAAAAGTGAAATACACCTTTTTAGCCATAGGTAAGGTGGTATTTATGTAGAAATTACAATTCAGGTGCTAGATATGTAAAAGGTAAGAATTTAGTGGTATGTATGTTAATCTTCTAATATTTTACCATTTCATTCGCAGAAGAAAAACAAAGAAAATAGGAAAAGACATCGAAGAAACTGGAAAACACTAAAAGAATGAAACGTATGATACCAAGAAGTATTATGAATATTCATCAATTAAAACATAGCAGGTTCTTGAAATATCTTCATATTTTAAGATTATCAGTAGGTCACTTGATTTAGGTTGTTAAGCAAGTCCTAAGAATATTACTAGTAGATAAATTCCCTGCTCTGTCTTTGCTTTCCCAAAGCCTAAGCTAGACTCCAAGGAGAGAAGAAATTTCAGTCTATACAGAAACTTGAGCCAATGAAATAGATGAAAGATGCACCTTGAAACTTTACAGCAATGTATTACAAACTCCTAAAACCAAAAAGAGGATTGTTGTTTATCCAAAAGGTAAGGTGCCTTTTGGGATCACTTTTGTTTTTTTCTTTTCTATTTTTTTATTTTAAATTTGTTTTGTTTATGTTTTAATTAGAAACAAAACATGTTGGCATATTTGATTAAGAAATGTTTGTCTTTAAAAACACTCTAAACATCTAAAAACTATTTTGTGAGTTTTTTTTTAAAAAAAAAAAGGTAAAAGAGACACTAAACAAACGCACTTTTAAAAATAAAAGAAAAAAATAAAAATAAAAATAAAATTGATCCCAAATAAACCCTAAATATAAAAAAAATCCAATATGCATCCATCAGCTTTCGAATCATATAGCAATGAGGTTTTCATCAAGCGGAAATACTCACATGAATCCAACCAAGAGGAAAAAGCGAATTCTTATCCTGGTAATCAAATATTTCCTCTTCATTTGTTGCCTGGCACTGCATTACCAGTAAAATTTCATAAAAAGTGTTGGAAAATCATTAATCATCAGAGGATTTAAAAATTTAAGTCCCAAATCTTACTGAATCGGTCGATCCCTCCTGTTTTGGAATGATAAGAGCAGTTACAAAAAATTTTTTGTTTTTCTGTAGGCAAACCAGTGCGCATTTTAATTTAACCAAAGGTGATCAAGAACTATGAACAACATCTTGAAAATCATATCCTTACAAGTAAACCAGCAATCACTCCACATGTTTCAATGTGTTTGTCAGTATTTGACTTGGCCACTCGAAGAAAGCTCTCCATCATTGAAGTCGACTACATCGCAACATCAAAAAGGCTGATTAGGAAAACAAAGAAATGATGCAAAATAAAAGATTTTAAGATCGCACGCCTTCCAACAATAGATAGCAGATACTGAAACAAGGGGTGTAAATGAGCCGAGCCAACTTATGAGCCAGCTCGTTCTTGGCTCAATAAATTGCTCGGGGGTTGAGATTGATGAACTAATGTGACAGCCCCGACTCAGCTCATGAGCTTGTAAGCCGGCTTGTTTAAAAAAAACATTAAATAAAATATACTCAAAATATATTAAATTTCATGGCATTATTTTTAAATTACTAAAAATAATAATTCCTTTTATATTTCGTATCAAGTGATTTTTTATTATTTGTCTCATAATTGCTCATTTCATTTTTTATTTCATTATAACACTTGATTAAAGTAATATTATTTTCTCTTTTTCACTATAAACAAGCCAACTCGTGAATCGGATCGAACGTATAAGCTTGAGCTCGAACTCGATTTAATTAATCAAGCTCAAGCCCAAACTGAGGGTGCCGCAACTGGACTCGTTTACACCCCAAACTTAAACCAATTATGAAAATAGAAAGCACGAATGTGTGAGATATCTCACAATGTGCACTTCTAAAGGAGCCTCTGAGCCAACAAGCTCATTTGTGGATAAAGAAGTTTGATCGAGCGAAGTAGATAGTTGTGATGTCATAGAAACTAAATCTTCTACTTCTGCACGAACAGGAGGAGATGAAGGATCTCTGATAAGATCAATTTTAGTAGGAACTTCTGTATCATCAAAGCTTATTAAGGAAGAAGGTTGTTCCACATGAAATGAAGCTCGGTCATCGTGTAAGGAGAGCACTTCCGCTAGAATAGTATTATCTTGGTAAGGAGTGTCATTATCTTTCACAGCTGGATCAACTTCTTTAGACTGAGGCAAGCTAATAAAGACAGCAAAGAATTGTCATTGCCAAAAATAATAAGGAAATTTAAATACATAGCACACAATTCTCATGTATTTACATACCTCACAACTAAACTTTTATATTAATATACATAGCACTTTGGTGCTTTAAGCCTACGCATGAACATAAAAAGGTGGATTTTACTCTTAAAAAGTGGTAATAATGCTATCTTTTATGTGATATTAAAGATTTGAGTGCTATGTGTGTAAATATAAAAGTTTAGGTGTGAGAAATGTAAATACATAAGAATTGTGTGCTATGTTTCTAAATGTCCCATAATAATGGTAAAATAGGAGACGTACAAAAATGAAAATAATTTCTTATTCCCAATCAAGAAAAATTGGGAAAACTATGATGAATATCAGAAAGAATGCCTGAAAAAAACCTTGGGATTTCAATAGGGGATATGTCTATATTGCTTGGATATTGAACCTGCATAAACAAAAAAAAAAAAAGAAAAAACAAAGGTTAAATCTGCTTCTGAAATTTTTCAAAAGAGAATTTACAAACTAAATGTACCGGTTGACGTATATTTGGTGGCAACCAGTGTCCTGAAAGACCGTTGGGTCCTAAAATAGAGTGCCTTGATAAAGTCTCCTCCTTAGGCCGCAGGGTAGTAAGAGATCTATCAAGAATGCCAAAAATATCCAAAAATAAGTGTTATATTATATTAAACCTAAGACGACAATATATTTTTTCTGTAATCATTTGGGTGTTAGAGAAAATTCAATTTTCATCAATTATTGAGAATCATGTTCATTTGAAGCAGCCCAACCCTTCGCATTTGTCAAGAATACTTATTTTTCATTTGTTCTCAAGTGTTCCTAAAACTGTTAAACCTTCTTACCACATATCATTTGAGAAATTATATGCATGTTACACCGTAGAAGGTTACGTTGGTACAATTTTTTGTTTTTTGTTTTTTTTTTTTAATAACAAAAAGACAATGCTACAGTTTTTAAAGGGAAAAAACCTTACCTTAAGTCTAACCCTTTCTTTCCTAATCCTTCCACATTAATTTCCTGTCCTTATCTATTACTTTTATCAAAAATATACTCTTATCTCATAAATACTCAAGAATTGCTCAATTTTAATCATAAACGTTTTACTTTATAAGTCATAACCTCATTTATACCCTCAGTTTTCTATATAACAGATCCAATATATTTAACCTAGCAAGTTTAGGTCTTACTTTTATCTTCTAATAATATTAATTGATAATTTTTTTTGATATCACATCCGATAAATTACATATCATCTGCATAGCTTTCATTCTACTAAGTCTTAAGTTCTAAGTCTCACAAAAAAAATTTTCAACTGTTCAAACTGTTCATTTATTCTCCGGTATCATTTGTTATCAGAGTTTAGCCCAACCCTAGTCCCATCCTAGGCTTACCTAACATCCACCCCCACCCAAACCACCCCCACAAAAATTTTGTTCTCTCCTATTCCCAACCATATTGCCAAAAACCTTGACCTAACCTCAATTCCTCTTGCTGATTTTCAAAATCAACAACTCTAAATTAAATATGTAGCCTTCTCTCACCTACACACTCTACACCCTAGCCATGCCACTAATGAGATACATGCTCGAACATTCTCGATAGAAGATACAGCAAGAGATTCCCCAACTTCAACAAAGGCTTGCGAACATTGAGGATAAAATTCAATGGGAGGCTACCCTCTACAGTGCTCTAAAAGGTATAAGAAGGAAACGAAAAAATGTGAAGATGAAGCGGGAAACATAGCGCCAGTTCCTACCAACTTACTACCGCCAAAGGTTACAACTCCTATATTCTTAAGTGGAGAAACCGCATCACAAAGCGACCCCTCCTGGCTACCATCCAGTGAAACCAATCCGCAAATCTGTCACAACTAGAAAATGTGGCAGGTGCCACGAATTTGGACATGATGAAGCAAAATGCACAACCACGGGAGTGATTTACTTCACCGAACAGGTCATTGAAAAGTTAGGCAAAGACATGGCATGCACTGAATAGCAGTTCGAATAGAATTTTCATCCAATGACGTCTTCCCCCATGGAACTCTCTTGTTCGTGGATACATCTATTGTCTTTCCTCCATGTCATCAAAAGAAACATGCGACTTTTGATGAGATTGTGGTTCCTGCTCTCCTAGGAGATGGAGAATATTTTGTTGAGACATAAAATTCACGCAGAATAGAAGATGACATAATTTAAAATTTCAGTAGATGGTTTTAGTAATGATAGAAGATGATAGCATCACAAGAGGCTACACTTCCAACGCTCACCCCCAGAGTTCCATATGAAGAGACGAACGATTGGTGTGAAACTCTTGTTATTTGAACACGGCAGAAGATGCCAGCTCTCCAAAACTTCAAGAGTCAGTTGGAAGACCTGAAAGATAATAATAATCAACCATCAACCAAAATCTTGCAAATCCTCAACCTCGCCGAGGCCCGTCTTGTCATAGATGAGAATCATATGAGATATTTACTTGTTCGGAATTTGGCTCGGGAGAACCTACATAGTGGTGTATCTTCATCTCAGATTATTCCCAACCAGAATGGATCTTCAATGAGGTATGCTTGCAAGTGAGAAAAGCTTCTTAGATGCATTGGGAGCCACTGCAGTCGCCAGTAGGATCCACGAAGGGCTGCGAAAACCAGAAGCTTTCATATATGAAGTCAAAGCTCTCCCAATCCTGGGAGATTGACGCAGGAGCGGGCTTTCCCCCGCAGCGGGATGCTGAAGCGGGTTTTCTCCCGAAGTGGGATGCTAGAGCGAGTTTTCTCCAACAGCGAGATGTGAGAGCAAGAAATCACGCAGTAGGAACACCAGACTAAAGCCTATCACAGCAAACCAACTGGTCTATTGAAGACCGGTCTAGGGGAACCCTAGCCGAGCGGCCAGCCGAGAATCGTAATGTGGTGAGCGGCTTCCCGCGCCCCGTCTCTTGCCGCTCCTGCTTCTTCTTCTTCTTAGGGAAATATTTTAATAGCTATTCTTGGGTATTCCCACCCCTTCCTTTTGTAGGAGTTTTCTTTTCTTACTCTTTCTTTTCTTCTCTTATTGCCTTTCTTGTTTCATGCCTAGTTAGGGCCATATGTATGCTAGTTTGCTAAGAGTTTAGGGTGTTTTTGCAGTGTGTTGATTTCAAATTTCTGTGTGGAATTCATTTTCCTCTTTGTGGGTTGTATACAAGTAGGTGGTGGTGCTTGTTGACCTCGTTTTTGTCGAGGTTTAGTTTTCCTCCTAGGATTTAGGGTTCTAGCTTTAAGAGCTTCCCCGACGATCTTAGATTCCTAGCACTGGACCCACCTCGTCTTAGAATGCTTGGAACCACTTCGACACTCTTTTGGAATCCCGGACGGAATTCGACCTCTTGCTCACGGGTGGTAGGTTGGAATTAGCGTTAGGACTCGAAGTCGAGTTCCTATGGGACCCGCTGGACCTTCAGGGTAGCCTGCGTGCACACTTTACGCACCGCCGAGCACAAAGTCCTCGAGCCCGCGCCTCGACGTCTTCGAGTCTCCGCGACGGATCGAGATCGGAAGTCGGGAATGTCGGAACGAGCGCCATCGAGGTCGAATTTCGACGAAATCGGATTTGACGCACTTTCGACTCGGCCGGTGACGAGGTTCTCCGAACGGCCTCGGATCGCGAAACGGACTGCGCCAGTTGCGTCCGGGACGTCGAATTTACTAGGAAAAGACGTATAACTTGTCGTGTTTGGAGCGCGGACCCGCGACGCGAAATTTTACCAATTTTTATTAAATAAATCCTTATTTTTCCTATTTAAAAAAAAAAAATCCCTTTTTTAAACCCTAACCCTACTCTCTCACCCGCGTGGACCTCGTCTTTTTCTTTTTTCTCCCGGTCCCGATCCTGTTTCTCTGGCTCCTGCGCGAGCTCCGACCTTGGTCCCTGTACCTTCTCGCCACTTCCCACGGCGACCTGCTCGCGAGCGAGCCCCTTCGGCCTTCCTGCCTCTACGGTCGGCGCTTTTCCAGCGACTTTGTCGCCACTCTCTCCGCCTCTTTTCCTCTGCAGCCGACGTCCGGGTAAGTGGCTTCTTCTCCTCCTTCTTCTTGAGGCGGCTATATAAGCCTCATCTTGAGGGAAGTCCCAGGGTTGGTTGTTGCTTGTGGGTGGTCGGTTACGAGGGTGCTCTTGCTTGCTTCTCTTCTTCCCCTCTCTTCACTCTTCTTCTTCTCGTTGCTCGCGGATCCTCCTGAGTTTTGGCTTGAGTGAGGTAGAGTGTTGTTGGCTTGACTCACTGAATTTCTTGGGACTTGGTACGCTCGATTTTAGCACTGGTTTGCTGCGGATTCGGTCACTCACTTGTTGGATCTCTTGGTGTGTTTTGCTTGGACATACAACTGAGGTATGGACTTTTAGTTCGATTGCTATGCTTGAGTTGGACGTGGTTATACATTCGAAATGGCATGGGGTTGCTTCTTGTTCTTCTTTACTTATTTTGCATACTTGTCCTGATCTAATGTGAAGCATAGAGTGGTTTGCTTAATCTATATGCATGTGGAGCTCACTCTTTTGCTCCGCCTACTTCTTCTTTGTTTAAAAAAAAGAAAAGAAAGCATGTTAGGGAGACTTTAACTTGATTTAGAGAACGCTTATGCTACTTTCGTTTGAAATATGTTGAAGGCTTATCTTTGATATGTTGGATGAATGGAAATCTTTGTTTAAGGCTTAATGCTTAGCTATATTCAAGTCTTATTTTGGCTCGTAGTGGCTGATTGAAAGTAAATTTTATTTCATATTAAAGGGAGTTTTGGGGGATTTTGTTTCTCGGTTTTGGCTCTTGTTGTTTCTCGGTTTGCCCTGTGGATGGGGTGATTTGCTTTATTTTGCGGTTTTTGGATTTTAAATTCGCTTTGAGCCCAGTTTTGGTTCGGTTGTGGTCGAAGCACTGCTATACTCTCGATTTTATGCTCGATTTAGGATTTGGTTTTAGCCTTATATGGCTCGGTTCCTTGTTGGTTTTGTTGTTTGGTTTTCTTTCTCGTTTGATCCAAGGTTGGACTTGTTCCCTAATTTGGTTATGGCTCGGGTTGGCTCTTTTAGCTTCTTCAGCTTTAGTTGCATGTTGAGGAATTTGTTATGATTTAAGGTTGGGCCAGTTGTAGCCTTGTCATGGCCGGATTTTGATTCTTTTGAAATTCTTTGGAATGAGTCCTGCGGATTTTTGGATTGTGGGACTTTTTGTGTCCTCTTCTTTGCCCGGTTTGGTCCACTGGAGCTCCCTTGAGTCGACTCGATTTTGGGGGGTTGTTCTAGCTTGAGAATTGAGCTATTTCTTTAAGCCTTGTAGGATGCTCGGGTATGAGTCCGGCTTTGTATTTATTGAAGTTTATTGGGATTTGTATTTGAGGTCGAATGGCTCGATTACTTAGTGAGTTTAATCTTGAGCATTTGTGGTGAGCTAGGCTTGATGTAATTGGCTCACTAGGCCTAGCCGTGAGCTTCTTTATGGAAATTTGGCATTTGGGCGGGGCTCTACTTCTTGTTGCCTCCTTTCTTGTGACCTCGGCCGTGGACCTCTCCTTGCTCTTGTCTTGGCCGAGAGCGCTTGGTGGGTGGGGTAATTGGTGATAATGCTTGTGTCTCTTGCTATATGTTGCTTATGAAATTGGTTGGACGAATTTGGAGGCGTCTCTTATTTGCTTCGATTAATTCTTGAAATTTCGATGTGGAGGCTTGGTAAAAAAAAAATTATGTGAACGTGAGATTTGCAATCACTTGATAAGTTGATGTTGAGGTTGAGAGCCTTTGTTGCAGCAGTTGTTCAGGCCCCGAAATTTGTGATATGAAATGAAAATTGGAAAAAAAAAAAGAAGAAGAAAGAAAGAAAGTAAAGGGCAAAATCTTGGAATTTGTGATAGCCCTCCTAGTTTAGTGAGCTAGGGTTCAGCATCCGGGCGACGGCGCTTCTTTTCTTTATTTTATTTCATTTTATCTTCATTTATGATTTTACGTTATTTGGGAAAACGGGGAGTGTGTTCTTAGGGGTCTAGTCCTCACGCTTCTCAGAGAGTGTCGAGGTGCCTTTAGTCCTTTTATAGGACACGTGAGGTCGGTCGGGAGTCCGGGGTGATTTACTTGTCTTTCTCTCCTTTCCTCGACCACTCGTCACTCAGTTTTCGCGCTTGTTCTTAGCTTAACCACACACACATACTGGGGACGTGTAGGTGTGCGTATATAACCTCCTTGGGTTATATATGGTACATCAACAGTATGTAAGTGCGGTGGGGACGGTGATGCGGTTGCTAAACGAGAAAAATTACGAGAGCGCAGTAGAATGGGGCGCGCTTGTCTCGAAGGCTACATAGAGAGTAGAGCGGAGTCGCGGAGCCAGTTCGGTCGTCCATGGGGTTCTAACTGTGAAGCAGTCTAAAGTTTGTAGTCACAGTCACTGTAGGGTAGTCAACGCTGTGATGTGAAATGTTTTAAAACAAAAATACGTATGTTTGAAAAATACAAAATTACATCACACTTCTTCTGCTAGCCTACCTACCTACGAGCTTTCTTGCATGAAAACAAAAAAAAAATGAAATGTGTGAAAATTCTAAAAGTCACGGTTGATTATTCGAGTCGGATTAGGACTTGTCTTCGTAGAAAGTTGGGATAGTAGTCGGCACTCGAGTCGGAATATTAGCACTGACTACGAGTCAGAAACACTCGCGTACTTTACGGGTTCACTTGTAGGTTTCTTCAGTGTTTTCAGTGTTTTCCTACGGTTTTCTTTGTTTTCGTTCGTTACTTTTCTCGGAGTTTTCTACGGACGTTCTTTTCTTCTTTCTCGATTTCTTAGTTTTCTTTTACGATTTTTCTTCGTTTTCTCGACGTTTTCTGCCGTCTTTCTTTCGCTTTTCTTATCGGGTTTACGTCTTTGTCTTATCTCTACTTGTACTGTAGTACTCACTTGTTTAGGTTAGGTTGTTTCACCTCTACTCTCTGCTCCTTGCTCTTTTGATCTTGACCTGTTGCGGAAATAAATAAGAAAAGACCATAAAAATAGTCATAAACAGTGACTGTAGCATCGAGGATAAGCGGATCATCTGAGTACTCCGGTGACTACGATCTTTCTTTCTTTCTTGTTGTCATACTTTACTTTTTAGCGTATATTCATCTTAGTCTGAGCATGTTTACGTTTCTTCTTGCACTAGCTTAGCGTCTTTCTTTCTTTCTTGCATTCTTTCATGTTAGTATAGACTTCTACTTTCGATCATCTGCTTGTCTACAGCGTGTTTACTTTCGCGTACTACTCTGTTTAGTATGTTTCTTGTTTAATCTGTTACGACGTGCTCTACATTCTTGTTTACTTTTCTTACTCTCTGTCACGATCACATCGTACTTCACTGAAAATAAAAATAATTTGCATGTCAACTTTAATTGAAACTTAAGCTACAATCGCGATCTTCTTCTGACGTGGAGCTTGGAGCGCGATTGGACAGCATATGACCATCTTCTTAATAAGCCTGTATCTTACTCAGTAAGCCCGTTCCTTGGTTTAAGCAATGACGCCTAGGTTTCGAGGTAGTCACGCCACGTGCGACATAAACCTCGCGCTTTCTCTTTTAGGCGCTGCACACCGCCACGTGCGATATAAGCCCTAATCCGCTAGGTTCAGGGTTGTCGCCTTATACGACGTAACGCCTCCCATCGTCTCGGAGTAGTTTGCGTAGCGAGGCGTTATGCTGAGCGTAATCCACATAATTAACTTGCGAGATTGAAATTAAAATAAACTCACTTTCAAAATGTAAAGCCGACCATAGGATAGTACGGGATGTCATCGAGGTCCTCCTCGAGATCTGTGACATCCTCTCATCCTTTCGCTTTGACTCAGAAATAAATGTTCATCCTCATGCCTTTTCAATTATTGGATTTCTACTCTCGAATTTCGTTGAAAAACCTCACGCATTTGACTTCGTGAAGATAGAAACCGAGATTGAATCGAGGGTTCTCTCGAGTGACTTCGGTCGTTTGAGGGTAATTAAGCTATAGAGACTGCACTACATAGGGATTTTAAAGACACGAGATAATATAAACCGTATTTGATCCTTTTGTATTAAATAGGGAATTTGTCGGTCACGCATAAAGGTTCGCGAGACAGGAACGGATGTCGTGAATTTTGTGGTTTATTTGATCGAGCGATATTGTCGAGTAGGGTGTACGTTGCTTCGGAATAGATGCGTTACTCGCGATATCGCGCTCGTTCGATTGAACCAGCTAACGAATGGGATCCGTCACTTCCGAATTCTCATATTTTGAAATTTAAAATTTTATTTTCGAAAATCAATGCGTATATATAAATTAAATTAAATTTCGAAAGAACGCTTTCAAACCTCCTTAAAGCGGCGAACAACTTACGGCGACTCACGTGAGGAAAACTCTACTCTCAATCAAATCGAAGGTTTATATCTTGCTGCATCAATGATGTGTCCATGCCCTCGTGGTCAGGATTGTCGTTCTTCGGTTAGCACTGCTTCGCTCGTTTCTTTCTTGAGCGAGGCACGAGCAATCTCTTACGATTCGAACCGTCTGTTTAAATCACGCTTTAAACGGCGTGGTTCGAGAATCCTTAAGGTTTTTCTTTTGATTTTGTGGGGTCGGACCCCCGATAGGTGTGTTAGTGCGCGAGGTGCGGCTACGAATTCGGCTCGGGACCGGGTCTGAATTTCCCTTCACTCCGTGTTTCCGGGTTTGATTTCTTATCGGCAAATTGAACCAAATCTCTACCCTTGTACCTTCGTTTAAATCACGAAACTAAATGGACAATAATGATAAAATAAGGTGGAAACACCGAAACGGAATAGAGGGAATTGCCGAGTTTACGATACGAGTGCGGTAGCTGAGTCTTCGTTGAAGCTGTAAGATACGGGACGTTCGCGACTTCAGGAGGTTCTTTAAATGCCGGGAACGATGTCTTCGCCGAAGTTGATCTTTTCTTTCGCCTCCGGAGTAGAGTTCGCCGTCGATAGAGATGAAATTCACTGAGTCATCGGTCATTAAGTTTGGACGAGGATTCGACGACGTTGAAGCTAAGTTCGGAGATGTGGTATGTTGAGTTGATGAAGCACTGAAATGAGCGAAATCTGATTAAGCTATTGTAATGTTCGACTCGAAGGCTGTTGAAGAACTCCCATGCCGAAGAAAGAATGGATTGAAAACAATTCGAATCTTTGTTGGGACTACTCCTGAGGCTCATTTACGCTCTTCTTGTCGGATTCAGCTGCATTGTACCGGTCGCTCCGCTAACTAAAGGAAAGGGTATTCTACATGAGAAAGAGTCGGTTGAGGCTTGTGTTCTACCGTCTCCTAAGTTCGAGATCGAGTCGATTCGAGGTCCTTGCGAACGACAAAGGCACGGGAATGGAAACGCAATCGGGGAGTTCGAAGATCGATCGATCGCGGCAACAGACCGCGATCGATCGAAGCACGGTCATTCCGGTTGAGACCATACCGGATAGATGGGAGACGGGGTCCAACAATGAATCAACGATTGAGCGAGGTGTACTCCTTCGAAGATGAGTCGGTGTCGCGGATGTTCCGTTATTTGATAAAGAGGCCGAATTCGGACTACGGAGCCGAAGAAGCCGGAGGAGGCGGCAAGAAAGATCATCCTCGATCTTGTCCATACCGCAGGTTGCTCGGTCGCCTATGAAAGCTGCTCGGCATCGAGGATTGGCTTGAGAAGAACTTCGGAGCGGAAACTTAACGATCCGAATGAGTATTTAAAAAGAACACGAAAAGGGTTCTATAAATATGATTTTGTGTGATTCGATTAGCTCTGCACGATCGCCGATGCTCGAGAAAATAAATGATGTTTCTCGAAGACCTCCAGCGATCTTAAAGGCTATCGAAGGAAAGTCGATTGAGTCCGTATGGAAAAGCCAGTGACATTGCACGGCTATCGAAGATCGGAAAGAAGACTTTGAAGATGAAGATTACAACCTAACAAGTTACAAGGAGGACGGAGTCGCGGAAATCAACGTCATCGAGACCCGAGCCATGTTAGCCGCGAGCGACACTCCTTTTCGTGAGGACGCGAGCGACACTCCTTTGTGAGGACGCGGGCGACACTCCTTTTGTGAGGACGCGGCGAATAAGTGGCGAAGGGCCTCCGTGAGAAAGATGAAATTATTAACCTCCTCGAGAAGAAGATTGAAGAAATGACGGCCGCCATGGTGGCGTCGCGAGGACGATCGCACTCACGACGAGTGGCATCTCGAGAAATGAACCGACCGAGAGATTGAAGAAAGAAGAGAAGCCGCTTCATGAGCGAGAAGAGCCGTCGAAGAAAGATTCGACTCGGAATATGTTGCCGGAGAAGGACATTAAGCGGTTGGTCGAACAACGGGTAAAAGAAGCCTTAGCCGATTGAAGGGGGACGCGTCGATTTCGAAAGGTAGACGCCTATCCGGAGGAATTCGATGTCGTCCCATATCACAGGGTTTCGTACCACCTTTGTTTAGGACTTTTGACGGGGCGGAAATCCTCGACGGCACGTGGCACACATTCGAGCGAGATTGCTGCAGCGCGAGGGTAGTGATGCGCTGCTGCTCCGACGGTTGTGAGCGATCTTTCGGGAATCGCCTTCGGCGGGTACGCGGACTTATCGAACGGTTCGGTGAAGACTTTCGCGAGAAATGGAGAATCTTTTTGTCGAGCGTTTCTGCGGGGTTCGACACCACGTCACTATAGGCGATCTTGTGGAAGAGAAGCGAAGCCGGATGAAACTTTGGTGGAGTACATCCTACGGTGGAGAAACGCTTAGCATGAAGTGCGAACCTCAGTTAGAGGAACGTCATGCGATTGAAATCACTACTCAAGCGTCCATGGACGATAAGCTTTCATGCTTAAGGGACTCGCCATCGAGTCTTTCGAGAAGTTACTCGGCGAGGCTAGCGACTGCGGGGAAGAAATCGAGCATATGGATTCATATGAGAATGCGAGAAGTTCGGGACGACAAAGACATATGAAAGGAAATGCGGAACGAGTTGCGGTGGTTAACGGGAGAAAGCGACGAGTTGCGAATACGGGCCGAACAACCTCGGCGAGACCTTCCGACGTCCTCGTCGGAATGCACGGCGATCGGTTCGACGGACGTCTTACCGGACGGATGAGAGGCGAGTTCGACCACGGTTGGTCGATCGAGCGGGATATACTCTTTTAAAGATGAAGCGGCGAGGAAGATGTTCCGCGATCGATTAAGAATCCGGATTCGAGTTGCCGTAGCAAAGAGGCAGGAGGAAATCGACGGGAAAGGACATCCGAAATATTGCTCATACTGCGGGTTCATTGGACATACCATAGAAGAGTCTTTGCGGCTTAGTAGCTCGAGGAGAACTTCGGGAATGGAAGCGTAACGATCCGATGAATATTTGAAAGGAACCAGAAATAGGTTCCATCGATATGATTGTTTCAATTGATTTCTACGCATGACGACGGACGAGGCACTTTTTGATTCTTATTTTACTACTTTTGTTGCTCGGTATGATCGGTGATGGTACGTACATTTTCTCTTACTGATGAAGAAAAGGAGTTTGTTTTTGTCGAAATTGCTCGATATTTGGAAAACTCGAAATTGGATATTTCGTTAAGACTTCGACTCAGGGAGAGAATGAAGTTAATGCCCTAATAACTGAGTTGTTTTCTTTAAGAGATTCGGACTGGGTCCTAAGTTGGTTTGAAAACGAAGCAGTGTGCTTGAAATACGAGTAATTGACTCGGGATATCACGAGCCTTTTAATTTTCTGCCATGTGGCTGGGTCCGGATTTTCGAAAAAGTTATAATATCCAAGGATTCATATTAAGGGACATTTCAGAATTATTAGTTGGGGGAGTTTTTGACGTTGAAAATCGTTAACGAAATATGTCTGTAGGATACGATGAATTCTCGGAAAACGAAAGGAGCGAAAAACAAAAAAAAAAAAAAATTCACGAGGAGAAGGCTTGAGGTGAAGCGCATGATCGAAAATTGGTGTCGCAATCAGGACGTTCAAAATCTTTAATCGTGTTTCACTAGATATAGTAATCACTCGATAAAAAAAGGAGAGCGAAAAGCTCGATAAAAAAATAAAAAATAAAAAAAAATCTTCACGAGAAGAAGCTTGAAGCGGCATATAATCGAAAATTGGTGTCTTAATCTTCCAGATTAATGAAACTTGAAAGGATACGCTAGGAGTTTCTCCAGATATTATCTTTGAAAAAGTCGAGTGATTCTACACGCTTTTGGTCGGTTATTAATTGGGCTCGAAATATCTTTGGACGATGAAAAATATTTTAATCGCATGAGCGAAAATTTTGGGATCTGCTTAGGCCAGGAAAGAAGAATTAAAGAAACGACGACGTTATTAACGAGTTAATGGAAATTCGACTCGAAGTCGTATCTTTCGACGCCGAATGAAATACGACTCAGAACTCGAAGCTCGAAGATTGTCGGAAAGATTTCTTAAATACGACTCCGAGCTTGACTCGGAGAACGCCGTGAAATACTGACTCCAGGCAATCGACAGCCTTTACTGAGATCTACAGACGGATCGAATGATGACTGCTTCTGAGATGGAAATTACTGAGTTTTGTCATCTTGGCGATGACATCAATAGAGATAACACACGCTTTATAGGTGCTTGAAAGAATATAATTCGATGGAACGCTTAAAGGGAGTTATTCTCTCGCTGCCAGCCTTCGATCGGTGGACGATACCTCCGGAAATCTTGCGCATTGCGATGTTTTGAAAGTAGTCTTGTTCTACGAAGCACCGATCTTGCACTTGTCTTAAAGCGGGTCCAAATCCAGGAATAAAAGTCGACGCTGAATAAAAAGTTCGCCTTGAAAGATTTTTCAAAATCTCTACACGAGCTTTTCAGTGAACTTACGCACCGCACGAGGTTGCACGAATTCCTCCGAATTTAAATGTTAAATTCCAAATCGATTTTCTCGGTCCGAGGCGCATGATTATTATCCGTTCGATTCTCTCGCTTGTTTGAGAAAGGATCAGTCGGTCCCTATTGACTTGCAGTAGCGAGTTTCGATGGGTTACGTTGGCGTGGAATCACATCCTTTCCCGAACAAGGTCCGTGTCGATCAACTCTTCGAGTGGGATATTATACACCCTCATATTCCCTCTTAGTTTGCTTTAGAGGTTGAGGATCCCGTTATCCGATCTGCGCATTGCTTCAGCAATGTTCTCACATCCACTTTAGAGTGAGGGATCACGATGATCCGATACCGCGTTGCATTCTGATGGTCTCCTTCGAAATTTTAGAGGTTGAGGATCCCGTGTCCGATCTGGCATTCTTCTGCGATGATCTCCTGTTTAATTTTAGAGGTTGAGGATCCAGGTGATCCGATCTGCGTTGCTTCGACGATGTTCTCGCAGTACGTTTTAGAGGTTGAGGATCCCGTCAGATCTGCGCGTTGCGCTACGACGATCTCCTGTTTGTTTTAGAGGTTGAGGATCTCGGTATCCGATCTGGCGTTGCTTCTGATGTTCTCACTGTCGAAATTTTAGAGGTAGAGAATCCAGCATCCGATACTGCGTTGCTTCGATGATAGTCTCACGATAAATATTAGAGGTAGAGGGATCCGGCGTCAGACACGCGTTACTTTCTGATGATCTCACCGTCGAGTTTTAGGGGTTGAGGATCCCGTACGATCTGCCGCGTTGGCTTTACGATGATCTCGCTTCGAAATTTTAGAGGTTGGGGATCCCGACGTCCGATCTCGCGTTAGCTACAATGATCTCGCTTCGAAATTTTAGAGGTTGAGGATCCGGCATCAGATATCGCGTTGCTTTGCTGATGTTCTCGTTCGAAATTTTAGAGGTGAGGATCCGACATCCGATCTCGCGTTGCTTCGACTGATGGTCTCACGATAAATATTAGAGGTAGAGGATCCGGCGTCAAACGCCGCGTTGCTTTCGATGATCTCGCATCGATTTTAGAGGTGGAGGATCCCGGCATCCGATCACGCGTTGCTTCGACGATGGTCTCACGATAAATTTTAGAGGTTGAGGATTCAGGTATCAGACAGCGCATTCTTTCTGATGATCTCCTGTCGAGTTTAGAGGTTGAGGATCCCGGCATCCGATGCTCGCGTTAACTTTGTAATGATCTCCTCGAAATTTTAGAGGTTGAGGATCCAGCGTCAGATCTGCATTCTTCTACGATGCTCTCTCAGTCTGTTTTAGAGGTTGAGGAGTAAGCCCTTTGGTCGAATCGAGGCATCCGATTCAGCGTTACTTTGGGATCCTTTCCGTCATGATGATTCTAGTCGTGTTTTTATTGTTCGGTCTTTGAGTTGGATGTGAGTCCTTGCGCTTTCCATCTCGATCCGGCTCTTCACTTTTCCAAAACTCGAGATTTTACTCTGCGATCGAGATCAGAATCTATGTTTGAAATTTGAAGTTTGAAAATTAAAGTCGCGGCTCTCTTAATTGAGAGTTCCCTCTCGTTTACCCAGCGGAAGCTACTCTCTTTCCTTTTTCGTCCACTGCGTTCAGTCTAAGTATTTTACTTAGGCGAGCTTTGTGTTGGTTTGTTGATCTTCTTCGGTCAGCCCGATACGCGCGGTGTCTTGTCCGTACGCACCACCTGATGGAGTCCATTTGTTGACCTCGTTTTTGTCGAGGTTTAGTTTTCCTCACAGGATTTAGGGTTCTGGCTTTAGGAGCTTCCAGACGATCTTGGATTCACAGCCTTTGGACCCACCTCGTCTTAGAATGCTTGGAACCAGCTTCGACACTCTTTTGGAATCCGGACGGAATTCACGACCTCTTGCTCGCTGGTAGTAGGTTGGAATTAGCGTTAGGACTCCGAGTTGAGTTCTATGGGACCAGCTGGACCTTAGAGTAGCGCTTGTGCACACTTTCTGCACCGCCAGAGCACAAATTCCTCGAGCCCGGCCTCGACGTCTTGGAATTCTCGCGACGGATCGAGATCGGAAGTCGGAATGTCGGAACAAGCGCCATCGAGGTCGAATTTCGACGAAATCGGATTTGACGCACTTTCGACTCGGCCGTTGACGAGGTTCTCGAACGACCTCCGGATCGCGAAACGGAGCTGCGCCATTGCGTCGGGACGTCGAATTTCTTAGGAAAAGACGTATAACTTGTCGTGTTTGGAGCGCGGACCGCGACGCGAAATTTTACCGATTTTTATTAAATAAATCCTTATTTTTCCTATTTAAAAAAAAAAATCCCTTTTTTAAACCACTAACCTACTCTCTCGCACCGCGTGGACCTCGTCTTTTTCTTTTTCTCCGGTCCCGATCCCGTTTCTACGGCTCCTGCGCGAGCTCAGGCCTTGGTCCCGTACCTTCTCGCCGCTTCCACAGAGCACTTGCTCGGCGAGCCCCTTTCGGCCTTCCTCGCCTCTACGGTCGGCGCTTTTCCGGCGACTTTGTCGCCACTCTCTCCGCCTCTTTTTCCTCTGGCCGACGTCCAGGGTAAGTGGCTTCTTCTCCTCCTCCTTCTTGAGGCAGGCTATATAAGCCTCATCTTGAGGGAAGTCTAGGGTTGGTTGTTGCTTGTGGGTGGGCGGTTACGAGGGTGCTCTTCTTGCTTCTCTTCTTCCCCTCTCTTCACTCTTCTTCTTCTCTGTTGCTCGCGGATCCTCTCGAGTTTTGGCTTGAGTGAGGTAGAGTGTTGTTGGCTTGACTCCACTGAATTTCTTGGGACTTGGGCTGCTCGATTTTAGCTCGGTTTGCGCGTTCGGTCCCATTCGTTGGATCTCTTGGTGTGTTTTGCTTGGACATACTATTGAGGTATGGACTTTTAGTTCGGATTGCTTATGCTTGAGTTGGACGTGGTTATACATTCAAAATGGCATGGGGTTGCTTCTTGTTCTTCTTTACTTATTTTGCATACTTGTCCTGATCTAATGTGAAGCATAGAGTGGTTTTCTTAATCTATATGCATGTGGAGCTTGCTCTTTGCTCCGCTTACTTCTTCTTTGTTTAAAAAAAAAAAAGAAAAGAAAGCGTATTAGGGAGACTTTAACTTGATTTAGAGAACCCTTATGCTTACTTTCGTTTGAAATATGTTGAAGGCTTATCTTTGATATGTTGGATGAATGGAAATGCTTGTTTAAAGCTTCATGCTTCAGTTATATTCTAAGTCTTATTTTGGCTCGTGGTAGCATGATTGAAAGTAAATTTTATTTCATATTAAAAGGGAGTTTTGGGGGTTTTGTTTCTCGGTTTTGGCTCTGTTGTTTCTCGGTTTGCCCTTAGTGGATGGGGTGATTTGCTTTATTTTGCGGTTTCTTGGATTTTAAATTCGCTTTGAGCCCAATTTTGGTTCGGTTGTGGTTGAAACTTCTTTATACTCTCGATTTTATGCTCGATTTAGGATTTGGTTTTAGCCTTATATGGCTCGATTCCTTGTTGGTTTTGTTGTTTGGTTTTCTTTCTCTGTTTGATCGAAATTTGGACTTGTTCCTCTAATTTGGTTATGGCTCGGGTTGGCTCTTTTAGCTTCTTGGCTTTAGGTTGCGTGTTGGGGACTTGTTATGATTTAAGGTTAGGCCGGTTGTAGCGCTTGTCATGGCCGGATTTTGATTCTTTTGAAATTCTTTGGAATGAGTCCTGCGGATTTTTACGGATTGTGAAGTTTGTTTTGTGTCCTACTTCTTGCCTGGTTTTGGTCCACTGGAGCTCCCTTGAGTCGACTGATTTTGGGGGGTTGTTACAGCTTGAGAATTGGGATCTATTTCTTTAAGCCTTGTAGGATGCTCGGGTATGAGTCCGGCTTTGTATTTATTGAAGTTTATTGGGGTTGTATTTGAGGTCGAATGGCTCGGCTACTTAGTGAGTTTAATCTTGAGCATTTGTGGTGGTAGGCTTGATGTAATTGGCTCCTAGGCATAGCAGTGAGCTTCTTTATGGAAATTTGGCATTTGGGCGGGGCTCTACTTCTTGTTGCCTCCTTTCTTTGTGACTTCAGCCGTGGACCTCTCCTTGCTCTTGTCTTGGCCGAGAGCCTTGGTGGGTGGGGTAATTGGTGATAATGCTTGTGTCTCTTGCTATATTTGCTTATGAAATTGGTTGGACGAATTTGGAGGCATCTCTTATTTGCTTGATTAATTCTTGAAATTTCGATGTGGAGGCTTGGTAAAAAAATTTATGTGAACGTGAGATTTGCAATCACTTGATAAGTTGATGTTGAGGTTGAGAGCCTTTGTTGCAGCAGTTGTTCAGGCCCCGAAATTTGTGATATGAAATGAAAATTGGAAAAAAAAAAAAAAAGAAGAAGAAAGAAAGAAAGTAAAGGGCAAAATCTTGGAATTTGTGATAGCCCTCCTAGTTTAGTGGTAGGGTTCGACATCCAGACGACGGTGCTTCTTTTCTTTATTTTATTTCATTTTATCTTCATTTATGATTTTACGTTATTTGGGAAAACGGGGAGTGTGTTCTTGGGGGTCTAGTCCTCACGCTCTCGAGAGTGTCGAGGTGCATTTAGTCCTTTTATAGGACACGTGAGGTCGGTCGGGAGTCCGGGATGATTTCTTGTCTTTTCTCTCCTTTTCCTTGACCCATCGATCCTAGTTTTCACCTTGTTTTTGAACTTAACGCACATCATCGAGGGACATGTAGGTGTGCGTATATAACCTCCTTGGGTTATATATGGTACATCAACAAGTTGTAAGTGCGGTGGGGACGGTGATGCGGTTGCGAAACGAGAAAAATTACGAGAGCCATAGAGATGGGGCCGCCTGTCTCGGAGGCTTTGTAGAGAGTAGAGCGGGAGTCGCGGAACCATTCGGCCGTCATCTGGGGTTTCTCTGCTGCAGACGATCTAAAGTTTGTAGTCTCAGTCACATTAGGGTAGTCAGCCTGTGAGTGAAATGTTTTAAAACAAAAAATACGTATGTTTGAAAAATACGAAATTGCTCCACTTCTACATGACTACTCTACCTACGAATTTTGCTTTGCATGAAAACAAAAAAAAAATGAAATGTGTGAAAATTACTGAGTCACGGTTAGTTATTCGAGTCGGATTAGGGCTACGCCTACGTAGAAAGTTGGGATAGTAGTCGGCGCTCGAGTCCGGATATTAGCACGGTACGAGTCGAAACACTCGCCGTCTTTACGGGTCGACTTGTAGGTTTCTTCAGTGTTTTGCGTGTTTTCCTACGGTTTTGCTTTGTTTTCGTTCGTTCTTTTCTCGGAGTTTTCTACGGACGTTCTTTTCTTGCTTCTCGATTCCTGAGTTTTCTTTTACGATTTTTCTTCGTTTTCTCGACGTTTTCCTGCCGTCTTTCTTTCGTTTTTCTTATCGAGGTTTACGTACTTTGTCTTCTTCTCTGCAGCACGTAAGTACTGCTGTTTAGTTAGGTTGTTTTCACCTCTCTACTCACGCTCACTGCTCTTTTGATCTTGACCTGTTGCGGAAATAAATAAGAAAAAGGCAATAAAAATAGTCGTAAACGAGTAACGTACGCGTCGAGGATAAGCGAGATCATACGAGTACTCCGTGACACGATCTTTACTTTCTTTCTTGTTATCATCGCTTTCTTTTTAGCATATATTCTACTTAGTCTGAGCATTTACCTTTTCTTCTACACAGCTAGCGTCTTTACTTTCTTTGCACTTCTTTCATGCTAGTATGAGCATTACTACTTTCGATGTACACATGTCTACAGCATGTTTACTTTCGGCATGTACTCTCGTTTAGTATGTTTCTTGTTTAATCTGTTACTGAGCGTACTCTTTATTCTTGTTACTTTTACTACTCTCATCACGATCATGCACACTCAGCTTGAAAATAAAAATAATTTGCGTATCGACTTTAATTAAGCTTAACCTAAATCGCGATCTTCTTCTGACGTGGAGGCTTGGAGCACGGCCAATCTTCTTAATGAAACGCATGTCTTCTTGATGAAGCTCATTCTTAGTTTAAACAATGAGCCTTAGGTTTCGAGGTAGTCATCGCCGTGCGACATACACCTCACCTTCTCTTTTAGGCGCTGCACACGCATGCCATGCGATATAAGCCCTATCCAGCTAGGTTCAGAGGTTGTCGCGCTTATACGACGTAAACCTCCTCATCCTTCGAGGTAGTTTGCGTAGCAGGGCGTTATCTGACGTATGTCTCATAATTAAGCTTGCGGGATTGAAATTAAAATAAACTCGCTTCCAAAATGTAAAGCCCGACAATGGGATAGTACGGGATGTCCTCGAGGTCCTCTTCGAGATGCTGTGACATCCCACTGCCTTCTTCACTTTGACTCAGAAATAAATGTTCCTCCTTTGCCTTCCTTTCATTGGATTTAACTGCTCCGAATTTCGTTGAAAAAGCCTCTGCTTTGAACCGTGAAGATAGAAACCGAGATTCGAATCGAGGAGTTCTCGGAGTGACTTCGGTCGTTTGAGGGGTAATTAGCTATAGAGGGCTTGCATCTATAGGGAGTTTTAAAGACCGAGATAATATAAGCACTATTTGATCCTTTTGTATTAAATAGGGAATTTATCGATCACGTAAAGGTTCGCGTGACAGAACGGATGTCGTGAATTTTGTGGTTTATTTGATCGAGCGATATTGTCGAGTAGGGTGTACATTCTTCGGAATAGATGCGTTACTCGCGATATCGCGCTCGTTCGATTAACAGCTGCAACGAATGGGATCCGTCGCTTTCGAATTCTCATATTTTGAAATTTAAAATTTTATTTTCGAAAATCAATGCGTATATATAAATTAAATTAAATTTCCAAAAGAACGCTTTCCAAACCTCCTTAAAGCGGCCGACAGTGCTCCGATTGTATCCTACTCCGAGCTGGTGATTGTATCTTCCCTTTTATCTCCCCGACTTATTCTTCTTCACTTCCCTTAGCCACCGGCCACCCCCACATCTTCCCCCCTGCACTGCCGACCCCCTTCTACTGCAGCAACCTGTTGTCCACCACTTTCAGGTCCCTCCCAACATCCTTTCGGCACCCCTACAACAGCTATCTTGTTGTGTCGGATCTTCCCCACCTCAGCCCTTTTTGTCCAACACCTTCCAGTCACCAATCCACCTGTCGTTAGCCGCCTACTGCCCGCCATACTTGCTATCTTTGCAATTATGCACCTGCCCCTCACTACCATCAACAGTCCTTTGCTACCACCACTCTTACCAACCATCCCGATCCACCCAACCAACCTCCACTGCCCTTAGGATACACTTTCGAGGTATTTGTTTGTGTCATTTTAATGTTTGCGTGATGTTACTTTCTGTTTGTGTGTTATAACCCCATTTCCCTAATAATAAAAATTATTTTTGCGATTTGGGATTTCTTCTTCGGTATTAGACAAGTTCATCTTTTAAGACAGTTGGAAAGATTGTCATTCTCTTATGCCCCTAAACAGGGGTTGACGACGGGAGGCTGCCAGAATTTTGAGTTATTTGGACTTAGAAACCACTTTAACCATAGATTTTCAAACTTGTAAAATGAATCATTTGAATTTTAAAATAAGCCTAAAATTTTGAGATTTTAAAATTTTTAGGCTCCTTAGGCTTAGAAGCATTCAAAATTTTAGGCACTTAAGGCTTTTAAAGATAAAATCAATTTTCGGGCTTTTCAAACTTTGAAACTTTATCGTTTAAAATAAAAGTCAATGGGAACTTCTAAACTTAAGTCTCAATGGTTAAATTAACTCAAAGTTGGGCTTTCAAAATTAAGAGCTTAAGGTTTAAAATTAATCTAAAAATTTGAAATTTTCAAATCTAAACTCTTGTGTTTGAATCATTTGAATTAACCCAAATATTACATATTTGTACTTTCAAAAATAACTTAATACAATTGCGGCTTAGCCTAAGGGTCCGTTTGGGGCAGCTTATTTGGTGCGGTGGTGTTTTGAAAACGCACCTGGCCTGTTTGGGTAAACTGCGTTTTGGCAACTTATGCGTTTTCAAAACACAGAAAACAACTTATTCACACCGCACCTAGATAGGTGCGGTGGCAGCTTTCTGGCTACAATCTAGCATTTCCAAAAAATTAAATTTTATAATAGCTCGCACTGTAGCTTTTATCAGCATATTATTTTTAATCAACTTATAAGCTGATTTTTAATAAGCTGCAGCTGCCCAAAACAGACCCTAATTTAAAATTGAAGTACCAAAATTCACAAGGCCAGGTTCAAATTGAAATTCAAATACCCCAACTTGAGAGGCTAAGTTTGATTTAAAAAAACCCACCATCGGATTCACAATACATCTGATAACGAATAGAAGGCGGTCCTTCTTATAGCCCAAAATGAAACTATTAGCACAAAAATCATAACACTTCCTTCAAGTTTCCCAAGTTCTAAATGACTAAAAAAATGACAAAACTTAAACTTCAAGGCTTTCTTAAAGTTAATGCAAGGTTTTTGAATTTGTACAAGTGTTTTTAAGGTATATGAATAACAAGTCGAACACACTCACGCTATAAATATTTTAAGATATTTATGGGTCAAATATGCATAATCTCAAACCTTGTATAGCACAATTTCAAAATTAGCCTGCATGTGCTTCAACCAATGTATTGAATGCTCAAGTAGTAGATTTGAGAATGTTGGGAGGGTGGGGGGAGGGGCGAATCGGGCCGCCTTGTCTATAGGATAGATTCGTAGGTCTCAATTAGCTAGTCGGATCCTCCTTGCAATGATTGGAGTTGACGAGTTTAGTAATTTTGAAATAAATGTGCAATTTCTAAAATAAGAATTTACAAGTCTAAATCACCTAATATGATCCTCCTATCTATAAGAATGAAGTCGACTAAACTTATACTTTAAAAAGCTTAAACTAACTAAACTAAATGGTCCTCCTTCAAATATAAAAACTTTAAATGTTCAATTCTCCGATGATGAGTGTGTTGACGAAAGATTTCAACCGGATGTATCAATCTTTTAAATCAAGATTTTCAAAATGACCAACTAATAATTAAATAAAATTCAATCAATTAAATGCTAGACCGTCATCCGCAATAGTTTTGATGATGACAATTTTTTTATTGACTTCAGCTCAGAAAGAGCTAATATCATATTAGGTGTTATCCTTATATTCACAATCAAAATAATTGCATGTCAGTATGAACGTGACTCGATTCCTCTGTTCACGTGGTTTGTTGTCAAATGACACCACAGAGTAGGGGCTACAAGCAGAGCCCACTAACAAAGTGGTTGCCGCCAAATGACACCATTATATTAATGTCACAGCTGTAGCTCGTATGTTCACCAACGGCTTTTACCCTTTGAGTTGTGAATCGTAAGAGTACAATTGATTGACATATAGCCTTTTAATAACTAAGGTCGTCTTAAATTTGTCCATTGAGACGAATATCACGCGAATTCTGAGGATCTCTTGGACGATGCGACTCATAGTACATTAACGATAAGCTATTTTGTCGTATTGGATCATTCACTCCTACGACTAAGTAGATCAATGAGCACGATGGCTTGTATGGTTGTAAACGAGCCGAGCCTAATCGAGCTCAGGCTGTGCTCGTGTTAGGCTCGTGTTCGAAATTGGCTTGTTTTCGAAATAGCTTATGAACAGTGTGTTCGTGTTCGACTCGGAAATATTTCCCTGTTCGTGTTCGGCTTGTGTTCGGCTTGAAATTCATCCATAAATAAAATCTGATCTAGAGGCAATAACTAAATCACAACACAAACGCTTATACTTGTATGAATCACAGCAAAAATGCACAATGGTCGAACTAAATTTCACAACCAAACCCTTATAAAAGTAACCAAGCAAGAATATCGAGCGACCGAAGCAAGAAGAAAGCACATCGGTAGCCAAACAAGCAACCAAGCAAAAATATCGAGCAACCAAGCAAGAAAACCAAATAATCGACTATCCGAGGAGAAATAGAAGTAGATGTTACAAGACGAACACAAACGGCAAACCCTAAGCTCTTGCGGCCGAAAGCCCTTCGCAATTTTGAGAGAAGGAGATGTCTCGGAAGAGGGAAGTTGAACCCGAGAACTTTCGAGAGAAGGGGCTTAGGGTGTTTTTAGTTATATGGTTATATATATTATATTATATTATATATATTATATAATTTTTATTATATAAATATATAATATTTACATAAGTAATAGTAATATAGTATTATTAATAGTTATATATTACAATTTATAGGATTTAATTTTTTAAACATAATATATTTTTAAAAAAATTTTAATTAATTATAATTTTTTATTTTTAAATTTGAGAATATGTATTATATATATATATATATATATAAATATATAATTTTATTTTCGAGCCAATTCGAGCACGAACATGAGCGAACAAATTTATGTTCGTGTTTGGCTCGTTTACATTTCGAGCTTAAAAATTTGTTCGTGTTCAGCTCGTTATGCTTAATAAACGAGCCGAACACGAGTTGTTCGTGAACGACGAGCCAATTTGATAGCCCTAATGACCCGGGATGACGAAACCAATGGATCTTGATCAGATTTTGTCTTTATTTACCCACCATCCGCTTTAAGCTCCAAGTGATAGATTTTATAATTTAAAATATTAAATGTCTACTACTGTTATTTGTTGAATACTCAATTTTTAATTGCTAACCTTAATCGAAAGTATTCTCCTGTTATAGAGAGAGGTAATTAACAATAGGGATTTGCGCCTATGAGAAACCTTGAATCTTATATCAAAAAAGTCCTTTAAAAATGAGGGTGAAATATTTGCGGTGGTGTCTTATCTACAATCCAATCTGTCTTCTGAAAATTTGACCCTCCAATGTTCTCTATAAAAAAATAAATAAATAAAACAAAAAAATGCATAGAGTTCAAGGCGAGCGGTCAAAATTTCGGAGCTTACAAACATTGTGTTAATTTTTATATTGCAAATTGTAATCATATAATTCAAGCATTATTTTTTTGGTTCTTGAGAATCAATATCGCTTTTTTGAGCTTTATTTAAAAAATGGTCAATTTTATTTTTTTAAAATGATACAACTAAATTCAAGCTAAATAAAGGTCGTAAATAAATTCAAATCGAGTTGAACACAAACAAGTGATTCACGATTAATTTTGAAAACCGATTTGAATCAATAAAATTTTCAAATGAACCAAGCACAAACTGACAGAAAGCTTGCTCATGCTTGGCTCATTTACAACTCTAATCATATATTGATCAGAAACCCATTACTATAAGGAGGAAGGAAAAAAAAGGTTTTGTTCGAGATAGAAAAAACATTCATTTGAAGGAGTAAATGATCAAAAATGGGAAGACATGATCCAATAGGTACTCAAACATATTTGCAATATAAACCTTTGGAAGAATAAAAAAACCAATATAAATTGAGGAGGTATTTAAACTACAAAATTGCAATTGAAATCCAATCAGGAGAGGGTATAGCAAGGAGCTAGAAAAACAAAATTATGTGGATAGAATAAAGTGACAAACCAAAATATATTATAGACAAAATTCTCCTCCTTATCCAAGATCAGCGTGTAACCTTTTAAAAAATAACCTAAGAAACTTCCTATTTTTAAGGGATGGCTAACCACTATGCTAAATAAATGAAATTATGAAAGGAATGTAGGTAAAATTTTATATATTGGTTCATTTTTTGAACTATGAATAGACATGAAAATTTTCATATTATTATGGAAATAGGGGATCTTAGGATGCTGATTTCAAAATCTTCAATCAAATAAAATAGAAATTTCTCTTAAATCCTTCCAAAAGACTTTCTAGTTTCTCTCATCACTTTGTCTCGAGGCATGCATTCAAAGAGATTGCAAATCGTAAGAGACCTGTATCAAGACTGCATCGTCGATACCTCCCTCTCTCCAATCAAAGTTCAGCTAATCCACTGATAGGAACCAACACAAATTTCCACAAAAAAAAATTGGACAAAACAATATGTTATTGCAAGAACATCAACCACTCGAGATGAACATAAAGATGAGCACCTAAAATTAGAAGTCAGCGATCTCTCCTAATTCCTACAATTAGAAAGATAGGAAATCTCTCCCTAACACTCAAGATCCTGCAAGTGGGACAAGCGCCATAGGGCTGTAACGGGATTTTCCCCGTTATTGGTGCCATCAACCCATTGAGAGCCTCCTTTTTAATATATTATAATTATAAGTAGACCTTTTTTCTTAGGAGCTATTTATATATATTTATGTTTTGTTTTAGGTGGCTTTGAGTTGGGTTTATATTATTTGGAGATTTTTCTTCATGTTTTTTCCATCAGGATGTTGTATGCTTGGATTTCTCTCAAGTGGTTCACCTGCAAACTACTAGGATCGAGGTGGTGATCTCTCCAGAACGTTCGAAGGAATCCTTCATTGTCGAACTTGCTGCTACCTGATGTTTGCAGCAAAAAAACTGCAGTATTCCGCTGTCATCTTGCTTTCCCGCCCTCATTCCCCCTAGATTTCAGCCGGCATCCCTCCTCCCACTCCTGTTATCCATCCTACAACTTCCCTAAATCTTTTTAAGTGTTCTTCCACACCGTTTAGGAGTCACAGAACAGTGTCAAATATGTTTTAATGCACACATGTAAGCATATGCAATACAATAACTGCAAGCGTACATAAAACTTTCTATATTCAAATTCTAGTTTTTCAAAACTTGGAATGACAACCATGCTTATACAATTTCACGAAGAGAAAATGAACTCATGAGATCTTTGGAACAATAGATTTTGATCATAGAGATTCTGAACACAATAAAAACCCAACAAGACAGTCAGGTCCAGTCGAGGCTCTAGCCTTATGGGCAAGAATCCATGATATCTTCTAACCATTAGAGTTTGATTATCGAGATTATAAACACATTAAGATAGTCGATTATGATCCACAATTAGAATAATCAATAAAGAGTACCTGATAAAGACATATTGAAAGTAGCCACATACTTAAAATGGAATTTAAAAGCGATAATTCCAACAAAATAAGGACCGCTAGCATAAGGTAAAATTCTTTCAGGATTGCAATTCTTAATGATCTTACTTATCAATAATTCCTACAGTAATATATCCATGCTATTTCACAGTTCAAAAAGATGACAGGCCTTACAATTTGTGAATCTGATCTCCCGTATGCTTGGATTGTGGTAGAACAGCTTGCAGACTAGATGGAAACCTAGATAGCCCATTTTGTCCAGTAGCTCGGTATACCTGCAATTATGAGAAAACCTCACTTAATGCTTCACAATGGAGGAAAAATTATTCCAATTCATGACTATAAATAACTTCATAACAGAATATCTTCAAATGGAAACACAATATTTATTTTTCAAGTCAAGAAAAAAATTTCTTTAAGATGCAAAAGAGAAGATACCAGTCTACTGTCGCTTTTTAAGGTTTGTCTTTTAACAGAAGGCCACTCCAATGAGTTATTGACCGAATTATTTTGATGATTCCGATCCCATCTACTAACTTGACTCCTACTCTTTCGGTTCAATTCGTCAATACACTGCTGTACCTCTGGCTTTAGTGCCTCCAGCTCACTCATGACATGTAATAGCTTCTGCACAAAGCATTTTAAAAAATAACTTAAAATCCCTATCTAATTATCCATTTCCAATTGGAAAACAATATTCCATCAGCTGAAGAAGAAACCAAGGTTAAGCAAATATGATGATATGAGGTTAAAGGTGACAATATGGAACAGAGAGCAAAAGATTAAGTGTTGAATAAGCATTCACTTGCATGTAACATATGTAGTTCTTGTACCTTCTTAAAGATGAGTTAGTGCTTGTACCTTTTTAAAAATGAGTCTTTCACCTTGTAGGGATGCATGGTAATCTCGATGGTAAGGAATAGTTTCAGTGATCAAACTGTAGCAAAGAAGAACAAGTTGCCCCATTGTAAAACGGCTCTAGAGAGGAGAGGGTAAATCCAGAAGAAAAGCGAAATTTACATATCTAGCATACAAGTTTTATGTATTTACATTTCTCACGCCTAAACTTTCATATTTACATACCTTTGCATGAAAATGTGTATTTCACATTTAAAAAGTGCTAATAGTGCTATTTTTTATGTTATATTAAAGATTTGAGTACTATGAGTATAAAAATGAAAGTTTAGGTGTGAGATATGTAAAAACATAAGAGTAGTGCGCTATGCATATAAATTCCACCAAAAAAAACCTACTTAGAAGAAAATTAGACACAGGTTTCCAAATGTAAAATGAAGTGTATTCAAGTCAAATGCCTTAGAAAAAAATGTTAAGTAAAGCTTAAATGATTGTTCGAATGCATGTGTATGTATGAATGCAAATAATGTAATTTATTTAAAATATATTTCTAATATACATATGCCAATATAAAGTCAGTCTATTGTCCATTTGGAAAGAAATCCAGCTTTTAACCTAATTTTTCTTTTCCAATAAATATGGATTTGAAGCTCGTAAAATATAGATCTTTATAATTAAACATAGATGTGAGAATTAATTCAAATGCTTCCTCAATCATTTATTTACATTAAAACATGTTAAAATCACTAAAAATTGAACGGCTGGGATAATAAACTGTTGGTTAATTTTTGGAGAAACCATGATCAATTAGAGAAACCATGGTCAAGTTTAAATTTAGAGAAACCATGGTCAAGTTTAAATTTAGAGAAACCATGATCAATTTTTATAACCAAAAGGAGAAGTGCAAACTAACCTACAAGTGAGCTTAAGCTAAACAAAAACCCACCCAATCCAATACCAAATCCCACCCTCATAATGGAGTAGATGGCAGAATTTCATAGAAGGGTGGTTATGTGTTATAATGAATTGGGGAGAGATAATAGAACTTTGAAGTTCAATAATTCATTCTTTGTGGTGATGGTTTAGGGATTATGAAAGTAGAAAGCTTTGTAAACTAGGTAGGGCAAAGTTGTGAGGAGTAAAGATGCCCAAGAGGTATTAGTTATAACAGAATCATTGGTGCAGCAATGAGAGGAAAGATTCAGGTTTAGTGATAAAGGAGGTTGGCTGAGAGGTAATGAAATGGAGATTAAGACTTTTGAGTGGGAAGGGAGACGAGAGTAGACTTCCAGGGTATATGGAGTGGATTAGGGTTTATAGAGAGGGTGAAAATCGAGAGCTTTTAAACTAGAATTTTGATTTTAAATGGTAAGATCATCAACTAAGGTTGACTGTAGAATATGGGGAAATCTGTAGAGGTATCTAGGCTAGGGTACATGAAGATAGAAGCGGAGAAATCCTCAACTAAGGAATACGGCTAAAAATCTGCATTCCTAAAATTGGATTCTATACCTTTTCTAGTTATTAATCAGCTAATTTTTTTTTTTTTTTGCACTTACACCTCCACCCCCAATCTCTATGTGTGTGCGCGCGTGCGGTGTTGTCAAACAAAATTTAAACAATTTTATAAAGCTTCATTCCAAGTTATATCTTGATGTGAACTAAAGTGGACCATACCAGCATTCTCTATTTTCATGTTGAACCTCATTTATAAATTTGAAATGACAGTTAAGTCTTCCTATCATTAAAATGGTGTCCTGACTTGCCCTCATATTTATTATAGTTTCTAATAGCATTATTAGTACTATATTAGTCTCACAGGCAAGTGTCTGTGAGGTGGACCGTGTTAGCATCCTCTATTTTCATTCTGAACCTTCTATATTAATTTTCAAATGATAGTTAAGTCTTCCTATCCTTAAAATGGGGGTTTAACTTGTTCTATTATGTATGAATGTATGCATGTGTGTGCGTATGTGCATACATATGCATGAATGTAAACATATGAATACATTATTTGTGGATTTGTGTGCACTCACATAAATATAAATATGGGCAGACTGCATGCATGTTTATTTTATTTATTAGTGTGTCAAAATAACTGACCTTGAAAACCGTAGCAGCATAACGTACAAATCAATTATATTTTTTTCCTCGCGATAGATGTCAGCCTGCATTAAACAATTACGATATCAAGTCAAAAAAAATGCAAGACCAAGTAACAGAGATTTTAATAAAAAATAGGTAAAGCACAAAACAATATCATGCAGAATTTGATATTTAAATGGCAAAGAAGTACAGATTACTCATGAAATCACATTAAGAAGATAAGATAATGGGGGCAAGTGGATGGGATAGAAAGAGAGAAGTCAAGGAATGCATTGTGAGCTAAAAAAGCGAACAAAAAACGCAAACCAGCACTAATAATCGACAATACAAATCATTGCTTACACGAGGTTCATAATCTTATCAAAATGGTAATTTATTTGCTTTTGCTATTATGAGTTCTCTGGTACACAATTAAAGTCATTGTATCAAACAAAGATGGAAAAAATAAATGATTGTGAAGCCATCGAGAAGGCGCAAAACAATTTCCATTAAATATTACACGCAAAATAGATAATCTGAAAACATCAATCCAAGTTTGAGGACATCAATATGTCTAAAGAGAGGTCAACGATGTTGTGCACTACTCAAACAAATGCTTCAAACTTATACCTATCCTATGCCAATCATATCTCATACATAGCCAAGCAACCACCCAAATTTAGCATACATAACATGAATATTGAATGAATACAAGTTAATACTTGCAAAATTAATGTGCATGGTGGATGATTTAAAAAGGTGTTCGAGGCATGCATTTTGAGAAACACCACATCATGACACGATCATTAGTTGATTAAAGGCTTATATATTTATGGCATGAACAAGATGAGTGCCTTTTTATTGATACATCCTCCTAGAGTAATAATGCCTCAAGTGGCTCGAGACAAATGCCTAAAACTAAGGAGCCAATTGGGATGCATTAAAATAACTAAAACTTGTGGACTTTGTTAATGTCATGGCCCTTAACTACTTTTAATTATAGTGAATTAGCTAGTTGTATTATAAACTTGACAAATTATTTAAAATTATATTAAATCAAATGTTAATTGACATAGGGAGTACAAAGCAAACAATAATGATTGCAAGGCATTTTGAAAATGATGAGGCTGCAACGAAGAATGATAGACTTGTTAAATATGATGATTCTTCTAAAGATGTTAAGAGTGAAGAAGAGAATGATGTGGATCCTAATCCTAATGGCTTATTCAAGTTTTAATTATGAGTTTAACTTGGAATCTACACTTAAAGTATTAGATTAAGATTTGAGATTGATATGAGTTTTATTTTTCTTATTGTATGTTCCTTGTAGTTTATGATTATGAAATAATATAATTTTTGAAGTTTTATAGCATATTTAAAATTTATTTTTAATCCTACAAATTGTTTTTTTTTAACCTGAAGATTATGCCCTAACTTACCTCTCACCTCAATAAAGTAAAATGCGTTTATTCCCAGTTCCATTGTTTTAAACCTAAGTAAGATGTTAACCCATATTGACCTTTGAAGTCATTCCTAACTATGCCAAAAGATTTTTGCGACATGTTTCTTTCAAGTTTTTTTCTTCGAAACCATAACATTAAATTTAACTAAAACACTTTTAGAACAAATAAAACTTGACATTTTTTCAACAATTTTAACCATGATACCTTATTAAAATAATAATTGTGAACTCGCCTCTTCTTTTCCATAGCCCTTCTGATAGGAATCAAGAATAACTAACTATGTCTTCTACGACTATGCTTATAAATACTACAACATAAAAAAAAAGTATTTTTTCGTCAAGATGTTAATGTGCAACAGTATGCTTCAAGTACATAAAGGGGCTAATAGCCTAAATTGAATGCCAAATAGAATTTCACTAAAGAGAACAAACTAAACCCCATCAAATCGGATCTTTAAGCCATGTTACATTACTTATGATGCCCTTTATGACCTGAGCTGACTATATTTAAAATAAAATAGCATGTTAACTTAAAAGGGGTGATGATGTGAGTCCCTTATTATCCAATATTTGCTTGCATTCTAATCAAGAGAAACCAATACTATGAATAGTTTGCTCTCAAAGTAGCCTATCACAGAAGGATTTAGTATTTTCTCCCAACAAATCAATCAAACTATCTCTTCAAAGCTGATTATGATGCAATTTTTTGCATAGGCAACGCATAGATAAACTCGCAATAACAATTTCCTGGGTAAATTATCGTTAGATATTACAAAAGCTAAAGTAGATATGTCAAACTCAATCAGATCAAATATATATAATCTAAACAAAATTTAATCTAAGGTCATACAGTCATCATGATTTCAACTCATAGAATTTGAAAATTCGAGATATTAAATTATAAGTAAAAAGAGAAACCGATAGCACTTCTTCTTCTTCTTTTTTTTTTAACAATTTAGTTAGGACAAAATTAAAGATTGAAACACCTGCTTGATGAGATTATTCGCAATCCGATAGTAGTTTCGAAGCGAGATCCGATTGTCCACATCGAGCCTCGGCGCGCTGGCCGCGATGCTGATTACCCTCGTAGACTTCATCTTTAGGGTTTCCACCACTCACCCCTCTTTTCTAAGCCTGCCAATCGGGTCTAGAAGAACACCATTGGATTTTCAGTAGGAGAGCTGATCGGACAAAAGAGAAGGCGAACCAAAACCCAACCCTAATCCTGAATCCTTCTTCCCGAAGAGCAACTTTCTTCGACGTTTCGTATTCGCAATCGAGGAGGCACAGCTCTACAGCTACAGGCAACGTAAGGGGTGTTTGGATGCAAAGTAGGCTTCAGCGTGAATTTAGTCCATTGTGAAGGGTAAATCCCTTAAATTCAACGTTTGTTTATCTATTAATTCGGATTTAATATTAAAAGTATGTTATCTATTAATATGAAGTCGAAGCTAATTAAAAATAATCTGTTGATAAATTAGATGCGGTTGTTATTATAAATTTTTATATTTTTGGAAAAGTCGACTATAATCGAAACTATCGCCATGAACTGATAGGTCTTGTGTGAAAACATTTGTTATTAACATTTTGAAAATTCATAAATTTGTCAAACGCAGTTCATAAACGCGATTACGTGTGTGTTTTAACTCAATCACATCAAATAAGTTTGCGCCTAACGGCCCTAAGTCAAAAATAGGATATATATTCCTTTAGCCATGTCCGGACGGTCAATCACCGACCGTCACATTATCATACACCTCATTGCGCGAACGATATGATGGTCAGTGGTTGGCCACATCATCATACACCTCATCGCAGACCTTTAAATTCAAAACTTTATAAATTCACAATAATATATATATATATATATATATATATATATATATATATATATATATATTTAACTGGATTTCATAAATCAGACGATAAATTATATTAACATGTGCTACCAAACATCACCTAATTTTGAGTAACATACAATTTTTCTAATAATGTTGCTCGTCTGCACTTTCTACTTCTAGTAATGTCATTGAATTATTATGTATTTTTTAACGAATTTTGTAATTTTTATAATTTATTATAATTAAGAAAATAAGAAAATTTTGTGTAGTGTAATTGGCTATTAGGTGGGTGATTTATCTTCAATCATAAGGTACTGAGTTCAAAATTTATGATAAATAAATAATAAATAAATAATGTAAGAATTAATGATTTAAAACCAAATCCTTTGTCTTGATCTTTATAACCTAAATGCTCATATTAAAATGCTCCCTAAAGATGAAACTTTATTTAAAAGTTTGTTAATTGGATTAGCACTCGCGGTGAGAAAATTATTTCATACGGATAACGTACGCAGCGCTGCGTACGGTATCCGCAAATAACCACCGAATAACTGTGAATAATCGTCGAAATTGTGTATTTCAGAATTATCGGGAGGTTATTAAGAGGTTATTGCGGTATTATTCTGAATAACCAGCGAATAACCTCCTAATAACACCCCAATAACCTCTGCGATTTCACTTTTATATTTTTTATCTGTTATTCGGGATATTGTGAGGTTATTGGGAGGTTATTGCTCAAATAACGCTGCAATAACTTCCTAATAACCTATCAATAACCCATGCAGTTCCATTTTAATGTTATTCACGGAGTTATTATGGGTTATTCGATGATTATTCGGTGGTTATTTGCGGATACCGTATGCAATGTTGCGTACGTTGTCCGTATGGAATAATTTTCCCTGATGATGAACCTAACCATTCAAATTTATTAAATTACTAAAACCCAAGCTAAAATATCAAACTTTAAGCCAATTGATTGATTTTGCTCACCGATATTTAATCGATCGTTCCTTCAGCATGAACATAGATCCAATTACATGCGAGTTAAGCTTAATTTTATAAATGATATATATATATATATAACCTTTTGAATCACTAATTACTAAACATCATCAATCAGTTCGAAGGTTGTGTTACCAATTAGGAGTTTCCACTTTAAATTAACTTAAATTTACTCGTAAAGGCATGTAATTAAGATAAAACTATCTTATTATAGTGAATGTCTTAAACTTGCATTAATACAGGCAAAATCTAATTAAGCAATAGGCCTAAATTCAATTCAGAGACATTTAAATGCCTATAAAATTACATGTAGTCACATTAAAAAGTCATTTTTTCCTTATAGCTGGCTTAACCAACTCTTAATCATCCTGATATTTCTCATTGGTCCTGATGATCCATGTCGGCCCCTTGTCGAGATTGTCAATGTGTGTGGCTATGACCAAGTTCGTCATCATGGCAACTTGTCCTCGTCATACTTTTGGCTGTGTCAACTACGATGGATGAATCTTTGAAGTCATATAAAAGTGGGCCAAAGAGAGAGGAGGTTAATGAAGATGGTTATCAATAAACTATCAAACCCTATTAAGAGTATAATGTCATCACCCCTCTTCTCCAAGGACCATGCATCACTAAAGATATATAAAACTCTTAACATTATTTCACTTATTAGTGTTATACAAGCCTAGGGTATACAATGCCTAAGATGTTACTTGTCTCCCTAAAGCCAGTCCCATGGTTATGATGTTAAAATGCTCAATATGGAACTTTAATCTATCATCATCAAAACTATCCATATGTCATTGAGCCAAAAGGAAAGGAGATGGAAAGTAAGAAAAAATACTAAAGTTTTTAGCTAATGGTTTAAGGCAAATATTTATTATCCTACATGGGTAAATGATAATGGAGTTTCTATCAAACATCAATGAATAGTTCTGATGAATTATATAACCTAATAGTGGAGATTCCTTGGCCGAATGGGCTTAACAAAACTTACCTACATCTAAGTGATTGGTTGCATCCCTTAATATAAAAGAAAGTACTCCTCTATCTTAAAGCAGGACAACCCAATATGATTTTAGAATAGTAATAATACATATGCTAATGACAAAGATTCATACCATCAATTATTGCAGGGTGTGATCACTTTTAGAGTGAATGGTCCTCTTTTCCATTATTCATGTTAATTTGATTCAGATAAAAAATGCACAAGTGCATATAGGATGTTAGATTTATAGTCTTAATTGATGAATACTATGAAATTACATAATTTTGTACTAGCTCTATGCTTTAGTTTATGTGGAAGGCTATTTAAACCAATCAATTTTGTTACAATTGTTAAATAATTATTAATTATGTTTTCAACCTTCATATCTCTTTCAAAATCATTAATTTTCCCATGGTCAACTTCTTCACAATCAATTTTGAAACTTGTTTTGTGCTTATGATGATTGAGTATTTAAATATCTAATAACACATCAAATGATATTTTGAAAGTGAATATTGGCTTTAGAAATAATAACAAAGGAAAGGGCATAATATCAATATAAAATAGGAAAAAAATTAAATGAAATAAAGGTGTTAAACATCCTTAGAGGACAAAGTTCCAAACCAATGTTATGCATCATTTGGTATCAAAACTCGATGTTAATGAAAATTCGAGTCACCTCCGTCTTCTTCCTCTTTTTAAGCTGGTTGCCCCTTCCCTAATCGCTCTTGAAACTTTATAGCCCAACAATGCAATAAGATTCTTTCTCCCTATACCAGCCAACTCCTTCCAAAACTTGTCAAAATCAAGATCTTATTTGAAAACTTGAGTAAATAATATTTGAGAGATTCTTTCTCTCAAAATTTTTTTCCATCACATGAATTTTTTTCTAATTACAAAAAAAAGTTGGAGCAAATTTGAAAAATATAACATGTCATATAATTTAAGATTCAATCTAAATTTCAATTTTATTAAATTAGGAAAGTGACTGTGATAAGAATTTCACCATCTTCCTACCATAAATTCCTTTCATCCACGCCTAAAATTGAATCCAAACCTATTGAGACACAACATGACCCCATTAAAGATTCCAAACAAATTCAACTCAACCTAACTCTAAACTCAAAAACAAAGTTAACCTAATTAAAAGTACTCAGGTTGGAGCTAGCCCCAATCATAATCCAACAAATATTGTGTTCATTACTTTTTCAAGTAAAATTATGATTAGATGATTTTATAAGTCATTCAAACTCGTACCTAACATTTTATCTAAAGCTCTTATTAATTTTGTTTACGAGCATCTTAAATTTATATGCCAAGTTTTGATTGCTTCTCATGCCTCAGTTCTAATAAGTAATAGTATTTTAGCCTTAATTTTCTCAAATTAACTTTATATTTGATGGTGTAAATGATTGTTCTGCTAACTTCAAGCTTAAAAATTTCTCCAATCATCACATTATTTAAATACTTTAATCTCATTACAACTATATTATCTAAATTTGATGGTTTGAAGATTACCAAGCAATTTCAACATACGATGCCCTATCAATCACTTATTATGAATAATAAAGTAAACCTCTCAATTATGGTAGGAGTAATTTTACAACTTGAGATTCATATACATATATAGGAAAATAGTAAAGAATGTTTTGAGATGGATTAATTGGAGACTAGACCAAAAATACAATCCTATAAATTATGTCTACTAAAGAAAAATGATATGATTTCTTTTTTGGTGAGAAAAATAATATTACAATTATTTTATGTTCTCTCTCATAACTTATTTTTAAATAATACATGCATATAATTTAAAAATGTGTAATCCCTAAGTTATTAGCATACATACATATATACATATGAAAACTTATTTTAGGAGTTACTCAACTATGTATTAATTTATATCCAACAAAATGAGATATCATAATATTATCAATATGAAATGAATAATAAGTATTTAGATAATTAATGTTACTGACACTTCGACTCCAACCAAGTTGGTGATCCTTTAGATCATCACTCAACAACGAAATTTTTTACCTTAGGAAACAAACTAGTCTCCTTGCTAGTTGAAGACTCGAAAAACCACAACAATATTTACTATAGAGGTAGCATATTAGGCTATAAGAACTGCTGCCATTGATTTTATTTGGTACTAACATCTAGGACACCTCAATATCCCAACCAACCCTTATACTCATACAAAAAATATCAATATTGACTATTATTTCATTAGGGATCGTATTGCTCCTAGAAATTTGGTTGTCTGCCATCTTCAATCCAATATCAAACAACATATATTATCACAAAGAGCTTTGTAATCTCACGATTCCTTTATTTTTTGGGACAAACTAAACGTTAAAAGATTCTCCTCAAATTGAGGAGAGAATATTACATACAGAGCATATCGACTCCATGTACAATAGCATTGTCTACTGTTGCACACATGCTTACAAACAAAGCCAACACAAAGTTAATACATGTGATTTAAATCCATAACATGATGGTACGGTGAAAAACTATATCCCTAACCACTACGTCATAATTAAATGCATAATACATACATAAATGACGAGAAATAAGAGTGATATGCCACAATAGTCCACGACAAGGTACATGAAATCATTTCAATTCATAATTTTCAAAAACAGTACTTAAATATTTTAAAATTATATTTTAATATTTCTCTATAGATGACTATTTTAACATTTCTAACGTTACTCAACTCTTTTTATCGAAGAACGAAGTTTCCTCGACATTAACGAACAAGGTAGAAGTCAACGCGTGGCAGCCAGAAATTCCACTTAAAAAAACGTTTTTTTTTTTGGTTTTTTGCTTCTGGTTCTGATTGATGACTTTGAGCGATTTAAAAAACAATTCTTTCTGATGACGAAGGAGCCGTATTATATAAGCTTCACCCATCATTGAAGATCAAAGAGGATTTCAACAACATATCCCTTATATAAATAAAGGAGAGCCAATCAGTCCTACCCAATGAATTCATGCCATTTTCAAAAGCCACAACACCTCTCCTCCCTTTGCCCACTTCAGCGCCGCCGATAACTTCGGCGATCTTCCGTCCATGGTATGCCCTACGGTCGGCGCATGTTCGAAGTTATGAAACTGCTGAGCTGGTTCGGCTGCTGCTGGCGGAGAAGATTCGGCGGAGGAGGGGAAGGAGGAGATGGAGTCGGAGGAAAGGATAAAGAGGTCAGTGGTCTTCCTTCTTGGAACCTGTTCATCGACCTCGCTACGCTGGAAGCTGCCACGGATAACTTCTCGGATGCAAATCTCCTCGGCCGCGGAGGCTTCGGTCCTGTCTACAAGGTATTTGCGCTTATGCGGGTTTTTCACAATGCACCTTTATGCTGTAGATTATCACATTTGAGCTCTTCAAAACACTTTACATTGTTAACAATAGAAAGTGGAAATGTGTAGTTAACAACAAACGAGAAATAGAGCTTAAAAATGTGTTTGTGTTCTGCTCATCCTCTTAACGAACGAATTGAACACAAACTACTCAGTGAAGCTTTTTTGAACAGCCTTAATCATATAAATGATATCATTAATTTAACTTCTTTATATTATTTATTTATTATTCAATTAATTCTTGTCAATACGAGCCGAACAAGATCAAATGACAGTTTGTTCGTGTTCAACTCATTTTTAAATCAAGCTAAAAAAGTTGTCCTTACGAACGAATCGAACATGGGCTACTTAGTGAGCCGAGCACAAGCTGTTCCTGAGCCACGAGCTTTTTTGATAGCCCTAAACAACATATGCCAATCACTATTTGGGGCGATGCACCATTCCACTCTTTTAATGTATATAGTTGAAGTTAAGGAAGTTGTTTGGATTTCAGGGAGTGATGGCCAATGGGCAGGAGATTGCAGTGAAGCAACTGGCGCTTGACTCGCGGCAAGGGGTAAGAGAATTCACCAATGAGGTGAGGCTACTTCTTAAGGTTCAACACCGTAATCTGGTCTCCCTCCTTGGTTGCTGCGCTGCTCCGGGAAGGAAGATGCTAGTCTACCCCTTCTTACCTAACCGTAGCCTTGACCATTTTCTATTTGGTGAGTTTCCTTCCCATCTAATTTCATCTTGCTAGACATAAATCTTGTCTGTTATAGCATGTTGGGTTTCTTTAGTAATTGGTTTATGATTCATGAATGAGTTATGTACATAGAAAGAAGTGATGGAAACCATTGAATAAACAGGATGTTCTATTAGCTAAGAATCATTGAATGTTGTATGTTATTTTTTATGGATTAGTGAATTATGCAGCTTGAAAGAGGGCTAGTGGGAGCAAGAATTTTCAAGAAGATTTGGAACATTTCCTTTTTGATCAAAACTGACTTTTTAAAGTGCGAGAGTAGTGTTCGATTGATTATATATTGATCAATATTTGATTGATTGGTTCAATGTTAATTAACTTTGTTTCTTTTTGTAAAAGCAATTTTTCTTTTTGTCTATGTGACTTGATTTCTTTTTATCAAAGTCACTTCTCTTTTTCTCTGTGAGTATCAACAATATCCTCTTTTTTAGGTCCGAGATCTACATCTATGAATTGAAAGTTCCAAATGACACTGGATAACTCATGTTGAAGTCATGTTATAAGAATCAATGTTTTTGCTGCTCATGGAAAATTTTAAATATTCAACTATAGAAACATCAATACAAAATCTAAGACATTAAAAGATGTCTCGAGTTTTTAATGGATCTTCTATGTAAATATAGGGCTAATAATCATGCTAATAGGCAAAACATGTACAAATGCAAGGGGTCTTAGCTTTTTGTTAATATGGTAAAACTTAGAGGCTCTACTATGCAATTTCAGGTAGGTGAGGTGCTAGCACAAAAGTGTCAAATTGGGTTTACAAGCCAGGTTTAGGTTTGACCTGAAAATAATATGTCAAAAAAAAAAAAAAAAAAATCTACTTTGACTGACTTGTTTAATGATTTGGTTAAAAATCTTAAATTGAATTTGACTCGTCACGACATGGAAAATATTTATATCATGACAGGTTAGTACTTACTCGACCCAAAATGGGCATGATTATGTGATTTGGATATGTTAACTTGATAACAATAAAAAAAATACAATTTAATATGAGTTTTTATTTGCAAAATATCCAATAATAAGATTATTTATTTTCTATTGATCCAAACTTGACTTGACTTGTTCTAAACTAGAGACGACATGACCCAAATTTGGCCCATTTTTTGAGTAACTTAAGTTCGCCAAAACCCGATCTAAATGTTACATGGGCTGATCCAAATCCAAAATTTTCATATCAAATTTAAGTCAATTTTTCATGTTGGTTTTGATATTGACATCGTTAAATTAGGGTATAGGGTAGATACATACATAGATGTAATTTCCATCATTGTATTCGTGAACACTATGATGAACAATCTTTCAAGCAATCATTTTTTTGTACGTGAACTCTTTGAGCATGATAAACATGTAACTCATATATATAGTACATGAATATGTGATGGAATGAAATAATTTTTTTTTTCTAATTAATATGTTAGGAGTAATTTTAAAAGAAGGCTGTAAAGAAGACTTAATATTCTATCCCATATAAGTAAATTCATTTGTAGGCAGTTGGAAAATACAACTTCCTTTTCTTCCATTCTTATGTGTCATAACGGATTTCCTAACTATTTGTTGATCAAGAGTGTTAGTTTTCAAAAAATAATTTTCACAATCTTAATACAATTTTGTCCTCATAATGTCTAAAAACATATGAATAAATTGATGCATCATTGATTGGTATAACATAGTCACTTTTTACACTAACGTCCTCTTCCATGTAATCTTTACCATCATCGTTAAAAATTATAGTTTGCTAAATCGACTCATAAACAACACACTTTATCATTATCCCGTATCTTTGGCCATGTTGTAGCGTCTCCTAACCATGTTCAAATCTAATTTTGCTAAAAAAATTCAATCAAAATTATGGCTTGGTGATGGTGAAGATGACTTGCCTTTGAGTAGATTGAATGTTAAAAGAAATGACGTTTGCATCAGAAGAGAGAAAGATAAGTGATTGGCCATCTTCATAGGTGGGGAGCACTTGAAATTTTGTGTTCATATCATCATTTCGACTCTCTATTACAAGGACTCTCTATATATAATTTTTTGACATTTAAAAGGAGAAATGATGGAAATCAAGTGGAATAATATTAAATCTATAATAAAAGACAACTCTTTGCTGAATCAATGCTTTATAAAATTCCCTTTATTTGTCACCGATGTAACCCATTACAAAAAGAATTTGAGCAAGGATAAGAATTCACTCTGTAACCCATTATAGACGTCTTAGAACTTAATCTTTTAAAAATAAGGCCTATCAATTTGATTTCTACACTCATTCCATTGATGGTAAACCATGATGGTTTTACATATGACCCAAGATGTTTATGATTTGGATAATTTAAGATTTTTTATTTAAATATGCACTTGATGCACCAATATTATTTTAGCGTCAATTAATGGTAGAGTCAATATCTAAAAAATCATTCAAGAGCGACATATATGAAATAGTACATGAAAGACGAAGCTTACATTCACGCGTAGGTTGAAGTGCTTTACTCCTTTTAGGCTAAGAAAACTCCACCTTCACTTATTCAAAGGGGAATCCTACCCTCATCTTAGATATTATGGGCAATGACACCACCTCTAAGCCTTATTTGAAAGAATTAGCATATTATACAATCTCATAATTAAAATCAAACAGTAAGAACATTAATATTCTTACACATGGATATTGTTGTGCGAAGAGATGAAATTGTATAACCAGAGATCGAAGCGAATATGTAAGAGCTAGCTTGTTTTCGTCCTTGAAAATTTCCTTGGTGATTAAAATATTTTTGCATTTGAGGTTAGACTTTTTCTTTATTGACTGAAATTGGATTTTTTATAGTCAGGTTTTTCTCATAAAATTGTTGTGCATGCGATTTTAATTTTGACTCGGGGAAGTATGTATGAAAAATTTCAAAATATGATCTATTTTCTTAGTTGAATAAACAAACTAAGGCATTAAATTAAGCCATACATAGATTGTGTTTAATCAAGAAAGCAAATTTCATATTTACCTTAATGGTTTTTCGAGAGAGTTTACAAAGACTCATAAAGGGATTTGTGGAGACCCTATAAGCTTTTAGGGAAGCCCATTAATAAATAGGATTTAGGCTGCATCCTCTCTCATTTGATGAAGCAGTGTCAATAGTTTGTAGGGACTCGTAAATCTTAACTGAGGCCCTATATACGTTATCTAATTTCATGCTTATATTTTTAATGATTTTTCTGTTGAATCATTTTGCAAGGTAAGTTAATTTATTGGCCCAAATAAATTTTTAGTTCATTTTGAAATGTATGCCATAATTTTTAAAGTTTATATAACAATCTATTTTAAGGAAATTAAAATAGTTTTGATTTGGTTAGTTTTAGTTGGCAGACTCTTCAATTCCTCATGTATACTTTTCTTACATATAAAGAAAAGAAAAATGTTTTTATTCCAAGTAGTTATCTTCATATAAACTAATAATGATTGGAATGATTTGTACTGTGTACCTATATAAAGAAAAAATTAAAAAAAAAAAAAGAAGAAGAAAAAAACTGTTCTATCAAATTTCATAGTATTTTTGCTATTATCATACCATTGGGTCAATAATATCCTCTATTTTGATTACTAAAAATTTACTTTGGAATTAGAAATTATATGTAAGTTAAAGTTTAAACAACTTTCCACTTGTAGGATAGCATTTTCTTAAGAAAACTAAGTACAATAGCAATAACAGTAATAAAAAATATAATAGCAACAATTGAAACTAAATAACCGTCTATGCAACAATAATAGTCTATTCTCTTTATTTTCTTCCCTTTTCTGGTACATTAAAAATGGTGGTCTGATAGAAATATTAATCTAAATAGTTTCAAAATAAAATATTGTTTTAGGCACATAAGCATGCTACTCATCATCATTATTACTAGAAAATGAAACAAGTTCAAGTGGTGGTTGCTCACTTCTGGGCTAGGGTTTAATCATCCAACTAGACACCTATCTATTTAATGAATGACATGCAAAATATCCTTAAGTCACCCCAATACAAATGTGGATGCAAAGGTAGAAGAAAACAACGAGGTGAGCTGCCTCACCATGGAGCGATAGATATGAAAGTTTGTGTGTCTAAATGTTCTCATATGTTGAACACAAGGATATTCATTGAGATTAAGATAATGGCATTCAAAAGACAAAAATATTTCAATCAGGGGAGCTATGTTAAGATTTGGGATTAGTTGTAGGAACTTGGTACGCATAATTGAAAGAGAGCCTTGCGGTGTCAATCATGATTTTGTTAAACACATGGTAGCTTATGTGTGAGAGAAAGTGTCCGTGTGTGTGTGAGAGAGAGTATGGTTGAGATTACAAGAATCTCATGCCTTTGCTGTGTAATGTGTTTCAAAATATGTTGGATGCAATATCCTTCTTTAGATTGAGTGGTGAGGTTAGTGATGTGATCTTGTGATGGTATTTGATGAAGTTTGGTATTGGTTGTAGCCCAATTGAATGGATGCTAAAATCATTTGATGGCCTAAATACTTGGGTCATACTTTGGAAGGTAAAAAATTTGAATTGCTTCGACATTATTGATCTCATCTGAAGGCAATTTACATGGAATCCCATGCTATAGTGACATATAACATCAACAACCATGTTATTCTTAAAGATGTAGAGACTTAAAAGGGGATATACATTACAATAGTATGTGGAGATCACAATATTCATATGTAGGCAAAATATTACGCCCCTCTGCGATCGGAGAAATTATTCTATGCGGAGAACGTACGAAACTCTGCGTGCGTACTCAAATAATCCTGCAATACCCCCATAATAACCTATAAATAGCACCGAATTAGAACCCGGGGAAGTTATTGGGGGTGGAAAAGTTATTTGGGGGTTATTAGGTTATTGGAATTAATACCCAATAACCTGTTAATAACCCCCAATAACCCCAAATTAAGGTTATTGGAGGGTTATTACACACTCACCGCTGCGTACGCTGATCGTATGGAATAATTTCTCATTCGAAGGATGGGTCCAGGGGTGGAGTCATAAATATTTAATAATTGAGGCACAATTTAATAGTTTTAAATATTCTATTGTTATTAAAAAAAATCTCTCTTATAATAATTTTGAGTGAATTATTCATATAAAAATAACAATAATTATTAAAAAAAGAAACTCTCAAATTCTTTTAATAATAGAAAAATTTTCTTATTTTTTAAATACTTTATATGACTTATAATAATAATAATAACAATTTATTTTAAGAAAATTTTATTTTTTGTATTATTATTAAAAATTTTACCATTATTAATATTCATTATATTATCCTATTTCTTTGTTTAAATAATTTTTTATAATAAAAATCATATATAATTAAGAAATTTTTAAGAAAAAAATAATACTTGAATTTTTAGAAATTGCAAAATAAATTATAATTTCATATTATTTTGTATATTAAATTAATTAATTCATGTGATAATCATTTTTAACACTGCCATTGTCGGTCACAAGCCCGTATGTTAAAGGTGGAGGATTTCGTTAGGTAGTCGACAACCAGCGTAAAACTTATCGAAAAAATCATGACATGAATCCTTTTGATCATTGTGTAAGTTGTAGGGCGTCTCCTGGAAGCGACGCGTTGTATGGACTGAATACAGTGAAAAGTGTGCAAGTGCCGCTATATCGACGCCTGAATGTAGCGTCAAATAAGCAAGGGTTCTCACATTACAGACGGATGCGGGTAAAGAAGTTAGTCCATGAAACTAATATTTGGATAGAATCTTGGAATATAGGTACTCTCAATGGTAAATTAATGAAATTAGCTGATATAATGGTTCATAGAAAGATAAATACCTTATTTATTCAAGAGACTAAAAGAGTTGGAGAAAAGACTAAGAAGATTGATAACTTCAATTTTAAACTTTGGTATCCTGGTAAGAGTCGCACTAGAAATGGTGTAGGCGTAATTAAAGATAAGAGTTGAAAGATAATGTTGTAAAAATTAATAGAATTGGAGATAAAATTATAACTCTTAAGATTATTATTTATACTTAGATTTCTAATATTATAATTGCTTATGCTCCTCAAGTAGATTTTGATATATGGTTTAAAGGTAAATTTTAGAATGACTTAAAATACTTAATACAAATGATACCTCTTGCAAAAATAATTTTTATTAGAGGAGATTTAAATGAACATGTTGGTAGAGCGGTAGAAGATTTCAGAAATATTCATGGTGCCTACGATTTTAAAGTAATTAATGAAGAAGGTAGAGTCATATTAGATTTGCTTCAGTGTATGCCTTTGTTATTACTAATACTTTATTCAAGAAAAGAGATGAGCATCTTATTACTTATAAGAATAAATCTAATAAAACACAAATTGATTATTTTCTTATAAGAAGAAGAGATCATCGAGGTTGTAAAGATTGTAAGATCATTCCAAGTGAGGATTTAAGTACTCAACATCGATTTTTATTTTTTGATGTAAAATAAACAATACTAGGACTCATCATCGTAGAATTAGATGGGGGTACCTAAAAAACACAAATAAAATTATTTTTATGAGTAAAATTCAAGATTTTAAAATTTGGGATGTTCTCTGTAGGATAAAATAACAAAAACTATTAAACAAGTGACAAAAGATGTACTTAGATAATCAAAAGAAAAAGTTTCTATAAATAAAAAAAATTAGTGGTGGAATAATGATTTACAAGAAAATCTAAAATATAAGAAATTAAGTTATAAAAATTGGCTTAAATGTAAAAGCTTAGAAAACTGAGAAAAATATCAAACAACCCACAGGGAGTCTAAAAGAACAATCTGTGACGTTAAAAAATATATTTTTTGTGATTTTTATAATAAATTAGATACTAAAGAGAGTGATAAATATATTTATAAACTAGCCAAATAAAGAAAAAAAATAAAGATGTAATTCAAGTAAAGTGTATTAAAGATGAAAATAAAAAAATACTTTTCTTAGAAAAATATATTCAACATAAGTGGGTGAGTTATTTTGTTATACTTTTTAATAAAGTTTCTGAAAATACGATCGACCTTTGTGATCTTAATATCGTTAATAATAATAAAATTTTTCATTTTTACCATCGCATTAGTAGAAAACAAATTAAGGAGGCTTTAAAGAAAATCAAAAGTAAAAAATCGGTAGGACCTGGATATCCCTATTGAAGTGTGGAAATATTTAGGAGATTTGAGAGTTTCTTGGCTTACTAAACTTTTTTATATTATTTTAAAAAGTAAAAGATGCCTGAGGAGTGGATGAAGAGTATTTTAGTCCCAATTTTAAGAATAAAGGGGATGCACAAGAGTGTGCAAATTATAGAGGAATTAAGTTGATGTGTCATCCTTTAAAATTATGGGAAAGGGTAATTGAACATAGGTTAAGTCGTATTATAAAGATTTATCATAATCAATTTGGATTTATGCTGAGCAGGTCTACTGTGGAAGCTATCATTTATTGAGAGGTTTGATAGAGAAGTTCAGAGATAATAACGAGAATCAACACTTGATTTTTATTGATTTAGAAAAACCTTACGATAAGGTTCCAAGGGATATCCATTAGAGAGTTCTTGAGAAGAAAGATGTTGACATGACTTATATTCAAGTCATTAAAGATATGTATACTAGAGTTGCTACTTGTGTTCGAACTGAAGGAGGATTGACCAAATATTTTCCTATTTCTGTTGGATTACATCAGGGATTGACTTTAAGCCCTTATCTTTTTGCTTGGGTATGGATGGCCCTAATGGACATTTACATGAGGATGTACATTGGTGTATGCTTTTTGCTGATGATATCCGTCTCATGGATAAGACGATAGAAAAAGCCTAGGAAAAACTTGAATTATGGAGGTCTACATTAGAGTCTAAAGGCCTTCATTTGGGTAAAACTAAAACTGAATACATGGAATGTAATTTTAGTATTAGTAGCTCTAGTGATAAAAGTGTAGCTTTGGGTGATCAAATTATTAGAAGGTGTGAACGATCTAGATAACTTGGGTCTGTTTTGCAAAGCGATGGTGATATAAATGGGGATATTAATAGTAGAATTCAAGTTGGTTGGTTGAGTGGAGGAAAGCTTCGGGCCTATTGTGTGATAGAAAAGTACCGCTTAGAATGAAAGAAAAATTTTATAAGATGGCAGTGAGACGTGCAATGCTCTATGGTGCTAAATGTTGATCTTAAAAAGAGAAGCATAATACTAAGTTAAGTGTTGCCGAGATGAGAATGATTAGGTGGATGAGTGGCTTTACTCTTAGAGACAGAATGTGAAATGAATATATCCGTGATTGGGTTGGTGTAGCTCCTGTGACAGACAAAAATAGAGAGAGCCATCTTAGATGGTTTGGTCACATTAAACATTGACCATATGATGATCCGATTAGGAGAGTAGATGTTTTAGATTCGACTTATCTAAAGAATGACAGAGATAGACCTAGGAAGACTTGTGATTATTGTAAAAAATGATCTTTTAATTTATTAGAATTAAATGAAATGTGACACTAAATATGACGTAATGGAGAAAAAAGGATTCATGTAGCCGACTCCACTTGGTGGAATTAAGACATTGCTGTTGTAGTTATTGTTGTATGTGATAATCATTTTTATTAAATTACAGTTCGGTAAATGAATAAGATAAATGAATATATGAAATTAAAATTTTATGCACTAGCTGAAAATGTTAAGATTTTTCCTGTACATATAGTCCCACTCATACAAGACGTTTATTATGTTTGTTGGTAAAATTAGAAGGTTAAGCGAAGATACGTAGACATTTAAAACAACTTGGGCCAAGAAAACTTCATGGTATTTTTGGGGGCAACTGTAGCTTATTAATAAACTGCTGAAAAATAATCTGTTGTTCAAAAAGCTGCGATGGCTATGACAATTTTTTTTGGAAAAGCCAGACCGCAACTAGAAAGCTGCCATTGCACCTGGCCAGGCATGGTGTGAAAACGCTGATTTCATCGATTTGAAAACGCAGCTTTTGGAAAAAGCTGCCAAAACGTAGTTTGCCCAAACGGGCTTGGGTGCATTTTCAAAACGCACCGCACCAAATAAGCTACCCCAAACGGGGCTTAAATCTGTGGGTTTTTAAAAATTTTAGCATTTTATAAGAGATATTAAATAAATAAATGGATTGAGGGAGAGAAGCTTGGGCCTAGTTTATTTAAAGATATTTGTAGTGGGCCAGTGGGGGCACAACCCCCAGTGCCCTCACCATGGCTCTGCCTGTGGATGGGTCAATATAGCATGGAAGTCTTATGGAGTGAAACAATTAATTTTGGGATATTTGCTTTTTGAGATAATTTGTAGAGTATGATTCTCTACGATTAATGCGATGATATCTGTTTAGATCACTAACATCTAAGAGATATTTCTGTAAAGGATACATGATGCTATGCAAACTTATGATCAAAGGAGTGTATGATTTTATACAAGAGATTGTGAAGTTATAGTAAGCGAAGATATTAACTTGAGAGATTGATGGAGAATGAAGCAGATGGGGTTGGGTTCGAGAAGAAATAGTGGTATTAGAGGTGATATATTATGTATAGATAAACAGTTTTGTAATTTTTTTTAAATAAATTAAGTTTAGGTGTTATATGTGTCAAATTTATCTTGGTATAGGGTGTAAATTTTATTTAAATTTGTCAAAGTTCTAAAGAAGATGGTTTTTATGCATTGGAAATGATTTTCGTCCATGATGACATGGAGGAATTAGTCTATATGAAAGAATTTATATATAAAATTGTTTTGTAGGAAATCATCTATCCATGAAACTTTGTAGGTAGCCATCAAGTTAGTAGAGACCCATAGCTGGTGTCCGATAAGCCGCTTAAAATTGAATTTCTTTCATTTTTGATAAAAAACTAGTCAAACGAAAATGTCATCAATAGGAAACTTGTTGTAAAACACATAAATAAGCATTTAATATCATAATAATGGGTCAAGTAATGGCTAAACATCAGTTAAGTCAACAAAAGCAATCTCTAATGGGATTTTTGTCAAAATATATTCAAGCTGATGATTTGTGCTAACGAATTCAACAACATCACCACTTCAAACTGCATTATCTCTATGAAGCGATGTCTGATCTCAACTACATCACCAACTCACAAGTGCTGAATAGAGTTTGTGATCAAATTAGTTGTACTTGTATTGTTGCAACTGATAAGAATGTGATCTAGATTAAATCCATGGTCTTTTAATATTTATTTATGCCAAAGTTTCTGCGTGACACAACTACTTGTCGTGCACAACCATCTTCAGTGGCTTTTTATGCCTCAGCGGACAAAACAACATAATTCTGCTTTCCACTGACCAAGACATTAATGAGGTTTTAAGAATTGATAGATGATTGAAGTGCTTTTCAAATCAACTATGCATCCTGCAGAGTCAGTAATAAATACTCTACAAACTTGCATGTACCATTATTCTTATGATACAGTTTTAAATTAGACGAGGCCAGACTTACTTAAAAGTTGTTGGGTAAGACTCCTCAAAGTCTGCTTGAAATCCAGCACAAAGGTACACGACAAACCAAAATATTTGGTCTACTGGCTGTCAAATAAAATAGGAAACCTATCACAACTCTACTTATTTGATTCTATGGATCCCCTCATTTCATCTTTATTTAATTTAGTTGAGGAGCTCATGGGGATGCCTATGGGCTTGCAATCTTTCATGTTAAACATAAGGATTAAATCATTAATTTACGTTTTTTAGTTATAATAATGCCTTTTCTTTATTTTACTTCAATCCCAGAAAAGAAGTTAACTTCATTTATCAAATTCATTTCAAATTTTTTATTCATAACAGTGGTAAACTCATAATATAAATGCTCTTTTGTGGCTCTAAGTCGAATATCATCCGTATGGATCTGAGTCATAACTATGTCATTGTTTATTCTGTTAATAAATAAAGTGATATCTACTTTACCCTTAGTAAAATCTAAGCTACTCGAGAAAGTACTTAAACTATTTTACTAGGCTCTAGGTGCTTCTTTCAGTCCATATAATACTTAGTTTACACACATAATTAGTATGGACATGACAATGATTAAATTCTCTTTAAAGTTTATCATATAAAGAAAATTTTTGTAATAAATGTTTATTTTCAGCTTTAACAAAATCAAGTTCAGTTTGCATATTCAAAAAATGTTAAATTTGAGTTGCAGGCGTTCTTCAGAATACAGTACTTTTTATGTTGATGGTACTCTGCAGTAAAGACTCTAAACGATAATAGATATGAATACCTAATTGCATGAAACTCCTGCCAAAATAGAATAAGAAAACAGCAAATAAGAGTTATTATTTGAAACCTATGCTCTCTTACAATGCAATATCTGAAAGAATTCCGAAGTATTGGTTCAATATCTTCATGGAAACTGATTTAATATTCTTTAAAACAATGCTATATCTTCTTCTTTCATAAAGCACATAGGCAAGTACCAAATATTTTTGACTCAATATCTTCATAGGAGATAAATGCAATCCGACTGTTCTTTTCAAATTATCGACTAGAGTAAAATTTAAATATTACACCTTTTTTGTAATTTACTGATCTTGGCTTTGATTTTTCAGATAAGAACAAGCAGACCTCATTGAACTGGTCAAAGCGTTTTGAGATTATTTGGGGAGTTGCAAAAGGTCTTCTTTATCTTCATGAAGAGTCCCCAGTAAAGATCATACATAGAGATATCAAGGCTAGCAATATCCTGCTTGATGAACAACTTAGCCCAAAAATCTCAGACTTTGGTTTGGCAAGACTTTTTTCAGGAGATGAAACTCATATCAACACGTTTAAAATATCTGGTACCTAGTGAGTTTGAACTCCAAGCCTTTGCATATTTATCTCTACTAGCAATTTATGATTTTAGTATTTCTTTTAGTTGATTAATGAAAAGGGAAGTTTACATATACACCACCCAATTCCTGTTTATTTACATTTCTAACACCTAAGCTTTTCTTTTTACATTTTTACTACTTAAATCTTTCATATCACATAAAAATTACTTCTATTTTAAGTTTAGAAAAAGAAATACAGCTTTTCATGCATAGGTAAAGTGGCATTAATGTAAAAATTGAAGTTTAGGTGTTAGATATGTAAGTAGATAAGAATTGAGTGGTATGTATGTAAATTTTCCTAGAGAAAAATGCAATAATTGTTTTTGGTGAAATGAAGAGTGCCATGAATTGGTCCTTTGCTTGCTTTGGGCCAACCCAGTATGAAAGGATCATTTGGCCCTCATCCCTAATGCTGGACAATTGCAAATTTGTGTAAAATGCGTGTAAATTATTGTAGAATGAATGCAAACTAATTATGAATGTGGAAGCATGATGATTACATTGACAATTCCATAATTCACATATGAGTGAATGATATAATACATAACTATTAAAGAGCACAAAAATGATAACAAGTATAAAATGGGTTTGAGATGATTTATCTTTTAGTTAATCACATTAGATGTCTAAAGTTATAAAAGTAAAGAAGAAATGGAACGTTTGGATGAACCTATGCTGAACTTAAGACAATCAATGGAGGGGCGGGGATAAGTTGAAGCCAATCATTATGAACAATCTATCTAACAAAGTAAGCAACTACTTGAGAGTGAGGGCCAAACAATGACAGATTATAGGGAAAGAAGGTTTAGTCTGCAGATTGGAGACGACCCTATATGACTTGAAGCAGGACTCGAGACATTGATACAAGAGGTTTGACATGTTCATGTTAGATGGTGTACATGAAGTGCCAGATAGATACTATTGCTTTGTCAAACATTTCGGTAATTGTTATATCTTGATCTTTTTGTATGTAGATACATATTGATTGTTATATGGAGAAAATCAGGGACTTAAAGTAGCAATTATCAAGTGAGTTTGAGATGAAGGATTTATGTTCAACCAAAAAAATCTTTGAGATGAGAATCAACAGGAATAGAAGTACAAGTATATTGAAGTTGTCTTGGGCAGAGTATGTTGTTAAGATCCTACAAAAATTCAATATGAGTGAGACAAAGCCAGTTTGCACCCCCTTAGGTAGTCAATTTAGGCTATCTTAAAAGCAATCACTTAAATTTGAAGTAGAGCAAATATAAATGAGGAGAACTAGGTATGCTTCAACAATTGGAAGCTTGATGTATGTTATGATTTATGCTAGATCAGATATTGCATTTGCAGTGAGAGTGGTCAGCACATACATGGGAAATCCAGACAAAAATCATTGGGAGATGGTGAAGTGGATTCTTAGGTATTTAAGGAGAACAATCAACATGACACTTTGCTTATGAAAGTGCAAATATCAGTCTACAGAGATTTATAAATTCAGATCAGGGAGGAGACTTAGATGGCAGGAGTACAACATTGTATATCTTCACTTTGGGGAATAAAATGGTGAGTTGGGTTTCTAGGCTGCAGAAGATTATTGCACTTTTAACTACAGAGGCCGAATTTATTTTTATCACTGAAGACAACAAGGTGATGATTTGATTACAAAGCTTTATGGCAGAATTAGACAAGGAGCAGGTGATTGATAAGCTTTATAGTGACAATATCAGTGCAACTCATCTTACTAAGATTGTTGGTTTTCATGCCAAGATAAAGTCAACAGAGGTATCATTTATATGGTCTCTTCTAGAAGATGAGCAATTGTCCTTGGAGAAGGTGCACAACTCATAATCTAACAGACATGTTGACGAATGTGGTAACTGTCGAGAAGCTGGAGCTATGCATGGCTTTAATTGGAGTCGATGAAAGTTGAGACTGGGGGTGAGCCACACCATAATACGTGATTATGAAGATGGTACGGATGGAGGTGCAGATTTGGAGGACAGGTATTGGGTGCTTTTAGTCTTTAAGTGGGAGATTGTTGGGTTTGTGGAGCATGAAACACCCACAACAGCTTGGAAGAGCAACACAACAGTAGGTGGTGCAACGAACCAGCACCTGCAGCCCTAGACGAGGCATGCCCGCCCTTGGGTCAGCAACACCTTTCTACTAGGTTCCCGGTTACATAACACATGAAATCCCCACAACAAGGAGTGGCACGAGCACGCCAGGGAAAATTCAGTTCAATTTCTTTAAATTCATGATTTTGGAGCAACAAGAGAATAATCTTTGTGCGTGAGTTTCTCTGATAAGGCTTCCGTGCAGTGAAGAAAGGTTGAAGAGGAGGATTTCAACGTGCGTTTCTCTTGTGGGATCGAGAATAAAGATTTTGAGCGAAGTCATTTAAATTCCTTTACTTGTACAGAGGAGATCTGAGTGAGTTCTTTGTACTTTTATGAATTTCATAATAAAAATCTCTTGATGGTGTGACTCTGTTATTTTTTTTGCATTTTCAAGTTTTTCCTCGTTAAATTCTGGTGTGCTCTTTCTGGAATTATTTGTTGCGCTTTCATTCTTTTTTTTGTTATGTTTTTCTTGATTCAGTGTGATCTAGTTTCGTGTTGTGGTTTTGATTCTAATTGGATCAAAACCCTAGTAGAAGTATAAGAGAGATTCCCATCAATCATCTCCGACATCAGGAATTTCCTGATGAACTAAACTAGCACTGATACCAAATATACAGCAACAACGACAATAACAAGTATTTATCCTTGTAATTGGAGTTGGCTACATGAAGCCTTTTTCTCCATCGTGTCCTATTGAGTGTCATATTTTCATTTAACTATATTAAATTAAGATAATTTTATTATACAACATGCCCAAGTCTTTTTTTGCATCTACCGCTATCTTTCTTTAAGTCAAATCTCAAAAATCTACTCGCCTAACTTGGTCATCAGATGGTCGACGTTTAATGTGACCAAATGTTCTAAGACGACTCTCTCTAAACTTGTTTGCCACGGGAGCTACTCCAACCCTTTCACAGATATATTCATTTTGCACTTTGTCTCTAAGCATAAAATCACTCATCCACCTAAGCATTCTCATCTCAAAACCACTTAACTTAATTTTATGCTTCTCGTTTACATACCAACATTCTGTGCCATAAAGAATTGCGGGTCTCCCCACTATCTTATAAAATTTTCTTTTAAGTTTAAATGATACTTTTCTATCACACAATAGGCTCCGATACCAAATATGATGCATGATAATTACAACTAATGCAAGATGAATACAATTTGCTATAGGATGAATGTAACTTGATTGCAAATGTAGGAGTGTGATGATTGAACTCACAGTTCTTTTTAAACTGCTTATAAGTGAATGATGATAAACACAACTATTATGGAGCACAAATATGATAAAAATATAATGATGGAAAGATGGTTTAAGTTATTGTTATATAACCCCCTAAATTGGCTACCCTATGAATGTAAAGAAGAAATGATAGCATTAGATGATCTAAATTATGATGGATTTAAGTTTAGTGTCAGAGCACGAATAAGTTGAAATTGACTTCTACGAATAGTCCGTCGTCATAGGGAACTCTTTCCCTTTTGGAGCATCTTCCAAGCGACACCATCTCTCCCTTTCACAAAGTACTTCCTTGGGGTGGTAAACATACAAAAAAAGGTAGAAAAAATGCAAGGACCAATCTTTCACTTAACTATCCAAATTTAAAAGAAGATAATGATAAAACCAAGGGATTGGAGGGATAGGGGGACGTCCATGCATGGATAATGAGAGGATAGGGGGTAAATCATTTTTAAGGTTTGGGTATTTTACAAAGGTTCAATGTGGTTTGAATGCATGGTATTATTATTTCAAATTTTTTTTAAGGCTTCTCACTAGCTCCATGTTTAACTAAAGGAGAGATTAGGGAGAGGAGACGATCATGATAGTAGTGATGATGGGGTGCCAAGTCATAAATAACTTGACAATTCAAAATAATTATGCTGAGATTAAGTTCAGTGATGATAGTCAACCATGTGTCGAAATGGTAAAAATAATCTAATTTGGGACAGGTTAAAGAATGTAAGATTTAGAAACATTGGAGATGATCCAATATATACCACAGTCCTATGATTCAACATGACTCAATGATTGGACAAAACAATATGGTCCATATAAAATTAAAATACTCTTGGGGGAGATGTGATGAAATTGCGGAAACCAATTTGAGAGATCTTAAACAAAACTTAGAAAAGAAGCATACAAAACTAGAAAAAGCAGAGAACATATGATTTGACATGGAAAAACCCGAAAACGGAAAACAATCTCGGAGCCACATGCACTAAGAAATCCATTGTGAAGAAAATAAGGAAAATTTTATAAATTACACCACATTTAAGTCTCTCCACACTTTAGAACACTTCCAGACATTTCACCTCTCTCTTACACCAGAGAAAAAATGAAATTGCACTTTGACTTGTACGCCATTCTCGTAACAAAGTTACTAATGCCGGGGCACCGTGATAGTGGTGTTATGACATTCAAACTAGGCATTGCGGTGCTGCAGTGTTGAGTTCTCGGATTCTGAAATCTGGACTGGGCATTGCGGTGTCGCTGGTCTCGAAGTTGGGACACTATACCTGGGCGTTGCGGCAATCCCCTTCAGACCTGGAGTGTTGTGCTCTCGAGTTATGAAACCTGGACTGGGCTCTACGACGCTATATCCTGGGCGCTGAGTGCCCTCCAAACCCAATACTCCTCCCACACTTGCCCAAACTCACCGTTAAGTTTGATTAGCGAAACTGAGAGCTTTGAATGACTAATAGATTAGCACAATTAGGCTCCACATAATAATAAATACAAAAAACATAAAAATATTACCGGATATATCCAAGAGTCCATGATACTTTTCTACCGCATGAAAGCTACATGGATTGCCTACTTGATTGGCGTTTTGCCGTATTATATTTTAGGGGCATTTGCATACATGACACTCAATTCATATGTATTGACATATCTAACATCTAAATTTTATTTTTTACATTTATGCCACCCAAATCTTTCATATCACATAAAAAATATCTCAATTTTAACATTAAAAAAGTTAAATGCACCTTTTTTATGGATAGGTAAGATGGTATGCATGTAAAGTTTAAAGTTTTGGTGTTAGATATGTAAATACATAGGAATTGATTGGAATGAATGTATCTTCCTATATTTTATTTTTACAAGTTCTGCTTCTGCAGTGGTTACATGGCTCCTGAGTATGCCTTAAATGGCTACTTGTCCACAAAGAGCGACGTCTTCAGCTTTGGAGTCCTCTTGTTGGAAATTGTTAGTGGAAGGAAGAATCTGAATCCTCTTCTTGGTGAAGAGAAGGCCGACCTCTTGAGCTATGTAAGTAAAACTATACATTCACACACACATACATACACACACACACACACATATACATACATACATGCATACATACATACATACATCTATATATATGCATATTCTTATTTACATTTTGACATGCTATGAAAGATCTGGGTGGCATAAAGGATTAGAGTTTAAATGTTGATATGTAAATACAAAGGAATTGGTTGGTATGTATGTAAATGCTCCAAGTGTTCCAATCTGCATCCATCATTTTTATCTGCATGAAACACATTGTAAAGAAGCCAATGGAATCTGTTCCAATATCCCAGGCATGGAACCTCCACAAAGATGGGAAGGTATTAGACATCATGGACTCCACCCTCTCCTCCTACAGCACCGACGAAGCTTTTCTATGCATCCAAATCGGTCTCCTCTGCTGCCAGGCCATCGTATCAGATCGACCGGACATGTATAACGTTCATCTCATGCTCTCCAGCGACTCGTTCAACCTCCCGAACCCCGGCATGCCGGGAATCAGGGGAAGGATTGGAGGCTGGATTAGCACCTCTTCAGCTCTCTCAAACACCAACACAGACAAATATAGCAGCTCAAATACTGGCACTGAAATAACTAAGGTATCCACCTTGTCTAATTTAGGAGAATCCTCATCAAGTTCTACTTTGTACAGTGCTGTAGAAGACTATTCAAGGAATTCTATTTCTGTTTCTTTGACTTCTGCTGGAAGGTGAGGGCTTTCTGAACAGGATTTAGGAACTTTTGATTGTGCCCAGACTTTTATGGAATAGAAATGTGAATGTATATTGTAGTTGATTCTTTTGATTGATTTGGTTTAGTATCAATCAGATGGGGATTCTTGTATATTTACATAACTCCTAGACTTTCATATTTACATATGTAGACCACTCAACATATCAAAAATATCACTTCAGCTGACTTCTTAGAAGTGAAATATACCTTTTAATGCATATTGTTATGACTAAAGTGATATAAATGTAATATGAAAATTTTGGTTGGTGTTAATGGGTTTATTAGGGAAGTTTGCATACATACTATACAATTCTTATGTATCTACATGTCTAACGCTCAAAGTTTAATATTTACACTAATTGCATGTTAATGTCATAAACCTATGCTTGAAATGGTGAATGTCACTTTTGAAAATGTAGTGTTGGTTGTATTTCTGATTTGATGTTAAAGATTCGAGTGATATGCATGCAGATATGAATGTTTCGAGCTTAAATATGTAAATGCCCCATGGTTTTATTATATGTTTGATAGTGTTGATGGTTTCAAAAGTAAAAGCCTTTTGTTAAACAAAATGCATGACTTTGATCAAGGCATTTAAAGGTCTTTGTTTGGATGACCAAACTTACCCCTTGAAGAGTGATTTGAGCCATACATGTGATGAGATCTCTATGGCATGTAGGACCTCCTTTTTTAGCTCGAAAGGCTCAACCAATTCGAACAGAGATTGATAATTGAAGTATCAAAAGCTTGATAAAGCAGGGGTTTGAGTAAGGGGCATATTGAATTGGTCTAATAAATTGCTCCAAACACTCGAAAATGCATGCGAAAGATGTAGAGATGTGCATCACTAGCAATGAACTAGCAATAAACTAAAAATTTGAACGATTATTTAACTTTTTATATAAAATCATTAATAGATATTCTTATAAATCTTAACAAACAAATAATTGAATAAATTCCCAATTAGTATATAACAATTTTACACAATTAATTAAAATATTATATCAACCAAGTTTAATATGCAATAAAATAATATAAATAAGTATTAATAAACTAGTTTATCAAAATAAGAAATAAAAAAATGATATTTATTCACGTAAATCAAGCAAGTTAACGCCAAAAAAGGGCAAAAGTCTTAAGGTTTGTTTGAGTCATCTGCTACTTTTTGAAGCGGTTATGAAGTTGCTTCATGGGAAAGTTGTGTGTGTTTGGTTGTAACTGCCTATGTCGCTTTTTCCGTAATAATATTTGTGTTCCTATTACTATTTAGCTTGACTCCGGTATCAACTAGCTTAAGGCACTGCTCAAAATTAGCATGTGTTGATTGTGTGCATTTTAGTCCAATACAAAACTTGCCCAACACAACGTCATAAAACAAATCCATTTCAATAAAAAAACAATTCAAGGAGAATGATCATACATAAGAAAAATTTACTTTCATATGAGACAAATTAGACGAATGGAGTACAACACTAGCTACCATGTTTATAATAATAATGTATGGTAGGTTTCAGAAATACAATTTTAATGTCATTGCATGTCTGCCACCAAATGATGAATGATCCATACTAAACAAGCAACACTGCTCCAGTCAAAGACTTCCAAACATACGGTTTTGTTTGAGTCATCTACTACTTTTTGAAGCGGTTATGAAGTTGCTTCATGGGAAAGTTATTGTTAGAAAGCTGCTGATTGTATTCCACTCCATCTGTTTAGATGATCTATTTTCCGTAGCTGTTTATTCCACTCATACTATGTCAAGCTTAACACATCACTTAACGCATAATAACATAATAATAAAGATTACAATAACAAGTAATGCTATTATGATCAACATTATTCTTCATGTCCAAACGATTAAGTCTTCAGGAGAACCTTCTTTCCAAGGCTTCTCTCCATACATGATCACTTTTTGAACTGAAATCCACACTATTATCAATCCATAAAAAACTGTACAATCATCACGTGTTCTATTTGTGGGACAACAATAAATTCTCCTCCCATAACTACTTTCTCGTCTTGATGCACACTTAGGACATTGCATTCCACAACTACAGTACATAACTCTAGAAGTTTTTGAAAGTCTTGAACTAACTTTTTTTTAAGAAAAGCAATATTAATGCTTAATCGAGAAATTAAACTATATGTGTGATAGAACAAACAAAAAAATAATTAAGGCCTTAAACGTACTCAACGTAAAGAAATACATATAAGGAAAAATAGTCCTCTCTAAATTTCTAAGATAAAGAAGTTTAAGGCTCAAAACATGAAAGAGAAAATATGCATCAACTAACAATCCTTAATAGATACCTCAGCAAAAAACAAATTTTATGCCAAAAGACACTACAAAACATTTGTTAAGAGAAGCCCTCAACACTTAAAATGTTTTAACCAACATTGACCAATCAACAAATATGGGTAAAAAAGCCCTTAACACCAAAAATAGATGAAAGAAAGTCCTCAACACTTAAATAAATGCATCTATTTTTTCATGTGCAACCAGAAAATCTACTACAAAATAAACCAACATAGATGCCAGAATGTATAAGTGAAATAACCCTAGAAAAGTGAAAAGCCATGAGGAAGAGAAATAGTTAAGTGATTGCATAAGAACTGAGTCGTATGTATGTATGTAAATCTTCCAAATATATGCTAAAATACCACCCATCCAACTATAAAGCCTTCAACTCAGACCAAAACTGGAGCAATCACACTGAATCTATATCAACCTTACAATATTTTGAAAACAAAATCACTCAGCTCTTATGTAGTTACATGCATAGCACACAACTCTTATGTATTCAAATATCTTTAGTATCACAACACACAACTCTTGTATACTTACACACATAGCACATACTTCTTTGGCATTTATAAATATCACACCTAAAATTTTATATTTACACACAATACCATTAAAATCTTTAATAACTCAGGTTAAACACCTATCCTATCTGATTTATGATATTAGATGTAATTTGTAGAAGCAAGTATAGAATTGAAATTGCCAAAATTAAAATGCATTGTTAGACATTGAGGTTTAGGAGTCAGATAGGTAAATGTAAAAGAATTAAGTCATACGTAAGTAAATATTCCAAATATATGTTAAAGTACTCTCAATCCATCTAAAGCCTGCCACTACAGGAATTAAGTTTATTACCACTAGTCAAATACTGTTGTAATAATGAATAAACCGTAGGTAATATATTTACCGACAGTTTAACTACAAAAAGTTGGTGTAGCAAAAATGCTTGTGGATAATTAAATTACCGACAGATTTAAAGATAGTTTAGATTAACAATGGTTAACTGATGCACTGTAATTGTCGCTAAAGATCCACAAAAATGCCATGTTTAACCATAACTTTACCGTCAATTATATAACCGACGAAAATGTTTGTTAGAAAAGTGTTGCAGTTCCGTTGAAAATGTTTCATGGTTCAGTAGGTAAACTGTTGCCAAACCATCGATTAACCGTGAGAATTTACCGACTGTTCTGTCTGTAGTAAAAGTGTAGCACTTTACCCAAACGTTACTAGTTCAATAGACCCTTAAATAATTGTCGCTTATTTGATAAATTCTCGTAAAAATGTCAGCAAGCCGTCAAAAACCTGTACCATCAGAAAAAAATAAAGCCTTCTTTCAACGCTACAATCTACAAACTCCAATCGCAATATATCAATCAAAACACAACTCAATACAATAATAATACTAAATAACACAAAAATCATATAAAGAAATAAAAGAAAATTAATTGAACGAAAACAAAAAAAATGTACAACTGCACAATAAACCTAATTTTCGCTAACAATAAATTGTTTAATACCCAACCAAATAAAAGAGTAACCACTACTCACCCTCCTCATCAGCCTATGTTCTCTCCTCATCATCATCATCCCCACCCTCTTCCTGCACTGGTTCCTTTCCCTTTCTGCAGTCCCGAATGCAGCACTGCTTCGATCTCTGCCCTCATCTCCGATCTTAGGGCAGTTATCTGAGTAACAACCTCAGTAATAACCTCACTACTCATCTCCTCCTTCAATGAATTGGAAGTGGATGCACTAGATATGCTAGAGTTTAGGAAGGCATCATAGGCTGGCCCCTAGGACCCCAACTCGTAGATCCTGCCCTTTTTCTTCCAACTGACAGCCTACCTCCAGTGGTCGTACTCAAAATGATCGTGAGATGTGCCCGAACCACAGGCAGACTACTGAGATCGATCAAGCATTAGGAAGGCCTCCTACAATACATATGATTGATGAAATTGAGAGACTAAGGGTCTGTTTGGCGCAGCTGCAGCTGCGCTGCCTCAGGAAGCTGCTGCGGGGAAGCAACTGCAGGGAAGCTGGCTGTCTGTTTGGTGCAGCTGTGTGAAAACAGCTGCGGGGCAATTTTTTCTGTAAAAATGACCGAACTGCCCCTGTTTGTTAAAACTGTTAAAATTTTTTTGCATCAAAGTCCTTGGAAACACAAATCCATATTTTCAGTTCAAATTCTTCTTTCAGATCTTCATTGATGTGTTGTAAGAGAGTTGTCTTGCCCATGCCACCATGACCCACTATGGATAGAAGAGAAATGTTTTTGTACAGAGTAGGGCTAGAATATGAGTTGGAGCTTCATTTGTTGGCTTCCACAACCACTGCATAACAAAATCCTTCTCCTCGCCTCTACCGATGAGATCATTTTTTGGATCCTGTTTATGATCTCTGTACAACTAAAGCTCCAGCTCTTGTGGCTCATGCTTTGCGTTTTTGATGAGGTGAAGGAAAATACTGACCTCAGCTGAAACTTTATCAAGTTTCTTCACAACTGCCTCCAGTCTCTCCAAGTGGGGATCAATTTTGAGAGATCGTTCCCAGACTCTGCTCTCTCGCCATTCCTTAAAAACTCAGCGGCTGAGAAGAGGTTGAAAGCAAGCTGGGAAGAAGGAGCGAAGAAGGCGCAGAGGGCTTCTTGAGAGCAGCGGGCGGGACGCTAGTGCAGAGACAGGTTCGCGAAACGATATCGGCGGGGAGCGTTGGGCAAGAGGTAATATTATCAGTGCAAACGCAGGCCGCGGGGTCGATCCCGAGGCCTGCTTTCGTCCCACTTTCACCGTGTGCGGCCGTGAAGCTCACACCCAAACGAAAAAAAAAATTGTGTCGCGGTTTGGGGCCGCGCTGCACGAAAAAAGCGGCCCCAAACAGGCCCTAAATAAATTTTGATATGAATTTTATACTTATTAATCTTGTGAATTACCTATGTCGTATACAATTTGCTATTCACCTAGAACTGATCTGACTGCCACCTGTAAGTGTGCTTGTGTAACTCTGCTGCAGTTGGCTCCCCTCCTTCCTCCAATATTTGTTAGTGTAATAGAATAGTTAACATACATTTAATGTAAAATAAGATTTAATGCAAAAAAAAATTTTATTTGACTTGCCTCCTCTTGTACTGCATATGTGGGAGGGCTCCACCGGTAGGCTTTGAGGCCCCTATACATTGCCAAAATGGGAAATATGACAATAAAAAATAGATTTCAAATTTCCATTTTGGAACTGACAAATTAGATTTCAAAGTAAATTCCCACTTTGAAAATGAAAATTAAACTTCGCAGAGGAGAAAACAATGAATACTCTTTATATCATATGAAATATCTTCTTTTAAGAGAATAATTTTAGGTGTGCAATCAATCGCGTAAGGGATGCAAGGGCTAAAATGTATAGTTCTAGTTGCATATAATATTAGAAAGAGATGTCATAATGTATTTAACAATCTTTGACATACCTAACATTAATATGGTGTTAAACAATTTGATTTCGATCTGGCCGAAGGTCGGTCTGAAAGAAATTTGATTCAAAATTAATTTTTGAATGATTGTCATTGTTTATTTAGTAAATCTGGATTTACTAAATCAACTTAATACTTAGTTTTAATAGATTTATCCCACAAGCTTCTACCTCTCTAAATCTCGTAAATCCTGCTTCCTAACTCTTATGTTAAATCCCAAATTTAAGGCAAAATGGAGCAAAAATGAATTTAAGAACCTATAGGATTTAAAGAGGAATTTTCTGTCGTTTGACAGAATTTAGCTCAAAGCCTACATAAATCCTGTACCAAATAGCCCCTAATTAAACTCTTTCTCTAGAGGCTATTTTGTTGATAGTAGGAATTTGTTTGAATATGATTGAGTAAAGCCTGTATAACCTGATTTATGAAATCTTGAAAAATTAAATCCTGAAAACTGTTTGGCATGTTAATAAGTAAATCCTAGCAAAATCAAAGAAAGTGTTTATTGACTATAATAAGATTGACTAAATCCTGCAAGCTTCAACTTCTCTACACCAATAATGGCACAAGCCTTTATCCGTCATTTTCTTTGCAACAATAACAACAACAAGGCTTTATCCCACTAAGTGTGGTCAGCTATATGAATCTTTTTTCTCCATTGTGTCTCATTGAGAGTCATATTTCATTAAATTCAAATAAATGAACATCTTTTTTATACAATATGTCCAAGTCTTTGTAGGTAGTCCACCTCTACCTTTGTTAACATAAGTCAGATCTAAAACATCTCCTAACTGGTTCATTGGATGGTTGACGTTTAATATGACCAAATCATCTAAGAAGAGTCCCTCTAATTTTTTCCACCATAGGAGCTAAACCAATCATATCACGGAGATACACATTTCACATTTTGTCTCTAAGTGTAAAGCTACTCATCAACCTAAGCATTCTCATCTCGGCATCCCTTAACTTAATTTTATTCTTCTCTTTTAAAGGCCAACATTTTGTGCCAAAGCATTGCAGGTCTTACCACCACCAACAACAAGCCTTTAACCCACTAAGTGAGGTTGGTTGCATGAATCCTTTTTTGCCATTATGTCTTATTGATTGTCATATGTTCATTTAATTCTAATATATTATGATCATTTTTTTTATTCAATATGCCCAAATCATTCTAGGTTCACCTCTTCCTTTCTTAACAGCAATCAAATCTTAAACATCTACCCTCCTAACCGGATCATCAGATAGTCGATGTTTAATGTGATCAGACCATCTAAAACAACTCTATCTAATTTTGTCCACCACAGGAGCTACACTAACCCTTTCTCGGATATATTTATTTCACATTTTATCTCTAAGTGTAAAGCCACTCATCCACCTCAGCATTCTCATCTCGGAAACACTTAACTTAATTTTATGCTTCTCTTTTAATAGCTAACATTTTGTTCCATAGAACATTGCAAATCTGACCACCATCTTATATGTACTTTTCTATCACACAATAGAACAAAGCATTCCTCTACTTCAACCAACCAAATTGAATTCTACTCTACATCACCATCATGTAGAACTCCAGACCTGAGATATCTATGGCGTTAACACCTTAGTTATATCCACAAGAAGGATATCAACAACAAAAAGCATAAACTAAGGTACATCCTCGTGCAAATGTATAGTAAAAGCATCCAACTATACCTTTGAGCGTCGAAGCGGGTGAGTCACCGGAGCTGGGGTCGTCGGAGCTGGAGTTCCTGGAGCTGCGGTCGTCGGGGCACATGAGTCGCCAGGAGAGGGGTGAGGAGGGTTAAGGCTCGATGGAGAGACAGGAATAGGGAAAGTTCAGGGACGTAGCAAATTTTAGCGGTATAATTCTTTCCGACGGCTTACGAACGGCTTCAACTCCGTAGCTTATTGAAATTAATACCGACGATATTGACTATTGGTTATTAAATATGCTTATCCGTTAACGCCCCACCAAATGATGTGTTCGTAAATAATCAACGACATATGACCATCAGTTATTATGCGCTTATAAATGATGGCGAAATGCATCTGTTATAATAAAAACCGTCAGAAACTAATCCATTGTCCATAAGTGATGCTATTTCTTGTTGTCATGCCGACGGAAATAACGCATAAGGCATCGTAAAACTGTCAGAAAATATAGCATTTTTACAGACAAAAAATTAAGCTGTCGCTTTTGCGGTTGGTTATAGCGTGTTTTTCATGTTGTGTGCAATTTTCACCACAACCACAACAACCCCATAGAATCCAGGTGTACACAGTTCTTATTTATTTACAAAGCTCACGCCAAAACTCTCATTGTTATGTGCATAAATCATGGAATGCATCCAATACCAACACATTTAACCAAAGCCAAATTAATCCCACCGAAACTATAAAAAGCCTACAAAATTTTGAAACAAAGAATCGATCGACAAATTTCAAGAACATAGCATAGAATGCACACAATACAACCATGAAAAGAATAATTTCAACTACAAAGATGAACTTATTCCAAAAAACCGACGACTGGGACGAAAATTCACACATCACATAAACCCTAAACACATAATATTTCGAAAATACATGCACATAAACTTAGTGAGATTGCTGAGTGTTAAGAAATTGTGGTTCATGGAAGGGAATAACAATTAAATTTATGTAATATTATAAAATTAATCAGATTATGTAATTAATAAATAGATATTATATATTTATATAATGATAATTAATTAACATTAAAAATATGAGGGATTGAATATGGTAGATAATGATGTATAATTAATAATTAATCATAAATATTATTGATTTTAGATATTTATCTATTATTATTAAATTTATATAATTAAATAAATTATAAATAATTAATTTTATTTAAATAATTTATCATATACGATACGAGTTATTATTTAGTTTAATAGCAAATATGTAATGCATTAATGGTTGAAAAACAAATAAATTTTTTGATGAAGATATATAAACAAATCGGAAAATGTTTAAGTTTCGTTAATTTAACATCGGAGTTGAAAAGAAAATCAAATTTATTTATTTATTAATTTAATACAATATATATAATGAATCAAATTTATGTTTTCATTAATCTAAAAAAAAATTTGCTTACTTAAAGCGTACACAGCGCTGTGTATATTCAGCAGAGTTACATGGAAGTTATTCAGAGGGTATTGGGGGGTATTTCCGTGTTTTATCCCCTGTAACCTGCCTGCAACCTCCCTGTAACCTTCTTATTGTTGTAGGTTACAAGTATGTTACATAGAGATTATACATACGTGGCCGCCTCCTATTAAATGACGAACGCAGCGCTGCATACTGTTTAGGTACGCAGATTTTTCTACTCTTGCTATTCTCATATCAGAACCTCTACTCAAATATGCTCACCCAACTTTGATTCAAAATTATCATTTTTTTGTCATTTATTCAATCAAATCCTCTGCGAGAGCTCTCTCTCTCTCTAAAAAAATGGATTTTTTTCTTTGTTAATCTTTATACAGAAGAAGCGCAGGTACGGTTAAGCTAAGCTAGCAATGTTGCGGGCTAAGAAAATCTTGAGACAGGGTGCCTCCTGGTGCCGCCGGAGATCTCCCACTCAACTTTCTGTCTCTAGTCTCTTTCACTTCTCTCACTAAACCCCCTCTTTCTCTCTCTTCTCCATCTCCCATCTGAGCACAGCAACGCATCGATTTTAAAGCCATCAAGGATGAGTACAAACAACAGTGGTCCATTTCGCACCGCATAGTTGCAGGGAGGGATTGCAACTTGAGAGAACTACCAAGTTGCTGTCCTCTGATTCCCCTCTATCTTCTCTCTGCTGCAATCTGAGCGAGGGCACTTAGTTCTATATATTTGTCTCTCTTTCTCTCTCTGCGCCTTTGTTTTTCTCTCTCTATCCCTAACTCATTAAGATGCTATGAGGAGTAGTAGTTGGATGATTCACTGTATCTTCTCTACTCTTAAATCTGAGTGAGGGCACTGTCTTATATATTTGTCCCCCTCTCTCTCCGCTCTCTTTTTCTCTCTCTATCTTTAACTTATCAAGTAGGGATCCATGTTATGAGGAGTCCTGGTTGTATACGATGGGCAATGCAGCGGCTTGAAACATATTAGCTCAAAATTAATGTGAGATATATATATATATATATATATATATAGAGAGAGAGAGAGAGAGAGAGGTGCAGCCTAATCTGGCTGTAGGTTGCAATCCTTGATATAAGACATCTCAGGTCGGGAGGTCGAATCCCGTTTGATATATCGATACAAGACTCTTAGAACATTATGTGAGATATTTTCATATCAGAAATTGTTCAAAAATGTGAAATTGGTATGGTAAGAGTTTTTGAGATAAGAATACTTAGGTGGATAAGTGGCTTTACACTTGTAGAGAAAATGCGAAAGAAATATACTCGTGAAATGGTTGTTTAGCTACAGTGACAGTCAAAATTGGAGAAAAATAAGGATAAATGTTCGTCAATAATTGGTCTTCAACAACCCTAACAGCCTCAATTGGTTGTTAATGTATTGACTTCAAAGCTTTCTAAAACGTTTACTTTTTCTAAAATGAGTTGCTTATTATTAGGTTTCATCACCTTTTGTTACTAATCAACTGGTAGATCTACTAAAATAATTAAATCCAACATATTCAGTTGAATGTATTTCATAATGTGTAGCTTATTTTCTGGTTTAAAGGTATTCATGTATATTCTTATGTCAAAATCGTGGATGTATAATAGACTTTATCCCGATAGAAAAGTGATCACTTAGGATTTCTTGAATGGGCTCGAGATATTTGTGACGGCTGCTTCTTAACTGCTGGCTTTTCTATTTGAGGGTAGGTTTCGGTGTCCATGCTCAAAACACAGAATCGAGCACAACTAATGATTAACGAAGTGAGGTATGATCTGTACCACTAGGGATTTCAGCCAGATTATTGGATTTGGACTTCACATCGGGAGGTTGATCCTACAACATTCTGCTTTGCCCCTTTGACGAGTTATGATCACCATCTAAATACGACTCAAGTAGATTTGAAAAAATAATCTTTGATGGAACAAGAAATCATTATGAGAGCCAAGTGCATCAGGAAGAGGCACTAAATCCAAAGGCTTCGACGTTTTATGATTTATTGAATTTTTCTCAAAGGCCACTGTAGGAGGGTTGCTTGTCACATTCTTAGTTATCTGTAGCATTCAAAATGCTGAAAATCAAATAGAGTACAACATGCCCAAAGATTTTTTTCAATCGGTTTGCAGGCCCGCTGAAAGAGACTAATCCACTTTAAAATTTAGTCCTTGAAGATTTATACAGACCGAAAAGGTTGGTCTCCAAGTTAGGGTCTAATGCAGATAAGATTGATTGTTGTGTAAACAAAGTATAATATATTACAAGAGTAGCCTGAATAGACTCAATGCATATTTTGTAATTATCTTATATTCAAGCCTCAGAGCAAAAAAAAAAACTATGAGATAGAAGGAATTTCCATTCAAACAGCTCTTTTATCTACCACTTATTCTACCTCTTCAAAGGCTATACAGTTCAATGCATACTGCTCCACATCTGACATGACATCCGAGCATATCATGAGAGAATAACTCAAGGAGTCATCCAGCAGATGCGTAGGCGTGAAAATATTTTGATCGCTCATATCTTGAGTTTGTTGCGCTGGCACTTAACGTGCAACTTGATTTATATTCAGATGGGTTCACACTATATAGTTAAACCATATCACCCTAGTTTGTTGGCCTGTGATTGTTACGCCATACAATCTGATATCTACTTTCTTTCCTCCTAACACTGATTATACCCGATCCCAATAATCCTAAAGGAAAGATTGATGTATATTTGTAACCGTTGATATATGAGCTGCAAGCTCTATGAGAATTAAGTGTAATTTCGTACGACATCTCCATGAAATACAATTTCCTGATGAAAGTAGCATTAATGTGGACAGTAAGTGATTTTCGTGCATATGAAACGTTAATGTGGTCGGAACACCGTGGAACCTGTCCATATTGCATGAATCCATCTAAGGCACTTGTACTCTAGCATGACATGAAGAATTTATGGTTTGCTTGTCACTGTATATTTTTAGATGTTGAACATCCCTTTAGGAGAAATAAGAATGCACTCAGAAGGAACAAATTTGAGAAATCATCTCTGTCTCCAAGAATTTATGGGAGGATATATTACAGATTGTTAGTGACATTTCAAAGCTAACTGTAGCCCGTAAACTTGCTTCCTGTCATCCACCTTGATTTGGTGTCACTCGTAATTAGAAAAAGTAAGTCAATTTTTTGGGATTTGCCTTATTAGAAGCATAACATGATCAGACACAATTTGGATGTCAAGCACATAGAAAAAAATTTCTTTGATAACATTTTCAATACTGTTATGGATGTTAACAGAAAAATGAAGGATAACGTGAATGCTAGACTTGATTTGAAGGAAATATGTAAAAGGTGTGAGTTTGAAATTCGATAAACTGCTGTCAGCAAGTTCATTAAGCCCAAAACAAAATATTCCCTGACTTTATTCTAATGAACAAAAAATTTTGAGTGGCTCAAATCACTAAAATTTCTAAGTGGATATGCTTCGAATTTCAGTCATTGAGCTGATGTGGGTGTTGACAAAATATATGACATGAAAAGTCATGATTGCCATATTTTTCCACAAAATCTGATGCAACCCACATTTAGTTGTTTGCTGAGCGAATTCCTTAATCCATTGATTGAAGTTAATGTGTTTTTCAGAGAAATTTGTTCAACTCATTTGGTACTTAATGGTGTACGTCAGTTGGAAGCAAACATTCCTGTAACACTTTGCAAGCTTGAGAGAATATTTTTGCCTAGTTTCACTGACTCGATGGAACATCTAGTTGTGCATTTATCCCACGAGGCAATAATTAGAGGTGTGGTACAATACCACTGGATGGTTATGGTTTGTAGTGCCAAAAAGAGGTCCTCCTCAGAGAAGGTGATGGAAATTACATCCTCTAAGATTACAACTAGTTCTTTCATTTTTCCTCTGTATAACAAGCATGGAGAACTTTTGGTTCCAGCAAAGCTTTTACCAAAGTCTCTCTCTACTCAGAGGGCAAGAGGTGTGCATTATACATGTTCAAGGATGTAGGCAACCTTTTGAGGTGCGCCAACACATTATAATGGATCTCAGTCAAAGGCTTTTGGGTTCCTTTAGAAACATTGGGATGATCGTCCGCCGCGTGGATGATAATGTATTTCCCTTTATATTTTGAATTTGGTTTCATCATTCTAGGAGGAAGCATCTTGCCACTTCTCAAGTTGACTTGCTAGATATCTTGAATAGTCTAAATCGACTCATATTAATTCTTTTGTGAAGTGATCATCATTAAATATTGAATCAGGTTGATAGGTTTAATTTAATCTTTCCTTTACTTGTAATTGACTTCACTTTGCTTTAATGGGCATTTAAGTCAAAATAAATTGACAAAGCCCTTAATTGAACTTAAATGGATCTAAAATTTATCTTAAATTCATTAGATTTATTTGAAATTAAAATGATAATTAATTGGATTAATTTGGAAGGCATAGAATAACTTGGCTTCTTAATAGGTCACTTCATCAAAATGAGTTGAGCATGGGGCTAGAGACCTTAGACGATTAATTCAAGAATGATCCTTAGTGATCTTCAGACATATTAGTTTCATTAGAGAGAAAAACTTGAGGGAAAGAGAAAATAGCTCTTGGTGAGCCGCATAGGGTCAACATGAGCTCACTTGGTCAAACTAGGCTGATAATAGAAAGTCTAAGAGGGATTTAATTAGCTGTTAAGATGAGTTCTAACGCATTTTTTATTTAATTTGGACTTACTAGGTCCAAGGGTCATATAGATTGACCTTAAGGTCTAACTTGAGCCTAAATGGGCTTCAAGTTTAGTTTATTTTCTTGGTTTCACAATGAGATTGTTATTTCCCTTCAAACTATATTTTATGAGTTAGTGTTCAATTGAGTTTATTTGAACTCAAATAAATGATACTTTGATTTGAGTTAGATTCAATTAGTAATAAGAAATCACCGAAGGCCTACAAAAAGAGTCATAAGTTCAAGAGTAAATTCTAAGAGCTAAGGGGAAGGTTATAGAGGAGTTCATGAACCTCATTAAATTGAGGTCAACAATTTCATAAATTAAATCTCTTTGATATTTTATTTGAAATCTTATCTATATTTTATTTCAACATTTTTATATTGGCCTTAAATATTGCTATCGTGGATGGCTAACTGCTAGAACATCAGTTCATCACAAGACATTAATTTTGCACACACACACGAACATATATATATATATATATATATATATATATATATATATATATATATATATATATATATATATATATATATATATATATATATATATATATATATAATGCTCATGGATTGTTGGTTGCTTAGTTCCTTATCATCTCAAAAATTAGACTGAGTTGCATTTTAAGTTTATAATTGAGATTATGGGTCACTAGCTCCTCTTCCTTCATAAAATGCTAAGAGCCATACAAGATTACCTCTCAGTATATACAAAATTACCTCCATATCTAGAAACTTTCCTCCCTTAATTATAGTTTGAACTTGGAACTTAAATTACAACATTGTAGTTTATAGTTCCAGTTTATATAGTCTTTAATCTGTAAATGTTGTAACAAATTAAGGAAAACCAGCTTAATTGTGTTTTTTCCCCAAAATATTGAATCCTCTTTCTCATGGTCATGGAAGTCCCCAAACGATTTTTTGATAAATAACTCAAAAATTTTATAACAACAAAATAAATTAGATATACAACAACTTTAGTTAACTATCATAATCAAATCCATACATGCATAACAAGTAACAACGCATCAGACACGGATGTATGTGCTGATCACACACTCTTTTTTCAATCCTTACTTCTTGTTATTGATTAAAATGCAATGCTTTCTAATCTTATGATTTAGACTGAATTGTCTAAGCTTCTCCATGCAACAACAACCTTCAAGAGAAAATATTATATGTGACGAATGTACTTACGGACAACAGTGTTGATATATGGAGGTCCTAGTTTGATTTTTCTTTTGTCTTTCACTCATATAGACAATTATCATGCATACCACTTAGCATATGTAATATTTTCTCAAAATTCAGGACCTTTCCTTCGCAAATATTTTCTCGCAAACTTCATCATCTATTAAAGACACGATTGATAGTTGAGCGAGCTACAAGAAGAATGAGGGACAAATATAAGATTAACAGTGAATGAGAAGACCAATGTTGTAATCATCTATAATATGACAATGCCCAATACCCACATACACTCTTAGTGTTTGTACGACAGCATTTTGATTAATATCCCTAATCATGTAATTAAGATAACTAAAATTATCACACAAATGTAATCCTATATCTATATGACACCCTACTGTCCTAGTCCTAAATAGAGCAGTAAAGATAAGAGCCTATAGACCAAAAGCAAACAGTACAAAATTGAATAGTTAGAAGCCAGCTAGCGGTTTAGGGTACGTACGTTGTTGTCTTTCTCTTGCCGGTTTGGACATTCCTCTCCTCCGTCCATCTATATGCGTGTCAAACGCTGCGTTCCGCCCCCCCTCCCATTGCCCCTTCCCGCAGGCTTTAGTTTGGCTCAACGCTAATTAATTTTCACAACTTTACTTGCATGGAAAGTATAAATATTCACTTTCTAAAAATTGTAACTGGTCTGAATTACATCACACCGTCGAACAAACGTATAATATGGTGTGGTTCACACTGTCGTTCGCACGTTCGAATCACCCGACATCATATTTTGGCACGTTTCGTATTAGCGTTGTTTAAAATACCTCGTATATATGGCCTCTAATTCTTATTCATTATGCATGAATGTCATTTTCTTATAATTGTTAATGAAAATAGAGGAGATTATGGTGAAAGAGTAATTATATATTCATCAGATAGGTAAAAGTTAACCCGACATGCCAATTCGACGGGTCAGTTCAGGCGAAAAAGTGTGTGCCTCATGCTTGATGATGAAGAATCATGCGATATTTCTGACACCAATCATTTTTTCATTGACGAGTGAGTCTTACACCATTCATTTACAAGCGGATGAGTGATCAGCCTTGTTGATATAGCTGAGATAGGGAAAAAGACTATACTGAGACTATAGGATAGGGTGGCTGAACTTTCCAATCTGGAGAGCCGACCACGGAAGCCTACTCTGGAGTTCGAATCTTCCTCTGCCAACTAACTAGGACACGGGGCATCAGGTCGTCCATCCATTTAGATTAACAACCTCAGACTAGTACTATGGCCAACACGTGCCTCCGTACATCAGCTGACATCAAAATAACTGCCTCCACGCCGCAGCCCCTCAAGGCAAGCAAACTCCTTTTTTCATTAGTTGTGGCGCGGACCAGTAATGCCCCTTTACTCTATCGCTGGTTCTTGCCGATCAATTATACAATAACTTAAATTTTCATCTTATTTGGAAAGGGATTAGAAAATTGGATAAATAAATTTACACTCAAAATTATTTAGGTTGAGTTGTAAATCATAAATATAGTAAAACAGTTTTATATAAATAATTAATGGATTAAATTCTGTCTTAATTAAAAATAACAACTTTGAGTTCTATATATCACCAATTATACATATTTACATATAAACATTTAAAATTACAATACATCTCTTCAGCAACGGTAAAATAGCAAATTAAAATATTATATATGAAAATACATAAAAATTGAATGGTATATACGTAAATCTTCCTATTATTAAAGAGCATTATTCAATAAATAATAAAAAAAAGGAATGAATGGACGTCCGATTTACCTATAGTTCTTCAATATGAGCGGTTGTGGGAGGACTGAAAAGCGGCGGAGGGCGGCGGCCGAGTCACGAGACGTGAATCGGTTGTCCTTGAGTCAACTCGGTAAATAATAATAATAATAATAATAATAACAAAAAAAAGTCATTTTTGGGAAGCCGACATGCAGAAGTCTCCGCGGCCCTACGGCTGATTTGATATCTATCCCCAGTTGAGGAATCCTACCGCCCACAACTGCAGTCCAGGCTGCTTCTTCCTCAGCTCTCTCTCTCTCTGACTTTATATATATATATATATATCTCTCTCTCTATCTTTCTCTCTCTATCTCTAAGTTTATATCCTGTGTTTGGACAAAGCTCAATCAATCAACATGTCTTGTCATTCATGGATAAGCAAGCTATTGTGAGTACTATAATCTTAGCTAGTCTATAGTATTGCTTGAAAGCATCTTATATTATGATTTAGTACGTGAAATCAAAAGTTACATTAGTATTTGTATTATTTTCATGTGTTGCATGATTGCATTTATGAAAGAATTCAAAATTATTACTAAGAGAGAAGAGAATATTAGGTTCGGATAATGTATGTCTGGATGGCGGCATGGATCGCACCATGCCGATTTGCACATGTGTGATGTGATCTACGTCGTCGTCTGTATCATATATGTTTGGATGGCGGTGTGAATCGCACCATGTCGAAGCGCACGCAGCGTGGTGCATGAAATTTAGTTGAGCCGACCTTATTATCTCATGGAGGTGAGCTTTAAAATGAATGAGCTCTTCATCTAATTCTATGGAAGGTAAAAGGATTTCCATGGACATGCATGACAATGGTAATATACTTGCAATTCTTAATAGGGTTTTCAAAGAGTTTAAACACAAGATCTTATTCATCAATCAAAGGCTCGATCAAGAATAATTCATAGTGATTATTTTAACACGTTGCATGTATTTAATGATATTTTCAATGTCTTTAGTTACTTATTAAAGAGATTATTGAGTTGTGTAACGCATAATTTTATAAACTACATGTTAAAGAAATATAAATTAGTATTCCTTCCATGTTTAAAGGAGACATCATTAAGTTTATTTTTATATATTCAACGTTTTCGTAGCCACTTTTATTCTTAGATGAGCATTAACATAGCTATTATCAAGATGACTTACTTCGTTGTAGGAAAGTCATTTAGTTTTAAGGATTTTACATTATGCTATTTGTTGATATTTATAACAAAATTTTGGTGAAAGTTCTGCTAGCTATATGTTTAACTAGTTGTTATCTATAATTATATTGAGATTGTTAATTGTCACAACTTGGATAAGAGATTATTTAGTCTTCAAAATTCATAGTATAAGACTCATTAGTGTTTCTAACTTTAGATAGATTTTTTCCATAATAATTTTACTTTTTTAATGATAAAGTAAAATATACTAGAAATACATTGATAATCAAAGTAAAATCTCATGCCGATAGATCTCATCCCTCTCCTCTAAATTTATTCCTTTGCTCTCACTCTTCACAAAGCCACCCAGTTACTCATTTTCTCCAATATTATTATGTTCGATTGTTTCTAAAGTTAGACATAACTAATGTTATTGGACTTGATCAATCTTGGTAACAGCTTGCCTATCCCTTCCACTTACGAAAACCACATACCACATAAAATCATTTCAAATTATTATTTATCTTCTTACTATAGTATATGAATGTTTTCCCTTACTGTTCTTTCAAGGATCACATATATTATGAGAAAAATAAATTAAACAATATTTAATGCACATTTAATTTCATGTTTTCACTTTTATTTACTTATTTAGCTCAATCATATAATTGTAGCAATTAATAATTATTAAAAAAATTTTTTTTTAGTTTAAGTCTAATTATTTAATATATTATAGTCTAAAGAAATGCTTTAGATATATTCACATGTAATTATTAGGGTAGTTGGCCAAGAAAAATAAAAATTAAAAATGGAACCATCTTTAGACTACCTACTTATGAAAACATGTGGATATAATAAATGTCATATAGTATCTATATAGTCCAATCACCTCTATATTTTGTAAAATTTTGGCCTAAGGTCTAACTTTCAATTCATAACATTATCATATTGAGTACTTTGTAAAACTCATAATATATAAACGTATTTCCTCATAGATATTTTCCTTTTAATAGTATATATGGGATATAAATATGAAGCACTAGCTATATTAGACATGCCTCAAGATATGTTCTTTCAAAGATTAATCCCCCAAGTATTAGTATTAAAATAGTAAATGAATATACTAATTTAATTTTTGTGTTGAACTATGTTAACTATATGAGACATCCTGTGTTGTTAGTTAAGGATTTGACAAGTTTTTATGTAGGTTACTTAATTTGAAGGTACCACCTTGATGACAAAAATGTCTATTAGACTAGCTTAGAGCAGCAGTCACTTATGATGAACTTAAGAGAAACTTTTTGGAATACCCAAGCCAGAGATTTATATATATCAGATTTAGTAGGCTAGTACTTGGTTTTATGTTCGAATGTAAATCATGAATGAAAGTTAATTATGATACTAAAAAATTTTCGATTGATAAAAATTTTACGTCAGAAGTTCTTTATATTATTATACACTGCTCATCTATTGTATTTTGGCAAGTATGAAACCTTAGACTAAAGCTACTCTAAAATGGGTATAGTAGTTAGGCGCAATTCTTATAAGGAAGTCATTTTGAAGAAATATTCTTCTAAATGAGATTTTACTCTTCATAAGACTCAAACTCCATACTTCTAAAGCTATATTTATGTGAGGATACTTTTATCACAAGATATTCAGCCCAAGACTTTTGCAACAAAAATAATTTTGATTGGGATATTGATATATTATACTATTCTTTGGCCCTTTTTTGGCTTTGGGGAGGATCAAATCTTCAACAATTTGATGGATATTCAATATAATGACAATCATATTCTTCTGTTGTTGATTTATTAGTTTAACTCAGAGATCTACCGTATTTTGGACTAACTTTTTTCTTTTAGTATCTTTTCCTATCATATAGTGAGTATTGTGCCTTCTAATATATAATATATAAAGATTAATTACTATGCTCTTAAAAAAAAAATTTGAGAAATTGGCCGGCAAAGAATTAGAAGAAATGTACTCATTCGGGAATCATCACTTGACAAGTAGTTTGCATTACATCATTTCAGCTACACCAATTTTTAAATAATACATATAATATTTAGAAAGTATGATTTGGAAAAAAAAAAAAAAGAAAACAGAGCGCGTGTCGCCAATAATCCTCTAAGAGAATAAATAAACCTACTCGGAGGACTACCAGTTAACAACAGTCGACCAAAAGACTAATCGAGCATACAACCAAGGGCCAACCGACCTAGGCTGACTTAGAGACTACTCAGTTAAGAGGCCGGTCAAGAAGAAGATGCTCTACCGGATATCCATTAATTGAATGACATGAAGTTAATCGATTGAGAAGTTCGAACCATTTCAAAAAATCAAAAGTATATTTATTATTATACATATATACTTATGAATATACCTAATATGAATATTTATATATGACATGAACATTCAGAAACATAATCATGGCTTGTATAAAATGTCAATTCCTCGTAATTACCTAACTTTTGCCGTGAGTATTTTTGTACGAGGAGCTTCAGTACTATTTTTTTACTATGATCTGCGTTGAATATATTTAATTCTCGAATTATTGTTCTGCCCCCCAACGAGCCAACCTCTTCTGTGCATTTGCCGTCCAATCTGCCATTCTCGATATGCTTTTATAAATATATCTATATCTGTCTCTCTATCCACACATGCATCAAATTTTTAAGCTGCATAAAATACTGCATAAGCGGCTGTTGTTTCAGTGGCATTTTTTGTATTTTTTTTTAAGAAATTAACAATAACTAAATAATCATACCGTCACTCCGACATTAATTTATATATATATATATATATATATATATATATATATATATAGAGAGAGAGAGAGAGAGAGAGAGAGAGAGAGAGAGAGAGAGGAGGGGGGTAGGTATGACTCATATATTAGATAAGGGACAGATGCTGGAGCGAACTGAGCGAGCTAGCGGAGCTCGTGAGCGGAGAGGAGCGAGCATAGCGGAGCTCGTGAGCGAAAGCATCTGTCAAATCGGAGGAGTTACATTATGTGAATTAGGGGTGCGGGGCCAATGCCCTTGCGGTACGGTATAAGGATAATTTTGTAATTACATATTGTACATTATGGTTGTATATATATGTATTATTTGTAATCTTAGGGCTATTTTGTACTCGTTTGTGAAATTGAAAGAAAGTTACGGCTCTGCTCCCGATGACATAGACATCTTTGCCGAACCTTATTAAATCTCTGTGTTTCTTCTGTATTTGTGTCGATTCTTAATTTCTCTACCCTAAAATTTTTATTATATATATATATATATATATATATATAGAGAGAGAGAGAGAGAGAGAGAGAGAGAGAGAGAGAGAGGAGATTTAGCTTTTAAAAACTTCTTACATTTGTTTACAGGTCAATCATCCTATTATGCTAAACTCTTGCGTCAACCATAAAATCATTAGGAAATATTACATATACACAATGAGGACACAAGTGCTATAAGCATTCCCAATGTACACATACATTCCATCATTTACATTATGTTACACACATACATAAAAATAGAGCACTTTAAAAAAATATTACGTCGGGATATTCGGACGAAGACGATCACACTACACTACTGTGCATAATAGTGTGGTGCGATCCACATCACCGTGATCATCTTGAGAAGGCAAATAAAATTATGTCTAAAAATAAGGCCTTGAGTACTGAAAAGACACATCCTGGTGGTCCAAGCAAGGCTCTCAGTCCAAAGTAGAACAAAGAAGCACTACTAACACATAGCTAGAATCCTACAAACAAAACTATCACAGATGAAGAGAGACATTGGCAATGACAACCTATCTTCCCCTCTTACTTGTATTCTTGTTTTCTTCCTGCCTCGTTAGCCACAGCGAAAAGAGCTAGAGAGGAATACAGAAAAGCCTATACTGAGCCTACACTGATCATCTTAGCCTGCTGTTGCTTTGCTTTGTAGTAACACTTAATTGGAAAGCCTTTAGTCTGTCTGAGATTAAAGTGTGGGTGTAGAGTGCAGGACTCTAAACCCTAATAGCTTTTGACAAGTCATGCACTTGCTCGAGAAACTAAAAATATTCATCAGTGCACAGGGATGAAACCCTTGTGCCCTTCTTTCTTTCTTTCTTTCTTTCTTCATTCTCTAGGTCATTTCTCCTATTGTCCCAGCATAGATTCAGCCCAGTTCTGCATTAAGGTAAAATCTACCCGATTTAGCTATGGGTGGTGGATTAAATAAGAACTAGAAAGAACTGGTTGAAACCTTCAGTCAGCATGCAATCCCTTCCTTCCATCTGCTTTTGTAAATAGAAAGAAAAAGAAGAAAAGAAAATGCATGCATGAATATCAGTTCTATTTTGTTAATTATTTGCATGTTTGTTTAATGTATTATGTTATTATTACTTTATGTTTTGTCATATGTTGAAGGTTGAAATGGCTATAATCACATTATGTTATTGTTAATTTTAAAGTTTATTCTAAGTAAAATAATGATAATTATAATAATTAAAGAAAATAATTAATTTTTTTTGTAAATAATGTTAATTAAAATATGTGAGAAAATTGAGGATTCTTTCAATAAGATGTTTGGCTTTAAATTACACCTTGGTTTTCAATATTTGATAATGACTGTTTATATCAGCTTTTATATGATACTATGTTAACTGGAGTCTCATGCATTAAATGCATCTTGTAAAATGTAAATAGCATAACATTCAAGGAATTAAAGAGTTTAAATAAGCCTAATGATAGGTTTTTTGCATCATTTTGAGGAACCTAATTCTAGTTTCCATGTCACCTATATATGAAATGTATTATTGCTACTACTATAATGCACATATATTTGCAAATGATACTGAAATCAAGAATTTATATGATAAAAACTTTTGTTGTTAATTTGATCATTTTCTTATTTGCTAAAAAAATATAAAAATAAAAAAAATAAATGTAAAAATGATTTGTCCCCAGGAAGAAACTAACCAAAGTTAAGATAGAACAATACCCATAAAGGGGAAATATAAAAGATATCGTCAAAATAAGATTGAACCCGAGAAGGTGTTACGAGAGAAGAGGGTTAGAACTATAAGAGACAAGTGCAGGTAAAATAGTAAAGACCAAAGCTACATTTTGTCTCATATTGGATCAACGAAAAATAATCTTTGAGTGGTTGCATTCTTTGAAGTTTTCAAGGATTGTGTTTCTAACATAGGCCGATGTGTTGATATGGAGACTGGAAAAATATTTAGTATGAAGAACCATTATTGTCATATTTTCATGCAGTGCTTATTTCATATTGCATTCAATGCCCTGCCAAAGCCGGTGTATGATTTATTGATCAAGATTAGTACATTCTTTAGGGAATTGTGTGCAGACAGTTTGAATGTTGATTCTCTAAGAAATTTTGACGTGAGTGTTCTATTAATTTTATGCAAGATCGAAGGGATATTTTCTTTCGAGTTTTTTTACTGAATAGAACCTCTGCCCACACATCTATGTTATAAGGCTATATTGGAGAGTCTAGTGCAATATAGGTGGATGTATCCTTGTGTGAGTAGTTTGATCCTGTTTCTAATTGATGAACATGAACACTCAACATGTATGATATCACTGAAGTTAAAATGAAAAGAAGATATGTAAAGTATGACCCATTTATTCTGACACGTTAAACTAGTCAGGTTTATTATCTTCAATATTCTGGTCGTGCAAGGGATAAACTTGATTGGGTTGTTATATTGAAGAATAGATCACAAAAAACTATTGAGATGCAAAATGTTATCGAACTTATTCACCAAGAGTCAGTTATGTCTGATTTTCGTATTCAGTTTAGCTCAATTGATGAGTTCCCCATGAGAATACCACGGGGCTTCATGAAGAAGTCCCTCTAGATATAGATGAACATGATGATGAGATTGATGAAAAAACTTGAAGTTCTTCAACATCTAGATCATCGATAAAACAAACTAAAAAATGGTATGTATACTTAGATGATCAGTTCCCACACCTTCTTGTTTTTACTTTCACTTTTTACACTGTAGTTGTCTTGCATGTTTTTCTTAATTTTATGAGTAATCACGACATGTTTCATGCAGGCATTCTACAAAGTTTTGTTTTTGCTTTTTTCATCTTATATTACATATTAATCATGCTTAATAATTTTATTTTTTTCCTTGTTGCAAATGGCAAGTGCTTAGCCCCTTTAGAGACCGCGCGTTCTGGGGACTATGGAGAATGCACATCGGAGGCTGAAGGAGGCCGTCACTTGCGCTAAGAGGGATGACACTTGTATAGCCGCCCTGATCAACTTTTCTATTGCCCCACCTCCCACACCAACTCCCATATAGGAACAACCTCCCACAACTGCACCATTTTTCCAACCACATTCTTCATTGTGAGTTAAGCCCTCCGACTCAAGCACTTGAGATGACTAACTCCACCGGTAGAGTCTATATTATGTTGGAGGGTTACTCGTATGTTAATTTCTTTTTTTTACGGTAAAGTAATTTCAATTTTCATTCCATTTTATACTGTAACTTATGTTTCAATTGCAGGTTGTACTCTTTTTGGCCACCCGTGACACGGATCACATAGATTATCCAGAGCCGATATGATCAACCATTTCTCTCATGGAAGCAGATCCCGATTGTGACTAGGATATGTATTTAAGAGAGTTCGAGGTATGATATTTTAATTTGAAATAGAAAGCTAATTTATTCTTTTTATACTAATCAAACTTACAAAATTCCTAATGTACTGAGGGCATTTTACTGGTTTTTAGAATATCACCAGTAGATCCAATAAATTTTTGAGGTTCGTGCCAGGCATAGGCTTCAGATATGCTCACTACATAGCGAAAGAAGGGGCAGAAGCCACTTGAGTTGGTGAGGAAGTCAGTGCTGATTTAAACTGAGCATGGGCCTCTCTAGAATAGAGACAGACAAACCAATAGAACCAGATGATGGAGAAAGCCAGAGTGGTCGCACTCTACATTGGAGGTTGGATCGCCCACATAGAGCACTACCGGAGACCGGTAAGATTATCTCAAAATTCAGTAGCTTACAGATTTATGTAATTATATGATTCTTATTATTTATTTGATAATGTATACATGCCAAGGAGCTTGACCGAGTCGCATGTCCTCACACATCGGGGTGCAGATACATAACACTGGGTATCCGACCACTTTCGGCGTATCAATGTAAGTTAAGAAAATTTGAATTTTCTCGTTATTAATATGTCAATTAATATTTGAGTTTTGTTAGACAGGAGGAGTATGAGCATCTCCAAGAGAGATAGAAGGAGATGGCCAGTTAGATCTCACCGTCCACAAATGGCAGTGATAGCCAGTCTACCATTGCTCAATCCAATTTGAATTTTAGATGCAGGCGTTGGGGAAGAAGAATGATTTTCATATTCAGTTTAGCTCAATTGATGAGTTCCCCAAGAGAATACCACGGGGCTTCATGAAGAAGACCCTCTAGATATATATGAACATGATGATGAGATTGATGAAAAAACTTGAAGTTCTTCAACATCTAGATCATCAATAAAACAAACTAAAAAATGGTATGTATACTTAGATGATCAGTTCCCACACCTTGTTTTTACTTTCACTTTTTACACTGTAGTTGTCTTACATGTTTTTCTTAATTTTATGAGTAATCACGACATGTTTCATGCAGGCATTCTACAATGTTTTGTTTTTACTTTTTCTATCTTATATTGCATATTAATCCTACTTAATAATTTTATTTTTTTCCTTGTTGCAGATGGCAAGTGCTTAGCCCCCGGAGAGACCGCGCATTCAGGTGACTTGGGAGAGTGCTCATCGGAGGCTGAAGGAGGCCGTCACTAGCGTTGAGAGGGATGACACTTGTATAGCCGCACCGATCAACTCTTCTATTGCCCCACCTCCTACACCAGCTCCCATATAGGAACAATCTCCCACAACTGCACCATTTTTCTAACCAGATTCTTCATTTGTGAGTCAAGCCCTCCAATTCAAGCATCTGAGATGACTAACTCCACGGTAGAGTCTATATTATGTTGGAGGGTTACTCGTAAGTCAATTTCTTTTTTACGGCAAAGTAATTTCAATTTTCATTCCATTTTATACTATAACTTATGTTTCAATTGCAGGTTCTACCCTTTTAAGCCACCCATGACACGGATTACATAGATTATCTAGAGTCGGTATGATCAGCCATTTCTCTCATAGAAGCAGATCTCGACTGTGACTAGGATATGTATTTAAGAGAGTTTGAGGTATGATATTTTAAATTGAAATATAAAGCTAATTTGTAATTTTTATACTAATCAAACTTACAAAATTTCTAATGTACTAAGGCAATTTTATTGGTTTTTAGAATATCACTAGTAGATCTAATAAATTTTTGAGGTTTGTGCCAGGAATAGGCTTGGGATATGCTCACTACATAGCGAAAGAAGGGGCAGAGGCCACTTGAGTTGGTGAGAAAGTCTGTGCTGATTTAAACTAAGCATGGGCCTCTCTAGAATAGAGATAGACAAACCAATAGAACCAGATGATGAAGAAAACAATGGCAGTCGCACTCCACATTAGAGGTTCGATCGCCCACATAGAGCACTACCGGAGACCGGTAAAATTTTCTCAAAATTCAGTAGCTTACATATTTATGTAATTGCGTGATTCTTATTATTTATCTAATAATGTATACATGCCAATGAGCTTGACCGAGAGCCATCCACTGTAGAGTCGCATGTCCTCACACATCGGGGTGCAGATACATAGCACTGGGTATCCGACCACTTTCGACGTACCAATGTAAGTTAAGAAAATTTGAATTTTCTAGTTATTAATATGTCAATTAATATTTGAATTTTGTTAGACAAGAGAAGTACGAGCAACTCCAAGAGAGATAGAAGGAGATGGCCAGTTAGATCTCACCGTCCACCAATGACAGTGATAGCCAGTCTACCATTGCTCAATCCGATTTGAATTTTAGATGCAGGCGTTGGGGAAGAAGAATGAGAGCGTGTACGTCTTAGCAACAAAGTGGATAGCATTTGAGTTTAAGCGCTCTCTTGCAGCTGTGGGTAGCCCTAGATCTTTACAACCTCAGCATGACAAGATTGCCAGACATGTTATAATGATGAATGAAGAGCTTCGACAGGTGCATGAAGGCCAGTAGATACTTACAGATAGTCTAGCACTCCTGATGGAGAGTTTTGATCACTGGAGCAAGCAACATATGATTGTTTTCGAGGAGGAAGAGGAGGAGAGGCAAGATGATGATGAGGAAGATTAATATTTTTATTATGTGCTTGATGTGTTTGATGATATTCCCTCGACATAGGGGCTAATTATATATTTTTTCATTTCGGTTTAATCGAACATTAAATTTTTGTATTTGAGAGTTTTGAACACTTTGATCTGTTTATCTTTAATTTAATTTGACATCATTATTTAGATATGCCAAAGATTTTGGTTATGAGTTTTGATGATAGATAAATGTCATATTATTTTGTTTGTGTTTGTTCCATGCAGAAATCTAATCGTGTTACTGATTTTTTTTGTTTCTTACAGGTTTGCGTCTGAATATTCCGACGCTAATGACTACAATAAACATGTTTGATAGTTGACGCCGCTAATTCGACACATCAGCGTCGAACCTAACCGCCGGTAATTAGCGTCCACCAATGTCGATGTTACTTCGTGTTGGCTAGGTTCGACTTTACTGCGTTGTTAAGCTAACGTCGCCCGTTTTTCCAACAAAAATTTGTACCGATAGAATTTTTCGTTGCAAATGATGATTTAAATAAAAATCCGATATAAATGTCGACGCAAATCAATTAGCGACACCCATTTTAACATCTGTTTTAACGTCAAAATTATTTCGATGCTTATCCGACGCTAATCGGGCATTTTGCTGTAGTGAGCTTCAATCCAAGTTTCAGGCATGTCCCGAACCAACTTCAGTTTGAAGGGAGTAATAAGCTTCACGATACAAGTTACCCTATAATGGTTCTGTGGTATAATAACAAAGTATAAACCAATGTAATTTCTTACATCTTCAATCCTCCTTTTACTGTAATAGCTGGGTTCAGCACCTGTATGGGAGTAGGTTGGGATACTGAAGCTCCACCAACATAGTCTTTTGTTTTCCTTTAGCTCTTCTTTCTCCTCTGGATTCTCATGCCTAACCTCCAATAGTTTCTCAGATCGCACCACGCCGTGTGCACTTTGACATGATATAATCCACACCGCCATCCAAACATACATGGTACAGACGACAATGTAGATCGCATCACGCGTGTGCAAATCGTCATGGTGCGATCCACGCCGCTGTCCAGACATACATTTTCCGGATGTAATACTCTCTTCTCTCCTAGGGATAGTTTTGAATTCTTTCATAAATGCAATTTATTGATAAAATTTCAAAACTTTTGGTGAATTGTCCACACAACAATATGGGATATTTCCTATATTGTTGATAAAAGCAGCCTACTCCATTTCCTCATTTGCAACCTCCCTACTTCTCCTTGTTGAAGCTAGTTTCAAACATTTCATGCAAATCAATATTTGATCATTATTTTAGGCCTCTGATCAGATCCAGAAGAGTTTGTAGTGAGTTAGTTCTTGAAGTCCAAACACACCATTAATGAAGCATGCGAAAGCTTTAATAACCGATTCAGTAATGCTACCATATCTAAGAATCTTACTAATAAGAACCTGCATTTATATATATATATATACATATAACACTAACTACTGATCCTCAAACTTTATTATTGTGACGGCTGAGCATAAATGGGTCTCATTAATCATGTGGAAGAACAACAGAATTATTGCTCCATGCATACTTTAACTTGGATAGTGTTACAAATGGCCATTATCTACTGCTGGAATTCATTAGGTTTTTAGGTAGTTCACTTTTCTTGTTGGTTGATAAGTATTTTCTCTGCTTCTTGCTCTCTTCATTATTTCAAGATATAAAATCCAAACTTTTCATCTACAGTTTGGGGAGAATACGATAAGCTATGCAATGCCGAACACATATCGGATACGGACATGACTCTGACGCAGCCCTGACACGTGTCGGATACAACATAGAAGTGTCTGATTTAAATAATGTTAAAAATAATAGAGGAGACGTACAGAACAAGCACAAGACACTCACATGACACGTGAAGCCTAAATTAATGAACTTAAAGTTTCTGAAAAATGTTTTTACAACTATAATTAAAATATATATAGTTTTTGTAAATTTTAAGAAATATTATCAATCAATTATTATGTATTTGTGTATTTCACTTTAATTTTAAAATTGATAGTGATATATTAGTGAAATGAAAGATTTGGGTGGCATAAGAGAAAAAACAAATTTTAGAACGTTAGATATGTAAATAAATAAAAATTCAGTGCCAAGGAAGTCAATAATCATTTTATTTCTTTTAATGAATAATTTATTTAGTTGATTTAAATCTTGATGTAATACAAAATAATACGTGTATACTTTTATAAATATTGATTATTTTTTAAATATTATTTCATTTATTTCTAAATATAAAAAAATAAAATATTTAAAAATTATATCAATTAAAATACAGAACAAATGTGATGTGAAACAAGCTCTTATTTTATAAAAGTTAGTGTTATTAAATTTTTTTAAATCTCTTTTATAACAGGGTGACCCTCTCTCTCCTGTTATGTTTATTCTTGCTTTTGATTATCTTTCTAGAATTTTAAACAACCACCAAGTTCATCACACCACTACACAGTATTGCAATAAAGCCCGTTATCAAGTCTCACATCTTGCTTATGCTGATGACATTATGGTGTTTTCTAATGCATCCAAATCTGCTATTAAAAAAATCATGAATATCTTAAATGAGTTTGAGGTTACATCTGGTTTGGCTTTCAATAAAGACAAATGTCAGCTTTATTTTAGCAAGTACTTATCCCATTCACATCTTAGCTGGGCTAATGATTACACTGGCTGCAAAGTAGCTAGTCTACCTCTTAAATATTTAGGAGTCAATTTAATTAGAGGTAGATGTAAGCAGATTCAGATGGATGATGTTATTGAAAAGGTGAAATGCAAAATTAACCACTGGAAGAACACTTTCCTTTCCAATGGTGGCAGATTAACATTATTAAATAGTGTGCTTCATAGCATACCTTTATATGCCCTTCAAGTATTTAATGCTAAGAAAAGTGCCATTACACTTCTGGAAAGAATTTTTAACCGGTTTCTTTGGGAGGGGGGTGCTAAGAAGCATTGGCTTTCCTGGAGAAAGTTGTGTAAACCTAAACTATCTGGGGGGCCTTGGCTTTAAAGCTCTCCCTCACATTGTTGATGTTAACATGTGTTAGCTCTGGTACAAGTTTAGATTGAGGGAGTCCATATGGGCTAATTATATGCACGCTAAATATTGCACCAGCTCTCATCCTGCAACTGTCACTTGGAAAAATGAAGACTCTAAAATCTGGAAGGCTATCTTGAAAGCTAGGGCTGTTGCCACTCAGGTTATTTTCTGGGATATTGGTGAAGGCCAAGTCTCTTTCTGGGATGACAGCTGAGGTATTCCGGATCTGACTCTGACTGCTCAGCACCCCTTTCAAGATAACCTTCTGGTTGTTGATTGCTGGTCTCATGGTCATTGTGATCAACCCAAATTAAGAGGTTTAGTTGGCCACGATGCTGCTTTGCTCATTAATCAGATTCCAATTCATGTGTCTCAACAGGATAAACCTCTTTGGAAAAAGGTTCCTAATATGTCTGTAAGTAAACATTTATATTATTCACTTAACTCTTTTCAAAAGTGGCATTGGGGCAATAAGATATGGAATCCCCTATATACTCCATCCATGTCTTTCTTTCTCTCGGCGTTATTTTTCTTCTTTACTTCCACTTGGATGATATTTTAAAGCCGAAAGGGTTGAGATTGGCTTCTATGTGCCAATTGTGCGAAGCGAGTCGAGGAATCCTCCTCTCATATTTTTTTCAATTGTCCTTATTCTAAAGTTATTTGGAACTGTTTGACCAATACTTTTAGCATTACCTAGCATGTTTGTTGTTCGATTTCTAGGTATCTAAACATATGGAAGGACAACAATCAGGCTGGGAAATCAATGAGGTTCTTCCCTTTAGTGGTTATTTGGTTCCTTTGGAGTGCTAGAAACTCTTTTAAGCATTCTGATAAACAACCATCGCCTGAGATTACTCTCTCCAACATTATGGCTTACTATAGCAGAGCCTCTAAGCTCTTACACTCTTATTCAATTCACACCATGAGGCCTATAATTGTAAAGTGGTTACCTCCTTTTGAGGGTTTTATAAAGGCTAATATTGATGGTAGTTGGTCTGTTTCAAATTCAGTGCTTGGGGTCTATTTAGAGATCACCGGGGAATCTCATTTTCTTCTTTAGTTCCCCTGTAGTGGCTGATTCACCTCTTTGTGCTGAGGTCCAGGCACTTTTTTTGTCACTAAAAACGGCTGTTTCTTTCAATTTTAAATATTTGCAGGTGGAAACTGATTCCAAAATGCTTATAAATCTGTTTACAAAATTTCTGCTCTTCCTTGGAATCTAGGTTTCCTGTTTAACCGTATTTGAGATCTCATTACCTCACATGCTTTGCAAGTTCATTTATTTTTTATTTACAGAGAAGGAAACAGGCCGGTTGATTGGTTAGCCAAAAATGCTGGTGGTGCCCCATTAGTTTGTACACCACCTTCTTATCATCTTGCTCTTCTCTTACATGGTGATCTGATGAACCTCTCTTACCTCAGATATTGAGTTCATGGGTTATTACCTAATGTGTTTTGAGCTGAGAACTCCCCACAGTTTTGCTTTATATCTGTTTATTTTGTATTTTTCCTTTTCTAACATGGTGGCTGCATCTGCACATGGATTGTCACTAGATGCATAGGCTCTCTCTACATTGCAGGTACATCCGGCTGGATAACTAGAATCTGCTCTCATTGTGAAAGGTTCATGGTTTGGAAGTTTGGCGTCCGGTTTTCTCTCAGGCTATTTTTGTTTCTGCCACTGCTTTACTGCTTGAAGAAACATTTTGGATTATGAATGTTGTTTTTTTTTTTACACTCCCTCCTGGTTCCTTACTCTTTACTGCTTGTTATTTCATGATTTAACTTCCATTTGGTATTTTGTTTAAATTTTTTGCTGTCGTTTTTGGAGCTTTCTTTTGCTTGAGTTGTAACGTAGGAGGAGGAACTCCTAGGGGTGAGTTGGGTCTTGTATTTTTTTACTTTTTATAGTTGGGGATCTGCCTCCCCAACCCCCCTTTTGTAACACTTTTTCAAAAATTAACACGTAGGGAGCCCAATGTGCTCTTTCTCATATATATATATATATATATATATATATATATATATATATATATATATATATATATATATATATATATATATATATATATATATATATATATATATTAATAATTTTTATAATAATGGCGTGTCTATGCATATCCATGTTCAATATTTTTCAATAATAGACATGTCTCGTGCCAGTGTTCCACTGTCCATATCGGTGCAACATAGTTGGTCACATAGGCCAAAGTGGTGATCTACGTTTACTTCCACAGATCGCAGGGGTTATAGTTGGGAGCTGCATGATCTGTAAACCACGTAGGCTGTAGTTGGTCACATATGTGGTAGTGGTGAGCTACGATGACGTCCATAAGTCACAGAAGCCGGAGTCGATAACGTACAAGCTGTGGATTATATAGGCTATATTTGGTCATGAAGGCTGTAGTGGTGAACTGTGATGAATTCCGTAGACGGAGGCGCGGAGTCGGGAGCTGCATGAGCCAAGGATCATGTAGGTTTTGGTTGGTCACATAGGTCGTAGTGGTGAGTTATGATAATGTCTGAAAGACGTAAGGGATGAAGTTGGGAGCTGCACGAACTGTGTGCCACCCAGGCTACAGTTGGTTGCATATGTCATATTGGTGAGCTATGATGATTTGGGAGCTGCACAAGCTATGAACCACATATGTTGTAGTTGGTCACATAGACCATAGTGATAAGATGTGATAACATTCGTAGGCTGCAGCGGTCAGAGTCGAGAGCTGCATGAGCTGCGAACCACATATATCGTAGTTTGTCATGCAAGTGGTAGCAGAGAACTGTAAGGAGAGAGCTTTATGAATCCATAAAAGGTAACTTTCTTCTATGTTCATTAATAAAGTCTTTGGGAGGCGTTGTTGGACTCTATGTGGGGTGTGATCTCACACCGTCTTCGAGAGGTTTTGTTGCACTATATGTGGGTGGTGTGCAATAACTTTTGTAGGGTGCTTCACTGTTTTGCAATGTACACTGGGATTCTGTAGTGCACATTGTGACTTACCAAGGGTCATTGTTGTAAGGAGCAGGTGGCAATCTATGATGGTCAATAGAGTCTGATAGGTGGTGGTTGGAGCTGGCTGGAGGCATGACAGGGGCTAAAGACGGCGGGTAGCGGCAAACAGAGTCGGCGGGTTGCGGTGGTCGAAGTTGGTGGTGATGATTGTTGAAGTGAGTGGTATTTCACTAGATCTTCGGTGCAGAAGCAATGTTAGAGTTCAACTTCTCTTCCAAGTTTCAACCTTCTTGTAGCTCTCGGTCTCTCCCCATTTCAGGGGGGGAGGTTGGGCTCTATTTATAAAATCCATGATTTAAATATGGAAGAAATCTAAAGCACTCTAAGCGAACGTCCTGGAGAGCCCTTTCATCGAGCAACATGTGATGGACATTTAAGTGCTTTAATGATGTCATAAAAATTGAGAGATCTATGATTCATTGATTTCGTCTTGTTGAGACTTTCGATTGAATTATAAATATGTCAGATTTGGAATATGTTTGACTTTCCAATTATACATTAAAAACTTCCTAAAGTGATTTAACGACTTGAACTGGACCTGATTTAGCTAAGAATGGAGCAATTTTGGTATCATTGTGTCCGCATCGCCAAGCTGGTTAGTATGACCTTAAGTTTTCTAAAATAGGGGTTATGGATGACTCTTAATCAAAAATTAAATATTTTTTACTAAAAAATTATCTCAAAATTCGTGCCATACATCTAAATTGATGCTGAATGAGACATTATAACTTAAAAAGCCACCTTATAACGATAAAACCTACAAAAAATTTCCTTGAACATATCTTGAAATCAAGTTTTTCCCCATAATAGGAGAGTTAACTACATGATCACAAAAAAGAAGATAGATCTTCATCATTAGTGTTGCTATCCCACTCTCTTCCTTCTTTACTCATCTTCACATTCCTTACCAACTAAAACAGCTTTTTTCCATCCAAAATTTGGCCACTTATGCAGCTAATCTTCACATCAATGGTGGCCTCCATTCCATTATATGCACCACTCTACTAAGATCTCTAGCTCAAACAAGACAAAAAAAACAATAGGTAAAATGAACTAGCTATGCATGCACCCCACTCCTCCTCCACTCTTTTCAGTCCTAGGTTACAAATTCAATTAAACTACTGTTTACCAAGCTGCAAAAATGCATGGATTTATTCATGCACTATTGACACACAGTCCACGACAATAAATGGCCTCCACTTTTGCAGAAAAAATGAGTTCATGTCTCTACTGCTACTCTCTCTCCCTCCATTGTTTGTGTGCTTGAAAACAACAGTTCTATGAGCTCCATGAGAGAGGAAGAAAGCAAAGGTACTTGGTGATGGCCCTCATCATATAGGCTTCTTCGACGCTATGGGGTTTAGCATACCCTTCTTAACTAAATACCCGGGCAGCACTTGTAAGAGGAGCCCTTGTCTTTATTGCCTTCTATGGCTTGGGCCCTCCACATGCACTTTCTATTTATGAGGCTGGCTATACTCCATCCTCATCCAACGGCTCTTAATCCATCATCAATACATGCCCTCATATATATAATTAATATAAATTAATTATAAATATAAAACGATATATTATAGTGTTTATCAAAACTAATGTGTGAGATATTTAAATTGGAAATCATAGATAGTATAGTTTTAGCAGCTGAGACTTTGTCGTAATATTATGAATGATCAATATATCTATATATTTAAAATTTTGAAGGCAAATTCATTGATAAAGGAAGATACAAGGTTTTAGTGAGTGGGTGCAAATGACCCACTCACAAGGTATATAACATACTAAAAAAGGTATCAACAAATGTACAAGTATATCCCAAGACAATGAAGAGAAAACCTTCCAAAAAGTAGTTAACATGAAGCACCACTGATATCACCAACAATAACTCTTGAATAACACCGGAAGAAACTACTCGTGACAATGTCAAAATAACACCACAACCCCATCGAGAAATAACACGAAGCACGACATATATTTGTCGAGGAATAACACGAAGACGGCAGAAACGCGCGGAATACCACTATATGACGGAATACTATCACATATAACACCAAGCGTAAACCACAGAATATTACCAGTACTACCCGGGATACTACCGTAAATAATTCCGAGCGAGCTTTGAGAATAACCTTGAGTATGACCGCCGATAACACTAAAAACGTGTCACACGATGAGAAAGGAATAACACCACACAAATGTGGGGTACAACCAACAGTAATACCTCGAATAACGCCCGCAGAACACGATAACACCAAGCGGTAGGCCGATAACACCAGATATCTCCCGCGAATAACACCTGCGTAACACGATAACACCAAAACAATGAAACTTAGAGAATAAAGCCGGATAATATATAATTTTAAACATTTAAACATTTCTAAAAAATTGGCTTGTTGATATGTAGTGATCTATTTTTTAAATTTTGATGAAGTTGAAATTAGATGGAAGACATCATTATCTTGAGGGGATAGGGTTTGTAGGGTTTGTAGGGTTTGTAGGGGAAAGCAAGGCAACGTCCCTCTCACACACACACACTCTCTCTCTCTCCCCACCAAACGAAGAAGGAAGAAAACACCACTCGTACTCGCCAAAGCCCTCGTCTTCTAACAGTCACGGAAACCAATGCCTTTTTGCCCTAACAATGCCATTTAGTAAGCGCAAGCAAGATAGACCGCAGAGATAGAAAGATAATAATAAAAAAAAGCTGTGAGAAAGTAGGAGAGAGAAAGCTACGGCTGTACAGAAGAACAAATAGAGATCTTTCATACCCTCTCTCTCTCTCTATCCCTTCAAAACCCATGCTCCAGTCTCACCTTTTGATCTGCCTCAAGCTTTCTCTCTTCTTCGTCTAGATTTCTTTGTCTGCTTCCTCTCATATCATGTAAAGACTCCCTAAGCTATATAACTTCCTACTTATTTTCGCTAAAGATTGAGTTTTTAACGGTAAAAATGATTTTTTTTCAAATTTTTTGAAGGAGGCCGGATGAGTGCCCGCTGGACCTCAATAACCTCCCTCAAGAGTATGGTAAGCAAGCTGTGGAAGAGAGCTCCACCACCACTGCAGCCTCTACAGAAACTGCAAGTAAGACAAAATATGTAACCATTACTAATCAATTTTTACAGTACTAATATAAAAAACATATCTTTTTAAAATAAATTTGTTGCAGGGTTCAAGAAGAAGAAAAATGGAGGAAAGGATGAGAGTGGGAAGGTTTATGAGTGCAGGTTTTGCTCACTTAAGTTCTGCAAATCCCAAGCTTTGGGTGGCCATATGAACAGGCATAGACAAGGCATGCTTACTACTTCATTTCCTTTTTCTTTTTATAGATTTTTCTCCTCTATTTATATATTTGTATTTCATCATGACAGAAGAAAATTATATTTTTCCTATGATTTTTCCTTTTATGTTGTTCAGAGAGGGAAACTGAAACGCTCAACAGAGCTCGCCAACTTGTATACAGCAACGAAGGCCTCTCTGCTGGAGTTCACTTAGGGTGAGAATCTATTTAGATTTTAGTAAAGTTCTTATTTTAGAAAAATAAATGGGTGCAATTTTGTTCAATGGTATTTTATTTAAATATAAAAACGAAAATTTTGGGATGATAATATAGTTTTCAATTTTCTACAATAGTGTTCTTTAAAAATTGATTCTTGATGATTCAATCATATTTAAATGATAAAGAATCATGTGATTATGATTTCTGAATAACACTATATTTTCAGGTTAAGAGACCTAAATTCATTGGGATCATCAACACCAATCCAATCCACCACCTTCCCTTCTACCACCCGCAACATCATCAACGATCCATGCCTGCAATTCCGACCGTTATATCCTCGTCTACCAATTCAAACCACACCCACACCCAACCTCCATCCTTGCATTTACCCTTCCTCCTCCTACCCTCCCCTTCCACACCATCCTCCCATTAACTGCGATTACTACATTGGCCATGTCCTCCCCTCCATCTCCCCAAGACCTCTTCACCCTCTCGAGTCTACCTACTCGTGCTTTGGAAACCTTAATCTCCCCGTCGATGGAGTCCGGCCGCCGATTGCGGGGCGAGATAGTAGCCTACAAGCTAATCAAATGGAGGGAATGAATTGGAGTTGCAGATATGGATTTGGGCAGCATGATGGAGGTGATGCTTCTAATGATCACATTGATCCTTCTTTTCCTTGATATGATCATGGTTTGGAATTTATTAAAACTTATTTTTGGTTGTAAGGTAAGTGAGGCTTTTTAAGTTTTTTTCTCTGAATCAATGAGGTTTGGATGTTGATTAGCTTTATGTATTCAGAATGAATGTATTCTGATGATAAGATTAAAGTAAAGAGTACTGTTAGATGTTGTATTCATGCTTTATATATGTATTATTGGAGGATTATTATCTTCATTTGGTTTTATATATTTATATTCCAATCGTGAGGTTATATTAAAACCTTTCATATTATGATGTTTAACAAAGAAATCCAAACATAAACATAAAATTGCAGATCTTAAGCACTGATCAGACATTTAAGCACATTATATGAAATAAAGGATTTGACATACTCATAGAAAATGAACACTCATCATCTTCTTGCTCATCATCCTAAGAGTGGGTGGAGCCATTTTCATAAAGACTGTCATGAATTTGCTTTGCAGTAAATGATATCAGTCAATCCAAAAAGAAATCTAAAGCACCTCTATGCATTTACTCCCCCTTCCTTCTCTAACATTGTCAACATCAACCTAAATGTGTAATATAATCACCTCACACATGCATAAATTTTCATATCAAATATAATATAATCTTTTTTTAATCATATTGTTAGTGTTCTAGATTTACAATTTAAAGATATTGATGAATAAAATTTATAGTTATTATTATGAATTATATTTAAGTCATGTCATTACAATCTTATGGTGAGCAATGGAAAGGATGGAGTCATTGACTTATTAAGATATTCCTTCTTCTACACAAGTTGTTTTGAATGAGCTCTTAAGATAAACGCTTCTATGAGTTCATATTTACTTGTTAAGCATTTGTAATCACATGGATTTAGCCATCATTTACAACGGCTTTCCACCCAAATGATGTTATCATCAAGCTAATTAATCTCTAACATTGCATGTTTATCTTAAATAGTGATCGAGGCTACATTTTTCTAAACCGGCCTGATAGATACTCGAATATGTTTACATATATTCGAACCTAACATATTGATATTCTTCACTTTATTTTCAATTAATATGCTATACATTCGAGCACAGATAACGGTTTGTTGCCTCTCAAATACACCGAAGGAGATCATCACCGTAGTGCTCATCGATGTAGTTAAAATTATGCTAAATTATAAATAATTGGAGTTATTGGACATTAGGAGAAGAAAAATAGAAGATTAAAATTAAAAGATTAAGTTTTCACTAAAAAACACTCCCCTCACCTCTCCCTCCATCCCATATAGAATGCCCATCACAGAAATCCAAGGCTTTTATTCATCATTTATTTAGAATTTCAGTTACCCAATAAATAGCCATTGGATCATTAAGTTAATAATAATTCAACTTGTCAATATATATCATTTAAATATATTGAATTCTCTCTCTGTTTTTTTTACAAGTTAACATACTTATTGGCTTCTAGTTTATAAAAAAAATACATTTAGGCCAATGTATTGAATCAAATTTTGTTTAATAAAAGCATCTCTTGTTTCTCCACTTCAATATGTTCATCATTGAATGCATCCATTAGCTTTGTCGCGTCCATCTTGAGATCCATTAGTATAACTCCTATATCTAGATGCATGTCCTCTAGCACCACCTAGCACCACAAAAACAAAAGAAGGAATTTACATACATGCCACACAATTCTTTTGAATTTACATACATACCACATGTTGCTACCACCGAAACCACTCCCACACCTTCTATCCTTGCTCCAAGCACTCAACCACCACACTTTAAGGTAGAACACCTCCGGCTTGAAATATATTGAGCCAGATAGAGACTCGTAAGCTATATTTTTTATTATAATAAGTTGAATGATCTTTTCGATTATGTGTAACTAACATTTTATGTTTTGCCTCTCAAGACAGCCTTCATGCGTACCACAAAGATCATTAAGAGTAGATATAATTCTCCATATCGATCATAGAAGAAGATCTCAATCATGACTCGGGACATTTGGTTTAGGAGGTTTTAGGTAGAATTAGTTAATTTGAATTATAATTATAATTTCAAGTTAATCTATTATACTATCAAAGTAATGCACAATTTTTAGTTTGCAGAGGTCCTTCCACTGGCTGTCAGAGCATCACTAGCATATTCGATATATTTTTTATATTCCGTATATGGATGCAAATTTCGTATGTTGTTAATATTTATGTCGGCACGAGTCTCATCGAAACTGGATAATGTCAACAATGTCTGGCATAAATTTCGGCACAATAGGTTTGCATCAGTCACGGTTGACTCTAATTACAATTGTGATGTCAATTTTTTTCACGAACCATATGTTCGATGCAAATCCGTCACTAACATTGTTTTGCATCAGATTTTTAGTAGGTTAGCGTTGGAATTGGACGAAATTAACTTGAAAAAAATCTCTTAGTAAGTGCTTCACAATGGGAGCTTCAAAAGATGATCTATATATAGCGGTTTACACCATTAACACTGACTAGTGCCAGTGTATGGTAGCGGGGCCCACTTACCACATGGCGCCCCACCACTAGACTCCGGACGCAAGCAGCATCCAGAGTCCGGACGTAAAAAGTGAGCCCATAATAATTGCATTCCTACATATTATAAGAACTGTCCCCTTATGCAAACATCAATATTCATTATGGTCTTTCAACTTTCATATTTATATTTGTGGAATTTATATCCATTCATTCATAAAGTCCTTTAGATAATTTTCCTTTTAATTTATTTCCTTACAATGGAACATTAATTTGCGTAACGATTCATACCAAAGTGCATCAAAGCATTGTGTATAATACGGGCGCGACAATTATTTTTATATCAAAATGTTGGTCTCCTTGAAGAAAATACTGTCTGGCGCCACATTTCCATACATCTAATCGGCGTGCGACAAGACAGCCAGTGGTTGACCGTCCGGACGTGCAGACGTCCGAACATAATATTTTCCCGTCTATTTGAGAGCAATGATATGTCATAATATATCTGAATACTTACGAGAATCACATTAAAATTCATGTAGAATGTTCTTTTTAAAATAAATTATATGTATAAAAATTAACTTGGCTCGACTCGAAGTTATAATGTTCAATTTTGAATCAATGTCAGCTTGATTAAACTTACTTGATACTATGGTTAATATAAGCTATTTATGTGTTTAATCAAGTTTAATTGTGTGGATAGGTTATCTTGTTATCAATATGTATTTATATACCTAACACCTAAATTTTATTTTTTACATGTATACCACCCAAAATCTTAATATCATATAAGAAATACACCATTTCATACCTTTTCATACATAGGTAAGATGACATGTATGTGAAAAATAAAATTTGTATTAAATGTGAATACATAGGACTGCCTTGGTTGCTTTAAGTCAAAAATATATTTTAAAAATAAATAAAATATTGATTTTTGTTTCAGTTAATAAGAGTTCAACAATTCATATATAAAATATAAAAAAATAGGTCATAGTCTTAAAAAAATTTAGGGTTTATGTTCTCTGAAAAATAACCAACTAAAAATAATAAGAAAAACATTTTATTCTAATGCATGAGTAATATAAAAAGTTTAAGGTGGCTAATATATTCTAACCCAAAATCAAGCTTTGGGCTCATAGGTATATTGGGTATGTAAGCCCCGAAATTTTCTCCATTTTTTTCCCTTCCTTTTCGCCGCATTACCGACTTCCTAAGTTCGATTTAGCTAATCTTTTCTTTTGTTCTTCTCGCCTCCTCCTATCGTTTTTGTGAATTGTTCGATCACACCGTCTTCACTCTTATTTATTTGGGGCCGTAAGCCTTTGATCCGTAACAACTCCCCCTCTCGCTCCCACCTTCTCTATTTCTTCAAGCTATGTAGGGGATCTTCTCCTCCCCGTCTCTCGATTTTGCTCGAAACTATGGGCTTGGTGATCATACCGGCGCGATAGAGTCGCATTTGGAATAACTTCAAAAGGCACACTACAGGAAAAAGTGCTAAAATTGACGGAAAAACTGACAGATTTTTACACGTTGGAAATATTGTTCTAATTATCGATGGTTTTTTATCTTGGTTATTTGCAATGTCATAACTATAACATAAACTGTCACTTATTAACAATATTTTATTTTCCGACTATTTTTAATTATAACCTACAGAATAACACGTCGGTTATATGCAAATATTAACCGCCATCTGATGAGGTTTTAACCGACACATTTTATTATTAAGCGAAGGGAGCGGCCGTCTGTAATAGTTTTAATAACTGATGCAATTAAAGTAGTTGATAGGCCGTCAGAACTAATCATATATCCCGCTCGATATCACCGCCTTTCCAATCTTGCCCTAGTTTCTCTCGCTGCCTCCTCTCCTCCACCCGAAACCCTCTGCCCGAAGTCCTCATATTCTCCCCTAAAACATCACATTTGTTCCTAAATCCCTTGTGATACAGTAAGAATATAAGCTAGCTGGGAATGCAGCGGCGAGACCACGGCTTACAGTGATCGAAAAATCCTATTTTCTCCTCCTTCTGCTCCTCTGCTACCTGAAATGACCGAGAAGGTAACTTGTTGTCTTCATTTTCATTTTTATTTTCATCTGCTTTGAATAAAGTGTTTAGGGTTTAGGGTTTAGCAACTAGGAGTTTTAGCAAATATGTTCCTATTTCAGTTGGATTAATCTAGGGCTGTGAGTTTAGCTTGAACTTCATTAATCGCTCAAAGATTGATTCAAATTTTGACTCAGATTGAAATAAACGAGTCGAGCTTTGAGCTAAAATTTTGGATTGAATTTTTTTCGAGCCGATTTTGAGTCGACCCCACCTCGGCTCAAAATCGGATCGTTAACAACATATGACTTTGAATTTAACAAATTTAGCTCGAAGATCATTAATCACTCAAAAAATTGATTTGAATTTTGGATCAGATTGAGATCAAATCAAAATAAATGAGTCGAGCTACGAGCCAAAATGTTGGGTCGAATTTTTTTCGAGCCGATTTTGAGCAACCCCAGCTCGGCTCGAAATTGGATCTTTAACAGTCCCGAGTACATCAGGGATCATCTTTAAACACATATGTTTTTGCTTTATTTATGGATTTTCTAACTAGACATTTACAGGAGGATGCATTTTGGTGTATGTTTTTTGCTAGTGATAACCATTTTGTCTATAAGACTTGGGAAAGAGTTTAGGAAAAACGTAAATTATGGAGGCAGATATTGGAGTATAGAGTCCTTTGTCTGAGTAGATCTAGAACTAAATACTTGAAATGTAATTTTAGTAGTAGTAGCTCTAACAGCAGAGTTGTAACTACGAGTGATCAAATCATATAAAACGTGTGAACGTTCAAGATATATCGGGTCTCTTATTCCAAGTGATGGCGATATAGATGGGGATGTGATTAATTAGTTGATTTCAACTTGTTTGGTTGGAACCCATGTCATCTCGTCTCGATGCCGGAATGTTTAACATCTTAGTATTTTAGCTACGTCAAAAATCATTAAACGATTGAATATTGACTTGTAATTGATTAAAGCATCTCCCTCTAATAGTGTATGCCATACAGATCACTGGCTTTACACTTGTAGCTATGGTGACAAACAATATTATAGATAAAATATTAATAAATATTTGCTGATTATCGATCTTCTGCAGCCCTAACCGCCTCAGTAGACTATTAACATTCTGATTTCAAGCTTAACTATTCGACTCTAAAAAAATCGGAGTTAAAATTAAAATCAGTTAATTTTCGAGCAGTAATTGTTGTTTTATATTAAGAAAAATTTATTTTGACGGTTAATTTTAGACTTAATGATGTCGTTTTTTAATATTGCATGCAATTGTAGCTACTTCAACCCTATCACAGGAATATTTGTTCCATATTTTGTTTCCAACTGTAAAACCAATAATAGAACAAAATATGTTCGTTGCCGTAGCCCCTTACATGATTGATTGCACGCCTAAAAATATTTTTTTAAAACAAAATAGTTCATATAATGTAAAGAGTATTCATTGTTTCTTATATTGTGAAGTTTAATTTTCTTTTCTAAAGTAGAAATTCAGTTTGAAAGTTAATTTGTCGATTATAAAATAGAAATTCACCTTGAAATTTATTTTTATTTGTGGTAATTCTCATCTTGGTAATGCAGATGAGATTTCAGAGTTTTCATTTTAAAACTGGCAACTCATTTTGAAGTCCTGCTGATAGAGACAAATCTACCTAAAAATTTAGTCCCTGAGGATTTATACAGGTCAAAAAAGTTAGTCTCCAAGTTAGGGCTTAAAGCAGAAAAGATTGATTATTGTGTAAATGGATGCATGCTATATCACAAGAGTAGTGTGATGGAGACTCGGTGCAGATTTTATAATTCTTATAGATTCAAACCTCAAAGCAGAAAAAGTAAGAGGCAAAAGGAAGTTCCGTTCAAACTGCTCTTTTAGCTGTTACTTATTCCATATCTATAAAGGTTATATAATTCTATGCATATTGCTCCACATATGACCTTTCATCAGAGCATATCAGGAGAAACAACTCAACGAGTCATCCAGTAGATGAGGAGTCGTAGAAATCTTTTGATCTCTCAAATCTTGAGTTTGATGTGGAGGGACGTAACGTCCTACTAGTTTTATGCTATGATAGTTTCACACCGTATGGTCAAATCGCGCTCTACTCTTGTTGGCCAGTTATTATTACACCATACAATCTGCCACCTAAGATGTGCATGACAATCCCATTTCTTCTTTCGGGAACTAATTATACCTAGTCTAGTAGCCCTAAAGGGAAGATTGATGTATATTTGTGACCGTTGATAAATGAGCTGCAAATTCTTCAGGAAATAGGTGCCATGACATATGACATCTCCAGAAATCACAATTTCTTGATGAAAGCAACATTAATGTGGAGAATAAGTGATTTTCCTGCATATGTAATGTTATCTAGGTGGAGCAATGTTGGACAGTTAGCATGCCAATATTTCATGAATTCATCTAAGTTTTTTACACTTCAGCATAGCAAAAAGAATTTATGGCTTGATAGTCACCATAAGTTTCTAGACGTTGTACATCTCTTTATGAGGAACATAAATCATTCAGAAAAAAAAAAAGAAATCCTCTCCACCTCTAAGAATATCTGGGGAAGACATAATATATATTATTAGTGACATTCCAAAGATTATTGTATTCCTTGACCTTTCTTCATATCATCCACCTAGATTTAGTTTCACTCATAATTGGATAAAGAAGTCAATTTTTTAGTATTTGCCTTATTGAAAGGATAACAAGATCAGACACAATCTGGGTTTCATGCATATAAAAAAAAGATTATTTGATAATATTATCCACACCGTGATAGATGTTAATGGAAAAACGAAGGATAATGTGAATGACAGACTTGATTTGAAGAAGATATGCACAAGGCGGGAGTTGGAGATCCAAGAAATTGCTGTCGGCAAGATCATTAAGCCCAAATCAGAATACTCCCTCACTTCGTCCTAGCGTAAAATAATTTTTGAGTGGCTCCAATCACTAAAATTCTCGAGTGGGTATGCTTTGAATTTGAGCTGTTGTATTGATGTAGGTACTAGGAATTTTTTTTTGAAGGAAAAGTCACAACTGTCATATTTTTTTTTACAAAATTTGATGCCAATTGCATTTGACTGTTTGCCAAGCGAAGTCCTTAATCCATTTATTGTAATCAATGTGTTCTTTAGAAGATATGTGCAACTCGTTTTAAGCTTGATGGACTACCTCAACTAAAAGCAAACATTCTTGTAGCACTTTACAAGCTTGAAAGAATATTTTTGTCTAGTTTCTTTGACTCGATGGAGCATCTCATCGTACATTTGCTCTATGATGCATTAATTGGAGGTCTAACACAGTACCGCCAGATGTATCCATTTTAGAGGTAATTACATTGGGGCTAGTTAGCTAGTCACTCATTTGTAAAGAATATTGGTAATTTGTACCGAGAAACATTTGTTTTTTAGATTTTTTAATAAACTGAAGAGAACTGTGAAGAATAAGACCCGACTAGAATGATCAATATGTGAAGCATATTTACTGCAAGTGACAAGGACATTCTGCTCCTATTTCACAGAAGAAGAGTCTGCGAAAGTGTCATTAGGTTTGGTGCCACCATCGACTCTTTATACTTTCCAACAATTAGGTGAAGCATCGGGAGGTGCACATCATATTACCTTAATGAACATGAACTTCGAGCAATGACATTTTATGTTCTTCTTAAATGCAATTAAATACTTATTAAGTAATACATTTTTCATTATAATTTTTAACTTATTTATCTGAAAAAGTGCCATGACTATTTCAATGATATTTCAAAGTTCGAACAGTTTCTTCTTGCATTCGTTAAATTTAGTTGAAGATGATAACACGAGTAGGGAGATTAAGAATAACTTTCCCCAGTGGTTTACAATGCATGTGAGTTAAAATTGACATATTTATTTCTCATGTGACACGAGGCTTTTCATTAACACGTGATTTCTTATGTATATATTAATAGATTCAAGATTGGAGAAATAGAGTAACCAATCAAGGGTTGACAAATCTTGCTTGGGGACCTATGTGTATCGCGAAAATATAGCAAATTTACGATGTAAATGGGTATATTTTTCAAACAGTTTTTTGGTCTAAAGGAAAAAAAATATTTTATTTATAGTATTTTTTTTAAAGCAAACAATAGTTCGAACGATAAGATAGACTATCATGAGATTCTGGCAGAAGTTGTTGAACTATCTTATCTAGGATTCACTATTCAACTGTACTTGGTTCCATGCTATTCCTGGTCTTGGAACAAGAGTAAAGCAACTGTATAATATCATAGAAGTGAAAGTGAATAGAAAATATGCTAAATTTGATTCTTTCATTCTAGCATGACAGGTGAGTCAAGTTTACTATATTTGATATCAACATAAAGCAAGATATAACGTTGATTGGATAGTTATCAATTCAAGTAAACTAAGAGCCACTATTAGTATTCAGAATAACATTGAACCCGCTCATCAAGAAACCAAAATGACAGGCTTTTGTTTTCCACTTGATGCAATCGATGAAGAGCTTAATCTAGAAATTTTTAGTTGTGAATATGAAGAAATTAATCTCGGTGTTCAATACGACTCTGACGATGCATTTGAAGAAGAGATCATGACTACATCCTCTGTTCACTTCAAACGATGCTAAATAAGATGAGTAAGTTTATTGTACCTTTTCTGGAATTTTGCATTTCAATTTATTGCGTAGCTTTTGTATTTTCAATTTTAGTAGTTATACCTTGGAATTTAAAGTTTATTACACACTGTTCTGGTTTTATTTTTTTATATAATATGTGTTATGTGCACTAATTAATAAAATTTATTCTCCTGTCGTGGATGTTGACTGGAGGAAGGGACGGTCTCCCTCACTCAGGGGGAAGTGAACCTTAGTGCTATCTGACAAAGAAAACGTCAGGAGAGGTCGTCTGACTTTGACACCCACTCCCACCACCGCTCCCATACTCACCCCAGTCTTTACTTCGACCACCATACCCGCCTCTGCACTGACCCCCACCTATGCCCCCACCTATGCATCTGTCCCCGTCCTTGCCACCACCACTGGCCTCACACTCACATCTGTCACCACCTCGACCCCCACCCCGCACCCTCCTACGTCCCTGTCACCACCCTCGCCCCCAGACACCCCTACTCCCTTCGCCACCACCCCCACCCACCCCAATGTTACACCCACTCCCATTCGGTGCCCTACCGCCAACCCTACCCCCACCCCAACCCTACTTCTACTCCGATTGCAGCGGGGTTAAGTGCATCGGAGGCCCGGACTGTCTCTACCGGGCAAGAATTGATAGCCAGTAGCTATCGCATCGAGCCTGTCGGCAACACACAATTTTTTTTAAAGATATTATCCGTAATCTTTTTATTTTTTCAATTAAATATAAAACTAGCAATTTTTTTTAAGGTTCTACCCCTCGACCAGACTATTCATGTCATTTGGGATATCATTCGAAGCAGGTACGACACACATACTTATCGTGGAAGTAAATCTCGATGGTCATTTGAGATCTTTGGTTTTAGGTGTTTACAGTAAGTATAGTTCACAAGTTGTTTTATTGATTTATTAATCGAACATAATCCCTATAATATTTGCAAAAAAAAATTCTTTTAATGCTCTGAGCATGAGGCGCACATTCGACATAACTCGAGCATAATGGTAGCAATCTCCTTTGGGACATGTTTGGCAGTGACTGAAAATCGTGTCAGCGTCCTCTGTGGCTTGGAGAGAATGTATTGCCATGCTACTTAGGGCTTGAGATTTTTCAGACTACCAAAAGAAGAGGGAACACGCAAAGTACAACAGGTGGTTAGACTATGGAGGCATATGGGGCCCTTCAAGAACACTAGTGGGGCACTCCCACAAACAGAATACAAGCGGATGCTGTTAAGATTTCATATATTATATATGATTTTCTATAGTTTGAAGATTTATCTAAAGCCCACGACCGCCAATATATGAGCACACCCGCAAGGGACGATCCGACCAGTCCTGGAACGACAGATCCTGTGAGTCCCAGGTAGTTAACAAGCTAAACTAATTTGATGTTAATACATGTTAGCTCTAACTGAATATAGCTACTTTTGTTTGCAGAAGAGATTCCAACAATTGAAGGAGAGTCGATCCTAGGTGCCAAAAGGTATTACGATCCATGAGCGTGATCTTTCCGAGTGTGACCTATGGAGGGGGGTTGTTGGAGAGAAGAAGAAGAAGGGTCGAGTTTACTGGCTCGGGCCGCAGAGGTTTGCTTATGATGTGCACCCCTCCACCAATGCATCTGCAACTTCTACCTCTATTGCACATGATAAGGAGATCTACAGGCGTGTTACGGCATTCTCTGTCGAGATGTATGTTTGTTTCTCTTAGATGAGGTCGGAGCTGGAGGCCAACATGAAGGCCAAGCTGAAGGCTGAGTTGGATTTCTTCCGGTAGTGGATTTGGGAGCGTAGTAAGGCAATTGCAGTATTGGAGGAGGAAGCAATAGAGGATGATGAAGATGAGATTGACGAGATAGAGGAGGATGAACAGAAGGGGCATATTTTATGCTTATGTATTTGGACATATATTTTTTATGTGAACAGTGATGAACATATTTTAGAGTAAATACATTTTATTTATTTCATTATTTAATTGGATAAATTACTGTTTGAAAGCTATGTTATTTCGTTAAATGTTTGGAATTGTATATTAAATATTGTGATAGTAGGTGTTTTAATGTAATATGAAAAAAAAAAAATTTTTTTCTCTTATGCTACAAGCTTCCGACAAGTTTTCATCGATTATGTGACGTTTTCAAACTTATTCACAGACAAAACTGACGGTTAACTGATGGACATTTTTACCAATGTCTAACTGACAAATAACTAACGCTCAAAGCGCGTCAGATAAAAAACAATGGACATGACACTTTTCTGACAGTTAACCCTTCGATTATAAAAAAAGACGTCTAATCAAAGGTTTTTACCTACATAGAAAAACTGACGGGTGCGACACATTTCCGATGGTTAAACCATCGGTTATAAAAAATGATGCATAAACGAAGCTTAACCAACTGTTTTTACATGTGCCAAAAAACCGAAGGGTGTGATACTTTTTCCGACAGCTAACCCATCAGCTATAAAAAATAACACATAAATGACATATAACTAATGGTTTTGTCTGCTTCAAAAAACTGACAGGTGCGAAATTTTTCTGATGAATATATCATTGCTCTTACTGATGGACGAACCACAATGATACAAATCGACGATTATCGGCAACTCGATTTTTCTTGAAAAAAGCTGCAATATTAAATTATTGGGTAAATTTATACCATCGAAAAATCGATCGGTTTTCAGAATTACCAACAAGCATTTTAACTTCGAGCTTAAAACCGTTGATAATATTAAAACGACGGTTTTTCTTATCATACCCGACGGATTGTGGCCGTTGGGAAAAAGTCTAAGTGGCAACAATGAGATCAAGTCATACAGAGACCCAAACCACCATCTTCCTCCTTCTGTTCTCTCCTACCCAAACTCCTTGAGGAAGGTAACCTTCGTCTTCCTGCCTTTTTCTCCTAGCCGCACATCAATTCCTCTAAATCCTATCTATCTTCCAACATGTTATCTTAACCCAGGATTTAAGACAAAACAGAGAAGAGACGAGTTTTGAGAAATGTAGGATTTGAAGTTCATTTTCTAATTAATATTCATTAAGTACTTTTAAGTGTGTATTATATAAAATCATTGTAGATCTATTAGAAGTTTAATTTCTCAATCATTTATGAATTATTTTTTAATTGGTGTAGGATTTCTAATCAAACCGTCAAACTTGTAAAGTGTCGTGATTGCCGTCTCGAGATAGATAACTACTTTTTATTAGAGGATACATGTAACATTCCTCCCTAGGGGCAGTAATCCCTGTTGTTTGTAGTATCTTCATAATTATTTCATAGGATTGTCGGTCATGCCTTGGTTTTTCAATTATAATTGTTGTGGCATATTTTTATGCTTCTATTATTGCTCATAATAATGTAACTAATTGCCTAAATGTATTGATGCAAAATTCCTGCATATTTGAATTAATCCTGCAATTATGATATTTTATTTTCTTGCACTATATTGGTATTAAATTGCATCTGAATTCCTGTCATATCACAAATTTGCGTGAAATAACATATTTCTTATATATTATATATGTGGAAAATGTGCAATATGCTTGTGTGTGATGATTACAGGTCGGTTGAACCCTTATTATATAACGGGCTAACAGAGTGACGACTCTACAAGAAATTGTTGGGTTTCCTTAAGTTGCTATTTAACCTTATCGATTATATAAATATAAATAAAAAACATAATAATAAGAAACTTGATACCAACTTTTCTTATAATATATTTGGTTTACCACTCTCCTTTGCCTCATGAGGTTATATATGCTCGAAGTACTCATCCTTATTTATTATTCATACTGCATGCCCCACGTTCCTTGTCATTTATACTTTAATTAATAGTCATTATTTATTGAGTTTATTTATCAAACTCACTCTTTCAAATCTTTGAACAACAGTTTTATTTAATCACCAATAATACCTTCTCTATCAAAGCAGACTTTTAAGTTTTGATACTTTACCATAATATTTATTTTAACTATTATATTTTTCTTTGTTGAGTCTGATTAATTGTTACATATTATCATTTCTATATTAATACAACTAGTTTTCTATTTTTCTAATCCACTTATATACTTTTCAATATTAATAAAATTTATTTTTTTTTATTTAATTTGTATCCAAGTCTTTCTTTAAGAATACAAAACAAATTTACTTCATTTCATCATAACCTGCATTGTTCAGGTGTACCGTCTTCCGAACTTCAGATGTGATAGAATAAAACCTCAAGACAAACTAAACTCTCAACCAGCTAAATAGAGAAATGATAAAAACAAACCTTAGTTTTAATGAGTGATGAACATTATCATTGTATGCCAAACTTGAAATGCCATATAACATTTATGCGACCACCATCATTTATTTGAATCTTCTCACATTGAACAAGCGAACGAGACAAAGTTATAGAGTCGCAAGTCCAAGCTCAAACACGTATTTTATACTAGCTCAAGCTCAAACTTAACCTGACTCGACTCAAGAGCTCATCGTCAACTTGATTAGCCTTACCAATGTTCAAACTTGGTATCCCATCTACTTTATCCAGCCAATATAACCTAGCCCAAATTACATGAGCTAAACAATCAGTCCAGCTTGTGCTAGACTTCTTTTATATAATCCTAGAGTTTTGAGGAGTTTCTAAAGTTTAAAAACAGTGAGGACATAAAGCTATACCAAGCAAAATGAAAAATCTAACTCATCATTTCTTATAAAAAGTATTTCTTAATAATCTCAATAAACAGATGAAATTTGCTAAAGAAAGAATAATATTTCAAATAAACTTCAATCTAAATCAGCAATTTCTTACATTCAATGCTGTCTCTACAAACTATTCTCACCCAAATGATAAAACATAAGATGAGCACAACAGTAAAAAGTTCATTAGTAACTCCTCTTGCAGCATTTTGTTTCAATCCTTAAATCACTGCAAGGAATTTCATCTTCAACATCAATGCTACCTCAAAATTTCCTGAATTTCAAGCACCTGATTTCTTTGCTCCGGAGGCAGGAGATTAATTTGTTCAGGTGTGAGCATCAGCACCTGCTGGAGCACAGCCTTCTCCATCTCCGGTGATAACTGCAACAGCAACGTTGCAAGACAAAAAGAGTAGTATACATGTAGTCAAATTTGTAATCTAGAAAAATACAGCCTGAATTTTAGCTTAAAGATTGTATAGATTTTTTAATTGGATAGAGTTCACAAGTTGAATTAAACTTTCTTTGAAAATATTTTGAGTTGTCTTAATTGGATTAAAATGGCTTCAAACTGGCTCAATATATATGCATACATACGGGTATTAATTTAGGTCTGTCAAACAGCTTGTCTTTCTCAAATTGTTCATGTTTGACTCGTTAAGAAGCTTGTACTTGATTCGTTCGCTAAGTCACAAAAACAAAGATTTGTTCATTCATGTTCAGATCGTTTTGACTCGAATTAATTAAATTAAATTATATATATATAGATAGATAATTGATGAGTAGTATTTTTAAAAAATTTAATTGACTATAATGTGATAATCAATTAAAATTATTAAATAAAAAATAGAATAAAAATATATTAAATTATATTTACATGATATTTTAATATAAATAATAAGATTTAAATCTAGTCCCAACCCTTAATATTCTACTGCTGCGTGATTACGGCTGTCAAAACTATTTTTTATTCTCGAACAACTCGTGTTTGGCTCGCTTAAGCAAATAAGCCGAATGCGAACAGTTACATTTTTTAACGAACCGAACATGAGTGTAGCCTGGGCTCGCCTGTGATCAGCTAGTTTATACCCCTAGGCATTATAGATATACACATATTCCAACTACGTATTTTTAAAAGGGGGCATTAACATACATCCACTCAATTCCTATGTATTTACATGTCTAACACCTAATAGACTACATACTTGAGCATATTCAGCTTGAAATTAAATCAATTTAATAGACTACAAGATTTTGAGCCAGTTTATATAGGTTCGATCTGATTTTGAGCTGGCATTGGAACTGGAACGACTAAAATCAGATAAAAGAGGGTTTACCAGATCCCTTTTATGGAAGTTAAAACATGGGGAGGAGAAAGAGTTACCAGTGGCAAGCGAGGCGGCTGCCCAGCAGGACCAACAGCTATCTGGCCGAGGGGTGGTGGCGGGGGGCCTGTTAATGGGCCACCAGCAGGTTTTTCTGTCAAGCCCGGTATAAAAGGTCCTCTTTCAGCATGCATGGAGGTTCCAGCCTGGTTTCTGTAGTCTGAACTCATCAATGGCCCACCCTGTATGCAATTAAGAGTGCCACAAGTTCAAATATATGATTAGAAAAAAAAGAGGAAGAAGCTTTAAAAAAACCTCCCATTTAAAGAACATAGACTCTTAATCTTCTAAAGTAATAATTAAAGAAATAAAAGAGCTAAATCAATAGCTCCATATCAGGAAAGCATGGCTTCAGATTCAGGCGCATAAGGCCAGAAAATAGCTCAGATATGCCATAACAACAGTGTTTTAGACCTAAGAATCTACATAAAAAAAGCAGTGATAGAAAGATAGAAAATGATAAACGCTAAATCATCCACAACAAAATGTTAACGGCTAATAAACTAAAAGATTTGAAAGGTAAAAATATTAGCAACTTGCATAGAAGCAGCTAGTGGTGTAGCTAAGCCAAGCCAACTCGAGACAATAAGTAGCTCGTGAAATGAGCTCGATAAGGTAACAAGCCAAGCTCAAGCCAACCCTCTCTCAGAATCATTATCTCGTGAGCCATGAAAGTTGCATTTTGCAAAATAAAATAATCGGGTAAAAAAAAAATGGTGTACAAAACTATGCCTCAGGCATGCACAAAATGTAACCTATCATCCACTGAAACAGAAAAAAGAACATGATATCATGTTTAATTGAAAGATAATTAACATAAAATATACTCAAATTATATTAAAATTCAGGAATTTCTTTAAATTATATTTAAAAAAACATATTTCATAATTTATATCAAATGATTTCTTATTATTTATCTCATAATTGCTCATTCCATTTATCATTTTATTATAACACTAGCTTGAATTAATATTATTATCTCTTTCATAATAAACAAGCCATCTTGTGACAGGTCGAAACTTGTAGAACTAAGCTTAAACTTAAGCTGAGGGTGGCTCGAACTCGACTAGTTTACAACTCTAGAAGCAGTGTACATCAATCTAGATAATTAAGGCATTTTGACTGTATAGTAATTCTCATTGAAATCATTATTGACCTTGTTGCCTTAGTAGTGGCCTCAATCTTCTTCAGCTTATAGGCATAAAAATACATACACATAAAAAAGCTATAAGAAAATTTACAAAATAAAAATACGTATATCCATTAGACTTAGTATTAGATTAATAAGCATAAATTGTTAGTCAATAATGATTAAAAGTCTTGTATTATATTAATAGCTCCTATTGGACCGCAATGAGGAATAGAATGAAAATTGTAGTGAGTTATTTCTTTCTTTTTATTTTTGGAGTTATTGGCATCCTCGAATTGTCATTTAATTTTGGATTTATCGACATCCTCAATTTGCCAATTACTTTCGGAGTTGTCGACATTCTTGAACTGTCGATTACATTAAAGAAGCGTTCATATCAAATGGGACTTTCGTTGGATCTTCTCCCTCCCATAATAAATATTGGCAACAATCTCAAACGCTACGATCGTTGGCTGTGCGCATTGGTCTCTCTGCAAGATATAGCCATCCATGATGGCTCCCCACCCATGCATTCCTTCCAACTGCCTAGTCAGTCAGCCATTGCCTTTGCACGATCCAACCAGCGCGAACCGTATTCCAGCTCGTGTTGTCGTCCTCTTCCTCCACCATCGTATCGCTTTGTCGCCATTGGCGGCTACATCGTCTCGCTCAAGATCCTCCCAAATTTGTTCACCCACCTTCAGAGTTGTTCTCCTCCATCTAACTATAGATCCCATTAAAGTTTCATTCGGCATCCACCCAAGTTCTGTCTGCCGCTCTAGTTCTCTCGTCCTGACCTCCCAGACATCCTTTGTTATGACCAACTGATCAAGTTTTCCGAAGAGCAACATTGTTAGGAGCATGCCATTGCGGACCAGACCAACTACCTCATTGTGGACAGCCATCCATGAAGGATTCCTTGTCCAGCTGCCATGGACCCTTCCAATCAATAGTCAGGTGTTGTTGCCAACTCTGGGAAGCAACTAGAGACGATTGCTGAAGCTTGGTATCAATAGTTGAGTGTCAGACTTAGCAGAATCTCATAATTCTTTGTACTATGGAATATGGATGTAGAAACAACAACAACAGCGTTAAAAGTTTTGAATGTAACATCTGCTTTAAATTGGCCCAAGATCCAAAATTGTCACCCTCAACAGCTACACTAATGTTTTCTTAATTAGATTGCCTATTGTCAATTCATGGTACATGGTTGGAACACCCCTGGGAAGTACAAGATTTGGAAACTTTATTTTTGCTGCTATATACCCATTTCACTGCCATCTTAAATTTTGTACTTTCTTCAATTTAATTGACCTTGAGGACAAGGTCATTTTGAAGGGATGAGTAATGATAGGTACAAAATGATATGTATAATATTCATTAATTTTTGCATTAGATTAATAAGCATAATTAGTTAGTCAATAATGATAAAAGAACTTGTATTTTAAAAATAGCTCATATTGGAGCACATTGAGGAATGGAATGAAAAATATAATAAGTTTTCTTTTTTTTTTTTTTTGGAATTGCTGGCATCCTTGAATTGCCATTTAATTTTGGAGTTGCCAGCATCCTTGAGTTGCCGATTATCAAAATTAAAAAAAAGGGTTCATATCAATGTGTGTATAGAAAGAGAGAATGTTTTATGATGTGATCATACCACTAACATCATTTCACACAGCAAAATACAAGGAAAAGGCGGGATAGTGTTTGAAAATAGTTCAAACTTGGACTTCAAACTTAGACGAGATAAAGTGGTCATGCATTTCAATCAAAGATGAATATTTTTTTATGAGAAAACTATGCACAAATCCATTATTTGTTAAATAATTTTTTGAATAAATAGTAATCGTTATCAATCGTCTTATCCCAACTATTTAGAGTCAACAAAAAAAACTCAACTATTTGGTTGAATTATGAGCGTAGAACTCAAATTTTACCTCCACAATCCTATGGTTTCCCATGCTAGATAATCAATTTATGTTGCACTTCACGGAAAGTGCAAGTACCCCCCTACTCAAGTAATTTGGCGTTTCATGTTATATATGCGGCTTTGTTTAGTTTTGGTTGGCAGGATTCTTGCAGCTGGCACGATCAAGTGCGACATATGTGTGAATGATGAATTGGATTCGCGTAGCCTTTGATCGATAGCGAGACTTCAGTGAGATTATTGCGAACTTTCACAGAAATTTTGTAAAGGATAAGACGATTTTCATACCAAATCTTAATGCCAGTTCTTTTCATGCCTTCTTCTATTATATAGGGAAATTTTCTTATCATAATTTAAATATGTTAATTCCTTCTTCTATGACTACTTTCTATAAAACAGTGTCATGGCCTTGCAAATCCCTCTCAATCTACGATCAAATTTAATGGTACTATTTGATCATATATCATCTTCTGTTCGTATATTTTTCTTTTGCTGTCCTTCATATCTATTTGTGGCGCAAATGAGGAAATATTGCAGAATACCATCTCTAAAGAGGCTATAGATGCCCAAGATGAGCACTCTACTCAGTCACCATATGTAGGATTGCTTATCAATGGAGCTTTACATTCAAAAACTTCATCATGATGGATCCATTAATTGGTTGGTTGCCAAAGGATTCACTTAGGTCAATGACGGAGACTATTTTGACAAATTCTCTCCATTTTTATTTTATTCTTTTTTTCACCCCACTTTCTCCCCATATATCAAGCTTAAGTCCATCAGAAATCTCCTCTATGTAGTCATCAATCAAGGTTAGACTATGCTACAAATGGACATAAATAAAAATTTATTTTAGGTGCGTGTTACTGGATGAGAACCATATATGCATACACAGGAAGCACAAGGTCCCCATATATCAAGCTTAAGTCCATCTGAATTCTCCTCTGTGGCCATCAATCAGGGTTAAACTTTGCTACAAATGGACATAAATAAAAATTTATTTTATATCGATCTTAATGAGATAATTTATATAGAGCAATGTCCTAGGCATGTTACTCAAGACGAGAACAACATATGCATAAACAGGAAGGCTATCTAGAGCCTTAAACAGGGTCCACTAACCTGGTTTACAAATTTTGAATTTCCTTTGCTAAGCTTGCTCAACGTAGTACTATCAAAAATCGTTTATCACATGACATAGTACCATGGATTCTGTCACACATGTTATTTATGTTGAAGCCATATTGTTCACTAGAAGTGATCCTAATGACACCCTTGAGATAAAACACTATCCTCAAAGGTAGGGACAATGTAGATTTAGAATGGCTGAAATATTTTCAAGATAGATTTACTGACAACAAAAATGAAGTATCACTATCTTAAAAAATATATGCTATTGATCTTCTTAAAGCAACTAGGCTTTGTTTCGAGTGCAAAATATCAATTATGGAGACTTACACTACATTCAATAATAAATAGCTACTTGACGACTTGTAGATTTACCTAATTATTACCATGCCTGGCAACTCATTTATCATTGGGATAGTTAGCCAAAATGTATCATTAGAAAGTTATTCTACTGATTCTCCGTTATATCAAAAAGTCTATTGAAAAAATTTGTCACGGATTAAGACTGCTCAATTAAAAGATTAGCACTTTTGAGATACTGATTATGTGCAGCAAAAAGTCTATCTCAAGATATTTATAAGATGGTGAGAGACATGCAATGTTTTATGGCGCATAATGTTGGCCTGTCAAAGAGAACCATAAAATTAAGTGTTGTTGAGATGACAATGCTTAGGTGGATGAATGACTTTACACCAGAAGACCAAATGCGAAAAAAAAAATATATCCGAGAAAGGGTTGGTGGAGCTCCAGTGCCAGAAAAGATTAGAAAGAGTCGTCTTAAATAGTTTGGAAAATTAAACAACTCTCTTTTAGAATCAACTTATGTTAAGGTAGCGGTAGACCTAAAAAGACTTGGTCCTGTATAAAAAATGATCTTAAATTTCTTAGAATTAAATGATAGTAGGACACTCAATAGGACATACTAGAGAGAAATTATTCATGTGGCCGCCCCACTTAGTGGAACAAAGGCTTATTTGCTGTCGTTGTTTTTGTTGTTAACTTTGTCATCTAGAAAAAAGTTAAACAAATTATGTTGGATAAGTTCAAACTTCAAACCAGAAAGTGAATATAAAATAATAGCCCACTCAACAAATGAAATGGTGCGGTTAAAGGTTTTCTTAAATATGAACCTATGACATCACACAATGATAGCAATATCACCATCAATATTGACAAAAAACTTATTTTTCATGAACAAACTGAACACATTGAAAGTGATTGTTATGTCATACGAGTAGTCCTGCATTCAAAAAATATTATTAGTCATTTTCAAGTTTTGAACAAGGGATGGATGCATTCTCCAAGGCTCCAATTATCCACAGTTTTCTTACTAATGTAAAAGTTAGAGCTTACAGATATATATACTTCAATTTCATGAGTGTTAATATATTAAAGAAATAATATTAGAAAACAACATATTTGAAGGATAGACTATCATGGTAATATTCATTTCTTCAACAACTCTTCTAAATGTGGAAATTATTCTAATAAGTATGAACATTTTCTACAATCATTTCAAATTTATCTCCTTCCAATTTTTCTATAATTATAATCACGTATGTTTAGTCAATAATACACTAAAAACTTTTCTTCTTAAAAGCAACGATTTTTTTTTTTTGAGAAAATTAGTGAAAAGTTTAGAAAACACAAAAAATCTTCATGTTATTTTACTGATCTTGAGAAAGCATACAATCAAATGTGTATTGCAAAAATCATTTTGGTTTGCATTAAAATAAAAAAAGATGCACAATAAATATATGTATGAAAGAACACCTGGTAGTATTAAAATTAGTCACAAAGTAATCAAAGAATACGCAACAATTTGATTAAATCAAGGTTCAACATTGATGGAGATATTTATAAAGGACATTTAAAATAAAATGCTTAGGTGCATGCATTTTTGTAGATAACATACTTTAATTACTGCAACATCATTGGAACAAGCCAAAAATTTGGGACATGACTGATGATAAGACTCAAGAAGAACTATAATTAATTTCACAAAAGGTGGAGCATCTTATATGCAGATTTACTAATATTAATAATCATCACCAATATTATTAAAAGATATATGATAACTAAATGATAGATTTCTATAGCTTGAATCTATTATACAAAAGAAATCTAGTCAACTATATAATTTTTAGAGTTAAGGATTATTTAAAATAAAAAGTGTTTATTATGTGATAAGATGTCATGAATACTTAAAAAGGTAAATTCAGTCAGTTATGGTGCATATATCTAAGTGCTGGTAAAAAATCATAAGCTATCTAAATTGAGGATGGCAAAAATGAAAATATTATGAAGAATATCTAGCAAAATTATGAAGAAATAACTAAAAATAAATATATGAAACTCTTACATACATCACACAATTCTCATATACTTACATATGTCACATTAAAAGTCTGATATTTACATTTATAACACGTTAGTGCCATAATCACATCAAAATCAAAACATGAAAAGGTGTATTTCACTTTAAAAATATTAGTAATGGTAATATTTAGTATTTGATATTAAAGATTTAAGAGTTATGCATCAAAATAACAAAATTTAAGTATTAGACATGTGAATAGATCAAAATTGTGTGGCATGCATGTATGTGGCATCCATCAAAGAAAAGATAAAGACATTATAGGGTTTAGATAGGTACAATGAACGATAAAAAAATAAACCAGAAAGTAAATAAAATTAGTGTCAGGTGATTATAAAGGAGAAAAAACAAATTAAGACGACGTGGATAAAATTTATTCAAAATAATTTATAAAATATAGGTTTAAAATCTCAAGTAGCACTTAACATCAACAAATAAAAATTGAGAATACAGAAATCCCATCTCAAATAGTTGGTATAGAATGAATGATGATGATGATGACAATGAATTACAATTTCAATCAGAATACTGATACCTTCAAATTTTAGAAAAATCAAACGCTAGTACATGAGGTAACTCTTGCTATTGTTTTTTCCTTTTTCTAAGTCCGTGCAAACTATATCCCACTTCTCAAGACCTTCCAAAATCTCTTATCCACTTCACATTGCATATACATAACCGTGTTCATGATTCCTAGCATTTTCTATTGAAGATATATTTCAATAACTGAAAGAAACTGCGGTAGCCTATTGAAGCAGAGATAGCAACAATATACTCATAACGCCGTAAAGTTTAACAAACTATCTGGCAAAGCTACGCAGACAAAACAAAAATAAAAGACTTAATAAATCATGAATCATGTCAGTAAATATAGACCAACATAGCCTTTTGTTAAGCTATACTGGAATTATGATGAAAAACAAACGAGCATTAAAAAAAAGGGGGCATTTACATACATACCACACAATTCTTATGTACTTACATATCTAACACCAAAAATTTACATACACAGCACTCAAATCCTTAATATCATATCACAAAATATCACTATCGCCCACCTTTTAAAAGTGAAATACATCTTTTCATGCACAAGTTTTTCACACCAGAGTGTCTAGTGTAAATCTGAAATTTTACATGCAAGATAAATAAATCCATAAGAACTGTATGGTATGTATGTGTAAATTTCCCTAAAAGAAAAATTCAAAACCTGATACAACTGTTGAGGTGGTGGCAGATTTGGTAGCGGTGGTTGTCCTTGTGGGAAAGAAGAAGGTGGTAAGCCACCAGACTGAATTTCAGGGAAAAGAAATATAATCAATATATATTCATAACTTCTTCAGCATAGAGTTAAGAACTTAAACTAAAACAACTAGTTACGTTTGGCCAACTTACATGAAACAAAGGTGGAGACAAAAGATGCTGCGGTGCACTGGATGGCGGAAAACTGATACTGTGAGGCATCTGTGAGGGTAACTGATGTGAGAAATGTTGCATAGGAGGCCTCGGCTGCTGTGGAAGAGGGGGTTGAAGTGGCTGGGGAAACATTCGAGGGGCCTGTAAAGATGGCTGCGGCTGTGCCTGTGGCTGTGGCTGTGGCTGACTGGATACCATCGGCAAATGGGATTGAAGCATCGAGAAATGTGAGTGAGGATGAGGGGGTTGGGGAATGCTATGAATCTGAGAAGAATGGGGAGGAAGTCCCAGAGGACCACTGAAAAATGCCTTAGTTTGCTGTGGCGGCACAGGAGTGGAAACCACTTGTTGGGAAGGATAGCTCGCCAGTGTTGGAACGGATGCAGAAGCGATGGAAACGGGTGGGTATTGGTGTTGTTGAGGCCTGGCTGAGACTGAAGGTTGGGGTGTAGCTTTTTGACCCTGTAATCCAGCTTGAGCTGGCAATGATTGATTAGTGTGAATAATAGGTTTGTGTCCTGATGGTGCTGATTGGGGCAAGCTTTGCTGCGGAATAGTGGGCATCTAAGAAGAAGACTCATTCATAATTAATCCTTTGTTATAAGAAAAACAAGCTAAAATGATAGTCGATTGAAATAAAGTAATGGGATTACCACTTGTGGAGGTTGTACCATTCCAAGCATGATTTGTGCCTATAAGATGCAGAAGCAATAAATTAACTACTTTTTTCAATTGTGATTAAAAACTAAGAATGATGCAGAATCTTTCAAGTACCAAATAATTTTATGCATGTAAGAAGAAAAAAAGGATTACAATTGAAGCGATAAATGAGTTAAAAACCGCCGCCAATATATTGACAGAAATTGTTGTGCATGAGCAATCATAAATAGGAAATTAAGACTAGAAACAATTAAGGGAGGATGAGGTTTGACACGTGGAAAAATATAATTGCCATAATAGTAATATATTTGCTTGAATAGCAGAAGCTCTACAATAAAATAACTAAGGTACCTGTGGAACTGGGCAAGGCCATGTGTCGACTCCAATCTAGATTATTAATACTATATGACATTCCACAATCTAAGTTCTATGATTGGATCCACTCTACCAAAATTGTGGGCTTCACGTAATTGTTTTTACTACATCTAAACTATGGCATATGCTAACTGTTTATCATAGCAATTTACATTATTCATCATTATCACTCCCTTGTATATTGAGGATATTGTATTTTTCTTTACTGTTCACTTGCATCTAACTAGGTACTAAGATGACAATTAAGTTGTAGTAATTTATAATAATATTTTATATCATGGTATTAGAGAGATAGTATCTTTCAATTTTCTCTAATCTTCGTGCTCTGCTCAGTCTATCAGTTATTGTGCTCACTAACCTATGTAAAGCTTATTGCAATACCCCCGAGTGTCGTCTCCAACCACTAAAACAAAAAAAAGGCACACCTCCTCCAATTGTCACGCCTCTCATCACGCCAGAAGAAACATTTAGTTAATTCCATTTTCAGCCACAAGGGCACTTGATTTTCTGTATTTCATGCAATATATATTCGCCTCTAAAATCTACCTATTTTCCAATGGCGACAATATCAATGGAATTTATCCTTACTATGGTGAAATATTCGTTGATGGGCTGTACCAACACTCTTAATGGATGCTCTCCATCAATAATTCAAATAACACTCTCATTTTATATATATACTTAAAGAATATTATATGTGTCGTTTCTCACACAAAGCTTGAGAGGTTTGATGGAGAAGTACAGAGATAATAAAGAGAATCTACATTTGATTTTTATTGATTTAGAAAAAGCTTACGATAAGATTCCTAGAGATGTTCTTTAGAGAGTCCTTGAGAAGAAAGGTGTTGATATGACTTATATTCAAGTCATTAAAGATATGTATGCTAGAGTTGTTACATGTGTTCGAACTGAAGGAAGATTGACCAAATATTTTACTATTTCTGTTGGTTTACATCAAGGATCGGCTTTAAGCCCATATCTTTTTGCTTTATTTATGGATGGTCTTATTGGGCATTTACAAGAGGATGTACCTTGGTGTATGCTTTTTGCTGATGATATCCTCCTTGTGGATAAGACAAGAGAAAAAGTCAAGAAAAAACTTGAATTATGGAGGTCTACATTGGAGTCTAAAGGTCTTCGTTTGAGTAAAACTAAAACTGAATACATGGAATGTAATTTTAGTAATAGTAGGTCTAGTGACAGAAGTGTAACTTTGGGTGATCAAATTATTAAAATGTGTGAACGATTTAGATATCTCGGGTCCATTTTGTTCAAAGCGATGGTGATATAGATGGGGATGTTAATAGTAGAATTCAGGTTGGTTGGTTGAAGTGGAGGAATGCGTCCGGCCTTTTGTGTGATAGAAAAGTACCGCTTAGACTGAAAGGAAAATTTTATAAGATGGTGGTGAGACCTTCAATGCTCTATGGTGTTGAATGTTGGCCTTTAAAAGAGAAGCATAATGTTAAGTTAAGTGTTGCCGAGATGAGAATGATTAGGTGGATGAGTGGCTTTACACTTAAAGACAAAATGCAAAATGAATATATCAGTAATAGGGTTGGTGTTGCACCAGTGACGGATAAAATTAGAGAGAGTCGCCTTAGATGGTTTGGTCACATTAAACGTCAACCACCTGATGATCCGATTAGAAGAATAGATGTTTTAAATTCAACTTATGTTAGGAAAGGCAGAGGTAGACCTAGGAAAACTTGGGCTTATTGCATAAAAAATGATCTTAATTTATTAGAATTAAACGAAAATTTGACACAAAATAGGACGCAATGGAGAAAAAGGATTCATGTAGCCGACCCCACTTAGTGGGATTAAGGCTTTGTTGTTGTTGTTGTTGTTGTTGTTGTTGTTGTTCTCACACAAAGCTCACCACCAATTCTTTGCAACCAATCAGCAATATGATTTCATAGATTGGCCACACTTCTCATGATGTTACAATCAATGAGCAATCTTTTGCAACCATTTACTTCCAAACTCTAAGTTGATATCTTCCGTGGAAACTTGACCTTATATGAAAATTTTATCACATCCAAATTATCATACATGCTACCTATTAAAACTATAATTTGATTTGTTTGTTATTTCTTTCTTTATATATAGGATGTTACATGCATGTACTAAAATAGTGATTCAAAACTATGCCGTCCACAATTCTCTTCCAAAAAAATTATCATATAGAAATCAAAGTTACAATAGAGCATAGTCTTATTGTGTTATACAAACACAGTGACACGAGCACTTGAGACTCTCAACTAACCAAATTCAACAAAGAATAAGCGATGATATAGATAAAACCAAACTTTTAACACCAAAGTTATAACTACCCAAGATCCAAGAGTGCAATGAATACAAACTGCCTATGAACCAATAGTCAATGGCTAAATCTTTAGTTGTGAGATGTGAGAGAAATGAAACTTGATAATATCCCCCCTTCACAATTATCTATTACTTTCTCCTCTAAAAGCGGTAAAAAATGTCGCCCAAACTCGAGGAAAACTAAAGTTGTACAAATGATTAACCATGCTCTGTAATGGATTCTTTCAAATGAATAGGCAGAATATATCTAGTCATGCAAGGGGTGTAGAAATAGTGTGAAATGGGAAAAAATTAGACAAGTCGAACAACAAAAGATTTGCACATTTTAGAAAGCTTGGATAGCATGGCCACTTCTACATTAGGATAGCAACAGGCTGAGCAAACACTCCACCAACAATTCTAAGCAGACACTCGAGAAATATTTTAAGGTGAACTCCAAAGGACAACTTCAAAAGTCAAATCTCAACAAACTTTCCAACCAGAATGCTCCTATGTGGACATCCATGGAAGATTTTAAATAAAATTCAATTGCTCCAACAACCAAGCCAACTCCTTGTACAACTTGAAGTACTCGATCTTAACTTAGATGATAAGCAAACCTAAAATACCAAAAGCAAAATAAGGCGGGATCTAATAAAGAACATTTGGCAAGACGTATACATTGACCAAGATTCTCCAAAATTAGCAAGAACGTGCACCATACATACACAAGCAAATATTGCTAATGATGACAAGAGCATCCCCATCATTAATAGTGCACATCCTACAAGTGATCATTAAGGTAACAGCACATTCATTGGGCCTAAATGAAATGGCAAAAAATACATACTATTTTGTGTATGCAGGGTGTGTGATCCAAGCATGAAAAGCTTTTAATAAACTAAAGAAGTTTGGTTTGTATATAAAAACGGCCTTCCTGAAAAGCAAACACTTTTATACTGCGTTATTAAACAAAAAAGTCCTTTCAACATATAGGTTTAAAAATATATAAAAGAAAAAGAAAATTACAAGGAGCAAACTCTTCATTTCTCTATCCCTTTTGTCTCCATTTAGGGCTCTCTCTCGATTCTAAGTTTTCTCCAATAAGTGGATTTCACCACTTTCCCACCTTTAATTATTTGCTCTCATCATACCAACGAACATCTTAATTTAGTATTCTCGCCAAAAAAATTATGGTTGGGGTACAAGAAAAAGAGAGTTTGGTGAACAAGATGAATGAGGGAACTATTAGTTCATCATAATACTCAACAAATGGTTGTCGCCAAAACATTAACAATAGCTAAATTAGTGAGAAACTAACAAAAGTAAAAAAGTGAGACAAGCACAATTCAATTAGTACATTTCAATTACAGTACATTCTTTTTTCAACAAAAAACAGCACCCAAGTATTTTGAACGAATTTGGAGTTATAAATTCCACTTGGATTTCTTGAGGATAAGGGGGATTTATGTTCTGTGGGATTGTAGGTGATGTAGAGGGAAGAGATGTAGGTGTTAGAGTGGTCCTAACGTTATTGTAGTGTAAGGTATGTGAGGGTGGCCAAGATTAAATGGAGGGGAATAAGTATAGAGGGGAGAAGAGTGGGGAGAGAAAGATTGTTATGATAATTATGGACTTCCCAATACCCAAGAACAATCCACACAATATTTTCACAAGCAAAATTCAAAACTACTAGATACTAATTCAAAGGTACATAACATGGGTATGCGTAAGATTCTTTCAAACATTGACAGGGCTATATATCATTTGGAAAACATTTGAAGCCATAATTGCAATCAAACACATGGATTGGTGAAAAGTCTAAAAAACAAGGATAGGAAATAAACTAAAACAAATATATATATATATATATATATATATATTATATATATATATATATATATATATATATATATATATATATATTGTTTTATTTAAAAAGAAAATTCAGCCAGGTAAGATTTGCAAGGTGAAGAGATTTCAATTTTAATGCAATCTTCAAGGTTTCTTTAAAAAGGGTTGGTCATAGAATGTAATGAGTTTTGGGATTTCCAAGACCTATAAAATTAATTCGGAAAGAGGAAGGGTCAACTGTGCTTTATGCCTTTATGATTCAATGCGAGTTGTGAACTCGATGAAGTGCCGTAATTTAAAATTTTACCCAACTTGGTGCTAAATCATAGTGCCATCTTAGGCAAGTCCTTCATTCATTCTGAGTCATCTTTTCAAGATAACAATTAGGTAAGAAGCTCCCAAGCCACATTGGAATCCCAAAAATTAGGAAGTTTAGTACAGTATAGGGTATGCAATGTTAATGTTGATCAGTTTCAAATGTACCCGTTACGAACAACCATGGAAAATCATAAGGGCCAGAAGTAAAATGCTAGCATCCCATAAGCATTTTAAATAAGTTCTTTCTTTACAAATATAAATTAACTATGTTGGTAAATTTTTTCAGCATTATAACAATGTTTCTGCATGAAACCCATCCAGAATGACCAAATGAACTCAACCGTATCAAGCCACCAGATAGAACAATTCATCATATAAGAGATGGACAAACTAAAGGAAAATTTCATCTAGAGGGTCCAATACCTAGAGTAGATCTCCAACCTCATAATGTTTAAGAAAGCAACATTAAGTAGAAAATGTGACAACCACATCAAGCTCAACCAAAAATTGCTGAGTGGCAAATGCCCTATTATCAATGATCACCACCTTTCTCCCCTCAACAATCGGATACCATGTTAGGCACCATCACACCTCGAAGAATTATCAAATTCTATTAAACATAGATGATGAAAAAAGACCAATTTGCAATCAAAGGAACTTTATGTTATCAATATTCAAGGACTATCTTCACACAAGGTTAATCCAAAAAACAAGTTGTTGTCTCTCGACGCGTCTAGTTTTATCATAATGCACAAGATTTTTGGTTACACTAATAGTTGTTTGGTTATCATTAAATTGAACCCCTTAATTGTACATTTCATCTCAACTACAAGTTCCCTTAATAGTATTTAAATCCACACTCTCTCACATATTTCTAATGTAGAAGCACGATATGCAAATTTCATACGACTCAAAGAGACAACTTGTTTTTTGGATTATCTTCAAGTATCTCGAGACTCTAATCACGGTTTTTAAATGATCCTCATTTGGATTATTTATGTGTTGAATTATTAGACTAACTGGAATATGCAAAATTAAGTCCTCTGAGTGATAGGTAAAGTAATTTGTCCACCATTCTTCATCAATTGGACTTCTTTCTTCACTATTGCTTAGTTTGTGAATAAATCCACTGGCTTATCAGCAGATTTACACCAAGCAAGTCAATTTCACTTAATAGATTTAAGATATACTTCCTTTGAGATATGACAATTCCCTCATTAGATTGAGCCACCTTTATTACCAGAAACTATCAGAAAATCCCGAGATCCTTGATCTTAAACTGTGTTGCAAACATGATTTTTAGTCTGATAATTTCTTTTGAATTAACACCTGTTAAGATAATATCTATATGTGATATCATCTTTATGATTAGATTTAACAAACAGTATGATCAACTCGATACTGATGATATTCATTCGTAATCACTATTTTAGCAAAAGTATCAAACAAATCATATGGAGATTATTTAAAGCCATATAAGGACTTCTTCAACTTGCAAACCAATCAATTGTTTGACATATTTTCCAAGCCTGAAGATATAGTCATGTAGACTTCTTCATGAAGGCCATCATTCAAAAAGACATTTTGACATTAAGGTGGTATAAAAGCCAATCTTGATTTACTACAAAAGAGTAAAACCCGAACTGTATTAAGTTTGGCAACAAGTGCAAAAGTTTCTTGATAGCCAATCCCATATGATTACGTGAATCCCTTAGCAATCAGTCTAACTACAAATTTCTCTACGCTTTCATCTCCTTTATATTTGACCATCAATATCCATCTGTACTCTATAGAATCTTTTCCATGAGGTAATTTTGTAAGAGCCCATGTGTTATCCTTTACTAAAGCCCAATTTTTTCCTCTACTGCCTGTTTCCATGCTCGAAGCTTTAGATGGATAGAGTTGGGAACCTGTTACCATCAAAGTTTATCACAAGAGCCCTAAAAGATTATAGCAACTTCCCAAAAACTGTATAACTTTTAATTGGATGACCAATGCACCCTCAGATACCTTTCCTACGTGCGATTGGTTGATTAAATTTATCAACCATCGGTGCAAGAGACATAAGTTGAGAAATCCATACCATTACAATTATCAGAAGGACTTGTAATGGATATTTACATTCATGAGTCTGCATAGTATCCTCTACAGCTCGGTGGTCCTTCTGGTATAGACATTAAATTTATGATCATTAGTGCTATTCTGAGGTGAAGCAAAGACAATTGGGACAATTTATGCGATAAAAATTGATTCAAGTGGAGCTATTCAAGGAATAAGATTTGATTTAGTTTAAGGAGAAATGACCCAAGTATCTTCAAACAAAACATCTCAAATAAGATATTCCTTCGAGTTCTCTCTCTAAAGTTCAGATTTGGAAAAGTACGATTGATTCTTAAAAGTGACATCTATGGAGTTGTATATTTTCCGAATGGATTGAGAGTAGCATTTGTAGTTTTGTATCCCTTTTGCTTCGAAAAGTAACCGAGGAAGATGCATTAGAGAGATTTGGGATCAAGTTTGGTACGGTATTATTAATGAATGTGAACAAAAATAGAACAAAAAATGTTTAATGGTAAATCAAAAGAAAGAGAGTAGATGTGTAGCTAGGATTCCATGAAAACATTACAAGAAATTTGAAATTTTAAGACTCGACTAGGCATCACATTGATGAGGTATGTGGCAATGAGAAGGGTTTCCCCCAAAAAATGTTTAGGCAAGTGATTAAATAATATAATGACATAGACCACCTCAAGTAGATTGTATTTTTCCTTTCAATAACCCCATTTTATTTAGGAGCATCCACAAAAGAACTTATATGAATAAACCATGTTTTGAAAGATAAAAACTAAAGATAGAATTGAAGTATTCCTTAACATTATCGGTTTTAAGAATTTGAAATTTACTTTTGAAATGGAAGAGAATCATAATGAAAGGATTTAAATATGATTATTTCATATTTTTCTTTCAAAAGAAATGTTCGTGTTGTTTTTATGTGATATCTATGAATGATACAAACTATCGTATCAAATTAATATTGCTTGTTTTTGAGGGTCCCTAGATATCACTGTGAATTATAGAAAAATGATTCGAAGGATTACATTGCAATTTAGATTATATATGTCTAGTGTGTTTTTACATGTTGGCAAGTTTCACATTGATAAAGATTAGGCCTCTTAGCGATAAATAAATATAAACAAATTTACCATGTATGCAAAATTTCGATAACCAAGACATCAATGACTCAATAGAGCTTGACTTCCTACTGATACAAGATTGATAGAATTTGAACTTGACTTAGTAATACAATTTGACGGATAACATTATATGTCAATAAAGTTGTTTTCTTCAAGCAAGTATACACCACCATGCATGTCGGCGCTGTCAATCATCTTCCCCAAATCTACAACTTAAATTCCACAACAATTCGAATAAAATTTAGCCACATATATCAAATCCAAAGTAAGTTTGCCAATTAAAAGTAGGTTAAAGTTTAATTTTAGAACTTAAAGAAGAGAGTAAAGATGAAAATTCATTCTCAATTCAACTATACAAGACAAAGTTATTAGGGCATTTTGTAGCCAACAACATGTGAGTATTGAAATATTGAGTAACATTCAATTCTCTTTTTCATTGCAAAGTTGTGAAAACTGGATCAAACATCAAACCAAAAGAAAGAAAGGTTCAACGTTCAATGATCTAACAGGTGTTCAACCAAAAGTTTAACCAAATGACATAATAAATATTTAAATTATTTTAATATAATTTAAATAATATAATAATAATATATTAATATCATTTTTTTTATTCAACAAATAATATTTTAATTTAAGACAATACTTTTAAATATTTTGAATAATATTGTAAATAAAAAAATTTAAGACAACATTTTCTCTACTTAAAATTTAAATATTTTATTTCTGGCGTTCCAATTAAAATTAAAAGACTAAATTTTGACAATAATTACTGACTGGTTCTTTAGAAAAACCAGTTCATTGGTTCGTTGGCCAAACCCAATTCTGTCGGTTCAATTATGTAGAAAAGATTATGAGCTTGGCTTGAATCGATTGAATGAGCGGTTCACGGTTGTTCCTGAGGTCGATGACCTGATTCGAACTTGTAGCACCATCGACGAGCTCTCTAATGCTGTCGTTGACACAGACGAGTCGTCTCCTCTCGTACACACGAACAACAAGGGTAGCTAGGTCGTCTCTTTGCTCACACATGGGATTGTTCGTCTCTTCTGCTTGATCAACCCTAACCTCCATCTTCATCTCTGTCGTACACGCATCTCACGAAACTCCACGGTTCTTCCACTTGTTGAAACACTCCATTCAAACAGGTTCAACCGTGAACCAATGAACCGCTCATTCAGGTGGCAACTACATGAATCTTCTATAACCTGAATCAAACTTGTGATTCCACATTCAAGCAAAAAGTAAAGTTTTAGTGGTGGCAACTAAATTAATGGAAGCAAATTTGTTGAGTTGCTGATTAACATGCAATTTTTAAGTTTTATTTTCTTTAAAAAGAAACTAACAAATAAAAATAATAATAATAAAATTTAGGAGAGCAAAACTAAATTTTTTTGAAAAAAACTGCGTCTCTATTTGCAAGGTACCACATGTCCTTGCCAATAAAGAAAATAGATTCTAGTAAAAAAAATATCAAATTTCTATCAAGTCGCCTTGTCCTTTCAAACTCCTTAATTTTGAATTAATTGAAGCCCTTAGTTAAGATATTAATATAATGTAGAAAGTTCCTTATAGGTAAGTGGAAATTTGATAAGTGATCCATTTGAATGGTGTCAAAATAATTGTTTGAGAGAGAAGGGCGACTAAGGAGTTGTTTGGTTACAAGTAAAAAAGTTAAGTGTTTGGTTTGAGGAAAATGAAAAGCCATACAGAATTTTAGTGAGATCCAAATACAGCTATTAGTTCATTTCTTTGTATTCCAAATTTTACAGATATATGTAAGTTCCAAATACATTACAAATTGCGACCGTTACTACCACCATAGGCCATCGTCCGCCAACTACCGTCACCGCTGAGCACCACGTCACGTCCTCCTCTTTCCATCATTTGTAGTCCTCATCATTACCAACTCCCACGACCCATCACTACCACCATATTCGCTTGCCACCACCATTGCCTAAAATTGTCGTCGACCGCCCCAACCAGCCACAGCAAGCCACCAACGCAGACAACTAATGTGGTCGCCAACTCTATGTTTTATATTGATTCATTCAGTTTAAACTAAATACACCCAAGAAAAAAAAAACCTTTAACATTTGTTTTATACTGAACCAAAAAACTCAAAAATATTCTAAATACACTACATTTCTTTTTCAACAAAAAAACATCTCGTCAGTATTTTGAAAATTTTTTTGAGTTATTGCATCTAACTGAATTTCTTAATGAAAAGGGGGATTTATATTATAAAAGATCATCATGATACCCTTCATAATAAATCATGACATTGAATAATATCAAAACTTCAAAAAATACAAACAAAATGATGACAAAATAAAAGATCAAACGGATCAATTATTGTACCGCATGCTTAAGACTTTTCCATCCCAATGTCCTTAGTAAAATTACTATCAAACAAATAGAAGGGGCTTCTTCACCAATCCACAAGACCTCACTTCAGAAATTATTCCCATGCATATTAAACCGACCTCAACCTAATAACCCTAGCATCATTGTGTGCACCACTTACATCTGTAAACATTAAACATGATCTTTATTTTAAGCATCATTTTGGTAGTCTTCATCACGTGACAAGGGGATTCCTCTATCAACACTTATACATCACAATAAATTGATGCATCAAGATCAATCAAATCATCCATAAAACAAGAATTTAACAGTATGATGATCAAGGTGATTCAAACCATCCTTTCATCAAGGAATGAATAAGACATTGTCAAAGCTCTGCTTTCAATACAAGCTTGGGCAGCCCTCTCTCCTTCGATCAAGGTATTTTCAACATTCCAAGACACAATCCAAGGTTCCACCCTCATATCAAAAAAACATGAATAGCATTTGTACATTTGTGGAGTAGTTGATTTCATGAAGCCAGCAACTCCCTATTTTTATACAATTTTAAATATTGTTATTTTCATATTTTACTAAAAAAAAATGTTTAAAATCATACCTACATGAGATTATTTGGACATTAATGCTTCCATATATTTGACTTCAGTAAAGCATTTAGAAAGATTAGCTTTGATTTCGCAAATGGTGTTCCTCCTTTCTGCTGGATGGCTTAGTAGTCATTTCGTATTTTAACTCCTTAAGTGAGGAATTATTATACATCTACCCTTTCAAGTCCTAAAACCTAATCATCATCCTACCTCTACCCACTACCTCTACCACCTCCACGACATCTAAAACACAACACCTAAGCCTAAAGCCGGATATTATAGTTCTCAATTTTGTACTTCAGTTTAAGCTCTTAAGCATCCAACTTCTGTCTAAAAGCCTTTCTTCTTCAATCTTCCCCAACACATACTAAGTCATAACCCCACTAACACAAGCTCTCGGCTAACCTCATAACCACCTAAATCCAAGCCTTTATCCTACTAAAGCTTCCAAAATATAACTCCACCATAGTTTATCTCTCGGCCACTAATAAAGGCACCACTTAACCTAACCTCCTATACTCTACAAACACTCCAAAACTCTCACACCATACTTTTAACATTAGCACATGAAAAAAGACTCCCAATCCACTCAGAAGCCCATCAAATTTTTCATTCAATGAAAGCCCAGAATTGCCTATAAAAATACTATTCTTTCATAAGCTCAAGCCATGAAATCCAAATCATATTCATACCCTCTATATATTCTACTAAAACTATAAGTCATTGACAGCAAGATTAATGAACTAACCAAAATCACAAGGCTGTGCGGAGACCTGAAAGAGGACACATCAAAGGAGTTCAGCCTATGAGAGAAATCCCTTCAAAAAAAGAAATGGCTTGAACTGAACTGCTCGTCTACTTAGCTGTATTGATTCCTTGCAGTAACAATATAAACCCTAAAACCTCACTTGACCTCTTAAAATTTCTTTTGCATCGTAAGAAGCGAACCGAGACGGTAGAGAGACAACCCTCTTATAGAAAATTCTTTTAAAAAAAAAAATCAAAGAGCAGCGCATGTCGTTTCAGTCCAAATTTCGCAGCTTTTTTTAAATCAAACATTTCAATGACTCTGAAACCAACAAAAAAAAAAAAAAAAACAAACAAACAAACAAAAGTGCATACTGCAAGAAAACCAATCGAAGAAGAAAATATAACCTGGAAAAGTGCTCTGGTTAAAAGAGGATTTTCTATTAAAATCTGCCGCGCTTGCTTCTGGTTCTGATCGATCAAAACCTGCAAAAGGGCAACTTAAGCCTCAAATCCGACAAGCGCAGAGCAAAGCCTCTGCAAGAAAGCTATGGATAATAGCGTTACCTTCAACTGGGACATGATTTCATAGAGTTGGCTTTTAGACATTCCGGCAATGTGAGACGTAAACCCGTCACCGGAAAACTGTTGCTGTTGCTGCTGCCTCGCAGCCATCGCCTTCCCTTGCTCTGGTGTCTGCCTTGTATGATAAAAGAGATTGATTTCGCCTGTAAATCCGGATCCTCAAGTCGTCAGGTGACGGGCATAAGATCGAGGGTTTTTGAAACCTTGTCGGATTAGTTATTCGGAAAGAAGAAGAAATTGAATTCAGTTTGAAACCCTTTCGGATGTATTTAACGGATGTTCTGGTGACTGGTGGTAAATATCGACGTTGTAACCTCTCAATAATTTATTATGGGGTCAGAGAGTGGTTATTGGATATTAACACTAATAATCCTCTAATAACTCACTAATAACTTTCACGATTTTATTTTTATATTTTTTTAATGTAATTCAGAAGTTTTATGTGTTATTGAAGAGTAAGGCCGACGTAACTTTTCAATACCTTCCAATACTCTCGAAATAACCTACGCGGTTTTATTTTATGCGTTAAGGTCTGTTTGGGGCAGCTGCTGATTATTTATAATCATCTTATTCATAATAATTTATTGGTAGTTATTTCTATATAAATGAATTTTCTGCCCCTGTCTGGTAAAACTGCTTGAAACTGAATTAAAATGAGAACAGAAACATATAGTGCAGAAACATATAGTGTAGAAACACAAAATATCACAGATCAGTTCCAAAAGATGACATATTTTTTTTGCATATCATAGAGTTCTTATGTATCTATATGATATCACTCAAATCTTGAATGATTCATCAAAAATATTATTTTTAATAAATTTTTAGAAGTTATCATCATTCTTGGAAATATGAGAAGACAAATATATATACAAAGAATGCATATGTGAGACTGACGAAAACTAAGGCTAAGGATGTCCTCACTGGATGCTAAAAGAGAAGGGAAATATACATATAAGCACACAAATTTTTAGTATTTACAAATCTCACACCTAAACTTTCATATTTACATTACAATTTTAGTAGGGAAAGAAAATTTAACAACTTTAGCTAACATCAATCAACTTTAACAACGAAACTGATGCATGAAAATATAGAACAATGGAAAGAAAATGGGAAAACGGTGGCCCAGATTTCTCTAATAGTTCCATTAAAAAGCAGATGCATTGACATGTTATCTACCAATGCATCAAACAACTTAAGAAATAAAGGACAATCAAAACTGATAACAATGATTTACAAATTATCGTGAAATAAAAAGAGAAAATGTGGTACATACAATCCTAAGATGATAAATTATCGAAATCTTGGATTGAAGTCAAAACAGAGGAAAAACCGAACTTAAAAATCTGTAAAAAAATATCAGAAAATCTCATTTTTTCGGACGTATTTAAACATCCTGCAACCAAACAGCCCATAAATCTCATTTCCTTCTCAAGAATAAGAAAAATGCCTTGAAAAAAAAAAGGCAGAAAAATTTGGACCAGCAAAAAATATCACAACAATATAACAAAAACGCATCAATATACCTGAAAAAAAGAGCAAACCATTACACTAACGCGAGTGAGAGAATCGAGAGGGCGAAGGAGCAATCGGGTAGAGCGAGGGCGAGCAAGAGATCGGAACTCCTCCTTTCAGCGAGGGTGAGTAGCAGAATGAGGAAGGGCCGTGCGATCGGCGGAGAGGGTGAGTAGCAGAACGAGGGAGGGCGTGTGATCGGGGAGGGTGAAGGCGAGCGAGAGATTTCCTACCCCAAAGCGATAAGTTGACGCGGGATGCGGGGTATGGAGCGCTTCGCCTTCTATTAACAAAAACCCCGAAGCGCTTATGAGCAGTAGGAATAATTTAGGGGAAAGTTTTTTTTCAAACACAGCCGCGACGTTTTAAAAACGCCGCCGCACTCTAATAAACCATCCCAAACGGGCACTTAATCAAGATTATTATGAAGTTATTGGAGAGTTACTCCAAGATTATTGTGGAGTATGGAGTATGAAACAACCCTTTTTACATTTTATATACATATCGCTCAATTCACGTGTACTGCATCTCTAATACCTAAGCTATAATTTTTATGAACATATCCCTATATATTTTAAAGTAATGATATTTTTATCTCAATTAAATTTTTTGAGCGTTATAAATAAAAAAAAGATAAAGTTTATATGTTACATATGTAAATACATAGGATTTGGTAGTATATATGTAAAACATAGTTCCTTGAGATGAGGGTTGTAAACGAGCCTTACACGAGCGAGCCAGACTCAGCTTGTGTTCGGCTCGTTTATATTTCGAGCTCAAAAGGTGTGTTCGTGTTCGACTCGTTTGCTTAGCGAGCCGAACACGAGCCGAATACGAGCCGTTCACGAACAAAGAGCTGTTTTGACAACTCTAATCACGTACCCATAAGATGTTAAGGACTGAGGCAAGATTTAAAAATTATTGTTTATATTAAAACATCAATTGAATCTAATTTAATAATTTTTATTCTATTTTCTTAATTAATACTTTTAACTGATTATAAAGCATTGTAGCCTTGTAGTCAATTAAATTTTTAAAAAATACTACTCATCAAATATGTGTGTGTGTGTGTGTGTGTAATTGATGAGTAATATTTCGATTCAAAACGAGACGGACACGAATGAACAAATCTTTATTCGTGTTCGGCTCGTTAACTAAGCGAACGAGCAGAACACGAGCTTCTTAATGGGCCGAACACGAACTACTCGCGAACAACGAGCCGTTTTGACAGCCCTACTTGAGATCCTTCACATTATTTTAGACCAATGTGCTACATGTTCGAGTACGACCATTCTTCATAGCTTATAAGAAGTATAAAATAACTGAGTTCAACTCTAGTAATCTTTTACTTAACCCTGATTAATTATTTGAGTTTAAGCTTATTCTATGAATTTGAGTGAATTCTTATGAAAGAGAAAATTAGCTTTAATTTATATAATAATTATTATTAAAATAATTAATCAGGATCATTCGTTTCATTCCTTCAATTAATCAGCATGAAGATAAAAAATTTACCTTCTACTTATCGGCTTGAGAGAAGACGTGAAGGTGTTTATGGGCTGTCGAGTGTGTTATCTACATAGAGTTGGTGGACCAAGTCATACACGTTGAGATAGAGCTGAATGCGTATGAAGAAAAAATTACAACAAAACTCTTGATCATCCTCTTCATAACTGGCAGTATTAGGTCTACCTCGTCGTGCATAATAATCCCTGGAGGATTCCCTTCATCATCGCGGGAGAAATTATAGCAACAGTCACGTTGGATGGTAATTCTTCGTTTACCCCGCATCTATTGTGAGGCTGTAAATAGGTTATTTTCCTTAAGTACCAAACACATCCTTTGTCGCTCAAGTCAAAGACACAGTCTGCTATCTATCTCTTTTCGTGCTCGAAAAGACGTCGGTGTACAATTCCAATCCTTCTAAGATTTGAAGTGCTCAAAATTTTATTTCCTCACCTTTTGAAATCTTTCCAACTCTTTTTCAGAAATAATTAGCATCGGAAATTAAACAACAAAGTTTGAAACTCGGCCCAATTCATCAAAAGGGGAGCCCATGGATCTTGTCCTCTGGTTGAACAACGATAATGTTAAATTGAAGAAATTTATTGGTGTTTGATTCTCAATTTGTAATGATATTATTATTTTTAATTAAATTCAGAATAAGAATTAAAATCATTCTCCATTTGTAATGTAGTTGAAATTTGCCAATCAAATATTACAAAAAGTGAATTTGGTAGATGAAACTTAAGGTGTGTTTGGACTAGTTTGTGCATTTCAAGATACATCGGGATTCGACCCGCGGCCTGAGCTTAGTGTAAAAACTCAATCGCGTTTTCAGATAAGCTGCCAAAACATAAGATCCAAATAATATCGCGGCGTTTTTAAAAACGCCCCCGCACTTATAAGCTGCCCTAAATGGGCCCTTAGCACCCTACTTTATAGTTGGGACTAACCACTTGAGAATAATGTGCAACATATTGGTGATTTTTTTTTTGCTAAAAAAGTGTTTGTAAGATTTCTGAATGATCATGTCGAGATAGAGCTGAATGCGTGTGAAGAAAAAACCTAAAGCAAAAAGAAATGGATGTAGGATTGCTTGCCGCTCGACCAGAGAACAAGATCCAACATCTCAATCTCTAATAATAATAATAATAATGATGTGTGTTGGAAAATTCGCGGCGGTAGAGTAATGGATTATCGTCTTAGCTTTGCACGATAATTCAGCACACACTCAGATAAAAGAAGAGAAGTAAACAGGATGAGACATCTCGATTTTTTACGTGGAAAACTCATAAAGGGAAAAACCACAGGGCCTGGCCCAGTTGCGAGAATCCACTATTGATTGATATTTACAGAAATCCTATGTCCCACAAACGGGAGAGAGTAATTATATGTTTCAGACTACAATGTCGACTGACGGTGTCTAGTTGGTGGTGAATGACAATGATTGGAGTAAGTCGACGGTAACGAAGGTCGATGAAAGTCGGCGGTAGTCGACAGAGGCCGACGGTGGTTGACGGCGGTCGGCGGCGGTGCTAAGCTGCATCTTCTCATTAAGGCCCCAGGCTCTCTCAATGCTTACCCCCCCCCCCCCACCCCCCTTATGTGAAGTTTGGGGTATATTTATAGTATTTTGGGTGCAATTAATGCAACCATTTTGATCGGATGGTCCAGCAAGCTTCCTTTGATCAGACGACGTTTAGAGGGCATTTGATAGCCTTAACGATGTCAGAATTGAGCGATCTTGGGCTTGTTGGATTCTTCTTGTCGAGACGCTCGATTCGAGTATAGCCTTGCTAGTGTCAACATTTGTTTGACCTTCCAAATGTGCCCGAAAATATTCTAAGAATAGATTAATGACTTGATCTTAGCTTGATTTGACTCGAAGTAGACTAATTTTTATATCATTAGGTTCGTCTCATTGAGCCGATCAGTTTGACTTTAAGTTTCCTGAAATCGGAGCTATGGATGTCTTTTTATCAAGATTTGAAAAATTCTTGCTCAAAATATTGCATCGAGATTTGTGTTGTATCTTGAGATTCGTGCTGGATAATAAAAATTTATTGTTGCCGTATCAAATAATAATAATAATAATAATAATGAACGTCGTTTATATAACTAATTTAATGATAAAACTTAAAATACATAATTAATCTCAATTTCTAATTGATGTAGGATTTATTGCCACCTCGAGATAAGTAACTTTTTGTTTTAAAGTTAAACATACACTTCCTAGTTTGAGGCGTCAATCCTTGTTTATTGTAATAGATTGATAGCTATGTTATAGGATTACTAGTCATGCCATTGCTACTTCAATTTTGTATTTGTTATAGGCTTCAATTATTACTCAGAATGAAATCACTAACTGTCTTAATTTATTTCTATAAATTTTACTACTGTAGTTATGACATTTCTTTTTTTGCACCTTATTTATATGAAATTGCATGTCATATCACAAGCTTGAATGACATATTATAGTTCTTATATATTATGCATGCGGAAATAAGTTGACAAGCTTGTGTGTGATGCTATGTAGACTTGTATAACTTTTTTAGATTTTGTCTAGTCAGGCCGACGGTCCAACAAAGTGACGACTCTACACATAATTATCAGATTTCCTTGAGTTGATATTGAACTTCGCGGTTTCAAAGTGTTTGTCAAAATAGACTATATACGTAATGAATGAAAAATTGTACAATAAAAAACTTGATCGAAAACGTTTGCATATTTTCTTATGTTAAGCATAATTGCCTCTTGTCACTTTCTTGTTGCCTTACATTATTATATATACATGCACGTAGTGATCGTCATTATTTATTATCAATGCTACATGCCCTATTTCTCTTGCCATTTATACTTTAATATATAATTGTTATTTAATGAATTTGTTTATCAAGCTCACGTTTTGATATTTTCGCATAACAAATTCTATTCAACCACCAGTAAGACCATCTCCACCGGAGCAAGCTTTTCAGTTTTAGTTCTCCCGTCTTGATATTTTTTTAAGTATTTGCTTTAGTTACTATATCTTTCTTTTTAGGTCTAGATAGTAGTTTTTTATTATCATTTCAATTTGGATTCAGCTAGCTTCCTACTAGTCTTTCTTTAAGAATACAAAATAGGTTCATTTCAATTCATCATGTCCTCCATTGCAAGGGTGTATCATCTTTCGAAGCCGATAAAATGCTAAACCACATATTCGAATAGACTATATGAATATATATATAAGCACATACAAAGAGCAAAATTTTGATAGAATATATTTTATAATAATGACTGAGATTTCGTATTAAATTACACAATTCCTTTCTTTTCACTACAAAAAGCCATCATCTGTTTTGGAAATTTAGAACTTTGATTGCAAAGCCAAACAAGAAAGCGAATAAGATTGCAAAGAAGGCTATCATAACTGCTACCACTAACAAAAAATCATGCTCAAATCCCAAGTAATCACTTGAGAACTCTGCCACGGTCTGATTTGTGTCTAGCAAATTATGGTCATCTCCATATTGTGATACAAAGGTTCCATATAAAGTCCATGAGAATGGACAAACCCAATAGAACCACCTCCACCAAATCGGCATTGCCTACGAGCCAAACGAAAGCAACGAAAATAATTAATAAAAAATATAGAAAATATATTTTACGAAAAATAATAGATTCCATCAATTGATTGAAATGTGATTGCTTGTTGGAAACACATTTTATAAAATGAGGACTTTGAAGTAGAAATCAACATGGCATTCATCCATCACATACATCTCAAGTAAGGTAATTTTATTTATATACACATAGTAACTCCAAACAACATCAACCAAGAGGCCTTAAATAAAAATAAATCCTCAAATCAATAAAATATGATGATTAATTTTCATAAACAAAAGAGTGAAACGAAAATCATCTTCCGAAACGTGTTATCTTGATATTGATCATTTGTAGATAGAAAATGTTTCAGAAAATGTTTAAATTTCCTAGATTCTATCGTTTTATTACATGCAAGTAGAATTCAACATTAATTTTGAACTCTGTAAGCAAAATCATTTTATTTTGTCAAATATTTTCTATTACAAGAAATCAAATAAGCATTGGTAATGTTTGAACTTACCAGCTTGGGGATCATGAATCCTGAGAAAAGGTTCCACATTCCATAGAAAAAAGACGAGACGATGGAAGCGACGGCTCCGTTTGGCGTCAAGCCGACTGCTAACATGCCATAGTACGTATAATATAGCAAGGTGAAAAATGTGAAGTAGACGTACCATAAGAACTTTGTTGTTGTCCACTCAAACCCAATCATCGAATACACAATAATGCAATATATTAGAGATTGAACAAAGATATATGGTAGTTCAACTGCAATCTGAAAATTGCAATATTAGAAATGTTCGTACTCTAAGTTCTAAATGACAGAGGAGAGTGGTTAGGTGCTTTACTTGTCCAAAAGCATAAGGAAATGCTGAGTACATTCTCGCTGCTCTTTCTCTATAGAAGACGGTGCGCTCAATAGCAACAATTGGCTGTACTGCAATAGAGTATGAGGCCCCCATGAAAAAAACAGATCCAAACATGGAACCCATGGCGTTGAACAAATCTTGTTGTGTGTCTCTGCAGCCAAATCATATGTGAACTTACTAGCGTCATTATAACGAATTTAATGCCAGTTTAAGAAAAAAGGGGCCTTTATGTGCATGCCACACAATGGCTATGTATTTACATATCTAACACCAAAATTTTACTTTTTACATTTATACCACCAAAAGCTTTCATATCACAACAAAAATACCACCGTTGATACATTTAAGAAGTGAAATAAACATTTTCATGCATAGGTAAGGTGGCATGTATGTTAAAATTAAAGTTTAGGTGTTATATATGTGAATACATTGAGTGGTATGTTTGTAAATCTTCTAAGATAAAATGTATTTGTTAACTTACTTCTTACTACCAAGGTTCCAGAACATTGAACCAAGCATCAAGGCTACCATCATGGTGAAAAAAAATCTCAAAGCAGAATAGGTAGGATTCCTCCAATATGACAAGTTTAGTTTCCATAAGCATGCAATACATTGGGTTAGGAATGGCTGCGAATATTGTGTTGGAAAATATAAATCACTTGATCCAAAAGACGGTTGGCTTAGTTCCATAATTAATGCTTTGTTCCTCCTGCAGCACATTAGTTAAGAAACATGGATTTGTGACGAGCTTCACTTTGAACTAAATGAAGGATTAGACAGGTACTTTACTTGTACAATTCAGAGTTCTTGTAAATTTCATTGAAATTGACACCTAATACATTTTCCTGCGATGGTGTTGTAACTTCCAAAATCCAAGTTGCAGGATTGCAGCCATCCTTTATTTTCGCGACGCCTTGAATGCTCTGGATAATTAAATAGCACAGTAATAAACGCATAAATACAAAACACTTGAATATCTCTAGCTAATCTTAACTCCAGATGCAGCACACTTACAGTGTTGCATGACAATTTCATCAAATTTTGAAGTCAAATAGTTAAATATAAGAAAAAAAGATTATTTTTGTTACCTCAAAATAGTTGATAAGTTGATGAGAATTGCTCCCCAGGGGTCCATAATATATCTCTTCACCTCCTAACTTCATCAGGAAAAGCTGTGATTCAAAAATAAATATGAACTTTATGAAATTATGCCATTAGCATATTCATAAATAACAGTATACAACATATTCATTAAATATGACAACTCGCCTCATCAAAGGATTCAAATATTTCGATACTCGGTTGGTGAATTGTGCACACTACCGTCCTTCCTGTGTCAACTGTGTTTCTAACAGTTCTCATTACAATAGCAGCCGACCTAGCATCAAGCCCAGAGGTTGGCTCATCCATGAATATTATTGAAGGATTTGCGACAAGCTCAACAGCAATGGTTAATCTCTTCCGTTGCTCAGTCGATAATCCACTTATTCCAGGCAATCCAACCAATGCATCTTGTAATACTCTCATCTCAACAAGCTCCATCACCTCATAAACAAACATCTATGGGCCAAATACAAGAAAAAACTGTTTATATGAATGAAATTAAGATGACATGAGCAAATTTCTACATATTAAACTCACTTTTCTTGTTGATGCATCAACTTCGGGGGGAAGCCGAAGCCATGCAGAGTAAATAAGAGATTCATAAACCGTCACATTTGGAGAGTGGATATCAATTTGTTCACAATATCCTGAAACACGTGCAAAGGTTTCTTGCCTCTTGGTATATCCAGAAATGGTGATGCTTCCAGTTATATATCCTTTGGTTTTTCTGCCTGCAAGCACATCCATAAGAGTAGTCTTTCCTGCTCCACTAACACCCATTAGGGCAGTAAGCACTCCTGGTCTGAAGCAACCGCTCACACCATTTAGAAGCGTCAACTTATTCTCAATTCTATGAGCTCTCATTTCCTATAAAAAATTTCATATTATTTGAAATCAATAGTTATTTACATGGACATATTTATGTTTTTTTTATTTATGATTTACCTGTGGAATGTCCACTGAATAGCTTATGTTGTCAAATGTGATGCAATGTGGTACAAATGGAAGCACCATTCCTTTCTTTAAGTTTGACTCAGAAACCTCAACACCTCCTTCAGCTAAACTTATAGCTTCTTTTTCTATATGAGACCATAATAGGTTTTTTTATTTTTCCATAAGCATAACTGTAATATGGCTGCGGTGCAAAACAAGTTTAGTTTGGAGGAGTTCATACCTCTTGATTGGACAGTAGATTTTGTAAATATGCTATTTTGTTGCTCCCTCAAAACCTCCTCAGTTACAAATGATTGGCCCTTCCCAAGTGCTGTAAGGTTATAAATAAGAAACTTAAGATGAAAATATTGTGATTTTTTTGCAGCATATGATTAATGTAAAGCATGTAAATTCGTACATTTGAGATAAGATAGAGCAACAATGAAAAGAAAGTTGAATATGAGACAATATCCGAGCAAAGCTCCAGCACCAATCCAATACCAATTTGCTTCAGGAAATATTCCTCTAGACTTTAAGATAACTATTCCAAGTGTTTCATTAGTTCCAGGTACAATCTACAACAAATTCAAAACCATGGTTAATTACACAATTTCTAAAATATCTCACACTATTATGATATTATATGACTTGCTTAATAGACAAATATATTACATGGCTCCAACTCTTTCCTAAGAATTCATTTACTGAAATAGCATTTTGTGAGTACATTATTGGTGATGCCCAAAAACCCCATAACCACCATTTCTTCACATTCCCTGCCAGAATGAAGGGGCAGAGTAAGAAATTGCTATGATAACACGGGAAACCTTATGGCACCTAGTATCTATTGATAATTAGCTTCACAAATATATATAAATGTCAAATTAAGTATGATCGGATCATGATCAAATAGCTCACATTTTATGTAATCGTATCATCTCAGTTATCAAGTATAATAAGGGCATTTGCATGAATGCACATCAATCAAATGCGCATAACTTTCAAAATAACAATAAAATATCCTTTTTGATGAGATTGTTATATCGAGGCATAACTTAAGATTTAGAGGATGTTAATGAATTAATAACATAGCTCTAACTCAAAGTGAAATAACACTAATAAAAATAACGTTTAGGTTGTACCATAGCATTTCCCTATACACTACTAAGGAAAACTCCAAAGTAATCCCCCCAACTATTTGTATGTAGATAATTTAGTTTTAGAGTATTAAATTTCTCTAATTTAATATCCCAACTTTACAAAATTAACCTAAAACGATGCCTCAAGTACTAAATTAAGATTAATTCTGTATAATTGAGGGACTAAAACATGATTAATGTTGTAAAGTCAAGGGACTAAATTGGAGATACTTTGAAGCAAAATGGCCATACATAAATAGATGGATGCCTATTTTGGAACTTAATCTGCACTATAATATTGAAATTAGAAGATATTAGATAGTTTGAAAAGAACCATATGAAATTAAGAATCCACCCAACACTAAAATCACCAGCATCATGTATGCTGACAATACATTCGCAACAACAAGAATTCTTCCGAGTACTGCTATGAAGCGAAAAAATCCAGAAGACATTTGATTTGAAAGAAGCAGCAGAAGGTAATGTTTGAAAAACCTGCACCAAAAGAAAATATTGAGACCCAGAAGTGAAAGCTCCAATAAAACACAAAAGTTTAATTTAAGTCGCACGTTTCTGACCTTTCTGCACTTGAATCAAATCCTATGGTAAAGTAAGTGAGAAATACCCAAATTGCAACTTCAATGCATGAAAATGGCATATTTAAGATCCAATTTGGTAAAGCAAAAGCCCATGAAGGATAGAAATGAGCGTCCCTTTGCTTGAAGTAGACAGGTAGTTTAATAATGGTTAAAGAAAGCTCAGAAAGGCCATTAAACACGAGAGTGAGAATAGAGAAAAAGAGAGCTCCAATGTAAATCTGTCCATCATTTATAGATCTGTGAGGCATTTTTGTCTTCCAGAGTAGAGACATTGTGACAAGTGCCATAACCATGACCTGAAAGCCAAAGAAATGAGGCATGAATTCGATTTTTTTGGGATTAAAAAATAAAGTTTTAGTTCAAGGGTAATGCCTTACTTGACAAGCTCTAAATGCATAAACAAAGGAATTTCTCCTTATTAGAAGAAGCTCTCTTGCAGCACAGGCTTTCAGTATTTCAGTTCCACTGACACCAAACTTTGAGGTCGCTAAAGCAGCACTGTGACTCTTGTTCCTGTCAAAAGGAACCGATAGCTCTTTTCGTAGGTTTTTTCCTACATGAAATTTGTGAAATTTTTTTGAGAATTCCTTAACTGGCACATATTGATACGGTTTATCATGTTGTGCCCAATACTGCTTCTGATCATTCTTGGACGTCACCTGACAAGGAAAATAAAAATTTGTTTGTGTTGTAAATATGTATACATTGAAGGTATAGAGCCAAGCTTCTAGATATAAATTTTTTAAAATATACAGTTGAATGTATCCTGAAATCATTGAATAATCCTTTTTTTTTCTGAGGCAATAAAAATATTTGGAGTTGTGTATCAATGTAAAGATATCTATAAGATCAATTTACTGTGAGATATATTGTGATATATGCTATTAACCTTGAGAGTACTTGTAATATTATGTGGGACTTTATAATAAATTTGATGTCGCAAAACTCAATCTTTGTTACCAATATAAATAGAACCTTAGAAGAAGGGTTTTGTATCCCATGACCACAAAAATATGGAGAGATAGGAAGTGTGGGTTGTGTAATTTGAGAAAGAAGGCAGGAGTTTTTTAGATGTCTTCCACTTCTTCAAGTAGGTGTTATAAGTAGGGTTGTCAAAACAGGTTTGCTAACCGGGTCCAAGTCTGACTTGAAGTTGACCCGACCTGAGAGTTGACCCGAATCTGGCCATATCAAATGGGTTAAGAAGTCCAACCCAAACCCAACCCAACTTTGACCCACTAACCCTAAACTTGACCCGTATAACTTGTTTAACATAGAGCATAAGAGTTATTTGGGTCAAATTCAAGTCAATTTCAGGTTAGTGAGTCATTTTTGGGTCAATCTAGGGTTTGTAGGTCAAACCAAAAAGAACAATTAAACGTGTTAGAAATTTTAAACCCGACCCAAAAATTATTTGGGTCAACCGGAACTCAAATTTTTTGAGTTGAATTTGAATCAAATTGGCGTATCAGGTCAATTTTTATACATCTAGTTATAAGTTTTGGTTTCTCATCTTCTTGCATTTCCCTTTTATTATTAAACTTAAACTATAAGCTTCCAAAAATTTATATAATGTAAGGTCAAAGAAGCTAGAAGGAAAAAATGGGTTTAAAAATATTTCTGCATACACAAGGAAAAGGGGCCTATTAAGTTTAAAATGAATTGGTGAAGAATAACTAGAGTAAAAATTATATATACATATTCAAAACACTTCACACTATATTCACTTGGTGAGAAAGTGATCAAATTGAATGGTCAAAAACTCAATTTTATTTCCTCAAAATTTTTGTATTGACAAAAGATATGCCTAGTCTTGAATGAAACCTTTTATATTTAGATGTTATTTAGTTTTAAATATAATCTCCATAAGTTATATATGACCATTAATAGGAAAATTTATGGCCTTTTTTCTTTTCTAAAATAGAACTTTTACCCCTCCTTCACTGCATATTTTACATAAAAGTTCTAAGGGAAAAAACTCCATATAACTTTTTCTAAAAATTATAATAGTTGTATCATAGATGATTATGTCAATGAAGCTTCAACAAACTCATTCAAAGTGAGAGAGAATTACCTTAAAGAAAACACCATGTGCCTTAAAACCAATAAAACATAAATTTTCAAGGGGCATTTAAATACATAGCTTATGTATTTATATATCTCATACCTAAACTTTCATATTTACACATAGCACTCAAACCTTTAATATCACATAAAAAATTAACACTATTATCACTTTTTAAAAGTGAAATAGACATTTTCATGTATAAGTTTAAAGCACCAAAGTGCTATTCTATGTAAATATGAAAGTTTAAGCGTGAGATATTTAAATACATAAGAATTGCGTGCTACATATGTAAATCTCCCTAAATTCAATTGAGTGGCTTGTAAAGAAACACAAATGTAGTTGGAAACAAAGTTATTGATAAGACTTACTTCTTGTAAGAAGTCAGCAACTCCCTTCCTCTCAGGACACTCAAATCCCATGAATTTAAAGAATTCAAGTGCGTCTTCACGTGGACCTTGATACACGATATGTCCTTCTGATAGGATAATTATGTCATCAAAGAGTTCATAAGTCTCGGGAGCAGGCTGAAGCAGGGAGATAACCGCTGTTCCCCCAAGAATGCTAATAACTTGTTTCAGTGACCTTACTATCTGAAAGGTTGTAGAGCTATCAAGTCCGGTTGATATTTCATCCATGAATAATGCTTGTGCTGGACCAACAATCATCTCACCTATGTCATAAAGCCATTGTTTCAAGATTTGTTAAGTGTAAAATTTTGCATCCATTACTATTCACACTAGCAACGATGGCTTAATGAGTTGAGAATTAAAGGTTCGTTTGACAACAATTTTATCTCCTATTTTTGTTTGTTTTCTTTTGTTTTAAAAATGTGTTGGTTTAGTGTATTTCTTACATGTTTCTATTTTCTGATTTTTAATAATAAATCAACTTATTTTTAAAGCATTGAAAACAGCTTTTGTGTGCTGAGTATTTTTAAACACAACCATTACAACCAAATGTGTTTTATTTCAAATCAAAACATAAATAAAACAAAATTAAAAATAAATAAATAAATAAAAAGAATGTGAACCCAAACGGCTCCTAAGTTAATTTACCTGTGGTGACACGTTTTCTTTCTCCTCCAGAAATACCTCTTAACATTTCATTGCCAACCATGGTATCAGCGCAACTTTCCAATCCCAGAATCTGTTGCCAAAAAAAAAAAAAGAAAAAGAAAAATCCTCAATACTTTCTAAATTTCATATGCCTCGCTTTCTTCTTTATTTTTTAATTAGTGATTTTATCAATAAAATTACGAAGAATACCTTCATAATATAATCTGTGATCACACCAGTTTCTTTCCCTTCCATTGATGATGCCTGGAAAATCAAACACATAATAATATTTCAATCTTCATTTTTATTTATGTCAAGAAGTTCTCTTCATGCTATGCTGAAGAAATTTTGGTTTAAGTGGACTGAAATAATAAGTTTAATAATGAATTAACTGTTCATTTAACCTTCATGAAGACATCTAAATCAGGGTCAGGTTTGATATTTGCAGCCTTCTCCCTCCTCAGCAATTCAGTCAACATATCTGCAGGCAATACACATAGATAAACAGGCTAAGTAAATGTTTCAACCATATAAGTTTGAGTTTTAATTTTCATAATGCAGATTTGATATTTTTCATCACCAAGACGAGAGCCAACCCCTTGACATCTAGCAGAGAATTCAAGAGTTTCTCTCACTGTCATTTCTCCCAAATGGACATCATGCTGGCTTATATAAGCTGTTGTTCTTTGCGGCACAAACTCATCCAATGTATGGCCATTATATGTCACATTTCCAGAAACCTGCTTCAATTTTGTTTAAGATATTTGCTTTCATTGATTTACGCTTCAAAGAATTATAAAAAAATTACGAACTTATAATTAAAGTTATTGTAGAAACTACAAAACCTTAAGATCCGAGCCTAGCTTCCCAGATAGAGCCAGTAATAGTGTAGTCTTCCCTGAACTTGGGGGCCCTAAAAGCAGTGTCAACCTGTAGATTCCATACTTAGCTTAGCTACACATTAGGCAAATACAAAGCGAGAGCCATTTTGATACCTGCGAGGCCTGACGATTCCACTAACATCGTGGAGTATGGTGAATGGTCTCTTCTTGCTTGGAATTATATGAAGGTAGTTGGCAAAGAACTACACTCAAAGGAAAAATAATAATAACAAAAAATACTAAACTAAAGTAGTCCGAAAACTCCAAAATGAACATTTGGTATACCTCAACTGTGTTAAGAATTGAATTGAAAAAGGAAGGCAAGTTTCTTCTTCCCACATATACTTGAGCCTCAACATTTAGAAGCTCATACCGGACTTCGATTGTCGGATAATCAATTCCAACTCTGTAAATCAACCAAATCTTATTGGAAATCAACAAAACAAAGCCTCATAAAACGAAGTCGAGCTTTACATTCACAGACGACCATACCTACTGAATCTTTCCTTGAGCTTAAGAAGAAACTTCTCATTGCCTTCTTCTACAACTTTCACCAGTCTCTCAAGCAGATTTCTCCTATCCTGACAGCTGAGGTTCTTGACGTCGATCTCCTTCAGCTCCCCATCGTCAACATTCAGAATTCCCACCCTCGCCCTGTTCACGGTCGGAAGCTTCTGCAGCGCCGCCCATCTCAAATCCAATTCCTCGTTGTCGCCTCTCTCGCTCGGAGATCTGGAAAAGATCGAGTCCTCTCCGCTTCTCCATAACGCAGAGGGGCTTCCGATTCTCTGCTGGTACGGATCCACAGTGCCCATTATCCTTTCAGAACGAACGAGGAGGGAGAGGGAATGTGGTTTAAATGGAGTAGGAAAATTAATAAAATAAAATAAAATAAAACAAAAAGGGGAAGATTTACATATCTACCACCCAAAACCTACGTATTTACATTTCTAACACCTAAACTTCTAATTTTATGTGTCATCTTAAAAATATATTTATTATGATTTTTTTAAAAAAATTAAATATAATATAATATGAAATATTTGGGTGTTATAAATGTAAAATGAAAATTTTTAATTTTAAATATGCAAATAACTTAAAATTGGGTGGTATGTATGTAAATGCCTCAGGCCGTCCGCCCAAAAATAATAAAATAGTTTCCGACGAACATAATATACCTTCGAAAATTTATACCTTTTAATTAAGTGATGTACTAAAATAGATTCCCGCTAGTTATATATCATTGTTTCTGTTTAATAATTTATAGAAGTGTTAAAATAGTTCGTTAATTCTTTAAATTGTGATGGAAATAATCTCATTGCCGACTCTCAAACATTAATTTCAAAATAATCAGAGAGTATTTGTTTTCTGTACTTGTATAAATTATGTGATTATCTAGAATGATCGTTTTCATTGTTACCATAAAATAATATAAATGAAATTAATTACCTAATTGTTCATCATAAAGTATGTCACGTCGATTATAAATATAAATATATACGTTATTGATAGAGCAGCCTCTTTGAAGGTCGTAAGTCCCTTAGGTCACGAGTTCGAATCCCCATTCTGGCCAATTTGTTGTTAGTGAGAGCGGTCATCGAATAGTTAGACACATGAGGGTGACAAGGGGCTCGTATAATAGCCTCCGGTCATTCATATATACATGTTAATGCAAGTTTAAGACTCTGTTTGGGGGAGATTAAAAGTGCGGCGGCGTTTTCAAAAAAACTTGTTTAGATCGCAAGATTACTGTGTGTTCGGGTCAACGTGTTTTTTATTTTCCATTACAGTCTGATCGCGGGTATAACCCCGCAATCCAGCGTTCGACCCCTATATTTTACACAGTTGCCTCTTCGTATAACCAGCGAACCCTAACGAAGGAAGCAAATATATGAGAATTGTGTGGGTATGTGTGTAAATGCCTTCTATTTTAAAATTATGCTTCGTGAAAATTGAAATAATTCTTTTGCATTCCATCTAATAAAATTAAAATCAACAAATTTGAAGGGACAATAAATAATAAAATAAGGTAAAATTTTTTCATTTTCCTTCAAATTTCCACAGTTTTGTTTTTTTTTTTTTCCTTTGTGGAGATTTATTGAAATGTTCTTTCTATTTTCATAGCTTGGACAATAATTTGAAATTTAATTGTTATTTTAAAAAAATATATATGTGTCCAATTCATAGCAATAAATAATTCAAAGTGTTGAATCTTAATTTGTTCGTGAATCACACCCCATAGAATAGCATAAGAAAGAAGAGAGAGAGAGAGAAGAGTGCATCGTAATGAACAATAATTTTTCTTATCTAGCGCCCTCATTCATAAATGATCTATTTATTTATGAGGGATTGTGCGGTTGATGTTGTCAAGCTTTGGGTCGATAGGACTGTTTCGATCGACAACTTAAGCCAGTTTGCTTGTCTGACGTATTTGCAGGATCTGCTTGTTTATCATCTTTTTTATGGCCTTTTATTTGTTATTATTATGTTTTTGGAAGGTATTTTGAATAAAATGCAGGTAACAGGTGTAAGGAGCAAGTCAGGAATCAAAACGAGGAAAAATGAGCACAGCGGTGTTTTGGCACCTAAGCACTAGGACTTAGCGCTTAGGCGCAGAACCTGTCCCTTAGAGTGCACAAATAGATAGCTTGGAAAATCGACACTCGATTTGCAATGCCAGGGTGCTAGATCTATAGCGCTAAGGCCCTGCTTGTAGTGCCTAGGCGCCCGAATTAAGGAAGATTTTCTGAGCACTTGGAAACCCAACGTTGGATTCGTGGTGCTAGGGTGCCATAGGTGTATCACCTAGGCGCCGCGACACTATTGCCTAGGCGTTGTAAAAGAACAAATTGTAGCGCCCCGACACCATATATCAGCGCCCATGCCAGAACCAAAATGTTAACGGTTTGGACAGCTCATACTCTGGTTCACTTAGAGAAGATATAAATTGGAAGAAAACAAAAATATTGGGACTTTTTCATATTTTTCTTCAGCCACGGTGATAGAGGAATTGAAGGAGAAGGCGAAAAATCTGCAAGAAGATTGAATGCAATTGTGTTTGAGAGATTGAGATAACTTTCTAAAAGTATTGTGTTAACTTTTAAACTTAATTTACATTTTGTTTGGTCAGTAGAATAGTTAAAACCATTCGTGAACTCTGAGATCAGAGAAGATACATTGTAGAACGAAAATTGTCAACCACATAAACTCATTGAAACAGGGATATTACCTTTGTGTTTAAGCAATCAATAGGGAGATGCTTTTTTTTTAGTGAACCAGGGGCTTTAGGGAACGAATTTCATAATAGCTAACATTTCTTAGACTACTAGAAGGAGATAAGAAAGATTTTGCTCTTGATTGACACGAGGCTTTAATAATTTCCTCAAATTATTCTTCACTAAACAAATTCAAGTGGGAAGTCTTTCAAACCTTGAATCCTTCAAAATTTTTTTTTTTGGCTTGTTAGGACAAACTTGATTTTCATAACTTTATAATAGGTTTTTAAAAATTGAACTTCCAAATCAAACTTCTCAGCTAGGATTGACAACTGTAGACTATAACTTTTTCTTAGAATTCGTCTTCTTCCCTGTAAAATTGATGACTAGACTCCAACCACGATACTACTGATACACCATATCTACTTGTGTGAGTCGCCCGTGATTCACAACACTTTGTGCGTGTCATTGTTGGCCCATGATTCCTAGATCATGGGCTTCTATTGACAGAGCGAGACTAGATTATTGAGCAGATGTTGAATCACCATTACTCAATAGTTAGCTTTTTTCTCAATCAATAGAACCTAAAGCATGTCTATAAGACTCTTGGTGCATTATTGGTCAGCATCTGTTGAAGGATGGATGATATTGAGCAACTGTGCCTTTTCTCAGATCAAACCTACTGAAAAATAGGCTACTGCATTGGGTCGACATTCTCGTAGTAATTTTCTCGAAAGCCTATTAATTTATCTCATTTCGGTCCGAATGGTTGGACTCGGGTCACTCGGCCTTATTTTTCTCTTTTTCATGGCTCGATCGGCCTTTAGTTTTCGCTCGAGTTGATGCATCCAGTTGAATAAGTGGACCTCTAATCTTATAATGATGGAACCTTTTTTGACGTACTATTTCTCTCCAGACCATTATATCTCTCAAGAATAACGTTAACACATTTTCGATGTACAAAAAAAGTTCGTAGAAAATGATTTCATTGAACAATTCTCTCTTATTCAACATTGATAGTTGTATCATTCGTGAAAGGAAAAATGCCAAATTTTTTTCCAAAGCATTTGAATTTGTCATATTAGAACATAGCTTTCATAGATTAAATTAATATTAAGTAATAAGTATTAAATTTGAAATAACTTATTTATGGTTTATAAAAATTGCAAAATAAAATACTTAATGCCTCCGTTCCATGCATGATATTATTTTAATAATGGACATTAACATACATACCCCATAATTCCTATATATTTACATATCTAACACCAAAATTTTCATATTTACATGCATAACCCTCAATATTTTAAATATTACATAAGAATATATACTTATCAGTATTCTTAAAACTAAAAAAAAGCAAAAAAACCTCCTCATGCACTTGCTTTGCCACCAAATGTCATTAATATAAATATTAAATTTTATGTATATAATATACATAAATTTAATTAGGGGTGTAAACGAGCCGAAAACGAGCGAACCCAGGCTCAGTTCGTGTTCAGCTCGTTTATATTTCGAGCCTAGAGAGTGTGTTCGTGTTCGGCTAGTTTGCTTAGCGAGCCGAACACGAGCTGTTCACGAACAAAGAGTTGTTTTGACAATCCTAATCATGTAACCATAAGATGTTAAGGTTTATGACAAGATTTAAGAATTATTGTTTACATTAAAACATCATTTTTTTATTTTATTTACTTAATTAATAATTTTAATTGATTATAAATCTTTTAGATTTTTTTAAAAATACTGCTCATCAATATGTGTGTGTGTGTGTGTCTATATAAATATATATTCAGATATGTATGTATGTATATAATTGATGAATACTATTTCGAGCCAAAATGAGCCGAACACGAACAAACAAATCTTTGTTCGTGTTCGGCTCATTAAGGCTTGTTAACGTACCGAACGAGCCGAACACGAGCTGTTTGCGAACAACGAGCCGTTTTGACATCCCTAAATTTAATACGTCCCAAAAGATTATCTTCATCAAACATTAATCTCGATGCACATTGGAACCGAGAGTTCCATATATTTAATTACCGACACTCCAATTCAAATGAAGTGTCTTGAAAAGACAAACTAGAAATCAAACATGATTCGATCTAAGTTCAAGTATATGCTAATAAACTGACTCTTTGGTAGTGCAGTCTTATGTAAGTCTCTTGGGGTCACGGGTTCGATCTCGTCTGAACGAATCTATCTTGCGGCGTGAGATCGAATGATCAGACACATGAGAATGACTAGAGGCTCGTATCACAGGATTTAAAAGAAAAATTGTTATTTGAGGTTTGGTTTTAACGATTTGGCTGTTCTACAGGCAGAAAAATGGCAATTTTCAAAACACCTTGCCATGATTAATCCACGGTGATAATTAATATTAAATCAGTTTTCACAGATCATTGTCATCTTTGAGGCCTTCAAATTTTGCGCCCATTTTTGTCTGCCAACGAGAATGTTTCAAAATAATGGAAGTGACTAGCTTGGAACTAAATACACCCAATTCCTATTTATTTACATATCTGACAATTAAATTCTGCATTTGTACAGTTTTCTCGTCCAAATATTTTGTTTGTTGATGCGTGCTAGAGGCTTCGTGACGGTAGAGTAATCGATTATCGTATTAGCGTTGAACGAGAATTCAGCACACACTAAGAAGAGTGAAAACAACTAATAGTGACACTTGAAGTATTTATGTAGAAAACTCGTAAAGGAAAAAATCAAGGAGTCTGGACCAGCTGAAGAGTTTCACTGTAAACTTAAGATTACAAGTACAACCCCTTGTTCCATAGGTGAAAAATGAAACGTGGGAAAAACTTTTCGCAAGGAACTGGTGGCGACAGATAATGATCGACTGCAGCTGACAATTGATGGTCGGCGATCGACGGTGGTCGACGGCGGCAAGAGCGATGTTGGACTTCAGCTCATCTCAAAACTTCAAGCTATTCTTCAGGATTCAAGCTCTCTACCCCTCTCATGAGAAGGACATGATTCTATTTATACAGTTCCGAGTGCAATTAATGTAGGAATATAAACCACTTTGATCGGACGGTTCGAAGAGGGTCTTTTAATTAGATGATGTTGGGTAGACATTTGAGTACTTTAATGATGTTAGAATGAGTGAGCTTGAGCTCGTTGGATCGACTCCTAAACTCTATTAGACATCCATTTAAACCTTTAAATGTGTCAAAAAAAAAATTCTAAAAGCGATTTAAAGGCTTTATTAGGGCTCGATTTGGTTTAGATTTGACCAATATTGGTATCATTGGGTCCGTCTCATCGAGCCGATCAGTTTGACTATGAGTTCTCTGAAATAGGAGCACTGGATGAATTTTTATTAAATTTGAATATTTCTTTCTCAAAAAGGATCATTGAGATCAGCGTCATGCGTTAAGATTCATGTTAGATGATGAAAATTTGTTGACGATGTATCAGTTGCCCCTCTATTTTCTAACGAGACTAATTTCATTGTACTAAAATATTTGAATCCGAAGACTCTATTTTTGTATTATCATTTATTACACACACAGATATACATCCATATATATATATATATATATATATATATATATATATATATATATATATATATATATATATATATATATTTAGAGAGAGAGAGAGAGAGAGAGACTCACTCACTCTCTATTTTGTGACGAGACTCATTTCATTGTCCGAAAATATTTGAATCCCAGACACTATTTTTTTCTCTGTATTATCATTTACTACACACAAAAAGATGCACACACACACACATATTTATAAACACCTTTAATTATGATTTTCTAGGTCCGACTGACACTGTGGGCATTTGAAGAGCTCACATGGAGCACTCTGAGTACTAAATCCGATGAAGCAAATAATATACTCTCCTCCGTGGTGAGCAATTTACCGACCTTCAACACCAAGCATAAAAGATCATGTCCCTAAACTCAGAACAAGTAAAAGCTCTGGAGATGATTCACTGCTCAGTAGTGACAAGCTCTACGAAAATTACGACAAAATTCACTCCAGCAGCGAGTCTCATCGGTCACCCCCAGCAGAGGCAGAGACAAGATCCGCGTAAGACCTGACGAAAGGTGAGGCCTGACCGAGGTGATGAATCAATCGAGTAAATGAGACACGAGCATTGTAAAACTTGAGTCAAGTGATCAGTGAACTACAATACATAAAAGAATGACTAAAAATCATTCTGAAGATCTGAGTCGCCAACCAACCCAAAGCGTCCAAATGCCGCAATTCAATTGAATAGTAAGGGTAAGATACAAAATAAGCAAAGGTAAGAGCTGGTCCAGAGCTTTATCTATTTCTTGAATAAATTACTAGCACTTCTTTATAAAGTGTTGATTAACTGACAGATTAAAAATCTGCTAAAAAAAGCCTCAGGTGAGCACTTTGGAACCGAAGAAAACAAGGCGCTGAGAGGTGCCGAAATCAATGGAATATAATTGGTGCATTATCATAATTACATTTTTTGGTGCATTTAAAGTCATTCATTCTTATCACAGCTTCACTTCTAAGAACTAAGAGACTTGGGAGAATCTATGTATGCCCAAAAGTACCTCTGAATACAAAAATATGCATATCAGTACGAAAAGATGCTAGAGACAGGAAGGGGTGCCAACAAAAAATAACTTTGAGGAGCAAGCCTGTACTTTTATATTCCTCCTATAATCTATAAATTGAAAGACACTTTATATATATAAGACTCATGTCAGTTTGGACTATCCCTTCTCCTGTAAATAATCTTTTAATATAAAAAACAGGTCTGAGAGCTCGGGGAACACCCCCACTTTGCCCCTCTCGGGACAGTCGCAGCACACATTCTCTCTCTCTCTCTCTCTCTCTCTCTCTCTCTCTATATATATATATATATATATATATATATATATATACACACACACACACACATTGGGCATGATCTACATTCATATTCAAATTCAAAAGATAAATGTGTGTGTGTGTGTAGTGCTGAGCTCAATAATTTTCTTTTTTTTATCTCTAGCTTGTTTATTAAAAGCTTGTTCAAGCTTGATTGGGGCTTTAGAAATGTGTTCGAGCTTGAGATCATGTATTAAAATCCTATTTGAGATTGGCTTGAGCTTAATTCGCGCTTAGTTCATATAAAGATTATCAAGCTTACTAAAGAGCGATACGTTTAACAAAATAAATGAGCCACGATCGAGCTTTGATCGAACTCACTCGAATTTTATACCAATTGCTTGTTCAGAAGAATAAAAGAAATGTATTAAACAAGGCTTATGAAGCCGAAAGAATAAACATTTATAATATTATACTTGAACAAGTTCTAATAGAGCTACCTGATGAGTTTGTTCATGAGCTTTAAAAGATTTTGTTCATGAACATGAATTAAACAAGTTGTTTAAACTTTTGTATTTAACAATTGAGTATTTATGAAAGTATTCCAATTCATTTAATTAGCTAATTAAACGATCATGAAGAAGCTCTAATTGAGCCAATTCACAAGTAGCTCCTCGTCAAACGCTCAATTCCTTTGCAGCTCTAACTGCAGAAAAAATTTGGGTCCGTCAACCGTATGCAGAGTTGCGTACGTAAAAAAGTACACGGGGGTTATACGAGGCCTGCCCTGCCTCCCGCCCTTTTTTCCCTTCTCCGCGTCGCGCTTCACGCGAAACCGCGGCTTCTCCGCGTCGCACGCGAAACCGCGGGAGGCTTCCCGCATGAAGTTCCCGCCTCCCTTCCTTCTGAAATTGGCCATTATGCTTATTATAAAAGGCAAAAAAAGGCTGCGGCAAACCATGTGAACCCCACTCTTCTTTGGCTGCAGGGATAAGAAAAGAAAGGCTGCCACTTTCTTTTGGCTGGTGCGTGCATAAGAAAAAGGGCTCACCTGCTCTTGATTTAGCTTTACGTGAAGGCAAACTAAAGGCAAAAGTTTTCTTCCTCTTTGCCGTTTTTTTGGGCTGCTGCTCTTGGGTGGAGAGAAGTGGTAGAGAGAAGTAGAGAGGGAAGTAGAGAGAGAGAAGGTGAGGGGAGAGAAGGAGAAAGAGAGAGAGTTTTCTTGTAAACGTCGACTCTCGACGGTGTAATTCCTCAAACTAATAAAATCCTCTGTAGCTCCGTGGATGTAGGCAAAAATTGCCGAACCATGTAAATCTCTGTGTCGTATTTTCTGGTGCATTTTTCTCTTTCCGATTTTCGTTTTATTGTCGCGTTTTTTCATAACAACTGGTATCAGAGCCAGGTTCGGATCTGAAGAAGAACGATGACTGGAGACGAAGTGAAGATTTCAGGGATCGAGAAATTCGACGGCACGGATTTTGGTTACTGGCGGATGCAGATAGAGGACTACCTCTATGGGAAGAAACTTCACCTTCAATTACTGGGACAACGACCGGAGAAGATGGACGAGGCCTATTGGAATCTGTTGGATCGACGGAGTTTCTGGGGGTTATTCGATTGACCCTGTCGAGATCGGTTGCACACAACGTTATCAAAGAGAGGACTACTGCGGATCTCATGGCGGCTTTGTCAGGCATGTACGAAAAGCCGTCGGCGAATAACAAGGTGCATCTGATGAAAAAGTTATTCAATTTAAAGATGGCCGAAGGTACGTCCGTTGTACAACATCTAAATGACTTCAATACCATCACAAATCAATTGTCATCTGTCGAAATTGAATTTGATGATGAGATACGGGCGTTGATATTATTGGCTTCATTGCCAAATAGCTGGGGAAGCTATGAGGATGGCGATCGACAATTCGCGAGTAAATCTAAGCTAAAATATGATGATATTCGTGATTTAATTTTGGTCGAGGAGGTGCGCAGGAAAGATTCTGGCGAGACTTCGGGTTCGAGTTCGGCGGCGAATGTTGATTCCGAGAGGAGATCACATGACGGGAACTCAAACGGAGGAAGGTCGAAATCAAAGCACGAAGCAAAGCAAGTCGAAGCACAGTCGACAAGCAACCTGCTGGAATTGTGACAAAACTGGTCACATAAAGAAGAACTGCAAAAATCCTAAGAAGATGGAGAACACCGGTGCTAATGCGGTAACTGAAGAAGTTCAAGATGCGTTGTTGCTTGCAGTTCACAGCTCCGTTGACGATCGGATACTCGGATTCGGGGCGTCTTTTCATACATCTTCCCACGGGAGTTAATGCAAAACTATGTTGCGGGTGACTTTGGGAAGGTGTACCTCGGCGATGGAGCAGCTTTGAACGTAGTGGGGATGGGAGATGTTGAAATTACACTCCCTAACAAAAGTAAATGGATCTTGCAAAAGGTCAGACATATTCTTGAGCTGAAGAAAAATCTAATTTTTGTTGGGCAGCTAGATGAAGGAGGGCACACAGTAGTATTCTCGGATAACACCTGGAAGGTAACTAAATGAGCACTGGTACTGGCTCGAGGTAAGGAGACTGGTACGTTGTATATGACTACTGGTTTAATTAACAGTGTTGATACTACAGTTGCAGAGAGCACAACAGACTTGTGGCATTGCGAGCTGGGACACATGAGTCCGAGAGGCATGAAAGAGCTTCGGTCCGGAGGCAAGCCGCCGAGCCGAAGTCAGTTGATCTTGGCATGTGTGAAAGTTGCATCATGGGAAAGCAGAAGAAGGTCAGTTTCCTGAAAGGTGGCAGAGCGCTAAAGGCAGAAAAATTAGAACTTGTACACACCGATGTGTGGGGACCTTCCCTAGTGGCATCTCTTGGAGGCTCTCGCTACTACGTCACATTTATAGATGATCATAGCGAGAAGGTATGGGTCTATTTCTTGAAGCATAAATCGATGTATTTAATGTGTTCGGGACTTGGAAGGCCATGGTTGAGACAGAGACGAGGCTTAAAATTAAAATGTACGAGATCCGATAATGGTGGTGAGTACATTGATGGTGGATTCAAGAGTGCTTGTGCGGCTCGGGGCATTAGAATGGAGAAGACCATTCCGGGGACACCACGACGAAATGGTGTTGCGGAGCGCATGAACGAGGACCATCAATGAGAGGGCCGGAAGCATGAGATTGCACGCCGGACTACCACCAACCTTCAGGCGGATGCGGTCGACACTGCAGTCTATTCGATCAACGAGGGGCCATCCGTCCCATTAAGCCGTGAATTACCTGAGGAAGTCTGGAGCGGTAAAGAGGTCAAATTTTCTCATCTTAAGACTTTTGGTTGTCTTTCATATGTTCTTATTAATCCAGATGCTCGAAGTAAGCTTGAGGCTAAGTCGAAGAAGTGTTACTTCATTGGCTACGGAGATGATGCATTTGGGTATCGTTTCTGGGATGATCAGGATCGGAAGATCATAAGGAGCAGGAACGTGATCTTCAATGAGAAAATGATGTACAAGGACAAGTCCAGTACAGTTTCTGAAACAGCACTGCAGAAATCTGAGCTGGTAAAGTTTGATGATTTACCAGAGGTCACAGTACATGATCAAAATGTGAATGACGACGAGAGTGGGTCCGGGGCACCCATTCCCATTATTCCGCAATCAGGTTCAGAGTCATTCACTACTCCAACTACTGTTCGCAGGTCAGAAAGGGCCAGACGTTCTCCACAGAGGTATTCTCCTACTTTAAACTATATTCTGCTGACAGATGGTGGAGAACCTCAGAGTTATGAAGAAACCTTGCAAGATGAAAATTCGAGCAAGTGGGAGCTAGCCATGAAGGAGGAGATGGATTCTCTGCTAGAAAATCAGACTTAGGAGCTAACAGATCTTCCACCAAGGAAGAAGGCTTTACACAACAAGTGGGTGTATCGGGTAAAGACTGAACATGATGGCAGTAAATGGTACAAGGCAAGACTTGTTGTTACAGGTTTTCAGCAGAAGCATGGTATTGATTACTCCGAGATTTTCTCTCCTGTGGTGAAGCTTACAACCATCAGAATGGTACTGTCTATGGTGGCTACTGAAAATCTCTTCCTTGAGCAGTTAGATGTGAAGACAGCTTTTCTTCATGGAGACCTTGAAGAAGACATCTACATGCACCAACCTGAAGGGTTCGTGGTACAGGGAAAGGAAAACTCAGTTTGCAGATTGAAAAATAGCTTGTATGGCCTGAAGCAAGCTCCTGAGACGAGTGGTACAGAAGTTTGATAAATTCATGCTCGATGCGAGTGCTTGCGGATGTCGAGCGGATCATTGCTCTGCTATGTCAGGTATTTTGACAATTCATATATCATCCTATTGTTGTATGTGGATGATATGCTTATTGCAGGAGCTAGCATTGATGAGATCAATAATCTGAAGAAGCAGATGTCAAAACACTTTGCAATGAAGGATTTGAGAGCGGCAAAGCAAATCCTTGGCATGAAAATTATCAGAGACAGAGTCAAAGGTACGTTAAGACTTTCACAAGCTGAATATGTGAAAAAGGTGCTTAACAGGTTCAATATGGACAAGGCCAAACCAGTTGGCACACCTTTGGGCAGTCATTTCAGACTCAACAAGAGTCAGTCACCCACGTCAGATGAGGAACGAGACTATATGAGTAAGGTTCCTTGCGCTTCAGCTATTGGTTCACTTATGTATGCTATGGTCTGCACCAGACCAGATATTGCTCATGCAGTGGGAGTTGTGAGCGGATACATGAGTAATCCAGGAAAGGAACATTGGGAAGGCTGTGAAGTGGATCTTCGGATACCTAAGAGGCTCTACGAAACACTGCTTGTGTTTCTCGGGAAAAGCACGGAGGTACGTGGCTATGTTGATGCTGATCTAGCTGGAGACATTGATACCAGAAGAAGCACTACAGGCTATATTTATACTTTTGGCGGCACTGCAGTATCGTGGGGCTCCAATCTACAGAAGACAGTTTCGTTGTCTACTACAGAAGCGGAGTACATAGCAGTGTCAGAGGCTGCAAAGGAGATGATATGGCTACAGGGCTTCTTAGAAGAATTGGGCAAGAAAGATCAAAAGGGCATTCTCTACAGTGATAGTCAGAGCGCCATATTCCTTGCCAGGAATCCAGCATTTCAGTCCAGGACCAAGCACATTCAGATCAAGTATCACTTCATACGGTCACTGTTGGATGACGGACAGTTGTTGCTTGAGAAAATTCGTGGAAGTGAGAACCCTGCTGATATGTTGACAAAGGGTGTTACTCTTGAGAAACTGAAGCTGTGCGCAGCTTCAGTTGGTCTTCTAAATTGAAGACAGGGGCCTTGAGTTGCAGAGGTGGAGGATATCACGTTTGAGGAAAGATCGGTACAGTTAGCAGATGAGGCAACCAGTGGACGGTGCAGTCAGCATCGCAGTCTCCAAGTGGGAGAATTGTTAATGATGGAGCCTGCCCTGCCTCCCGCCCTTTTTTTCCTTCTCCGCGTCGCGCTTCACGCGAAACCGCGGCTTCTCCGCGTCGCACGCGAAACCGCGGGAGGCTTCCCGCGTGAAGTTCCCGCCTCCCTTCCTTCTGAAATTGGCCATTATGCTTATTATAAAAGGCAAAAAAGGCTGCGGCAAACTATGTGAACCCCACTCTTCTTTGGCTGCAGGGATAAGAAAAGAAAGGCTGCCACTTTCTTTTGGCTGGTGCGTGCATAAGAAAAAGGGCTCACCTGCTCTTGATTTAGCTTTACGTGAAGGCAAACTAAAGGCAAAAGTTTTCTTCCTCTTTGCCGTTTTTTTGGGCTGCTGCTCTTGGGTGGAGAGAAGTAGTAGAGAGAAGTAGAGAGGGAAGTAGAGAGAGAGAGAAGGTGAGGAGAGAGAAGGAGAAAGAGAGAGAGTTTTCTTGTAAACGTCGACTCTCGACGGTGTAATTCCTCAAACTAATAAAATCCTCTGCAGCTCCGTGGATGTAGGCAAAAATTGCCGAACCACTTAAATCTCTGTGTCGTATTTTCTGGTGCATTTTTCTCGTTCCGATTTTCGTTTTATTGTCGCGTTTTTTCATAACAATACGAGGGTTATAAGAGGGTTATACCCTCTTGTACCTCCCATGTAACTCCCGTGTACAAATGGATGAAATAGAAGCGCGGGTTACAAGTGAGTTACACGGGCGGTACAAGGAGATTATAACACGCTTGTAACCCCATTGTAACACCCGTATAACCCTCATATACTTTTTTACGTACGCATCTCTGCGTACGGTTGACAGACGCAAATTTTTTCCATATGTAGCTATGTTAACGACCACAATAATTTTAATTTTTTTCATAGATAATTAAGGAATTGCATGGCCTATTTCAAGGAATTCTTTGGCATTTTCAAAGAATTCCTTGACAAATAAAACAAAGATGCTGGGGTTCAAATGTCCTGTGTTTTAACCCTATTGCTTAAAATATTTAATCCATTTTTCTAATTAGAAAGTTTGTGGGTTCATAAATTTCTAATTAAATTAATATTCAAATTACGATTTCAACAGATTTACAAATTTTGTATTATTCTTATGCTGTAAATATGCATTAATGGTTCGTTGAAGTCAAATGCGACTTGAAATTACACAACTATGCTGTTAATTAAATCATCAATCTTAATTGTTGTATGGAAAAATCTTAGCCAAATCTTAGCGTATGATTTTTTTGGGAAATTTGAGTCCAAACGGCATCATGAGTTATTCAAATCCGTGACCTCAAGATGGGTAACTATACTCTCAACCACTATGTCACAGATAAATGCAGGTTTAGTTAAGAGAGTGGTTGAGGAAGTAGTTTCCCACCGTGACGTCGCGCGTTCGAATCGTATATGTTGTCCGTAAGGTTCATATTTCCCAAACAAAAATCTTATTGTATGATAGTGATCACATCTTCATGCGTAGCCTGAATTCTGACCCATCAAGATAGTGTCTGCTTTGGTTAAGTTATCTCACTGTATTGCCTTGTTGGTGTAACTTCTAAAAGGTTGCCCGTCCAAGACCAGCAAGCTTAACATTGGAGTTTCTATGAAAATTCCACGGTTATACCAAAAGACGCTTTAATGTTTAAGAGTTTGGTTTCAGTCTACTTGAGGAGTTTCATAATCTCTCTCACTCAGGTACCTGATGTCATCGTCAGTGCTTTATACATAGAATTATTCACTAGGCAGATAAAACTGTAGAGATGGTCTCTACAGATTCAAGAGGGACTCCCACCATTCAACACTTGTCCCTCTTGAAATGGCTCCCATGGCGAAACACTTTGTTTTGTATGACACGTAGTTTTCATCTTCAAGTTAGTGTAATGCTCCAATACCGCTCTGTCACACCACAAGTCAGGAAGGCGAAACACCGCAACAACGAAGAGCATGATGAAATAAATTGAACATGTTTTGTATTTTCAAATGATGATTATATGCAAATATAACTGAAATAAACAAAATAGTCTATATTTTATTTCATAATTAACCGTTCACTTATATAATTGAAAGAAAAGTAAAAAAAAAGAAACTAAATCAAAACTGCAATGACAATATAAACAACTAGTCCATACCCAAAATGGAAATACTATAAATAAATAAATTCTGAAAAAATACCAAAAATAGAAAATATAAAATTGAAAGGTTTGCTTCAGTGGAGACAGTTCTACTAGTGGTTTAATACAAAAGGTCATGTAAAAATATCAACGAGTGCACTAAATAACAACTATTTATTAAAACATAAACTATAATGAAAATGAGACAGTGGTTGAGGGTTAAGTTCCCAATTATCAGGTTGCAGGTTCGAATCGCACATATTGCCATTTGAGCTCACTTTTCTCGAAAAAGTCATATTGTATGACAGTGATCATATCGTCTGATCTTCTTTGATATCAAATCCTTCTCAAATTGTTGCAATCAAATCAATCTCATTTGTTAGATTTATAATATGACTCATATCATCCCACACAATCTTAATAATCCATTCTCAAAGAAATTAATCATACTATATGATTAAGATCAAAATATACGATCATCCAACAATTGTATAATTTATCTTTATACGATCAAAATATACGATCATCCAGCAGTTATACAATTCCCACCAAAACATTTTAAGAAGTTCTTTTCTCCACAACAGCTTTACTACTACCCTTTTCAAAAATTGAAGCCACCCCAAACAAATCATAAGTGTTGATATGCAAATTTATAAGAATTATGTGATACGAATATAAAGAATCGATTAATTTCTTATGTATATGTGATTTTTTTTTCTTTATTGTGAAGTTAAATTTAAGGAAAAATCTATCTAAACTCATTATCTTCTTTTCCTCAACTTCTGTTATGGCAGCCTTAAGAGAGAATTTAGAATGAACTTCTCTATAGGACTTATGAAGTGAATGTAGGCTTTAAAGTGGCTTGAACACAATAGTTCTTTTTTGCATTAATTATTTTTATTTTTTGCAGTTTAAACTATTCATTTATTGCAAATATCTTTTATTTTTGTGTGATAAGAAATCAAACTCTTAAAGTAACATAATTCACATCCCTCTCCCTACTCCTTGCTTATGACATTGCCTTCAAGTGGCAGCAAATTTATATTCTTTATCTTGAGATTTTACAAACAAGGACTAAAACAAAATGACAATTTTAAAAGTAAATATGAAGTATGAAATACCCTTCTGCTAGTATTATATAGAATTCATATGTTTTAATGAAGTATACAATTCTCATATTTAACGGTATTATTTAAACAAACAAATATATAGAAGTAAAGTCAAAGTTAAATTATAAAAGTAAGAGAAGGCTAGATGACCCGACCCACAATTACGCAGTTAATTATCTCCTGATCAAAAAACTTAACCCAATTTCTTTTTAAGTTGCTAGTGTGCCAAATGGATATGCTTTAGATTTTTTGAATTTATTTTATAGTTCACACTCTATGGGTTCTAGGAAGTATACATATCATTACAAGTAATATAGAATTTTCTTTTAAAACCTCGGTATCGATCTCATAGGGAATGTGAAGCTCTTTTTATCAACTTAGAAAATTCAACTTAAACTGCAAACAAAATATCTTAGGAAATAAGATCGCAACTTAATGTGTAAAAAGAAGTAACTAATTCCTACTAGTTCGGTTTCAAAACTTAAAATGCAAAGTGTTTCTAAACTAGTTTAATGTAGATGAGTTCAAATTATGTGAAACTATTTTCCCTTGCAAAGGTATCATAATCAGTGTATGAATCAAGTGATTAAAAGTTTAAATGTAATTTTGTAACAAATAAGAGTAATCACATTATTTACTCTGTTCCGAATACATAAAGAACATTGGCTAACTTAGAGTTAAGTTCTAAAATCTCAGGTTATGATGGGTAGGTTCTAGCCTTTCACTTCTAGATTACCCACTGTGCTATCTCTTTAAAAATAACAGCAAAAATCACATTAATCTGGTGGGTGATAAGGTAGCTCATTTCTTAGTGCATATAGATAGAGAGATATGTTTCTGTGGGTGTATTGGTGATTCTAAGGTGACAGACTAGAACCTTAACCAATTTGATCTAGAGTTTGGAACCTTAGGACCGATTAGTGTGTGAAAAATAAAATTGTTAAGGTTCTAGCTGTCACTCTAGAATCACCAATTTACACCCATAAAAACTTATCTCCCTATCTATTTGCACTAAGCAATGAGCTACCTTATCAACCACCAGATTATTGTGATTCTTACTAGTTGAGGAATACATAGCCCTCCCGGGTCATTATAGATTCACAACAAGTTCTAACTCACCAATTGACCATATTGAATTTGTAAATTAAGTACAAAGTAATGAATCATCACAAGTACAAAATAAGAGAAATATTAATCAATTCAAATCCTCCACATGATTAAATCTTATTGCAAGGAGAAAAATAAAGAAACTACTCAAATTCATTGGGGATAACAAAACAAAAGATGATTTATATTTAAATTAAAGTTCACACAGTTAAACAGAACTAAAACAGAAATACAAAGAACTTATCTCAAACTTCTCCCCAAACAAATCTTTTGAAGTCCCTTTTATGACTTCTTTACTGCAATGGACTCACAAAAACACACACTAAAAAGACTCTCACTCACAACACACACACGCCACACACTAAAGAGAGTCGAAAATTCCTCTCCTTTAGCATCTAATGACTCCTTTTAAATAACTCACGAAATCCCCAAGAGTCACTTCAGGTGTCTCTTCAAAATTTATCCAAATTCAATGCATTTTGGAGAAAACCTTTTATCGTGCCTAGGCGCCAACCTACTAGAAGCCAAAATTAACTATCTAGCACAAGGCGTCAGTTCACTTTATGCTTCTTTGCTCCATTTGACTCCATATTGCTCCATTTTCATTTTGCTCTTAAACTCCATAACTTGTACCTGAAATAAAAAAAAAAATGCACGCACACACACACACACACACACAAAATATCTTCCATTAAAGTGTAAAATCCTTCAAAATGAGTATAAAATGTATATATAAAAATAATACATTTTAAGGCGTGTCACTAGATTACTAATGATTAAAAATATCTGAAACTAGATCCTGAAATCCTCATAAAATAAGGGAAAATTTTATTAATATATTAATAAAAAAATTTCCTTTCCTTCTAACAATTTGACCCGAACAAACATAAAACTTGCTCATAATAAATAAGTAGGAATTTTCAGAACCCAAACATATGTATAGAAAACAAATTGCACAACCTTATAATAATTAGGCTCATCCAGCACATTTGCATTTCTCCAAGTTATGCACAGAGATAAAACTAATGATCATGCCTCTTCCATAAAAGCACAAAATGGAAAACAAATAACATAAAAGGGTTGTGCAGCATAAACAATGTTGTCCATATGGTGACATAACATTTCAAATACATATATTCTCTTTAAAGATAACAAAATTCTAGTTTGAAGAATTTTTTCAATGATACACGTATAATTTTTATAAGAGTAATAAGTGAGAATTATGTAAATAAGCACAAAAGAAGTGACTCAACATCCATCTACTAGATGAGTTAGATGGAGAAATAGCCTGATGGAAAGATGGAGGCTTTGATGGAAAAAGGAGAGCTAAAGTGGGCCTGAATGTCTGAGAGAGAGAGAGAGAGACAGGAATCGAGCCCTTCACCATTGTTGCATAAGGAAGAAATAAAAAATAAATTATGATAGTGAGAGAATTACTATGACTGGAACGCGAGATGAGTGAGATCTTTCTCGCGGGAGAGGGCGATGCGAATGAGAGCGCTGCTCTCTGTGAGTTACTTGGATTGCTCTTCTCCTTCTGGTTTCCTCTAGAATCTTCTATCCCATGGTTTTTTTTTGTCAATTTCTATGAGTATGGTGGAGTGTGACACTCTCCCTTACCTAGCTCGTAATGCTCTCATCGTGTCATCCTCCTAATATTGCTGGATCTTTTCTTTCAATTGTCATAGTGTGTTTTTATACTCCCAGCTAGCTTCGCTATTAGTCAATGCTCTCTACTTGATGATATACTCCTTGTAGTTTTGCACCCCTCGTCATTTGATCACCCTGTATGTCAGTATTTCTACAACTTCTTCACCAAAGTAGGTGATTACAACTATAGGCGCTCACTTGGAAATCTCTCTTAAAGGGTCTTCCATGTCTTCATGATAGGGTTCAACATGCTTACGTCAAAATTTGAATGTATCTTTAATTTTTGCACAAGATTGAGTTTGTAGGAGACAATTCCCACATGTTTCATCAACTCAAAAGGCCCTTCATATATTTGAACCAACCCTTTATGTACCTTTCAAAATGTTTTGAATTGTTCGGGTAAAAGTTTTACAAGGACTAGATCTCCTTATTTAAACTCGATATGTCTTCTATTTTTGTTTGACCACTTCTTCATTCTCATGATGACCTTGTGCATGTTGCTCGAGCTAGCTCCCTTTCCTCCTTCCAAGGCCTTCATAGTTGGTTGTAAGGGAGAGAGGAGTCAAGGGTTGTTTCCCATGATTATCTCGAAGGGACTCTTGTCGGTGAATTGACCTATTTGCAAATTGAAAGAGAATTGTGCCACATCAAGCAATTTGGCTAAATTTTGTTAATTTTCACTGACATAATGTTGTAAATATAGCTCCAAGAAGGCATTCATCCTCTCAATGTAACCATCCCTTTGAAGAAGAAAGCTTGTAGAAAAGGTTTAGATCCAACCCCAACATCTTGAATAGTTCAGTCCACAATCTCCCGGTGAAGCGGGGAACCATACCACTAATAATTCTCTAAGGTATTCCCAATAACGTTACCACATTGCAACAAAAGAGCCTTGCAGCTTCTTTGGCAGTGCAGTTGGCAAGAGCAGCAATGAATGTTGCATACTTGCAGAATCTTTCTATCACAACAAGGATACTTCCAAATCCATCTGACTTTGGCAAGTTCGAGATGAAGTCCGTAGAGACATTCTTCCATGGTCTCTGAGGGGTTCCAACAACCCCCATCTTTGTTGAAGGACAACTTTGTCTTGTTTGCAAACAAGGCAAGTGCGAACATAGTCTCGTACCCCATCCTTCATCCTTGGCTAATAGTAGTTAGTTTTTAGAAGTATTAGGGTTCGCTTCATACTTGAATGTCTTACCCATAAAGGTTCATGATATTCTTTGATTAGCTTCTTTCTCAGGCGCACCACCTAGGCACATAAATGTGTTGGCCCTTAGTGTAGTGGACATCTTCATTTATCCAAAACTTTATGGTTTTCCCTTCCTTCAACGGAGAAATAATACTTTGGGCTTGTAGATCAGAGTTCAACCCTTCCTTGATTCGGCTTATGAGAGAGCTGGAGACTTGTGAAATATTTGTAAGTTCTGCTTTTCGGCTAAGTGTGTCTGTAATCAAACTGCTAGGAAATCCTGCCATTTTGTCTGCTTGGGACTTAGCTTCTTCTGGGTCTAAAAGTAGTTGGTGACGATATTGTCTGTCATGACCCTGAATTTAGAGCTAATTAGGTAGGGTCTCCATACTTTAAGGCAATGTATGATAACCGTCGTCTCCTTGTTTGAACTGTGTAGTGACACTCCGTCTCATTGAATTTCTAACTTTCATACGCAATTAGATGCCCATCTTGTAAGAGTACCACCCTATAGCCAAATCAGACACATCAGTGTGCACTTCATACTTCTTGGTATCATCAAGAAGAGTAAGACGGGCTTTTCACTGATTGCCTTCTTGAGATCTTTAAATGCTTCTTGACACCTGCTATTCCATTCCCATGACTTATTATTCTTGAGTAGGTTTGTCAATGGAGCAACTCTTGTAGAATAGCCTTTATGAATCATTAGTAGTAGTTTACAAGCCTCGGGAAGGATCTTAGCCCATCTACCCTAGTAGGATGCTCCCAATCTTGGATGGCTATGATCTTGCTTTCTTCCATCATAAGCTTCCCATCCTTTATCTTATGCCCTAAGAATATCACCCATTGTTTAGCAAATGAGCATTTTTCTTTCTAGATGTATAACTTATTTTCTCTTAGTATTATGAATACTTATGGGAGATGTCTTAGGTGACCTTGGAGTGTGTTGCTATACCCCACTATGTCATCCATATAGACAACAACAAACTAATCCAAGTAAGGTTGGAATAGTTTGTTCATCAATGTGCGGAATGTTACAGGAGCATTGGTTAGCCCAAAAGGCATAACCAAAAATTCATACAACTCATACCCTATTGGTCACACAAGTGGTCTTCGGTTCATCCCTTCTAATATCCTCACTTAAAAGTAGCCTAATCGGAGATCCAATATTGAGAAGTACCTTGTGCTCCCTAGCTGATCAAAAGGTCGGCAATGAGAGGAATTAGGTATTTGTTCTTCACGTTAATTTTGTTTAAAGCCCGGTAATCTATGCACATGCACATGGAACCATCTTTCTTTTTCTAAAATAGAACCGGGGCACTATATGAGGCATTAGATGGTCGAATGAATCCTGCCTCCAATAACTCCTTCAATTGTTTGCGTAGCTCTGCCAATTCTAGAGGTGTCATGCAATAAACTCCCATTGGCGGTGGCTTAATCCTTGGCTTCAGCTCAATTTCATGGTTGATCTTCCTTCTTAGTGGTAGTTCTTTGGGTAATTCTGGTAGTAAAACATCTTTAAATTCCCCAAGTATTGCCACTACTTCCCTTGGCATTTTTACTTGGTGCTTTAATTCTTCATCGGAGTCATGAAGAATAGCTAATTATTTCTCCTCCTCTCATCGGATGTCCTTCTTGAATTGAATAGCTGATAGCATTTTAGCTTCTTGCTTGCTAGTACTTGTTATCGGTATTACGCAATCTTGGTTGCCCTCCATGATGCACATGCTATTGGCAAATGGTATTGGGAATGCTCTCACTTGCTCCAAGGATTCTAGACCAAGGATTAATTTTAATTTGTCCATAGAAATGACGGAGAAATTCAGCATAACTAACTAATCTATGATATAGGTCTTCACTCATTTGGCCAGTCCATGGATTGGCCTAGCCGCTGAGTTGACTACTTTGATGGAGCCTACTCTTCCAGTTATTTGCAGACCCACCCTCTTCGCTTCTTCAATAGAGATGACATTGTAAGAAGCTCTCCTATCTATCATTAATTTAGTAGACATCCCACCTATAATAGCAAAAATAGTGAAGTAAAAATTTGAGCAAAAAATAGATGTATGTTTGTTTTCAACCTCCACAAGAAGAAGTCCTTTTACTGGGGTTTTTGAAGAGGAATGCACCACATCGAGCAGTTACATTGGTCTCACTTTTACTTTCATATCACTTCCTTCTTCCTTTTGATGACTTGCAAAGAGAGAGTTTAGAGCCTTCTTTTGAGGGCAATCCCTTGCCCGATGAGGTCTTCCACAAAGGAAACAATTTTTGTTTAGTTTAATTTTTCTGTTGTTATTAGACTTCCCCTTTTCTTATGCCTTGGATGGGGTTGATTAGCGACGGTTCTCTTCCTTGTGTTGATCCTTGTCTACCCCACTTTTGATACGTACTCTTCTTTTCCCTTGGCTTTGTAGACTCCTTTGTATAGTCAACCAAGCTCTCCGCAACGGCGATGATAGTGGAGAGATCTTGCACTCCATGCCTCCTAAGCTCAGTATTTGCCCAGTGTTGGAGTCCATCCATGAAGTTGACGGAGCATCCTTGTCAGGCATGTCGAGAATTTCAAGGACCGGACTAGTAAACTCCTTAATATATTGAATTGATCCCATTTTCTTGAGCCTTTGCAAATGGGCTCTAGCCTCATCCTCCTCATTATTATGGTATACTTCCTCTTTTGCTCCATTTTGAAGTTATCAAAGGTGCACATGGTGCATATACCTTTTTCGATGTCTCCATGCCTTCTTCTCCACCACACATAATGATGCATGAGAGATAAAGAGTTGTAAATTGTATTTTTTGTCTCTTCATCCGTAATCCCCATCGCTCCAAAGTATTGGTCGAGTCCCCATAAGATGTTGTCTACTTCCTTTGCATTGTGAGCCCCCCCCCCTCCCCCCCAAAACTCTTTAGTTTTGGTACTTCGATGTGTTTGTCTTTAAAAGTATGATTGATGGTGGATGTCGCTAATGCTTTCTTAAATTACGAAATGTCTCCACACAACTCCTCCAAGCTGTCATGTAGGTTGTTAATCTCTTCTTCATGAGATCACTGTACATTGAAGAGCACCTCCATTATATCTTCTCGCATCTTCACTAATTGGTCTTTCATGAATTTCTTCAGTTGAAGCATCATACCTCTGATTGTGGAATAGATGGCGATGTCCTCCTCGTCGAAACCATCCACCTTTTGGCCTAAATCCTCTATCTGGACGTCCATGTCGTTCATCGCCTCCTCTATCTGAGCAAGGCATAAATCAAAGACAAAAATGAGCTCATTCGACCTCCCATGTGGTTCGGATGCAACAGGATCTTGCTCCTTCTCACGACCTCATCCTTGTTGAGATTGCTCCACATTTGTGGATTCAGACTCCATGATATACTCTTTAAGACTCCTTGCTATACTTTTGAACCATGGATTTAATACCAACTTTCACAGACTAATTTATCTTAAGTCACCATGTAGCTTCAACACTCTTTCTTAGCACTAAATCAGTCCAACCCTCACAACGTTTGGATTTTTAAGCATAAAACACTATAGGAAGAAGAGTATGAAGAAGTATTGAAGCAAGAAACTCTTCACTAAGAAAGAGTGATTACAACACTTAAATGCTTGGAAACATTGGATGGTTCCAAACGAGGGGGATGTACTCCTATTTATAGCTACCACCAAGTCTAAAGGAATTTTACATATTACCTTAGAATAGTCTAATTTCTAGATAATTCTATACCATTCTCTTATATACATACATAACCCTAGATCTTTCTAAGTCATTCTTGAGTTCTCCTTGGAGCTTTTTCTTCTAATATTCTCCATAATGTGATGGAGTCTTCTAGAGTTACTTGGATAACTCTTCTCCTTCTGGTTTTGTATAGTATCTTCTATCCAATAGTTGTCATGCAAATTTCTTTAAAGATGACGAAGTGTGACAAGCAACTCAACGAAGCTCTCGCTAGGGTACGCTGTATTCTTTCTCATGATCAGGGCAGCGCATCTTTCTAAAAACAAGAACGCGAGATGCAGTCTTCTAATCGCGGTTGTGAGTTTAATAAAAGGCTCAGCCCAATGCAATTCAAACACCTAAATATCACGGTTCGTTACATAACTTGAGTTGGAAAGTCGAAACAAGCACATCCTTAATTGAACTTGGCTATTCACATCCTATTAAAACTCTAGATTTTTATAATATAGATTAATCATGAAATAATGGTCCCCACATGAATTTGAGCTTGCACAATTAGATTAAAAAATTCAAATTATTTTTAGTATACTGGAATTTTTTTATTACATATAGATGCTTATAAGTAGGAGTTGCAAAGAGTTATGTGACCAACTCATGATGAATAATGAAGGCACTTATGAACTCTTTTATAAGAAACGAAATGAAACCTAATCAAAATTATCATTGGTTTTTATTATATAGGCAAAGAGTATTCTAATCATGATTGACTTATTAATTATGAGTAGAAACTAGGTTGAAGGAATAAAAATGATTGAACAAAGAAGAAAATAAAAAAAAACAAATTTCTATAATGGCATGAGATAGAAAAAAAAAAGCGGTATCTCATAAATCTAAGAAAATTTCCCTAATGACAAATAAGCCAACTGTCTTAAAACATATAAAACAAATGAATAATGTCAAAAGAAGAAATGATTAAAACTAATAATTTTTTTTAAGAATTTTTTGTTTAACTCTATTTTTTGTTTTGATTGTAAGAAACCAAGTCATATAAAATGGGATTGTACCAATAACACCAAAAATAATATACTAATGGTGAATGAAAAGAATATTGATAAAAGAGACGAGTAGAAAAGTTCCAAGAAAAATGAAAAAGAATTAAGAGCCAATTTTGAATACGACGGATTTGTAAGGGAACCAACAAATGAAGTAAATTTTTCTTAGTGTCTTTAAGCAACCAAGTCAACTTTAAAAATCAAAGGTATTGACAAAATATTTACCAATGAAAATTTATATTTCATAGTACAATATAAACATGAAAATTGTATAGTGTTCAAGGAAAAGTATTCTTATTAAAAAAAGTGTTTTTCATAGGTAAAGCAATAACTTTATTAAAATACAATATAATAAAAATAGTTTACTTTGCTCAAAATTAAAAAGAAAAATTTCAATTTTATAGGCTATGATCATGTTTTATAAAAATTTAAGCATGTAACATCTTACCATCACATCTAAACAAGAATATAGCTTGTATTCCACATACATAATTCCTTACATTCTACATCCCTAAATAGCATTCAATCATGGCTTTGTTATTATTATGGTAAGATAAGTCATATCACTCACATTAAAAACCTTAATTTGACTAATGAAAATTTTTCTAGCTACTGGTGTTTCTAAAAGCAATGTAAAGATCACACAAGTTCTTCAATGTAAAGAGGCACAACTTACTTTTGTTACCAATAATTAAGACTTAATTTACATTTATAGATATACATTCATAATAAGATCTTTAGAAGCATGTGTTGAGGGAAAGTAACTAGGCAATAATACTAATCAATCAATAATGGAAATGTTGCCAAGAGCACTTTATATTAAAAGCTTTGAAATAAAACATTTATTATCTTCATATTTTTTTTGACAAAATACTTTTAAAATAATTTTATAATGATAATATTTATATGTTAGATATGAACAAAATCAGTGAAAATATTTCCATCAAATGCTTAAAACTTCTCAATATGAATCTTCTACATGAAATAAGTGACTTTTTTCATGCCATCATGCTACAAACATAGAGTAGTTAAAGAGTTCCCAAAATAATAAAATTTTTATTATTATATTGGTGATGTTTGTTAATTTGACTAACAAACTAGTCATTTTATTCACATAAGGTAGCAATAACCTGATATCTTTGGCATATTCACACATAAACTCTCTTATTCATATCAGTAAAGTAAGAATTAATGGCTTGTAATTATATATGATATTGCCATGAATTGTTTGTAGCTCATAAGAAAGAGTCATCTGATGAATTTATAACATTTGATTTATGAATCTAGAAGATTCCAAGTTACTTAATTTTCTTAATTCATAGTGCACATGTTGTTGAGTTTAAATTTGAAGATTTTAATACATTTAGAATAAAAAATTGAAATAAGTTATAAATTTTAGCTCTTGACACCTCAACATATTGGAATAATAAGAAAAAGAAAAGAGTGTATTAGAGATGCCTTATTCCATGTTAATTTAATACAAATACTTCAATGTTTTTTTATCCTTATTATTAATATTAGTTTTACAATCAATTAAGTGAATATTTGACCCATATTTAGGAAACTTATGCATTTCCATTGGGGTAGAAAGTCTAACTCACCTCACTTATATCTTTTTAGTGGTAAATGCCTTCTTATAAATATTAAAAAGACTACTTTAGGAATACTTTATCATAAATTGGATGAGATAATTTTTTAGAGTTATTCACATTCTAGTAATAAAATTAAAATATTCAACAATAGAAGATTAGTTGTTGAAGAATGCATGCGACTTTTGATGAGTTTAGTATTAAAAATTAAAAAAAATGAAAAAACTTTCTTAGAAGTTAGAAATCAAAGAAGATGCAATAAAAAGTATTACTATATGAATGGAAATATTTTAAGAGTCACTATATATAAAATTTGGGAGTTTTCTTGAAAATATTTGACAATTCTTCATTCATCTCAACAATGAGCATACAAATTTTAAGGAATATTTATTTGATGATTATTTTAGTATAACCATGCAAAAAAGAATTAACTTAATTTATTGGGAATGATATTTTGGAGATGATTTCGATCAAAGGATCGTCGGATTTAATTGGCTTTAGGAATAAGCTTAATGTTTCATCTAATTGTAATTAGCAATAAGGATAGACTAGTTACTAAGGAATTTAATCATATTGAATGTGAAGATTTTGAGGAGACAATTGCATCCACCTTTAGATTTGAAGCTATTACTTTTATCATTAATTTTTTTAAAAAATTAGGGCTAAGTGCCTATAAGTTGAAGGTTAAAAATGATTTCTCAATAACATAATAAAGGAAGTTGTGTTCGCAAAACAACCTCTAAGAATTGAGACTATGGATCATCTCGATCATATCTCAAACTTAAGAAAGTACTTTATAAGCTTACGTGTCTTGAATCTGTTATGACACATTTAATACCTTCGTTTTAAGAATAAGTTCTTAAAATAATTTAAAAAAAAAATACTATTATTATTCTTAAATTATTTTTTTTATGTTTTATTTTTCTTAATCTATTCTTAAATTATTTTTACTTCTTTTAAATGTTTTAAATTATTTTAAAATTATAACAAATTATTTTTAAATTAATTTTGAATTAGATTTGGAATTAGTTTTAAATTATTTTCTTTTTGAATTAGTTTTAAATTTGTTTTAAATTGTTTTTGAATTATATTATAAGTTAGTTTTAAATTATTTTCAAATTGAATTGAAGTTATTTAAATTTTTATTAAGTTAGATTTAAGTTATTTAAGCTATATTTTAAATTACTTAAAGATTTTTATTAAAATATTTACATGAAGTACCTATATGTGAGAGGTTCTCATTCTCATTTTTTTTCATGTATATGACATATGAAAATAACTATACAAGTTATATGAAGAGCATAATCATGATTGGACTATACATGAAACATGAATTGAACTAGACTACACCCAAAATATGAATTAAACTACTGCACATGGAACGAAAAATGAAATTAAATTAGGTTAAGCTAAGATTAGGTTAGCCTGGGGCTTAGGAGTGAACTAGGGTCAAGCTAGGTTGAGCTAGGTTAAGCTAGAGTTGAGCTAGGATCACTGAGGGTTGAGATAGGTTTTGCTAGGGTTAGGCTAGATAAGGCTAGAGTTTGGGATAGGTTGGGCTAGGTTGGACCAGTTGGGTTAGGTTGGGCTAGAGTTTATACTAGGTTGGGCTATGTTGCGTTTGAGCTAGTTTCGATTTGGCTAAGTTGGGTTTTAGGTTGGTTAGGTTTAAACTGGTTTGGGTTTGGGCTATGTTGGGCTCGGACTAGGTTGGGTTCGTGTCATGTTGGATTTGGGCTAGGTTGGGTTCCGGTCAAGTTGGGTTAGGGCTAGGATGGGTTCATGTCATGTTGGATTTGGGCTAGGTTAAGTTGGGTTCAGGTCAGGTTGGGTTAGGGCTAGGATGGGTTCGATGAAGGTTGATTTTAGCTCCGATTGAACTCGAGCTAGGTTGGGTTTGGGCCAAATTGGGTTCAAAAGCTAGGTTGGGTTTGGGTTAGATTGGTTTCAAGTCAAGTTGGGTTTGGGCTAACCTAAGTTTAGCCCAAATCTAAGCATAACCTACTCATTTAATTCAATTTATTTTCACATAAAATAATAAAATCAACTAAAATAAACACAAAATAAAAATAAATAAATAATAGCAAAAAATAAGAAAACTTACGATCATCGCATCACAAGGAGGAGGAGGAGGAGGAGGAGGAAGGCCACTAAGCAAGCAAACACTGGTGGAAGTTCGTCGGAGTACCATCGGAGAGGGAGGACGAGGAAAAGAGAGCAGGTAGTGCAAGGAAAAGTGAGCAACAAGCTATTTATAGGCACCGGGAGGAAAGAATCGGCAGCGGGAACAGTTGCCTCCCTCAGATCGATCCGGATTGTCATCATTTGGAGCACAAATCGCTAATAGAGCTCCCAAAAATTGCCAATGGAGCTCCTACAGATCACTGATGGCTAAATGATTCGTCGTCTGGCCGAAATCGAGCAGGAAATGCCACAGCTCGTCGTTGATGCGGAAAAAAATTACATACGTCAACCGTATGCAGGAGCTGCGTACATAATAGATTATATGGGGGTTACACGGGGATTACAAGGGGGTTACAAGCGTGTTATAACTTCCTTGTAACTCCCGTGTAACTCACTTGTAACCCGCGCGCTTCTATTTCATTTATTTGTAGGTTACAGAGGTTACAAGATTATAGGAGGGTTACACGGGAGTTACACGGAGGGTACAAGGGGGTTATAACCCCTTGTAACCCCGTGTAATCTATTACGTACGCAACTCCTGCATACGGTTGACGTACGCAATTTTTTTCTCGTTGTGCGGGTGCGTAGGAATCATAGGAGGTGCTCAAGATGTCATAGGCGCTGCGGTGCACCACCTATAGGTGTTATGGTGACAAAATAATCTAGAATAACATGAGAGAATATTCTCCCGTGTTATTCCACGATGTTCTGGACTCACAACGGTGTTATAATAACACAATCACACTTGAATAACACAGAATAACACGCGAGGAATATTTTCTTGTGTTATCCCGTTGTTTGGCACTGGGTTGCGCGACCGGGCAACGCAGCGCGATTTCATTGAACTCTGGAAGTATCTCTACGTCCTAAGTCCGGACGTAATAATTTTCCCACTTATAGGCGATGCTAGGTTCGGGGAGTGCAAAATTGGAGTTTTGTCAAAAATGACAAAATTAATCCATCTAGATAAAATAAAATCAAAAAATCCTACGATGAAGTTGGTTTTGATAAAAGAAGTACCCAAGACAAAGAAATTTAGGTCAAAGTGTGGTCCCCACGAAAAATTGAGATTTTTAAGGAGGGCTCATATGAGTTTCAAATTGGTCAATTTTGATGTTTTCATCTTAATTTGATTATATTTTGAATTTGCAGTTAATTTGAGTTCATTTTGAGGGTGAAATCATAATTACCATCCAAACTATCCTAATTATCGTCCAAACTATAGTAGGCTAAATGAGCCTCAAAATGGAGTCAGATTTGGCCATGTAATGGCTCGTTTAAAATATTTCAATGACCCGGACGCATTTACACGGTGTGTTTTGCAAAATAGAAATACAAATATCTGAGGGTAGTCGAAGCTTATTTCATGTTATTCATATGTTGATAATAAACTAAATGTTGCTCATAACATGAACTTCCAAGCACTAAAATGACCTATAAAGAAAACAATAAATTTGCAGTATAAAAACGATAATCTCTGAGTACTCCCTCATTGAGTTGTATTTCGGTTCAATTTTACGATTTGATGGAAGCTAAAAATATTTGATTTCCATTTTGCATGTTTTATTTTAAATTTATTTTAAATATTTGATGTGAATGATGAGTTGATAAAAAGTGACATCAAAATCAGCATCGTTTGATAATGGGATAATTTTAATATTTAAGGGATATATCTATGGATCTTGACATTTAGTACGATTTCGACTCTGATGATGTCGACCCAAATAATTAAAGACTTCTAGATAAGAAGTTCTTGAGTTAGAGCTTAGTGCTACATCAAATGATGATCCTCTTACTTGGCAAAGGGGAGATATCAATATTTGGGAGATGTATATGAGGACCTCAATGTTAAGTATGATTAGGGCTATCAAAAAAGCTCGTTGTTAGCGAACAGTTCGTGTTCGGTTCGCCAAAAAGTTCGTATTCGATTCGTTCGATAAGCAAACGAGAAGAACACAAACAATTTTTTTCGTTCGGTTTGTTAAACGAACCAAACACGAACAGTGATGTGTTCGTTCGTGTTCGGTTCGTTATTGTTCGAAATATAAAATAATTTAAAATAATTATATATAAAAAAATTTATGATATTTTAAAAATAATTATATATTATAAAAATTTATCATATTTTAAATAATTAAACTTCTATAAATTATAATATAGGATAAATTATTAATAACAATAATAATATTATAGTATTAATTATATTAATATAAATATTATAATATTATAATTAATATACTATACTATATATTAAAATAAAACCCTAAACTCCTTATTCGGTTTGCTTCATTTTGAGGAAGTATGAGTTACCTGATGTGTACGAAATACCTGATCAATTTGCTTCATTTTGAGGAAGTATCCTATCAAAGCTAGGGTTGTTAAAAAAGCTTGTTGTTCGCGAACAGTTCGTGTTCGGTTCGCCAGGAAGTTCGTGTTCGTTCGATAAGCAAACGAACCAAACACGAACAGTGATGTGTTCGAACATTTCAAACACGAACACTAGCTCTGTTCGTTCGTGTTTGGTTCGTTTACACCCCTAAGTATGATGTCAACGTAGATGATTAAAGTCTTCAAGATGATAAGCTCTTAACTTAGAGCGTAGTGTCTCTTTCAATAATTGGCCCCTTACCAATTCTTGGTAGATATATTTGTAGATTTAGATGTTGAGCATAATGTTGAAACAACTAATTAAGAAGACTACTTGTCTTACAACTAAAGAAAAAAAAAAAATTTCTAGAGAGTATTGGGTATTTTTGGGATCTCAATTTAGAGCACGGTTTCAAACCAATTAAACTAAAAAATACCATTGTCTTACATTAGGAACTTATAAAGTATGAAATGTTTTGAGGATCTTCGCCTGAAACGTGGTATCAACACAAATCGAATGAGAACATTTTTTGCACTGACTCGTTGATTTTTGATATCGATTGCTCGCATCAATTATCTAATATAGAGTGACAAGTATTCTCACCAGCATGAATAAATTTTCTTAGATTTGATGACCAGCTCAAATTTTACTCTTTCATCTAAAATTTGAGAATCTCTTCACTTGTTGGGGTTAAAGACATACCTTTATCTGGTTGCTTTTGATGTATTGGAGATTGAGGACTAACTGATATCATATCCTACCATTACGATAATCTCTCCACCTAGGACCGTCAAAAAAACTCGTTGTTCGCGAATAATTCGTGTTGGTTCGCCAAGAAATTCGTGTTCGATTCGTTCGATAAGCAAACGAGACGAACATGAACAATTTTTTTTGTTCGGTTTTTTAAACGAACCAAACACAAACAGTGATTTGTTTGTCCGTGTTCGGTTCATTATTGTTCGAAATATAAAATAATTTTAAATAATTAAACTTCTATAAATTATAATATATGATAAATTATTAATAACAATAATAATATTATAATATTAATTATATTAATATAAATATTATAATATTATAATTAATATACTCCTGATGTGTACGGAATACCTGATCAATTTGCTTCATTTTGAGGAAGTATGCTATCAAAGCTAAGGCTCTCAAATAAGCTCGTTGTTCGCGAACAGTTCGTGTTCAGTTCGCCAAGAAGTTCGTGTTCGATTCGTTCGATAAGTAAACGAGACGAACAAGAACAATTTCTTTTTTCGTTCGGTTTGTTAAACGAACCAAACACGAACAGTGATGTGTTCGAACATTTCGAACACGAACACTAGCTTTGTTCGTTCGTGTTCGGTTCGTTTACACCCATCTCCACCTGTGTGGTTAGAGCTTGTTGATAATGAGATCCTTTTTTAAGCTTTTCAAGCTGTCAACATTTGAAAGATTCAGTAAACAACCTTCTTCAAAATTCAGCTTTGAATGATCTTGTCAATGACAAATCTCTAAGAGCATGTTCACCAATATAAATCATGAGCTATCATCACAAAGGAAGATAACAACTTTGTGATTATAACTTTATTGCTCTCAATCACCATAAGGTTTTAGCTTCTTCTCTTTCTTGAGTCGTTTCTTTGACAACTTTGAAAATCTTGGTGTGCTCTGTCAAATGAAGTTTTAGGCTACTTTTTTAGCAAGAATGGCTTTCAGTTGTTGACAAAATGAGATCTCCTGAAATGGGTCCAAACTAACTTTTCTAGGACTTTCTTTAAAGAGCAATATGAAATGTACAACTTGCATGTACCTCAACAAAATGAGTATCTCCTGAAATGGCTCCAAACTAACAGAATAGAATCCCTAACATTAGCAATGGAAATCTCTAAACTATCAAGCTGGATAGTGGCCATGCATAGTAGAATTTTTTAGGACAAACTATTTCTCTTTTCAAAATTAGACTTTCTTGGGCGTCAACAACTATAACAATTACTATCAGAAATATATTCTTTAAGACTCAAACTTCAACAGATTTCTAAAATTGAACTCCATAGAGTATAATATGCAACCTGTAGACATGAAATCATACTTGTAATAGTAGTGACTTTCAAGCATACATGGTTCGGTATTGAGAGCTTTCGATAGTGAATACTTAGATTTAGAACTTCAGTATCACACCCCAAGCATATAGATTGTTTTTTACGAGACCTTGTGGTGCAGGGCTCTTGAATTTAGATTCAAGATTCACACTCTGATATTAACCAAATAAATTGCCTCCCAATTGGGACTTTTCGGTAATAAACTCTTGGATTGATATTTTAGTGTCATACTCTGATGCTCACAAGACATACTTTGTCTTTCTATTGGGACATATCAGTAGTAGACTCTTGGATTGAAATTCAAGTGCCATGCTTTGATGTTCAACATAGAAATTTTGTTTTTTTGTTAGGACCTTTCAGTAGCAGATTCTCAGATTAAAATCTATGGGTCATAACTTGATGCTCCCTCGATATAGTTTATCTTTTATCGGGATCTTACGATGGATGACTCATCTATTAAGATTCAAGGGTCAAGTTTCGACGTTAACCAACACATTTACTCAAATTATGAGTAATTTCAATAAATTAAATAATTTAACTTTAATTAAGTTTTAATCATTATCTTTATGTTGCTAATATATTAATTATATTACTAGCTAAAAATGAAAAGAGAAGCCTTCTCCACAAAGTCTCCAGAAACCCGTGGGCTCCAAAATTTATGCCCTTGATTCTCTTTGTTGTGATATCTTTGTGTTTATGTTATAGGTCAAAATTTCAAAAGGCAAATTGGATTGTAGATAATATACTAACTAGAGATTTTACCCTTATTTTGGGAGGACCTTTTTTGATCTAGGGTTCGAGTTTTCCTATAGGCGTAAACTCCTATGGTTACTTACCCCTCTCAATAATAGGAAAGCACTTTCAATTAAGGCTAGTTATTAAGAATCAGTATATTGTGACGGTAGAGTTAGATTTTTAGGTTATATGATTTACCACCTGGACTTAAAGTGGGTGGTAGGGAAATGATGACAAACCCGATCCAAATCTTATGGTGTTTTCATCCTCAGTTATCATGATCTTTGATTTCCTTATTTATGGAAGATAGTCGACCTAACCTAACTGAATGATTCTTGTTGGTGTGAATGTTTGGCTAAGGGGAGAAATTAAGTGACTCTAGTTAATAGAAGATTTTCTGTTAATCAAATGAAGCTTATGATTCATAACTCAAATCATAAACAACCATTAAGATACATATAAGCTATGATTATGATCGTAATATAATAATATCATTTGGTGACAACCACTCGATTAGAAGACTCAGATCGTAACTCCTTTTTCTTAGTTGTTTGACTAAACCACATGAACAAAGAACTCAACCACGATCTTACCAGTGTGAGATTGAGTGCGAATATAATGATACATTCTATATGATATTCACTTTGTGTGGGCTAAAGTCAATCAAGTTTGTCTCCCCCACAACAAATTGCTGATTATGGAAGAAGCGTGCTTTAATCTTCATATGAGTGATCTTGATTTGAATATTTTGATTTGTTTTCTTTAAGCCTTTAGGTGATTGATTTTAATGTTGAATGTTTTGGTTTGTTATTTAAAGAACTTGATTTGAAATTCGATTTAAGAGTGACCCTTCCATTTGAGATTTTTAATGCTAAACTAAAAGAAGTTTTAAAAAGGCTCTAATGCTAAACTAAAAGATGAAGGGAAAAATAACTTACATATTCTCAATTAATATATGCCTATATATAAGCAAATACATACAACTAAGAAAAAATATATAGAACTTGATAGAATATATTCTCAATTAAGAGAATATATTATATGATAAGGACTTTGAGATTTCATTTTATGATTACACAATTACCTTCTTTTCACTACAAAAAGCCATCATCTGTTCTGGAAATTTAGAACTTTGATTGCAAAACCAAATAAGGAAGCAAATAAGATTGCAAAGAAGACTACCATAACTGCTACCACCAACAAAAAATCATACTTAAATCCAAAGTAATCACTAAGGAACTCTGCCACGGTCTGGTTTGTGTCAAGCAAATTATGGTCATTTCCATATTGTGATACAAACAATCCATATATGGTCCATGAGAACGGACAAACCCAATAGAACCAACTCCACCAAATTGGCATTGCCTACAAACCAAACGAAAACAACAAATATAATTAAAAAAAAAAACATATAGAAAGCATATTTTTCTTGAAAAAAAAACAGTATATTTACATCAATTGATTGAAATATGATGACTTTTGTTAGTGGTAGCCTATTTAAAAAAACCACTATATAATCCTCAAATCACTCAAATATGATGATTACTTTTCATGAACAGAAGAGACAAACCAAAATCATTTTCCAAATAGAATTATCCTGAATCTGATCATTTGTAGATAGAAAATGTTTCAGAAAATGTTTAAATTTCCTAGATTCTATGATTTTATTACATGTAAGAAGTCTACATTAACTTTGAACTCTATAAGCAAAATATTGCAATTCTACTAAATATTTTCTATTACAAGAAATCAAATAAGCATTGGCGAAGTTAGAACTTACCGTCTTGGAAATTATAAATCCAGAGAAAAGGCTCCACATTTCATAGAAAAAAGACGAGAAAATGGAAGCAGCGGTGTCGTTTGGCGTCAAGCCGGCAGTTAACATGCCATAATACGTATAATACAACAAAGTGAAAAATGTGAAGTAGAAGTACCATAAGAATTTTGTTGTCGTCCACTCAAACCCAATCATCCAATAGACAATAATGCAATATATTAGAGATTGAACGAAGATATATGGTAGCTCAACTGCAATCTGAAAATTGCAATATTAGGAATGTTAGTACCCTTAAGTTTTATAGATGACACAAAGAGGAAGGTAATTAGGTGTTATACCTGTCCAAAAGCATAAGGAAATGCTGAATACATTCCCGCAGCTCTTTCTCTGTAGAAGGCAGTGCGCTCAATAGCAACAACTGGTTGTACTCCAATAGAGTATGAGGTCCCCATGAAAAAAACAGTTCCAAACACTGAACCCATAACGTTGAACAGATCCTGTTGTGTGTCCCTGCAACAAAATCATATGTGAACTTAACTAGAGTCGTTATAACCAATTTAATGTAAGTTTAGTAAAGAAGAGGCATTTATGCGTATGCCACCCAATTGCTATGTAGTTACATATCTAGCAACTAAATTTCATTTTCTACATTTATACCACCCAAAGCTTTCATATCAAATCAAAAACACCACCAGTTGAACATTTAAAAAGTGAAATATACGCGTGTAAAAATTAAAGTTTAGTTGTTATATCTGTAAATACATATGAATTGAGTGGTATGTATGTAAATCTTCCAAGATAAAATATTTGAGCTTACTTTTTATTAGCAAGATTCCAAAACATTGAACCAAACATCAAGGCCATCATAATGGTGTAAAAAAATCTCACAGCAGAAAAGATAGTATTCCTCCAATATGACAAGTTTTGTTTCCATAAGCATGCAATACATTGGGTTAGGAAGGGTTGCGAATATTGTGTTGGAAAACATAAATCACTTGATCCAATAGACGGTTGGCTTAGTTCCATAATTAATGCTTTGTTCCTCCTGCAACACATTAGTTAAGAAACATGGATTTGTGTCGGCATCACTTTCAGCTAGATGAAAGATTAGACAGGTGCTTTACTTGTACAATTCAGAGTTCTTGTAAATTTCATTGAAATTGACACCTAATATATCTTCCTGTGATGGTCTTGTAACTTCCAACATCCAAGTTGCAGGATTGCAGCCATCCTTTATTTTTGTGACGCCTTGAATGCTCTGGGTAATTAAATAGCACAGTAATAAACGCATAAATACAAAACATTTGAATATCTCCAGCTAATCTTAACTCCAGATGCAACACACTGTGCTGCAAGACATTTTCATCAAATTTTGAAGTCAAGCATTTAAATATAAGAAAAAAAATATATTTTTATTACCTCAAAATAGTTTATAAGTTGATGAGAATTGTTCCCCAGTGGTCCATAATATGTCACTTCACCTCCTAACTTCATCAGGAAGAGCTGTAATTCAAAAATTAAATATGAAATTAATGAAATTTATTGTATAAGATTTCATAAATGACTTTATAAAACATATTTATTAAATATGACAACTCGCCTCATCAAAAGATTCAAATATTTCGATACTTGGTTGGTGAATTGTGCACACTACCGTCCTTCCTGTGTCAACTGTGTTTCTAACAGCTCTCATTACAATAGCAGCCGACCTAGCATCAAGCCCAGAGGTTGGCTCATCCATGAATATTATTGAAGGATTTGCAACGAGCTCAACGGCAATGGTTAATCTCTTACGTTGCTCGGTCGATAATCCAGTTGTTCCAGGCAATCCAACCAATGCACCTTGTAATGTTCTCATCTCAACAAGATCCATCACCTCATTAACAAACATCTAATATCCAAAACATTAAGAGAAAAATATTTATATTACTGAAATGAAGAGAATATATAACCAAATTTCTATATATTTTGCTCACTCTTCTAGTCACTGAATCAATTTCGGGAGAAAGACGAAGCCACGCAGAGTAAATAAGGGATTCATAAACAGTCACATTTGGAGAGTGGATGTCATCTTGTTCACAATATCCTAAAACACGAGCAAATGTTTCTTGCTTCTTGGGATATCCTGAAATGGAGATGGTTCCCTCTGTATATCCTCTGGTCTTCCTACCTGCGAGTACATCCATAAGAGTAGTCTTTCCAGCTCCACTAACACCCATTAGAGCAGTAAGCACTCCTGGCCTAAAACAACCACTAACGCCGTTTAGAAGAACCAACCTATCCTCAGCTCCAGGAGATCTCATTTCCTTTGAATTTGTCAATATTATTTGATATCAATAGTTGTTTACACAGTAATTTTATATACTAACACTCAAATGCACATAGTTATCAAGCTTTTAGATTATTATTTACCTTTGGCATGTCCACTGAATATCTTATATTGTCAAATGTGATGCAACGTGATAAAAATGGAAGCACCATTCCTCTCCTTTCATCTGAATTAGGAATTCTAGCACTTCCTGCCCTTAACGTTCTTGATTTTTCATCTACATTAAATCATGATAAGTTTTTATTTTTTTCCATGAACACTACTGTAATATAGCTTTTTTAAAAAAACCACATATTTAGACTTGTGAAGGAGTTCATACCTCTTGATTGCAGCGTTGATTTTCCAAATATGCTCTTCTGTTTCTCAATCAAAGTCTCCTCAGTAATAGTTGATCGGTCCTTTCCAAGTGCTATAAATTAAAAAAAAAAGATTGTGATTTATCTGCAGTATATGATTATTGTTGAGCATGAAAATTCTTACGTTTGAGATTAGATAGAGCGACAATGAAAAGAAAGTTGAATAGGAGAACATATCCAAGCAAAGCTCCAACACTTATCCAATACCAATTTGCTTCTGGAAATATTCCTCGAGACTTTAAGATAGTCACTCCAAGTGTTTCATTTGTTCCAGGTAAAATCTACAACAAATTCAAGAACCACCATTTCCATAATACCTCACACTATCATGAAATTATATGACTTTTTAATAGACAAATATATTACATGGCTCCAACTCTTGCCTAAGAACTCGTTTACTGAAATAGCATTTTGCGAGTACATTATTGGTGATGCCCAATAACCCCATAACCACCATTTCTTCACATTCCCTGCCAAATGAAGAAGCATTGTTGTTAAGAAATTTCTATTATAACACAAGGTAAAATGTATGGTACAGCCAATATCTATCAATAAATAATATCAAAATCACATATATATATATATTGTAAAAGGGCCCTAGGGCCTATTTCATTGAAATAAAAGGGGTACAACACAAATAGTATGAGAGGGCCCAAACAAATTGAGCACGACTCATAAGAAACAAAATAAAGCTCAAACAGAGCGATACAAAGATAAAACAAAAGAGAAATAAGCAACTAAAGAGGACGAGGTCGTCAAGGCTTCCCTCTACCCCTGGTTAATGTAGCGCATCCAAAGATCAAACTCTGAAGTGATTCTCCATTACCAGGGGAGACCAAAATATCATCCATTAAATTTCCAAGGGGGAAAGTACCCTAGCCTTCTTCTTCCGCCGGGAGGTATACACTTGTCATTCTTCTTCAGAAGAGTTAGTCTGATCCGAAGTGGGAAAGACTGCTGCTGTGATCGGTTCCAATACTTGAGAATCTCCTACCCCTTGAGCGGGTAGAACAACCAAGGTACTATTAGGCAGTAGTTCTTCCTCAGTAGTAGTACGCACCTTTTCCATCGTCAGATTTTGAGTATTTGTTTCTTCCCTATCTTCAGACCTATCATAGTGGGAGTCTGAACTCCCTCCATAGTAGTGAGTACCTGAGATGGTAGTATAGCTGCCCCAGTAGAAGAAGGTTGAGAGATTACCTCATCCTGCCTATCAGTGGCAACTACCTGATGCTCCTCCAAGCGTCGATCATTCTCAACCTGTTATGAAACAGTAGTGGGTATCACTGGCGGTGAGAAAGGCGGTATATCCGTGACAGGAATGTGTGGCCCAGTAGCGTTTGTACGGGGAGGTTTAAGATTCGGATGCAAGTGGTAACACTGTTAGTGAGAGTGACCAAACATACGGCAGCGGGTGCAGTAAAGATGTACCTGTTCAAGTTCTGCTGGTTGCCAAAATCCCTGATGCTGTGTACCAATCCATAGCTCTTTCGGGAAGGGTAACGTAATGTCCCGTTCTATCGATATTCTAGCCTCGGAAAGTCCAGATAGATGCTCCGTAAGCGGATCGGTGTGGAGTGACGTTCCATATATCTTTGCGAAAGTAAAGAGAAGCACTTGATCATAAAGATGAACCTGCAAATCTGGGAAGCGTAGCCACACTGGAATGATGAGAGGTTCAGTACGATGATCAAAATCCACCGTCAATTTTAGCACCTTCATCACCTGATTGTCTATACAAAGTATTCTTCTAGCAAACACTTGGGCGTAATCTGCATCATCCGTTAATTGGATGAGAACGTGCCGACCATCCAGTCTTCCAATCTTCCAACTTTCATTAAGCTTCATTTGCTCAAATTCCTTTCGGATCAGTTCAAGTTTAGGATTGTCGTAGAGGAACTTACCCACTAGAAACAGCCGGCAGGGTGCAGCTAGGATGAAGATATCTTCCTCTGTGAGAAAGATTGTAGGTTTGCCGTCTTTACGTGATGCTTTTTTGAGAAACTTAATTTCGACGCTTTGCTCGAATGCATCATGGAATCTCTGCTGAAACATGTTAGAACGTGAAGGAGCGCGAGCGAGGTTATCGCCGGCTAGGGCGGCGGCGTATGATCGACCCGAGGCCCTTTCTGCGGCTGAGAAGGAATCCCGTCAAGCTTGCAGAATCGCTGACGGAAGTAACCCGCAGCCACAGCAGCGAACGAAGCAGAAGGAGACGCAGGGAATCGAATCGAGCGCAGCAGAGAACAGCTCGACCCGATCCTGTAGCAGAGAACCAGCCGCAGCAGACGAAGCTGTCCAGAAATCTGCGACCGAGGATGAAGGCTCGGGCAACAAAAACCGCACTCGACGCCACCTTCACGTAGAAGACCACTGTGTGCGAGCCACTGCAACGAGGAGACAACGACAGCGTGCGAGACTGTATCCGAAGTCTACGCACTAGATGCAGCCTTTTCGTAGCAGGGAGAAGAAAAACGACGACATGCGAAATGTTGCAAATCGAGGAGAAACGACGGTTTGCGAGCTTGTAACTGAAGTCGACGAAACAATAGCCTTCGTCGTGGACGACGAAGACGATGCAGAAAACCCGGAGGTTAACATTGGGTTTCGCCATCCGGCGAAACCCTAGCAGAGCTCCCCACTACCATTTTATTATATATATATATATATATATATGTGTGTATATATATATATATATGTATATATATGTATGTATGTATGTATGTATGTATGTATATATATGTATGTATGTATGTATGTATGTATGTACAGACAAAAAAAAATTGACAAGTATATTACATGGCTCCAACTCTTTCCTAAAAATAAGATTTTTTTTTTTTTTTTGAAATAACTGAGTATGAAAATATCAATTTTTATAAGATTGTTATAAAGAGATATGAACTAAATTTTAGAGGATCTTGATAAAACAATAACACAGCTCTAACTTAAGATGAATATCACAAAAACAATGAAAATAACTTATTTGGTTGTACCATAGATTTTCACACCTAAAATATAGAAATTTAAAATTATGAGATGGTTTGAAATGAACCGCGTGAAATTAAGAATCCACCCAACACCATAATCACCACCAATACGAAGCCTGCCAACACATTGGCAAAAACGAGCGTTCTTCCCACTACTGCAATCAAGCGAAACAATCCTGAAGCCATTTGATTTAGAAGCAGCAGCAGAAGGTAATGTTTGAAAAACCTACAGCACAAAAAAAAAAAATAATAATAATAAAATAAAAAATTAAATAAAAAAAAAATAGGACCAGCCAAAACTAAATGCTCCGATATAACATGGAAGTTCAAGTTAATTTAAACATTTCTAACCTTTCTAAACTTAAGTCATATCCTACGGTGAAGTAAGTGAGAAGCACCCAAATGGCTACTTCAAGGCATGAAAATGGTACGTTTAAGATCCAAGCCGGTAATGCAAACGCCCATGCTGGATAAAAGTTATAGTCCCTTTGCTTAAAATAGGCAGGTAATTTAATAATGGTTATAGTAAGCTCGGAGAAACCGTAAAACAAGGCAATCAAAATTGAGAAGAAGAGCGCTCCAATGTAAATTTGCCCATCATCCGTAGATGTGTGAGGCATTTCTGTCTTCCAGAAGAGTGACATCACAATAATTGCCATAAGCATGACCTGAAAGCAAAGGAAATGAAACATGAATTTGATTTGTGGTTTGAAGTATTTATTACATAGCACACAGTTCTTATGTATTTACATGTATCACACGTAAATTTCATATTTACACATATCACTCAAATCTTTAATATCAGACAAAAAATTAGCATTGTTACCACTTTTTAGAATGTAATACACCTTATCATGCATAAGTTTAAATCACCAAAATGCTAGGTGTAAATATGAAAGTATAGGTGTGAGATGTGTAAATACAAAATAATTGTGTGGTAGGTAAGTACATTTTCCTTGATCTTATCTAAAATGGTGTTGTCTTACTTCAAAAGCTCTAAATACATAAACAAAGAATATTCTCTTCATTAGCATCAGCTCTCTTTCAGTACAGGCTTTCAGTAGTTCAATTCTACTAACACCAAACTTTAAGGTTCTTAAAGCAGCAGGGTGGCTCTTGCTCCTATCAAAGGAAACAGATAGCTCTTGTTGAAGATTTTTCCATACATGAAATGAGGAAAAAGCTTTTGCGAATTCCTCAACTGTCACATAAACATAAGGTTTATCATGTCGTGCCCAATATTGCTTTTGATCTTTCATAGAATTCACCTGAGAAGATAAACAAACAATTAGCTTATGTTAAAATATATGTATACGCTGGAATTATTAAGCCAAATTTCTATAAATAATAATCTTTACGAGTGATTGAATCAACCCTTCAAAGAAATTTTTTGAGTAATAAAACTTTAAAGGTTGTTGAATATTTTGAAGATTATGCATTGATGTAAAGATCTTCATCAGATCATCTATTTGGTTTTGAGAAAATTTGTGAGATTTTTATTGACTCCAAGAGTTCATGTAAAATTTTGTGGGATCTATATGACAGATTCTATTTCTCAAAACTCATTATTTGTTGTCACTATAAATAAATCTTTAAATTCAAAATTTGTTTTGCATCTCATAATCTCAAGAAAATAGAAAGGGGAGAGGATGCTGTTGACGGTAAAAACTAAATAAAAAAAGGAAATTAAAATAAATTAAAATTATAATATTCCGGCACTCCTCTTCGTTATGGTTCCTTATTCGAACCTATTCATAAATGCTCCCAAAAAAGGCATGACAGAAATCTTTGGACATAAACCCCCGTCTTTCTCTTCGTGTTCGCAAGCCCCAGAAGGAATCACACGAAACCTACGCCAAAAGCACTCATTCTCCCTGTTCGAGCAAATAGAGAGGCAGCGAGGAAAGCAAAAACAACATCCCAGAATACAAATGCTTCCAAAATTCCCATCTTCTCTCCTTCCGCACATGCCGCTCTCAACCTGAATGCACACATCGCACTTGTCTCCACTGATATCGGCTAGCTGTGAAGACAACGACGAAATTGCAGTATACACTTTCATTTCTTCTGTGCTTGGGAAAGGCAACGGGAGATCGCAGAATACAAGGAGTTCCGAAACTACTAATTTCCCGGCTCCTCAATTTGAGCCCGTCTCCTGTATCTTCTCCTTGTGTCGTCAACCCGAGCCGCAAGAACCGAAGGCTGTGCACTTCTTCCTCCCTCCAATTTGTTTTAATTTAGGAGTGGATATTAAAATATAGGTACTCTCATAATTAAATTAATAGAATTAGTAGATGTTATGATTCAGATGAAGATAAATATCTTATGTATTTCATAAACTAAGGGTCTGTTTGGTTCAATTGCAAACTTTTCAATTTACAATCAGAATTGCTATTCTGTAGAAAGCAATTATGAGGAAAATGTAGGTGTCTGTTTAGTTATGATTGTCGGAAAACGATATGCTGAGCTATTTCTCGTAAAAATGACTAGACTGTCTCTGTCTGTTAAAACTGTTTGAAATTTATGTTTGTAAGTTGAGACTCGTTTTAAAGCGCTAATGTAATTTAAATAGCTATTAGGAGCAATCGCAGGTGCAAAAACTCTATATTGAAGCACAACTATTTGTAATTTGTAGTAGCCATTAAGCTCTAAGAATGATAAAAACATCACATAACTGGACCTTCTACAGCATAAACATTTTGAAAATTTTGTACCATAGAACACAACAGGCATTAGATCCAGATAATGGCATGATAAACTCCTATAGTAACAAAAATAAAAACTGTCATAGATCTTCCCTGTATCAGCTTTTAGTAGATAAAATATCAATCACACTTCATAGAATAGAGAAATAAAGCTGCCATAAATCCGGATTCATGCTTCCAACTATTCAAGATCGAAGATATAACGAAAGATGCTGAAGGAAGGAACGAGAAAGAGGGAGGGAGAGGGAGACGAAGTCTCGAGAGAGAAGGATACCAGTTAGATCGGAGGTATTGGAACTATCGATTCGTTTCTCTGTGGAGAAGTCCAGAACTCGCAAGAAGATTTAGGGCGGAAAAGGAGATCGGGATCTCAGAGCTCGGGAGCACGGGCGAGCGAGGGCAACGAAATTCGGGGTGAAGGGTAAAAGCTGAATGAAATTCGGGGCCGCGTGATAAAATCCCGCGGCCTGCTTTCCCTCGACTTCGCGGCGAAGCACCTTGAATTCTTCGCGAATCGAACCTGCGGCGCTCGAAATTGCGGCGATTTGTCGCGCCGCTGGACAAAAACGCCGAACCAAACGACCCCTAAATTGATTGGAGAAAATGCTAAGGAGAATGATAGTTTAAGTTTTAAGTTTAGAATTCAAATATGAGTCGTACTAAAAATGGTGTAGGTGTAATTATAAATAAATTTTTAAAGATAATGTTATAACAACTAATAGAATTAGAGATAAAATTATAGTGTTAAATATTTTTGTTGATACTAAGATTTTTAATGTTATACGTCATTATGCTCCTCAAGTTAGTATAGATATAGGCTCAAAAGAAAATTTGTGGAATGATTAGAAGAATTAATACAAATGATACATCTTAAAGAAAAAAATTATTAGAGGAGATTTAAATGGACATGTTGGTAGACTGGTACAAGATTTTATAAATATGTATGCTGGCTACGGTTTTGAATAAGTAATGAGGAATGTAGAAATATATTACATATTGATTTAACGTATGATCTTGTTATTGCTGATATTATATTTAAGAAAAGAAATTGACATATTATTACTTATAAGAATGAATATAATAAAACACAAATTGATTATTTTCTTATGAGAAAATAAGTCGCCGAGAATGTAAAGATTGTAAGGCCATTCTAAGAAAAAATTTAAGTACTCAACATAGATTATTTGTTCTAGATTTTAATATGAGAAATTATAAGATAAAGAATACAATGAAACATTGTCATAGAATTAGATGGAGGCACTTAAAAAAAACAAATAAAATTACTTTTATAAGTAAACTTCAAGATTTCAAGATTTGAGATGTTTATAAATAACTTGATTTTATGTGAGATAATATAAAAAAACACTATCAAACAGGTGAAAAGATATATACTTGGAAAATCAAAATGAAAATTTTTTATAAAAAAAAAGTTAGTAGTGGTATTATAATGTGCGAGAAAAGATAAGATATAAGAAATATTATAAACATTGGCTTAAATGTAAGAGTTTAGAGAACTAGAAAAAAATAAAAAATGACCCGTAGGAAGTCTAAGAGAATAATTCGTGATGCCAAAAATTCTGTTTTTAGTGATCTTTGTAATAAAATGGATAAAAAATATGATGAAAAAATATGTACAAACTAAACAAAGAGAAAAAAAATGAAGATTTAATTCAAGTAAAATATATTAATGATGAAAATCAAAAAGTATTTTTCTTAAAGAGAAATATTCAATATAAACGGAAAGTGATCTTAATATCGTTAATATTAATAAAACAGTTTATTCTTACCTCAACATTAGTAAAAAAGAAGTTAAAGAGACTTTAAAGAAAACTAAGAGTGGAAAATTAGTAGTACCTTATAAGATTCCAATTGAAGTATGAAAATATTTAAGAGATTTGAGAGTTTCTTGGCTTACTAAACTCTTTGATATTATTTTAAAAAGTAAAAAGATGACTAAGGAGTGAAGAAATAGTATTTTGCTCTGCATTTTTAAAAATAAAATGGATACACAAAAGTGTGCAAATTATAGAGGAATTAAATTGATGAGTCGTGCTTTAAAATTATAGGACATGGTAATTGAACATGGGTTAAGACGTGATACAAATATTTCTCATAACTAGTTTGGATTTATGTCAGGCAGGTCTACTATGGAAGGTATACATTTATTAAAATATTTGATGGAGACGTACAAAGAGAGTAAGAATGATCTACATATGATTTTTATTGATTTAGAAAAATCTTACTATGATGTTCCAAGAGAAGTTCTTTGGAAAGTTCTAGAGAAAAAAGATATTGATATGACTTATATTCAAGTCATTAAAGATATGTATAATATAGCTATTACTTGTGTTCGAATAAAAGGACTCAAGTATTTTCCTATTTTAGATGGATTACATTAGGGATATATTTTAAGCCCATATCTTTTTGCTTTATTTACGGATGCTCTTACAGGACATTTACACGAGGATGTACTTTGGTGTATGTTTTTCGCTGATGAAATCCTTCTTGGGAAAAGAACTAGAGTAAGAGTTCAAGAAAAACTTGAATTATGGAGGTTAACATTGGAGTCTAAAGGCCTTAGTTTGAGTAGATTTGAAATTGAATACATGAGGGATCAAATCATTAAAAGGATTGAATATTTTAGATAACTTAGGTTTATTGTTCAAAGTGATTGTGATATAGATGGGGATGTTATTAGTAGAATTCAAGTTAGTTGATTGAAATGGAGGAATGCATCGGGCCTATACTGCGATAGAAAAGTACCACTTAGACTTAAAGAAAAATTTTATAAGATGGTGGTGAGACCTGCAATGCTCTATGGCACAAAATGTTGGCCTTTAAACAGAAGCATTAAAACAAAGTTAAGTGTTTTTGAGACGATAATACTTAAGTGGTTGAGTGGCTTGACACTTAGAGACAAAATGCAAAATGGATATATCCGTGATAGGGTGGAGTAGCTCCAGTGACAAACAAAATTAGAGAGATCCTCTTTAGATGGTTTGGTCACATTAAACGTCGACTATCTGATGATCCGGTTAGGAGAGTAGATGTTTTAGATTTGACTTATGTTAAGAAAGAAAAAGGTAGACCTAAAAAGATTTAGACATTTTGTGTAAAAAATGATCTTAATATTTTATAATTAAATGAAAATTTGACAGTAAATAAGATGCAATGGAGAAAAATGATTCATGTAGTTGATCTCACTTAATGGGATAAATGCTTGTTGTTGTTGTTGTTGTTGTCGTCGCAGAAAATCCCATGGAAGCCCCAACTCTATTTCTTTCTAAAGTGAGTAAAATTTCTCGGTTTGAACATTTCTTTGTTAAAAAAAAAAAACCCTTCTTTTCCTCCATGCTCGCAAGCCCCGGGCCAAACCGTACAAACTCATCTCTGCCTTCTCAACCTGCTCTCCCTGTTCAAGCGATGCAGTCGTGATTGGAGTTATTCAGGAAGCCAAAAACGCAATCGTGGCATATAGAGACCTCCAAAACTCCATTTTTCTCGTCACCTACTTTCAAGTGGATAGTAATCATCAGTGATCACTTCCGCTAGCTGCTCCTTCCCCTTTGCCATTCTTTTCCTAGTGTTCGAGCACCGAAACTAAAGCCGTAAAGGCCTCTGTCCCTAGCCCTAATCGAACCCCTTATATCTTATCGCACATCCAACAATCATACAATGCTGAGAACAAGCCCTTCTCCACTTCAGGTATATTTGGGAGGGAATTTTAGCTGCTTTCCCTTTTGAAAAACACAATGAGTGTGTTTGGGGGAAAAAAATTGCGTACATAAACCGTACGCAGGAGCTGCGTGCGGAATGGGTTACACGGAGGTTACAAGGGGGTTACAAGCGTGTTGTAACCCCCTTGTACCCTCCGTGTAACCTCCGTGTAACCTCCATGTAATCTTGTAACCTCTGTAACCTACAACTAGATGAAATAGGAACGCGCATGTTACAAGTGAGTTACACTGGAGTTACATGGAGGGTACAAGGGGGTTACAACACGCTTGTAACCCCCTTGTAACATCCGTGTAACCCCCTTGTAACCCATTCCGCACACAACTCCTGCATACGGTTTATGTACGCAATTTTTTTCCGTGTTTGAGAGCCAACTTATTCAAAAAATTTTGTTCCCAAAATGAAAAAAAAAGCGAACGACTATGTGGGGCTCATTTTCGAGGAACGCATCACGACCTAGTTTGGAAAAGACCATGATGCCCCTCGTCTTCTCCGCAAATCTCCTATTTTATCCGAAATATTACCCTTGGTTTTTTGCTTCGAACTTGTCTTCACTACGAGCATATGATGTTTGGGCATTGTGGTGGGTGGTTTTGGCTTCTACCCTGTCTTCATTGCTGCCTCTTTATATGTATCTCAAACGATCCTCTTTGGTTTAAGGTCACACAAAGAAGCCTTTTTTTGCCTGTAGTTGTGGTTTTGGTTTCTCACTTTTTCTTCTCGCTTGCCAAAATTTTCACTCCAGTATTTCTAATCTTCTTTGTATTGACACGTCTGATTGTTGGTTTTAGCTTCTCCCCCATCTTCGAATTTGCGGATGGTTGGGGTTGGCTGTGGTTTTGGTTGTACTTTTGCATTGTTAGTTGTTGGTTTTAGTTGTGGTTTGGGTTATTTGTTGGGTTATATGAGTTGCAATTGTGGTTTTGTGGTCTTCGTTGGTTGTAGTTGTGGTTTGGTTATGACTATTGTTGAGGGTACATTGGTTTTGGGTTGGTTGGCTGTGATTGGGCTGCAGTTTGGCTTATGTGATCTTTAATCATTGTGGTTGGGTTACTCTGGTTGGGGTTATGTTGATTGTTGTCGAAGTTGCTCTAGTTGTGCTTATTTGGCTCTAACTGAGTTTATGGGAGTTGTGGTTGGGTTATGTAGGCTTTGATGGTTGTGGTTAGTTAGGATTGCTTTGGTGTTGGGATTGGTTGTATGTGCTTGGATTTGCTCTTGTTTAAGGATTTTATTAACTATGGGCTTGGTTGACTGTGGTTGGGGTTTCTCTGGTTGGGGGTTTGTTGTCTGTGGTTAGGGATGCTCTGGTTGTGATTTGGCTGGTTGTGGTTAGGGTTGCTCTGGTTTAGGGATTTGTTAGTTGTGGTTAGGTTTGCTATGGTTTAGGGATTTGTTGACTTTGGTTGGGTTTGCTCTGGTTTAGGAATTTTGTTGGATGGGGTTCGGGTTACTCTGGTTGTGGTTTGACTATGGTTGAGGGTGCTCTGATGAGCTTTGTTGACTGTAATGTTTTGCATACATTCCAGTCAACTATTATGAATTCATATATGTCATGTGGGTTTTGATAGTGTTGATTTTTCTAATTTTATATAGAGCAATGATGAAAAAAAAGAAAGAGCTCAATCGATCACCAACTGTAATTCATATAATTATCTATTGTTAATCATAGATACTATATGGTTTTAAAACATATATGACACAGTTAATCATAAATATTATTTGGGCTTAAAGCACACATGACAAAATTAACCACATATACTATCTAGTCTTAAAACACACTTAACAGTTAATCACAAATGGTACTCGGTCTGAAACACGCATGATACAGTTAACCACATATACTACCTGGCCTTAAAGCACACATGAGAAATTAACCAAATATACTACTTGGTTTTAAAACACACTTGACATTTAATCAAAATGGTACCCGGTCTAAAGTACACATGATACAGTTAACCACATATACTACCTAGTCTTAAAGCACACATGACACAGTTAACCACAGATACTATCTAGTTATAAAACACACAATGTAGTTAACCACAAATATTGCATAGTCTTAAAGCACACAAGACAGTTAATCACATATACTACCTGGTCTTAAAGTCTGCATGGCACAACAAACTACATATGCTACCAAAGTTTCTAATTATTGAATGCACTTTTGTGATTTTGGATTGAGCAATCTTTAATAAATTGATCTCACTGAGCTCTATCGCGATATGTTGTCTTTTTTAAATTTTGTTTCAACTTTTTTTTTTAATTATTTTTTTAGTTATAAGTTAAATTATATAATTTACTCTAATTTTTCTCTCTTCATGATACATTAGATGAAGAAACAAAAAGGAATGTGGTATATCGATCATTTCAGAGATGGAGATGAAGATTATATTATGAGATTTATACTTGAAAGAGATCGAAATTAATAATAGACGAACCATGCACTTCAATAAAGAAGGTTAACAAAACATAACAAAACATAACAAAAATCTTTCACAAAAAAATAGAAAGATTGCATGATAAAACTTAATTGAAGAATAAATAGGATCAATTCAAAAAAGACAATTAGAAAAGAAATTAAAGAGATGGGCAACTTTATTAGCTCGAGATAGTCTTAAGAAAACAATGGATGCATCAAAAGAGTGGTGGAGAGAAAATTTTCAATAAGTAAAAAATATTATATGAATTCTTTATATTCTCATATTAATTGAAGTATAATTTTATCAGCTGTAGGTCTTGTCTGATGCAAAAAAATTCATATATATATATATATGAATTTGATCCTCTTTATGTATGATAGAGCTGAGAAGATTCATAAACAAGTATATGTTCAGATTAACTAGTTTTTTACAAAAAAAGAAGTAAAATTGACAGGGTTCAATTCAAGCAATCTATACGTTGATGATAGGTGAGTTGATAGATGATTTCAACCTGAGGGGTCTATTTTCAAAATCTGATTTCAAGAAATTTGAATGAATTCATTGATATAATTCTATGAACACAATTCTCTGCATGAAGGACGGAGTTGACAAGACTTGGATTCAATCACATCCCTTTCGAAGCGAATCCTCTGTAAATGGGGCAGAGTTGATAAAGTTCAACTCAAATGATCAAATCCTCGATGATGTCGTGTTCATTAAATCTCAACTAGCGGGGTCAACTCTTAAATCAAATTTCAAATCAAGTTTTCAAAATAAAGAGCTAAAATATTGAAATTAAAATCAATCACATAAAGGTTTCAAACAAACAAATAAATATATTTAAATTAAAATTAATCACTAAAAATAATTGAAGCAAATGTCATTCACCCTCCATAATAGTTTGTCGGGGGTGACAAGTTTTTCATTAACGTCAACTCACAAAAAATGAATGCGACATTGAGTGTATTATTATATTTACACTCGAAATAACCTCATGCTAGTAAGGACATGTACAGAGTCCTTCGTACTTGTGATTTGGCCCGACGACTTCAACAAATGTAGAGGATACAACCAGCGCCCTCTGACTATGTGGTTTACTGTCAAATGACACCATTATATTACGATTATGACTGCAGTTTGTATATCCCCAACAGCTTCTTATCATTTGAGTTGTGAGTTATAAGGGTACAATTGATTAACACAAAGCCTTTTATTAGATAAAGTCAACTTAAATTTGTCCACTTAGACAAAAATCCACCACATATCTACAAGGGTCTCTTGGATGATGCAACTCATAGTTTCTTATAAAGATATTTCAATCAGGTTGGGTTGACCACCTACATTGACAAATTAAATAGACTACGTTGACCTGGAATGATGCAACCACAGGATCTTGATTGGGATTATCATCATTTTCCCAACATCCTCTTTAAGCTCGAGGTGTAAATTTTACAATTCAAACTCTAAGTTTGTTGCTACTACACGATGAATATTCAATACTTAATGACTAGTATTAACCAAAAGTGCTCTTCCATTATCGGGATGGGTAATTAATCATAGAGGTTTGCGCCTTTGTGATACCTTGAATCCCATATCAAAAAGTCCTCACAAAATGAGGTCAAAATATGTGGGTACTGTATTATCTACAATCCAACGTACCTTCTAAAAATTTAACCCAAAATGCCAAAATAAAAATTAAAAAAAAAAACTCCCAACTCAATGAAGACCATAAATTTCTAGCAATTCCTCTGAAGAGGGTTTCTCTTTCCATCTTTGACTAGTCATAAAATTATTATAATAACAGTTTAGAAAAGAAAAATGGATAAATAATAAATAAAGAGCTAAATTATTTTTATTTATTATAGTTATACATACACATGAGTAAATTATGTCGTGTGAACATCACAATATGACTCTTAGATCTAAATTTAAGAATCTGTTGTTGGAAAGTCCTAACAAAAAGACACATTGTGCTAGTAAGCATTAGGGCATGACCCTTCGATTCCAATCCAAGAGTCTGTTGTCAAAAGGCCCCAAAAGAAATTAAACTCTATCTGGTAAGCATCGGAGTATGACACTTGAATCTCAACCCATGAGCTTAAAATCAAAAGGTCTCAAGAAAAAGAGAACACTGGAATATTATAGCATGTCACTTGAATGTTAATATAAAAGTCTACTGCCAAAAGGTCCCAACATAAAGCTAAACTATCTGGTGATTCACACTTGGGGGTCTAACCAAAATGGGTGTTAATTTTGGTATCCCGATGCATCAACGTCCTACAAACACACAACATTCAGGCAGCTTCAATGACAATGGAAACAATTTGGACATGATCCATGCATCAACGCATTCGTTTTCGGTCATCTTTGTTGAGTGGCCATTATCGTGGAAATTTGATATTTCAAACTCATTGCTAGAGCTCATCCTCCAAATGTGCGATGATTCAACTGGCTTCACAATTATCAAAATATCATGCCCCTAATCTATCTGATATCACTCACATTATATTCGATAAATTTGACTTATGAAATATATATATATATATATATATATATATATATATATATATATATATATATATGTATGTATGTATGTATATATATATATATATATATATATATATATATGTGTATGTATAGATCAACCATTAAGAGTCCTGAAAAAGTGAAAAGCAAAAAAGTTGTTGAAAATGAATATCTTGATAGGACTTACTTCTTGTAAGAAGTCAGCAATCCCCTTCCTCTCGGGGCACTCAAATCCCATGAATTTAAAGAATTCAAGTGCGTCTTCACGGGGACCTTGATACACAATATGCCCCTCTGACAGAAGAATGATGTCATCGAAGAGCTCATAAGTCTCAGGAGCAGGCTGAAGCAAGGAGACAACTGCGGTTCCTCCAAGAACGCTGACAATCTGTCTCAACGACCTCACTATCTCAAAAGTTGTAGAGGTATCAAGGCCCGTTGATATTTCATCCATGAACAATGCTTGTGCTGGACCAACAATCATCTCGCCTACGTTATATGGCACATGTTAGATTTGCTAATTTTAAAAGGAAGATTTACATACATACCGCACAATTCCTATGTATTTGCAGATCTAACACCAAAACTTCATTTTTTTCATACATACATACATAAATGCACACACACACACACACACACACAAACACACATATAGGCCATCTTACCTATACATGAAAAGATGTATTTCACTTTTTAAAAGTCAAAATAGTAGTATTTGTTATGTGATATAAAAGACTTGGGTGGTGTAAATGTAAAAAAGTAAAGTATAGGTGTTAGATATGTAATATCTATGAATTTAGTGTTATGTATGCATCAATTACAAATCTTAATAGCAACAATACCTTAATGGCTCAATGAGTTGAAAAACTCAGTTAATTTACCTGTGGTGACACGCTTTTTTTGTCCTCCAGAAATACCTCTTAACATTTCATCGCCTACCATCACATCAGCACAAGTTTCCAATCCCAGAATCTGTAACCAAACCAGAAAATAGGTTAATATTCTCTAATTTTATTTGTTCCTGGCTTCCTCCATTTCTAATTGGTGATTTTATCAATCGAACTACAAAGGGTACCTTGATAATATAATCTGTGATCACACCATTTTCTTTCCCTTCAATTGAGGATGCCTGAAACATTATAACTTTAATATTGCAGTCTTAATTTTTTTTTTTTTATTTATGTCAAGATCTTAGCTTCATATTATGCTAAAAGAATTTTGGCTTAAATGGATTGAAATAAAAAGTTTATTAATGAATTAATTGTTGATTCAACCTTCATGAAGACATCTATGTCAATATCAGGTTTGATATTTGCAGCCTTTTCTCTCCTTAGCAATTCAGTCAACAGAGCTGTAGGTAGTACACAGAGATAAACAGGTTGATCAAATGTTGCAACCATAAGAGTTTATGAGCTTTTTCCATAGTGCAGATTTGTTTTTCTTTTTTTTTTTTTTGTGTAATTTTTTTCTCCTCACCGAAACGATTGCCAACCCCTTGACATCTAGCAGAGAATGAAAGAGTTTCTCTCACAGTCATCTCTCCCAAGTGGAGATCATGCTGGCTAATATAAGCTGCCGTTCTTTGTGGCACAAACTCATCCATTGTATGACCATTATATGTCACATTTCCAGAAACCTGCATCAAATTTTTTAAAGAAAATTGTTTCATTGACTTAAGCTTCATAGGATTAAAAAGAGTTTCATGAATTTAAGAACTGAAGATCATCAAAATAACTGAAGACCTTGAGATCCGAGCCTAGTTTCCCAGCTAGAGCCAATAACAGTGTAGTCTTCCCTGAACCGGGGGGGCCTAAAAGCAGTGTCATCCTGTAAATTTCATGTTTAGCTTAGCTAACCGCTGAATAATTGTAAAGCCAAGACATTTAAATACCTGCTAGGCTTGACGATTCCGCTAACGTCATGGAGTACAGTGAATGCCTTCTTCTTGCTTGGAATTACATGAAGGTACTTGCCGAAAAACTACAGTTAATGGGAGAAAAAAAAAATTAAGAAGTGACGGATCCATCTCGGTTTTGAGATCCTAACACTATAAACTTAAGTACCAGAAATTTCCGAGAGAAAGACTTCGTATACCTCAACTGTGTTAAGAACGGAATTGAAAAAGGAGGGCAAGTTTCTGCTTCCCACATATGTCTGAGCCTCAACATTTAGATGCTCGTACCGCACTTCGATGGTTGGGTAATCGATTCCAACTCTGCGTTACAACAGAGCGGCAATGGGAATTAACAAGATAGAGCTTCATTTAACGAAGCATAACTCGAGGGTTACATCTCATACCTACTGAATCTTTCCTTGATCTTGAGAAGAAACCTCTCATTATCTTCTTTAACTCCTACCAGTCTCTCAAGCAGGTCACTCCTCTCCCGCAAGCTGAGCTTCTTCACTTCAATCTCTTTGAGCTCCCCATCTTCTGATTTCAGAAATCCCTTCTTTGCTCTATTGTGCGTTGGAAGCCTCTCGAGCGCAGCCCAACTCGAATCCCTCCCGTTTCCGTCGTGCTCCCTCTCGCTCCAAGATCTGGAGAATGTAGAGTCGTCTCCGATTCTCACAGAGACCCTTCTGCTTCCCGACAGGTACGGCTCCACAATGTCCATTTTTTTTTAAAATTTCCCGAAGAATATTGGAGGGAGAGGCAAGAAAACGTTTAAATAGTGGAGAGCAGAAAATTATTAACAATATCGTTAGGCAGATGAGTCCAAAGCACATATACTGTTCCCTCCTTATGTTAGGAGTCTAGTGGATACTTAGACATTTAAAAACCCTACTCAATTAATGTGCTGTAGTGGGGCCCGCAAGTGTTCGTTGGACTCTGGACTGAAATTTACGTCCGGTGTCCTGATGGAATAAGTGCTCCTCTCCTGAGGCCGGGGACTGAACCTAATATGTTATTTCAAGAAATGACGAAAGCGCATCATTTAGGGGGGTGGAATTTTATGTTCGAAGTCTAGTGGGTACTTGATATCTAAAAAACCTACTCAATTAATGTATTGCAGTGGGGCTCACTTATCACGTGGCAAATGTTCTACTCAATCAATGTATTGCAGTAGGGTTTATTTATCACGTGGCAAGTATTCGTTGGACTCCAGAAGGAAATTTAAAAACCTAATATCCTATTTCAAGAAAAGACAAAAGCGCATCATTTAGTTATGAGTCTGGTGGGTATACATCTAAAAAACCTACTCAATCAATGTATTGCAGTGGGGCCCACTTTATCACATGACAAGTGTTTGTTGGACTCCGGATGGAAATTTACGTCATGTGTCCTGATGAAATAAGTACTCCTCTCCGGAGGTCGGGGATTGAACCTAATATGCTATTTCAAGAAAAGACGAAAGCGCGTCATTTAGATTTTGGGATAATTAAATACATAACCATATAAGATGATATCCGACAGTTGTCCGGGACCATCAAATCATTGAGAGTTTGGTAAAAATAAAAGCATGAGTCGAAATTTCATCTTGAGCTTTGGCATTTGAGTCAATGAAAGAAGATGAAATACCTCTAACAATTCTTCATTATCCAGCACAAATCTTAAGGCATTGCACAGATCTTGAGATAAACTTTTGAGCAATGAATATTCAAATATCAATACAAACCGTCCAGAGCTTCGATTCCAACAAACTTATAATCAAATTGACCGGCTCGACGAGATGGACCCAATGAAACCAACATTGATCCAATATGAACCAAATCAGACCCTGATCAAGTAATTAAACAATATTTGAAAGTTTTTCAGACACATTTGGAAGGTCAAATAAATATTGAATCCAAGAAGCTCGTAGTCCAATCGAGCATTTCGGTGAGACGAATCCAATGAGACCAAGATCGCTCAATTTAAACATTGTTAAGGAATTCAAATGTTCATCAAACGACGTCTAGTCGAGAGAAGCTATTTGACCCATCTGATCAAATTGATTCATACAATTGCACCCACAACTTTATAAATAGATTCACATCCCTCTCATGAGGGGGCATGAGAGATTGAGGCTTGACTAGGAACTTGAAGCTATGAGAAGAAACTGAAGTCTGGTAACAATCCTGCCATCGTGAACCATCAACAACTATTGTCAACCATCATTGACCACTGTCGACCACTGATGACCACCATCGAGCACCCCCGCTATCTTCGACCACAGCCGATCGTCGTCGACCACCGACGACTATCTTCAATCACCACTAATTGCCGTCGACTGTCGTCAACTGTCGTCGATCCCCACCAATCATCGTCGACCACTCTCGACCGAACGCTACCAATCATTATCGATCACCGCTTGTACACGTTTTAACTTGGGAAACGTAGTAACCATTTCCGACCCAATAGGACAAGTGATTGTAATTATTAAAAAAAATCTGAATTTTGTTATTTGCTCGCCACACGATTCCCCTTCTGCATTTAATTCTGCCGCGTGGGCAACACTAGGTGCCTTTAAATTTTTATTTTCTTTTGAACGGGCAAGGGAGAGATCGACTAACCGTCCAATAAAAAGGGCAATGAACCAACTAGCTTGACTGAGTAACCGATGCTAATATCCATTGGGCCAAATTATTATTGTACTTATTCAACCTAAACACTATATAATATACATTTGGGTAAACTATTATTATACTAATTCAGCCTAAACATTATATAATATACAATTCCGCACATACATACATACATTTATTTATTTTTTATATTATGTGCATTTTGTGATTTGTTGGTAGAGCAGCCGGGCAGTCAGTCTTAAATCCCCTCAGGTTATGAGTTCGAATCCTTGGTTGTTGCAGTGTCGTCTTAATGCAAGTGATACTCAAATTCTTTGCACGCTGCATTGGCCCCCAGGCCTGACTGAAGTTAGCACTCAAAGGTTGATCGGTAGTTCCACCCATTGATCAATCTTTACTCTCTCTCTCTCTGTGTGTATATATATATATGCAGGTGTGTGAATAACTCACTCACTAAAAAAATAATAATAGCAAAGTGCTCCATATATTAATATTTTCAGACAATTAGTTGATCCTGCCCGAAAATAGTGAGACAACTTATATGATTTCAAGAATCCTTCATTCTCCGACACGAATTTTAAAGCATGACACAAGGCAACCTTTTGAGCAAGTAATATTCAAACATCGATAAAAAATTATCCATAATTTCGATTCCAGCAAACTTATAGTCAAACTAGCATGCTCGACGAGACAGAACCAATGATAGCAACATTGATTCAATCTGAACCAAATCAAACCTTAATCAAACAATTTAAACATGTTTGAAAGTTTTACGAACACATTTGGAATGTCAAATAGATGCGGAATCCGGCGAGTTCATAGTCGAATCGAGTATTTCAGCGAGACGAATCCAATTAGCCTAAGATCGCTCAATTTCAACAACGTTAAGATATTCAAATGTCCATCGAACGACATCTAATTGTGGGAAGCTCTCTGAGACTTCCGATCAAAGTGTTTCATATTCCTTCATTAATTGCATCCAGAATTTTATAAATAGATCCACATCTCTCTCATGGGAAGGTAGAAGAACTTGAGACTTGAGAATGAACTTAAAGCTGTGAGAAGAAATTGAAGTTCAGTACCATTCCTGCCGTCGTCGACCACTGCTGCCGCTGTCGACCACCACCACCACCGTCAACCACCACCGACACTGCTGACCATCATCGACTACTGTCAACTGCCGCCGACCACTTTGATTCCCAACACCAAGTGTTAGAATCTTCTAGCTCCAATATTTCTTCATCTGACAGGTTGTTGAGAGGGCACCCTGTTGGTATCGGATGTGCTGCTAAAAAATCTCCTAGTAACTATCTCTTGACGATGTGTAGAGACACAAAAGTTATGTCGAATTAGAATAATATCATTGCCCATCTCGTCAATATTCCAGAAAGCATCAATCGAGTCATTAGATACTGTAAATGATTGACCCTCGAAATAAGGGTTACCTTATAATAAATCATGTAATGCCTGAGCTTCTGAACAATGAAGATCGAATGATATCTCAACTTTGGTAGTACAATGCATTTTCTTTACCCCTGTCATTGACTTAGGCAAACAAGGCTTCGAGGGAGCCGTTTAAAGCCATGATATACAGGAGTAAAGGCCTTCCAGAGACAAAGGTTGCTAAAACAGAAGCTTACGCTAAGTATTGTTTGATTATTTCAAAAACATGTTGGCATTTGTCACCCCACACGAATTTTGCATCCTTTCTTGTTAAGGTCGTGAGTGGTTGACACCAACTTGACAAATTAGATGTGAAGTGTCTTCTATTCGCCAACTTCCATTGGAAATACCGTAGCTTGGTCAAATTCTTTGGAGGAGTTATATTTAAGATTGCTTCAATCTTAAGAGGATCGATTTCGATCCTACAATGATGAACAAAAAATTCTAAAAACTTCTCTGAGGTGACACCATAAGTGCACTTTAAGGGATTCACCTTAAGATTAAATTATCGTAATCATTCTAAGACAATTCTCAAATCACACACATGATTATCCTTTTATCTACACTTGACGACTAAGTCATCTACATAACACTCAACCTAGTTATGAATGAGTTTGTCGAAGATCCATGTCATCGCACGTTGGTATGTCGCACCAGCATTCATAAGTCCAAAAGGGCATTACTTTTTAGCAACAAATCCTAATGTGTGTTCTAAAAGTTGTATTTCACTCATCTTCTCGAGATATTTTGATTTGATTGTAGCCTGACAATCCGTCCATAAATGAGAAGATTGTGTGTGCCGATGCGTTGTCCACCATTAACTCTGGGATCGGTAGAGGAAATTCATCTTTTGGACATGCTTTATTTAGGTCTATAAAGTCATCACAAATCCGAATTTAATCATTTTTCTTCTTTACATGAACTATGTTGTTCAACCAAGTTGTATATTTTTCTTTTTGAACAAAGCCAGCATTAATCAATTTCATGACCTCGGTTGTGACATGTTGTTATATTTCCGCACGCATTCTCCTTGTAGCATGCTTTACCAGAACTACATTTTAATCTAGTTCAAGTTAGTGGAGTGCCACTTCTGAAGCCATTCTGAGCATTTCATCGTAGCTCCAAGCAAAGCAGTCTTTATATTCGTATAGTAATTGGATTATTTCTTTCGCTTCAGTTTTGTTGGGTAGCGAGCTGATGAATGTTGGTCTTGGGTCCTCTTCAGTCCCCAAGTCAACTTCTCTTAGCTCATCTATTATCAATTTAATTTATTCTTCAAATTCTAGTGGCACGTCTTCAATCGAAGGCTTCTCAGAATTATTAGATGCTTCTGCACATTCTACATCAATTTCTTCGGTAACAACAAGACAAAATTCTGTGTCATCCATATCCAACACCTTCTTTTGAATTGAAGTTTCATTGTTTATTATTCCATAATTGTTTGAAAATGTGGGATTGGTTTGCTAACCACTGTTTTGGCATCAAACTACATTGAACAAGCTTTTGAGCATAAGTGGAATAACACTCAATAGAAAGTTTCACTAATTTTAGGAAATTATCTTCTTCTAGCTCTACATTTGTTTCAGAAATAGAAGAAGAAAACCCAAGATGGAACTCAATGGGTTTCATATCCTCATCCTATACTTCTTCGCCCACCAATCTCTTAATCTTATTTGAAGAAATTGGAGTCGGGGTCGTAGCTTGCACATAATGATTAACTCTTTCATACATGAACTCATATTCTTTCTTTTCTTCCCCGTCTTGCAGTGATATTATGAACCGTGGCTCCTTTTAGGTGACTCACCATAGTCCTTTTGTTCTCTTTTTCTTCCTCAGAACTAGATTCCAAGCTGATATTAAACTTCAAATCTTTTTTCATTTAAATTGCTGGGTTTTCTCCCTCTCTCCCTCGTCATCGTCCCCGGCCTCAACCTCAGATGCAAGCTTTATGGGAGACTCCGCCCTTTCGTTGTGTTTTAACAATGTGTTATTTGATTTGATTTTCTTTTTCTTTCTCCTCTTCTTTTATTTTCTGATTTTTATCATTTTCTTCAGGTACTTTGTTGACCTCATTTTATGAGGTCTTCTTTTCATTCTTCTTAGATTCTAGAATGTAGCCTTGGATTTCTCTATTGGACTCTCAGAGGGACTAGGCCTGGACCCACATTATTTAGAAATTTGAACTATTTCTTGACTCGTAGTTTCATATGGATTGTTTCAAATCCTCAGTATTTGATGGAGTTGATTAAAACCAACATATTAAAGCACATTTGAGTTACCACAGGATCATGAGGCCTTAAGGACACCCTCTTTGACCTTGAGTGGCTTGATCACCACTTCACATGCATTTCGCTTCCCCATGCCAAATTTCTTCCAAAACCCCCCAAAATGTCATCCTAATTTCACAAAACTTCAAACCCAAGTCCCATTAACCCCAAACTGCCAAGTCCACAACAATCTACATCAAATCCCACACAATGTTCAAAATCAAATCCAACGTCAACCAAATTCCAAGATCAGCTCCAATTTATAAAATTTATATTCCAAAATTTCCTCATGAAAATCCCTAAAAATTCACCAAGCTATCAGTTGCCTTGTATCATGTATATACACGTCAAACTATAGTTAGAAAGACGATTAAGTCATATTGGCTTGGTGTGATAGCATTAGGCCTGGGCGTGACCACAAACCATTATATCTTGACGTGGTCACAACTGGCCTTGGAATGACCATGCCCCAAAGTATCTTGGTGTGGCCAAACCAAGCCTGAGCGTGACCATGCCCAAAAAAACCGACTTCACAAGTTAGCAAGCTGTGGCCGTCATCAACGGTTCAGGCCATGAATTGTCATGACCTTTTGTCGGCAGCGATCCATGTCTTTTAAACCATTAGGCTAATCGTCACTGCCTCCTTGCCACCTTATTGGCCGGCCCCGAGGAAGCTACCACTAGGGATATCAATTCGGGACAGCGGGTTGAGTGACTCAACCCAAATAAGGTTAACCATAACCTGACCCAAATAATTAATGTGTCAATAACTAGGACCTGAACCAGACCAAAAATTTACCCGACTCGAACCTTTGTGTTTATTTTGGTCATGTTTGGGTTTTCTGGTTCAACCCAAACTCAACCTGAATAATAAAGCGGTTAAATTCTCTTACCTAAACCTGACTCAAAAATAGTAGGTCAACCCTAACACTGATTTTTTTGGTCCAGTTTGAGTCATGTTGGCGTGTTAGGTCAATTTTTTACACCCATATCCACCAACATCTTCCCCACTTATACAATGGGTGGAATTGACACTACTCATACATGGATAGTAGAGGAAGAAGAAGTGTAGAGGGAGAGGAAGAATGGAAGCAATTCTTTGGCAAGCCTCCTACTCTTCCAGTCAACCTCCTCTACTCCTGGTATGTCCTCCTTCCTTTTCTTATTTTAAGCATTTTGACTTGGAACTTTTAAAGCTAAGTCAATCAACTCAAAAGTTCTGTATTAGGCTTTGGTTTGGGCTCGATACAGGTCAAATCGAACCCAACTTAACCCTACCATATCTAGTTTAAACCCTAACCTAAATCTTAGACCTGACCCAACCCAAGTCTAACCCAAACCCTAATCTAAACCCTAAACCTGATCCAAACCTACCTAAGTCTTACCCAAACTTTAACTCAATAGTTCAAACCCTCACCCAAACCCTATACCTGACCTAATATGTCTAATCCAAACCCTAACCTAAACCTTAGACCTGACCCAACCCAGGTTTAACCCAAACTCTAACCTAAACCCTAGACCTAACCAAACTGAAGTCTATCTGAATCCCTAACTTAAACCTTATACCGGACCCAACCCATGCCTAACCCAAACCCTAAACTTAACCCTCGACCTATTCCAACCCAAATCTAACCCAAACCCTAGTCTAAACCCCATGCCTAACCCAAACCAGACTTAACCTAAACCATGACCTAACCAACATTTGACACAAACCATACTTGGCTCATGTCTAACCAAAATATGACTTGACGCGAACCTTAACTTAACCCAGGTTTAAGCTAACCCGAAGCTAACCTTAAGCTAAATCCTAAACCTAAAGTAGAATCTAACACAAACCTGAACCTAAAGCAAATGTTAAACTTAACTTTAGGTCAAACCTAAATCAGACCTAAGCCAACTCGAGTCAAACCCAAACCAAATCTAAGCCAATACGGGTCAACCTAACTTAACATGAGTAATACCCAAACCAATCCTAAGCTTACTTGATTCAGCCCAGCTTAACATGGGTCAAACCAAAATAAATGCTTCTTAACCCGGGTTAATACAATTTAAACTGGGTCAACCTAAATCAAACCCAACTTAACCTGAGCCAGCCTAGATCCAACGTAAACCCAAGTGAGCTAACCCATATCATACTTTAGCTCAACATTGATCTATCTTAATCTGAAAATCAACTTACCTAATCTGAACTTAACCCAATTCTAATCCAAGGATAAAAATACATGGTACTTTGTGTTTATATGATATTTCACATGTTATCTCATGTTCCCTATATTATTTCAAGTTAAGCATGTCATCCTATGTCATAAATATTATTTCAAGTGTTATTTCATGTTTAAAACCAAAAATAAGAAAAAAAACAAATAAAATAAAATAAAAAGATGAGAAATTCTTAGTTTTCTCCATAAACCACAAAAGAAGCCAAAACTCAAATAAAACAAAAAATACAAAACTTAGACAACTCTGATTTCTCAATATGACTGACAAAACGTAGGAATCAAACAAAAAATTAATGCAAATAATGAACTTTAAATGAAAATCTAGAACCTTAGGTTAGTTGACTTATACATTAAACCAAGAGCCACACACCTACCCTAGGTTAGTCGGAGTATAGAATTCTAAATTATTTCAGGTACCTAATTAGTGCTAAGGACTAGAACATGCAAAACAAAAACCTTACCCTCCCCAAGGTAAAGGAAATTCCTTAGAATGGAGTAACCCATGGTTGCTGACAAAGGTCATTCAGACCGCTTCAAAACTATGAATCCTCAATACTCAGGGCAATCAAGGGGATTCTTGGTTATGAGGATGGTCATAATCGACAGATACCAATATTCCCGGGATGATGGAAAGTCATGGGCTTCTTGAAAAAAAATTTAGGTTAGTTCGTCAATAGAACTCCTTATAAAGTCTAGAGGCTCAATATTCATCTAGAAATCCTTTCCTAGCCGACTATCTCCTTAGCTTAGGGTTTCCCACTATTCTTGTCAGTTAAATTCATCATTTTTTTCTTCAATTCAAACTCATCATTGTTTCCTTTAATTGACACTCTTAAATCAAATCAAATCATATGTCTTAGGCCTTTCCCATGATATGTTGTCATTGGATTGTAAGTCCCATCCTTTAAACTTAATTCTTCTAATTTGGACCCTCAAATCATGAAAGTTCGATTTCTAGTGATTTGACTTATTCTATTAATCAAGGATCATGACTCTAAAGATATAATAAACTAGGAGGGACTACCCTTGTACGAATGAGACCCCATAGTTAAAATAAATCTTATCTTACACGTGTAAGGTAAGGGATGAATCCGGGTTTTGCTGATCCATAAATCTTAACGATTTTCCTCATAGATGATTAGAACCGTTCTAAAGTAATATTTCTATCTTTCAAGATAGTATATTATTCTTCAATTATTGTATTCGATCATTAAGATATAAGTCTTTCGCGATCTATGGTGGCCCCCAACAATATTGAGAAAAAAAACCCACCAAAAATGAAATGCATCTCCATGATGCTTCACCTGATTATTGGAAAATAAAAATCATAGTTAACGAAGGCACATCAATATAGCTTCATCACTTACTCATTATTACTCCAAGTAGCAAGAACAAAATTTAATAATCTCCTATAAAAAGTATGTCTCGCATTTTGAGTTTTACATCATGCTTTATTCTTCAAAATTTTCTTAAGTATATTTAGAAATCTGTAATAATCAATAATTTAGTGTGATGTGATAATGAAACTTTGTAAACTATTAAATATTACATATTACTATTGGTTAAATAGATATATACATTGACACTGTACTAACCCACCAACTCTAGCCCTGTTATAGATATATGGGCAAAAACTTTCAAGTCAAAAAAGCTAAGTTGAAATAATTTCTTAAGTTTGCACAGTATTAATGAATTTTTCACTTAAAGTTGACTTAAGACATCAACATTCAACATTGAAATGTTAACTGATTTTAATTTAAAGATTAAGTAATTGATTGGGCAAAATACTAAATGCAACAGACAATAAAGAATGGAATAAAATATGATAGTAATGACTTTTCATTCCAAAGATCTTGCTTGTTTCCATGCCAATATAATGGCTCAAATTAGATGTATACCTATTAGAAAATTGTATAGACCACAACACTTATAAATTATTTTTCATTGATCTAAATTATGATAATATTTGGTTTTAAGCTTCATAAGTTTACCATCAATTGCCTGTTGAAGCTCTTAGTTTTGATCTAAATATTCATCATAATATTAAAAATATCAACAATTTTTTTTTTTAATATGCATGCAATCAAGATTATATTTAATTGTATTAATCTTCCGATATGATATATCTAAAAAATACTTTTCTTTATCTAGTTATAATTTACACTAAATTCAGGGAGACAATGTGAATATAACATAGAATAATCTTTAGATTTACATTAACAACCTGTTACAACTCATCCCTAATCAACCATAGTGGAGGTATGAATTTCTCCACTCTATTTTATATGACTTTTTTATTTTTTGTAAATGGGTGAACAGTGAATAGAAACAACCAATGATAATTATACTTTTTTTATAATCATTTTATAGAATCTCTTATAAAGACTCATGCAGTATGGACAAGCTAACTTTTAAATAATGCTCCACTTTGATAGTATTCCATATTAAAAAAATATTTATCATCTATATTAGGACTACTCATTTAAAAATTTTACTTCATAGCAATATTATAAGTGATCACACTTATTTTTTATAAGATTATTAACTCTTATATCAAAGGTTAAACATACACACCATTTTGTTTTCTCTTAAGCTATGTGATTCTAGTATAATCAATGTGAGCAAAATATGCATAGTCATGTACATCTCTTGTGATAAGTTATATGATGTAACTATTACATAGCAAATTAAGTATGGGGAGATGGCCTAACTGTATGACGTGAAACTATTTACACACAAACTAAGCTAAGGTTACATGATTGAGCTACAAATTAGGATAAGTATGATTAAAATGCTTTCATACTTGATCTGTCGGATAAATTAAATAACTTAATTCACCTAATAATTTTTTGTGTCATCTCATATGATGAGTTGTACACATAGAAGCATACAAACTTAATTTGAAGATGTGAGATGATTGGTAAGTAGACAAACATGTTTGTATACAATTTATTTTATTTATTTCTTTTTACTGCTCTATGATCTGAATCTCGGAGCACCATAAAATCTATATTTAGTCTTCATTCCATAATCGTTATAGTATAGCATGTAGCTTTTAACACAAATATCTATTTTGCCCTGTGATCAAACCTAACTTTGATAGCAATCTTTTTATTCAATATAAGTCTTGAAAATAAAATTTCATTTAGATTGATCTCCTTTAGTAATCTCATAATCTGATTGAAGCATTATTGACACATTATATTCAAATTTAATGCTCAAAATTTTAATAACCATGAATAAATGTCTTGTGAATTCCTCTTATAATGGTCATAGTGTGGCATTTAATCATTTGTAGAACTTCTAAACTTCTGTGTACATTGGCTCATCTTTCTCTACTTATACAATAAAATCAAGTCTTGTTGCATTGAACATCATTTTCTGAAATCTACCAAAATTATATTCATTAGGAAGAGTATAGCTTATCGAAGCTCCAACCCGAGAATCAATATGTAATTCATACTCATCATGTGAAGTCCCCAGAACCAATAGTTTTGTTGAAATCTCCTATGATATAAATCCAATTTAGTTCGATGATAAGATAGAGTTTAGATTCATTTGGGGTTCAAACTTATTATAATGGAAAACCTTTATAGTTAATTACATCTTAAGTAATAAAAATTACTTGAGAAAAATTTTGATTCTAATTTGAGACTTGTCTTCAAGAAGTTTTCTAAATTTAGTTTCTACGAGTAATTATTAGGAATGTCTAAAGGGACAGGCTCCAAAGTGGAACATTTTATTTATGGAACCCAAAGAAAGAATAGCAGGATTTGTTGAATGTATTGAGAAACTCAGTTGCATTTCAATTATTCCATTATTTGACTTTCGTGATTTTCGAGGAGATTTATTTGATATTTAGGTTTGACATGTTATTAAAAATCTAGAACTTAGATCACACAATATATAGTCATGAGAAAGTATAGAATATGATGATTTATGTCGTAACTAGACAAACAACCACAAAATCCTAAGATGGAAGTAATGTTTATTAAAAAAAGTAAAACCTCATAAACATATTCTAAAAGTAGGGAACACACAACAAAAAAAATGCAATGGACTTATAACCCTATGTGAAATGGACTGTCACTAAGCGACCTAACCGCATTAAAATCACCCATTATCGTTCTCTATGAATGCAATAGAAGATATATTGTTATTTATTAGAAAAAAGTAGGTCTCACAACTCGATTATAAAATCGAGTTGCCTAAGTATGAATGATATGCATAATTCCCTACTACTAATGTGAAAAATAGTTTTACAATTTTAAATTTAAATTTTTAAAGCTCGCTACACTCAAATATTTTATTATTTTCATTAAATCTCAGTGCCCGAGTGAATAGAGCAAGCTGTGCAATAGGTATGCAAGTTCTTAATGATGAATGTTTAGAAGATTATTTCATAAGGCCAAATGACATACAAATACAGACTCACTCCATATGACGACGACCCTCAAATGACAAGTTACCTCTTTCCGTGTGATGATTGAGGGCCTGGAAATAAGGAGTACATGCAATATGAAATCTTTATGCCTAAAGGTGATCGTTTCGTGGCTATTCCTAAATCACAAAGACGTTTCTACTCATTTTTATTTAATATCAATTTCATTATTTTATAGACGATGTTTTTAGGTGTGAATGTAACGTTTTATTTATTTTTTATTTTTGTTATGCATTTTATTTTATTTTAAAAATTTATGTTAAAATTGTTATATCGGGCTAAATGATTTAGTCATTAATGAGTCTAACGATAATCTAGGAAAAATGAACAAGCAAAGGATTGTCCTAAAATTTTGTCAGACTTATGGAGTACAAACATAAAAAAAACAAAGACATCTAAGAGGGTACCGGCCATATTCTTATGTCAAACTTGTCGGTAAAAAATTTCATTCTAATATTATTGTTGGATTAGTTGAGGTTCATTCTTTGCTTTCAACTCATCTTCCCTTGGATGATTATGATGACAATAGACGACCACCTATGACACATCCTAACTCTAGAAAGAGAGAAAGAGAAATAAGGAAAAGCAACCTAAATTTACTATGGTGGTCTATGTTTATAACATCAGTCCTGCAAAACAAAGTTAGCACATCCTAAGGTTATTATTGCAATCTAGAAATATGTGAGGAAAAATAAAACAACCTAGACTAACATGCTATGTAAGTATGGTCTATAAAGAGAGTTAAGTTAATATACTCATCCTAAACAAATATCTAACGAGAAAACAAGCACAAAGCATAAAGCACAATTGGAAAATTTTATTTTATATTTTCTTTATTAAAAAGTAAACTCTGTGTTAATTCAGAATGCGCCTCATACCCAGTGTGTTTTTTATGAACCAAAGAAAGAATTATCCAAGGAGTTAGGAGTGAGAAGTGCAAAGTGCCCAATATGAGAGACCAAATAAAAGACCTAAGTCTCTATGGTCAAAGGGTAGCTCAAGGAATTCTCAAGTCTATAAGAACTCAACTTAAGCTTCAACAATTTGATTTTAAGCAACTCAACCAAGAGTTAAGGATTTGAAGTCAAGTGTATGAAATTATAATCAGTGAAAGTTGTTCGAAGTCTAGCTTTGTATTCGTTCCATCACTAGTTCTGTAGGAAATCCACTAAGAAAACCTCAAGTTTACATCCTAGGCTCTAAAGAGAGAGAACATAATAGTCCTCATATAAATAAGGTCAACAACTATCATACTATTAATCCTAATCTTTCGATTAGAAAACATCCCAAATACATCATGCTCTTTTAGCAAAACTCATCCCTAATAATCTTATGGTTATGTCATGCAATCTAATCTTATCATATTTGTTTTTACATCTCTTCCTAATTTAGTTACACTCTTCTGACAAAATTTATCTATGGTATAATCTTACTTTTTTTCGTATGATTTCCCTTAGCATAGACATACTCCTTGGCACGCCAAGTCAACCTTTAATAGGTTATTGTCATTCTAACCTAAACTACTTTTAGCTTAGGATTTTTTTTTCAGAGATTTTTTTGAGACTTACCCATATAGTTTTTGATTAATTATTGGCTTATCAGAACCATCCATATTTGACTATTTCATTATGCCATTTGGACACGCCCTATGGTTGTACACCGTCGCCTTTGACATACATTTATAATCAAATCAATCATTATTTTCTCCGAGTAGATTGTCCCTACTTATGACATCATTCACTTTAAACATATAAAACGTTTCTTTCCTTCCATCTTTCAAGTACTTATACTAAATTTAAACAATTAATTTTTTAGCTTGATATTTCATGGCCTTAGTTATCACCTCATATTATTATATTGGCAAATAACCAAGGCAAGTTAGCCAAATCCAATTAAAAATGAATCCTTAATTTTATAACTTAGCATCCTTAAGATAAACTATTTATGATTATTAGGTCATAGTTCACTTGATAATAAAAACTATTTATCATAATGTGACCATATTATTATATTGGCAAATGACTAAGGCAAGTTAGCAAAATTCAGAGTTTGAAAACAAGATTTAGTAAGTCATCTAAACTATTTAACCGGCTTTAAATAAGTTAGCCTAGATGAAGCATGAGGAAACAGACAAACACTTATCAAGAAGATATAGAATAATAAACTACTAAGTTATAAATGCTTATGCAAACATGTAAGAGTGATTGAATTATTTAAGGGCCTTAGCTCCTCACCATCAATATAAAATTCAAAGGTAATTTCCTTACCTATCACTGTTATAACAATTTGGTATTATAAACTTACGCATGAAAAAATGTATTTTATTTTTAAGAAATTAGTATGTAGTTATCTCTATTTTTTATGTGATACTAAAGATTTGAGTGAAAGGTATGTAAATGTCGATATTTTGGTATTAGATATGTAAATATACAATAATTTATGATATGTATGTAAATGCTCCAAGGCTCGACTGTGTTTTGATAGCTTTTTCAAAGAAGCAAACTGCTGAAATCAGCGTTTTCACAACGTTTCTGGTTAAGTGACGTGCTTGCAGTTAGACTTTCCAAAAAAAAAAGTAATAGTCGTCGTTGAATTTTGAATAGCAAATTATTTTTAAGCTGCAACTACGCTCAAATATATATATATATATATATATATATATATATATATATATATATATATATATATATATATATATATATATTAAAGGAAACTGATATTTGGCTCAGGCCCAAATATCGGTTTCTCATGCGCCAGGCCCCATGATGAGAGCCCGCGTTATGTGCCTAAACAGACTGAATCTCCCTGCGTCACTGGTGGGATTCGAACCCCTTACCTTCGAGGTCTTACAGAAGCCCCGCCCCACCAGGCCAAGCACGCGGCACGCACGCACGCGCGCGCCCACACACACACACACAGATATTATTCTTTTCTTCTCTCCTCTAATTTTTAACCAAAAAAACAAGTAGGATTTGCATGCATACTACTAAATTTTAATATATTTACAAATCCAGCTCTTAAATTTTACATATTTGCTATTTTAATATTTAAATGACATCAAAATGTATAAACACTAAGATGTATTTCACTTCAGATAAGTTGATGTCATTTAAATATTTAGGTGTTTTATTCTTATTTTTATTTAAATATTATAGTTTTAAGCAAACATTAAAATTTATTTTAAAATAAAAATTCAGTTTCATGCATGAAAATCCCCAAAATATAATATATTATCATTTTCCCATAAATTTCATTTGATATTTAATTTATCCCTATCTTAGAAAGGAAATTATTTCCCATTCAAAGTTTTGGACAATCTAGAAATTATGACATAAAACACTACGTTGAGCCGTTCTTCTCCACGTATGAAAAACAATATTTTATCAGTTTGATTAAGGGTCTGTTTGGTGCGACTTATAATTGCACTTGGCCTTTTGTTAGGTATGACTTATATATTAGAAATTTGGAGTCTCTTGGAAAGAAACGGTGTGTCTTCTGGAATGAAAATTAGTGTCTTTTCGAATTTAGTGGGTTGGGGGAGTGATGACGTGTTAGTAATTATATCTATATGGGTTTTATCTATATATATGTGTAATCCTATGGGTATGTAAGTTGATTCCTCTGAAATAGTGAAATCGCCGCTCTACTCCCGAGGACGTAGGCATCTTTTCGGAACCTCATTAAATCTCTTTGTGTTCTTTTCTGGTTTTGTGTCGATCCTTGTGTTTCTTTGCCCTAAATTTCACAACACTTTTTAAAACGCCGCTCCACTGTTTGTTTCGTGGGTTCGCATAACTTATCCAGAAATATTTTAATAGACGTGGCCGCGGAATTGACCTCGTTGTCTGCGTCTTCATTCCACGTTCAATGTTTTTTTTTGCTCGGGTGCCTTTCTGTCTCTGCTCGATCAGGGATACTTTCTCTGTGTCTCCGCTCTTAGCTCTTAATGGCTCTGGCGGCCCTATCCTCCCCGTTAACAGAAAAATTATTTCGTCAGGAGTCCGGTCGCAGAGCTGCGTCCGGACGACGACTGTGATACAGCCGAGGACGGAGATCACAGCCGTCGGCTATATCAAAGCCGTCCTCGGCTGTATCACAGTCGTCGTCCGGACGCAGCTCGCGTCCGAACTCCAGTCGAAATAATTTTTCTACTTAACAAGCATCTTTTCGGGATTATTCACCATCTTCTCTCTTTGTTCTTCTCTGTCACGGCATGGGCCATTTGGAATCAATTTTATTTTTTATATTTATATTTATTTTGTTTATTTATATTTTGCCTTAAAATAAATCAAATCCAAAAATTTTAATTTATCTGTTTAGTTTGAATATTCTTCAAATTAGATAAGATTGGCTCATTAAGACAAATACTTTTGGGCTACTTGGAGTCAGTTTTATTTTTTATTTTTTAAAAAATAATTTATTTTATTTTTTAAAAATAAGTTTGGCATTTTATTAATAATAAAATTTAATTTATTCCCTTAGTTTGAATATTATTTAAATTAGAGAAATGGTCAACTAATTAAGATAAATAGTTTAGGGCCACTTGGAATCAGTTTCATTTATTTTTCTTTTTTTTTTGTTTAATTTTATTTGCTTTAAAATAAAATGTGTTCGATGATAGTGATTATTTTTAAAAATATACAAAATATTTAAATGTTAATATTTGTGAAATTGATCAAATGGAACATGAGGGTGATTGGAGGGCTACCAATCAATATTAAAGATGGTATTGAGTCATTGGTTGGGTGTGATAAATTTAAATTTTATATAAATATTCTTAAATATAATTTTTGGAATATGTTTATCCTCTTGTGCTTTGGACAATTATATTATTTTTTTCTATAATAAATAAGGGAAATTTCTATGCATATTGACCAATTCATATGTATTTATATATCCAATAATTAAATATTTATAGTTATTTTTATAATACTTTGGCGTCTGAATAGCATCAAAGTGTATGCATTAAAAAATTGTGATAGTTGAATCTGAATATATTTGTGAATCGCACCAAAGGAATAGAGCATGAGATGGGACAGAGAGAGAGAGAGAATGAAGTGCATAGTAATGAACGATAATTCAAATTCCTGATCAGTCTTTTCTAAGAAAATGATTCATTTTTTTATGAAGGAGAGGGGAGTGGGGGGGGTGGTAAAATATATGAAGTTATATATTTTTCTCATAATTTACTGTGGATTTGCATGATAATTTGGGTATTTTACTAGTATATTTCTTCGATTCAGTTATCTCATGCCTCGGTCAGCAAAAATTAGTTGGTCCTGGTTCGACAAGACCCGCTATTCCGCCTTCGTTGAATCAGGGTTGTTGATCGATCTTTGATGGACTTCAGGTTGGCGAGTCTTGATTTGATCAGCTTTGTTTTGTCAGTCGGCTATGCTAATCTTGTTGTCAACTATTAATCTATGGATAAAAAACTCTTGTCAGCAAAGCAAGACTAGGTTATGGGCAGATGGTGAATCACTATAATCTGATAGTTAGCTCAATCTTTAATGGGTCTTTTAGGATGCTCTATATGACTATGTTATGACCAATTCTTGACCCCTGTTAAAGAATCTCAAGGGTGTCCGATCCCGATATTTTTTTTATGTAAGGATTAATGAAGTTGACGCCACTACTTGAAGATTTTAATACCTAGTAACGATGCCAAAAACTTGATCCCGATATTTTTATATGTAAGAATTTATGAAGTTGACACAACTACTTGAAGATTTTAATCCCTGGCAACGGCGCCAAAAACTTAATCCCAAACAAAGTAAGATTTCAATTATTTTTTTAAATAGTAGAGATTCTACGCAAGTATACACATCGTTATCAAGTAATATAGGGCTTTTTTATTAAGCCTCAAATATCTATCCCACGAAGATTGAGGTTAATCACTGCGGCTTTCAAGAGAATTTCTAGTTTGCAATAACACGCCATAGCTTGGAAGGTCGATAAATGTTTAGTTTTAATTAAATCCTACAATTATCACTACAATGTTACTTCTACTTATAAACTAAAATACTTAGTGAAAATCAGAAAGTGAGGTTTGATATTAGAAGTACATTTCCTCAAACAATGAAATTAGTGACATGTGTAAAAGTAAAACAAGTAGCGAGAGAGATTTTGCAAATATGAGCAACTATATTCTTTAACCTTACTAGAGATGCTATAAAGAACATTGGTTAATCTAAAATTTGAATAGTTCTGAAGACGGGCTAGGCAGAGAAGATACTAGCTCTCACTCTAGAGTTCCCTCTTATCTCTTCACCTGGAGGCTAACATCTCACATCAAAACCTAAAACAATAGACCAAATTAGGGGGTTTTAGCCTGTCACTCTAAATTCCTCTAATTCTACACCCATCAAAGATTATTTCCCTATTTATTTGCACTCAACCATATGGACTACATTCTCATCCATACAATCTCATGTGATTCTACCACAGTTGATTGCGACAACACTATCGCGGATCTTACATGTTCTCACAACGAATTTTAACATGCAAGTTGATTAAGTTTACACGTAAATGAAGAGCAAAGTAAAATCATCACAATATATTCTCACTCTACTTTATATCCTACACATGCATTTTAATTCATTAAAAGAGGGAAGAGTAAAGAAAACTACTCACTACACATGGAGAAACAACAAAAATGTTTCATTGAACAAGCCTTTGAATCCATCCAAACAAAGTACCAGATATAAATCAAAATACAACGGAAAAAGTTACCTTTAATGGAAATTAAACTCTCCTTGTATAGAAAAAGCAATCTTCTTACAATCCTCTCCAAGAACAAAGTGAAAAGAAAAGAAGAAATCTCTCTCTTTCTCTCTCACCTTGTCGCCCTACTCGGGGCTCTCGCCCAAGACTTCTTCTTCTTCTCCAAGTTTTCTTCTCCTCTGCCAAATAGTTCAAGAGTTTGGGCGACCCGGTTCCAAAAGAAGAAGAAGGAGAAGAAAGCTATAAAAACATTTCCAAGCCTTGTTTTATAATTTTCCAAGGGGTGCTTAAGTGTCTCTTCAAAAGTGTCCATATTCAATGAATCTTTCAAAGGGCGCCTCAAGTGCCTCTTCATAAGTCTTAAAAAACTTCCTTCTAACCTCCCCAAATCCTTCTCTAAAGTTCCTTCTATCATTTCCAATGAATTCCCTAAGAGACACATGATGCAACGCTTCAAAAATTGTCCAAATCCGATGTATATTCTGAAGATATGTTGAAAACCGCCATCGGCCCTTAAGCGTCGATTTTGGACACTTAAGCGCCCTCCTCTCTGTCTAGTGACGCCTAAATTCCATGTTTGGGTGCTTAAGTGCCAGGCATAGGCACTTAAGTTCCTGATTTCAACCTTCAATGCTCTGGTGTTCCCCGGTTCGACCCGGTTTGCTCTGGATTGCTCAGTTTTGTTCCTTTTGCTCTAATCACTCCAAATTCTTCAATTTGATGCACCTACAACCAAAAACACAAGAAAATATACCTTTAAAGTGCAATATCATTATAAAATATACAAAGAAAAATATTAGATTTTTAGGCACATCATCCGCAAGATTGTTGACTATGATGAACTCTTTCTTTGAGTCAGGTTGTTGATCCACCTAAAAATTATCTATCTTTAGTACACATTTTATGAGTATTTTATGTACATTTTGATGATATTTCACTTTAAAGAAAGATATTTTTGCATGGTTTTGGTTTCAGATATATGGAATAGACATTTAGAGAAAATGAGGGAAAAATAGAGCAAAATTGGGCTACTTTGCCTGGCACTATAGTGCCACTCTACAGGCGAATTCGGCGCTATAGCGCTAGTAACTACCATTCTAAAAGATACATTGAATTTAGTCGAATTTTGAAGAGGTGCTTAAAGCAACCCTTGGTTATTTTCAGAGTTCTATTAAATGTGATCATTTTGGTAAAAAAAGAGAGACTTTTGGAGGCTTTAGAGTGGTCTTTTGGAGAGGTTTGTGAGCTTTTTAGTGTTTAGTGTGTGTGAGTAATTGTTGTGTATGATTTTGGAGGTTGTTGGAAGGAAATTCCATAAATTTGCTTGGGGAGAAGACATAAGGTACTTTATATTTGTGTTTAAGTTTTGTTGTAAGACTTCGACTTCAATGCAAATGATGTGTTTTTATTTTACCTCCTTTCTTTCTCATTGCATGTGGGAATTAATCTTGTGGGATGAGTGTGATTTAAGTACTTCTTTTTATCCTAAAAATTGTGATGGTATTTTTATTGGTTTTTCATTGACTTTGCAAATTGGCCACTTGTGAGGTTAAAATTCGTTAAGAAATACAATGACTTGGGAGGGCTATGATTTCACCCAACTAGTGAATATCACACTTCAACTTGGGCAGAGCCATTGCGATCACTTTTAGGGGAGTGCAAATAGATAGAGAGATAAGTTTTGATGAGCATAGAATTTTATAGGGTGACATACTAGATTCTTTTATTAATTTGGTTTAGGGTGTGGATTGCAAGGGTGCCTAGTAGGTCCTATAGAGAGGGCACAGTGGATAATATGGTGGAGAAAGGCTACAATCTACTTAGCACTACTACACAAGCTGATGAAAAACTCTAAATTAGCCAATTTTATTTGTTGGCACCGAGAGAGGGTAAATGATAGAAATGCTCCTATTTTTAACAATACAACATTTTGTATTTTTAATCTTCCAAATCCTACATTGATCACATATCTATTGCAAGGGGAAAGATCATTTCATAATATTCAAATTCATTTTTATATTCAATTAGTCTTCTGAACTTTAATAAACTTTTAAATCTAGTTGTTACTTCTTGATTAAAATTAGTTTTTACTATTGCAAACATATCGACTTTGTTCTCCTAATAAATTTATTTGCATTTTAGATAGAATTTTGCAAGTTATTATTGAGAGTTGCAGTTTTCCTCGAGGGATCGATGCTGGGTTTTAAAAAAAAATCTTATATTACTTGAAACGATACGTATATTTGCATAGTACCTCTAGTGCAAAACTTTATTATATAATTTTTAAATCATTACATTTCTTCACACTAGCATCCAAACATAAAATGGGACAAATTGTTGGTAATTTTAAGAATTATAAATATACATGTAATTGCGGGTTAGTCAGTTATGGTGATAGTTTGGTATGTGCCTCCGCTCGCATTGATTGTCATTGGTTTTTGGTTCGGAAGGCTGTTGACCTCATTTTTGATGAGGTCTTCCCTTCTTCTCTTTAGTACTTAGGATCTAGCCTTAGGCTTTTCCTTTGACTATCTTAGGGGATTAGAATCGGGACCCACCACTTAGAAATTCAAACCACTTCTTAACTCCCCGCAAACTCCACAAACTCGATTGTAAACCCCTAATCACCTAGAGGGTTGAGATCAAATGTGGAAGTTTAAAGGATGAGTTCCTATAGGACTCTTCGGCCTTAGGATCGCCCCAGGTGGCTCGGTCTCAGTGAAGGGCCGACTTACACATACACTACACCTATGCACTACACTTTCACACACCTCCCAAAACACACCCATACCTGACTTGACTTCCCGACTCATGTAGGTGATTCACATGGATGGTCCTTAACCCCTAAGCCCTCGGCTAAGAGGGTTAGAACAACATGGTGAATGCCTCAAATGAGTCCCTTCATGACTCATGTGGGCTTGATATGGCTTCATGGCTCAACAAAAATGATTTCATTCCACTTACATCCACCCAATCTTCAATTTTCCAAATTTTCAATTTTGACCCCCGGACCCTACACCCACCAACTCTACCAAATGCCCTTGAAACTACCCAAATTTCTCAAAAATTTCCAAATTACCCAAAATTCTCCAAAATCAATCCCAAACATTCCCACATCACTCAAACTGATCATCCATATCCAAAAATATCAAAAATCCCAAAATACTCCCCAATACCTTCCAAATACCCAAAATACCCCTTTTGACCCAAAAATCCAAAAATTCAGAAAATTCCCAGAAAATTCCAGAAAATCCCAAATATTCCCAATTTCATTTTGTTCAACTACACCATGGGCCAATTTTGTCAATTTACCCCACTTTTGTCAAAACCCCCAATTCGACCCATTTTAACCCAAAGTAAACCCAATGTCAAACCAAATCTACCCAATTGACCCCAATTCTGGTCCAATTCAATTCTAAACTTCAATTCAACATCCCCAACACCAATCTAGACCAAATACAAGCCCAATTTGATTGACATTTGAATCCAATTTCACTTTTGGCCTTAAAGCCCAATTTGGACCCATGACCCAAACCTAACCCAAACTCACCCAATTCAACTCCAATTAACCCCAAATCTTTTCTAAACCTTCCTTTACATCCCCATAAACAAAACACTAGCATGATTTGCCCAAAATTTAGACCCAAACCCCACTCAAATTCAACCCAAAATCAAAAGGGCCCATTTTGACCTAAACCCAAACCTAGCCCAAATGAGCCCAAACCCCAAAATCAAAACCCAACCAAAGCCAAAACCTCTTTGAAACACTCCCATAAACATTTCCCAACATTAATTTCACATCAACTTCAATTCTAGCCCAACTTTGGCCCATGGTAGCCCATTTTGGTCCACTTTAGCCCACTTACCAATTAAACCCAAATTCAAACCAATTCAAACCCAAATCACTTCAAATTTGTTTCAAACCACTCATGACACATCTCTAAACTAAACCCAACATTTATTTGGCCCAAGCCTTTACCAAAATTTCATCCCAAAATCCATTTTAAAATTCAAAAGCCCACTTTCCTAAACCATTTTAAAAGCCCATCCTAAAGCCCACATTACAATCTCATCTCATCCTCACTTAATTAAAATCATTCCTAAGTCTTAAATCAAGCAATCAAATCTTTCTAAACAAAGCCATATGACAAACCATCCAAATTTTACACCAAATTACCAAAAATTCTTAAAACCCATTTTCATGAAATTGACCAAGCTTTCCCCAAGCCAAAGGTGAGCCATGAAGCCATGCATGAGCCACATGGAAGCCATGAGAGCCTCTTTACATGTCACCATACCATATTGGGTAGGAAGGAGGGCCCCTTTCCTTAATCCCTAAAGCTCATTAGCCTTAATCATGATTCACCTAAACCTAAATTTAATCCAAATATATTTGGATGGAGACTTCTCCATGCCAAACCAGCTGATCCCTTTGATCCCCCACAAGACCCAAAGCCACCTCGAGGGGTGCACCAAGCCCAAATGGGTGAGTTGACCCATTTAGATCCAAAATGGTCTTCCCCCCATTCCATTTCAATCCAAGCTCTTTACACTTGGCATTTGCCAATCGCTCGCACAAACACCCGACCCCGACCCACCCGACCCCGAGGGTGACCCTCGCTCGCCGGCCGCCCACCCCGCCGCCGGAAAACTCCATGGCCGAGAGGTCCAAGTCAATCCAAGCTTGGAATTCTCACCCGCCGAGCCGCCCCATGCCCAGCTGGCCATTGCAGCTCGTTCTTCACTTGCCATGAGCAGCTCGATCCCGACCCCTAACTCCCCCGGAGGCCCTCCGACCATGCCTATTTAAACACCACCCCCTCGCGGCCATGAAAAAGAGTTGCACAAACCTCGCCAAAACTCGCCAAAATTGTTCCGGACCCCTCCTCATACACAGAGCACTTCGATCCCCAAGTGAGATCCCCCTGCCATTTCCTCTCGCGAGCTCAATTTCGTAGTCGAAATCCAAGCCCAAAACCGGGACACTCCCACACAGTGGACCAATCCCCAAATCGATTGGTCCTACACCTTCACCGCACCGAGGAAGGTGTCCACCAGCAAAAGCCCCATCTCCAGGCCACCCGATTGCTCCGGACTCCAAGCTTTGTGATCGACTCGTGGTCGAAGTTCAACCTAGACAATTCACTGCACCGGGAGACTTCATCCCTAGCCTCCTGCAGCCTCCAACGAACGTGCCAAGCATCTCTCGATCGAGGCTTCACCTCTCGCAGCTAAGGTATGAATTAATTCTTCATCCCGAGCTTCGGAGATTCTCCATTTCAAATGCCTTAATTGCAATGCATGTTTACCGTATGGATGTGTTCGTCTCTTCAAGACGAATCCATAGAGCATAAGAACATAAAAATCCGTTGAGTATCGAGTGAGATCTTAAGGATTTAGTGTGGACGGCTCTCGGGCGAGGACACTTGGGGACGATGAACGGATGCCGTCCATTTAATACACGCGCGGACGGACGGCTCGGAGGGCGTCGGACCGAGAGACGGTACGAGAACCGCGGGGCCCGGGCTGCCGACTCGGATGGCGGCGTCGAATGGGAGCGCGCCACGCGGCATTTCGGAGCCGCCGAGGTTGACGCGCGCGCGCGTGGATAAATAGAAAAATAGGGTATTTTCTATTTATTTAATTCCCGTAACTTTGAAAATTCATATCTTTGTGTAGGAAAATCATAAAAATAAAATAAAAATACCCTCTTGCTCAGGTGAACGAGAGGAGAATAATGTGGAAGAGAAATCATTTAATTTCATCAAGTATTTTATTTTTAATTAATTATTTACTCCCTGCATTGTTTTAATTCTTCATGCATGTATACAATTCACCATGGCATGAGACCATAGGGCTTTGAAGCCTCCGAACTTGGGAACATTCCCCGAATTTTCCAAGGTCGAGGCCATCTCTGTGAAAAGTTAGTGATTTTTCAAATGCATGTTGTTCGTTTTAAGTATTTTAATTTCAAAAATTAGCATGTTGTAAAATAAATTCTAGGAAAATTTGGTGATGTTCCATATGACTAGAGGACCCTAGGAAAAATAGGATTTGAGTTAATTCACCGAGATTAACCCTAATCGGCTTAAACACCTAAAATAGGTTTCTAATTAATTAGAGTTAACCATAGATCAAATTGACTTGAAATCAATTCTCCACTGACCTTTAGGATCAGAGGAACCCACCATAAAAATTTGAGGTCAATTGGACTTGGTTAGCCCCACTAATTGGGTTGATTAAGCCACTTAGCCATTTTAAACTTTAAAAATTCATAACTTTCAAAATATCTTTCAAAAATTCACCAAATTGGTTTTGGAGTCTCTCTGATATCAGGGGAGTTCAGGAAAATTAAAATTTCAATTTTCTAAAAAAGTTGATTTTTAATATTATTTTAATATTTTTAATAATTAAAAAATAATAAAAATCACAAAAATAATAAAATTCACCAAAATGTCATATTTTGAATTTTAATCACTTAGGAACAAGTCCCATATTTTTCCTAGGTCTATTTAGTGAGATATTAATTTTTAAAAGCTCTAGGGTAATTTTAAAATTAAAAAAAAATGTATTTTCTAGCATTTTCACCAAAATAATTATAATAAATCAAGAAAAAATCAGAAAATTGTGAAGTTTGGTTCTTTGGAATCCTTGATATCAGAGAGAATTTTAAAAATTATAAAATTTATTTTTCAACATTTATTTTATTTTTAAATTAATTAATACTCCAGAACTTAAAATAATTCTAATAAATAAAATATAATTCAAAAAATTACAAAATTTGGTCCAAGTGGTCCTCTGGTCATTAGGAATGTCCCCTAATTTTCTTAAGGACAGAAACTTTCCCTTGGTCATGTCATTGAATTTTCCTTGAAAATTTCTATTTTCTACTAAAAATAATTATATAAATAAATTAAATGCAGAAAAATCACATTTTCTCCTCTCATGTCTTTATTGACATATGAGTGAAGTCTCATAAAAATTTCAAGTTCATTTGAGTTCAACTTAGTGAGTTATGAAATTATTAGGCTTAAAGGGCAAAATGGTAATTAAAATTTTAACCCTTAATTAAAATTTTAGGTCTCATAAAAATTAACAAGTAAAATATTTGATCCTAATCTGATTTGGATGATTGAAATTTAAATAATTAAAGGGTAGAAACCCATTAAGTAATTTAAAATAATTAAACTTTAATTAAATAATTAATTGAATTTGGAAGAATAATAAATTTGGAATTATTAAAATAGGGATATTATTAGGAAGAGACTTATTCTTTAATTTAAAAATCCCTAAATTAATCATCTCATTAATACTCAACTCTTAATTAAAGTGATAACTCAAATTTAAAATATTAAAAGATTTAATCACTAAATTAAATTAAATCATTAAACTCTTTCAAAAAATCTCAATTAAATTAAATTAAATTAAGATTAAAAAGTTGCATTAAATTAAATTAAAATTAAGTTAAATCAAATAAACAAATTAAATTAAATTAAATGAATTAAATACATTAAATTAAATAAATAAATAAAATTAAATTAAAATAAATAAAATTAAATTAAATTAAATTAAATTAAATTAAATTAAATTAAATTAAATTAAATTAAATTAAATTAAAAATTAAATTAAATTAAAATTAAATTAAATTAAATTAAGAAATTAAATTAAATCAAATCAAATTAAATTAAATAAATTAAATTAAAATAAATTAAATTAAGATAAATTAAGTTAAATTAAATAACCTCACTTAAGACATGAAGAAATAAATCTAAAATAACTTGAACACTATTCCAAACTTAAATCATTAATTCAACTTAAATTTGAATCACAAATCATTAAATATCATTCCGCCTCTGTAGAGCTTTAGTTATCATAACTCCTAAATGAACATCAAATGAAGTGACACTTCACTTATAAGGATATTCAAACATCCTACTCACTCGAGCAAGTAAACAAAACTCGAAAACCTCGGACGGTTGATCCATTTACACAATTAAATTCATTTGGACTTAAAACAATCCTAGAAATATCGAAAAGATGTTTAAGATTCTTCTTAAGACTTCCTCAATATGATAGGATATTTACAAGAACAATCGAACTTAATTGTTCTTCGATGAAGAAAATCGTCTTCAAACCAAAAACACAAAGAACCTAGACGTCATAGAAACAACTAACTATAGGATTAGGAACTCGGTAGAAAACCATAAACCTTTTCCCTTAGCTTTACCTAGAACTCGCTTAAATATTCTAACCGTATTTTAAGTGCAGCTTGGAATGACGGGAAGACCCTCCAGTACGCTTTTACTTTATCGCAATTTACTTTATCGCAATTTACTTACATGCACCGTACTTTACTTTTCTTGCATGATAAACCACAATTGCATGAAAACCGACACCTTTAGGACGTAAAACCAAAACCGAAACCCAAAATTAAAATAAAAGACATTACAAGATAAAATTCACCTCCACAACATTTCAAAATATAAGACAACTCAAAATTTAATCACAAACGTAACACAAAACTACAACTACAACTAAATTAAAACGTCTCATCGAATGATCGGGAATACCTCGGATGATGTAACCCACGTGTCGCTAACGGGATTTCCCACGGTCTAAATGAAAGTGCGGAACTCATTTAGTTGAGTTTAGCAAATTCATCCTGGACTAAGTGAATTCGATGAAAATAACTAGGTCGGGACGACTGAACCGCGGGATCTTAATCGGTTCCGTTTAATCAACTTTAAGATCCGTTTTAATTAAAACACAAAAAAATACTTGGAAATTAAGACTTCTCTAAACCGAAACACTTCTCTCATCTCTCGATTTATAATTTCTAAAACTAAAACCTCTCGCAACAACAAGGAGCTCTGAGCATGGTAGGCAAAGACGGCCATCGTCGTCGCAGAAACCGAAATCTACATCAAGCAAAACTTTCTTAGAATTAAATAACAAAGCCATAGACTTCGAGGTAGTTTGCTCAGTGCAACATAAATCCTCAATCCTCGCGTTAGCATTTGCATCGCAAATTAAGCCCTAACCGGTCTTAGGATTCCGAGGTAGTCGTTCGATACGACATAAACCCTTATATCTTCTGTGCAATTTGTATGATTCTATCATATAAATATAAGCCCTAACTAATTAAAATCGGCAAGATTAAAACATTAAATGAACATTAGGACTTTCCTAAATCCAAGCCAAACAATAGGATAGTCGGAGATTACCGAAGTCCGCTTCGAATCCGTGATCTCTCCTACTTTTCTCCCTTTCGATTCCCAAAATAAAATGTTCCAAATTTGATCCATTCCCTATCGAAATTCCAAAATTCAACCTCTCGAAAACTTAAACTTTCAAATTCTCGAGAGCAGAACTATTGATTATTATCGAGAGTTTTCTTAGGTGATTCCCATCACTTAAGATGTAATTAACTATAGTGGCTCGCCCTTATAGGGAACTTTAAGAACCTGTGTAATATAAACCCCGTTTAATAGTTTCATATTAAGCAAGTGGAATTTGTCGGCTTATAAAATTGGTTCGCAGTACCAAACGGATGTCACAAACCTTCTAGTTTATTTGATCGAGCCCCATTATCAAGCAAGGTGTCTATTCTTCGGATAGTATACACGGCTTGTGGTGCGGCGCTCGTTTATATAAACTATTCGTGATGTGAGATCGACTCGATTTCATATCTTAAAATTTTCAAATTCAAAATTATTTTCAAAATCAAATACTACTTTTCAAATTATTTATTTAAATTAAATTATAATTCGCCGACAATTTTTGTAGCGAACTCCTTTCAAAATACAACACTCTAACCTAAAAAATATGCCGACATATTTCTGCGACTCACGTGGGACAAGTTCCTCTCTCCATTCTAATCAAATAGCTTCGCTTTCAAAAATCGAGAAGTGTATCCATGTCCCTAATGGATCAAACTACCCTTCTTTCCGTTGGAATACCGTGTTCATTTCTACCTCGAACAAGTATAACCAACATTCTCTCGGATTTAGGAGCCACTGTTTAGACACCCCTAGACAGCAGAGGTTCCGAGATCCTTTTACCTCATTTCCGAGGTGGGGCGGACCCCCAACAGGTGTTAGTTTAAGAGTGATCCTTCGGGTCGAGAAGTCTTCGCTTAAGACTCTCTTTTCCTTCCAACTCCGATTCGCATTCTTTACCTTCTCTACACCTTTCGAACACTCCGTTCTAAATAAACAAACCCTTTAATAAGTGATTCCTTTTTATAAATACATGAACATGAATGAGTTCGGACTCTTTTCATTTCCTTTCTTTTCGTCCTAAAGAAAAGAAGCATAGCTCGGACCGACAACCGAATCTACCCCGCGAAATGGAAGCCCCGAAACCGATTTTCTCCTTCACCAACGGATCGGACCTCGCCGTCTATAAGGATGAGTCGCCCGATAATGGAATCATCCGATTTGGACAAGGATTCGAAAACACGAACGTCAAGGTCACCGACGTCTCCCTTTTCGCACTAATGAGCAAGGTATCCGAAACCGAAGAGCCACCGCTCGAGTTCAACTCAGTCAACCCAAGAATTCCCTCCTCTCGCAAAGGATCCCGACTAAGAGGAACACCGCCGTCCACAGGAGGACTCGTTCTTTCTACCCCCACCTGGTCTAGTTGCTTCCGCACCTACCCCGACTTTTGCCAAATTTAAGGGGAAAGAAATCCAAGATTATGATGGACCTCGTTACCGCGGAGGGTACGCATCTTCCTCGTAAGACCTTCTCGTTTTCGAGATCGGGTCCAGCTCAAGAATTCCGTCACTAACAAAGACCCGCAGAAGAAACGAAATGAAGGATCGCTAAAGAAGCCGTGGCCGCCGAAATCGCTTTCCTAGAAGAAATTCCAGAATCGCCGTAATATACACCACCGCCCGAATACATACCACTCTTGGGAGGAAGCAGGTTTCATCCCCTCTCCGCCGCAGAAGATGAAGAAAATATTCGCAAAATTGCCGCCAAATTACCACAGTACCGCATATTACAACGATACCGCAAGAAAAGAACTAGAACTACGCCGTTTGCTTCGACCGCAAACTTTGGTGAAAAGCTAGCGAAGAAGGAAAACCGCCCCGTATCGAAATTCTACGGAGGATGGGCGGGTGCCGACCAAATCCCGTCTTGGGCCCCGAGTAGAACCCGCCATCATGGCAGTAAAAGCCAAGTAAAAGAATGAAGGCTAGTCCGCCCGTTGTCGTCTCGTGATTACAGACAGGAGGATACCACCTTCCAAGCATTCGGCCGACGCACCATCCGGTCCTAGACCTTCGCCGCCGAAGGATGGTATGGCGTCCCACTACCGGGCAATTGAGATCGAAACAACGAAGCTCGAGAAAGAAAGTCTCGCCAGGAGACTCGAATCGAAGAAAGTGCTACCGCGATGAAGGGGACTCGCGAGAAAGGGACCCGCAGCCTATCGCACGACAACCACGAAGACACACGAAAGCCCCGTTAGAAGATGCCATGGAAAAGTCGAGAACCGATATCCGACGCTCGGCAAAGGAAAGAGAAGAAAAGTTCGGAGACGAGATCGATTCATCGGAATTTATGGACGACGAATACGCGTAAATCAACATGGTTGAAACACGAGCTTCATCGCCTTCGCAAGGTGTTCCCTGCAACTCGCAGAAGAGAGGAGCCGGAACCGATGAGAAGACAGCCTTCAAGAGAAAGACGACACGATCGCTCAAATGGCGAAAAGGATGGAAGAGATGGCCGTAGCTCTAGCCACTCTCCGCAGTCAAGTACAACCACATGAGGAAACACCCCGCGAGGTCATTCACATCGTAGACGGAGGAAAGGAGATTACGTCCGTCAACTGGGATGATCACTCGAAAAGGATACAACACAGAGTATGATTCCCGAAAAGGATATCAAGAACTTCGTAGAACAAGAGAGTGCGAGAAGCCTTAAGCACAATCAAAGAGCGGGACATCCATTCGGACGGTAGACCTTACCCCGAAGAATTCGACGCCGTCCAATACCCGAAAGGCTTCGTACCACCTCTCGTTTAAGACCTTCGATGGAACCGGAACCCTCGACAAAGATGTAGCACACTTTCGTGCCAGCTGTTGCAATGCCGGCGGGAGCGATGCATTACTCTTCCGACAGCTTCGTCAAGCAATCGTCGAGAATCGCTTTCGACCGGTATGCGATTACCAAACTGGTTCGCGAAGACGTTCTCGAACTGAGAGAACCTCTTCATCAAGCGATTTGCCGGAGCTCAAGCACCACATCACTATAGGTGATTTAGTGGTAGAAAAACAAAAGCCGAATGAAACTTTGGTGGATTACATACTTCGATGGAGGAACTTAAGCATGAAGTGTGAACCACAACCGCAAGAACAACACGCAGCTCGGCATTTTACTTAAAAGCATTCACGGCCCGATAAGCACTTCTCCTCAAGGGATTCACTATTAAGACTTTCGAGAAGTTGTTAAGCAAGGCCGGAAGCTCTGCAAGAAGAGGCGAAGCAATTAAGTTTCACCGACAAAACGGATAAACAAAAGCCTCAGTAAAGACTTTTGAAAAGAAATCCGGATCGTTGCAGTAGCTGACAAAGGCAAGCAACCGATGCAAATACCACCGTAACGGCCGCAACAACCACAACAGAATTACGCAAGAACCCCGGCCCAACTATCAGTCATCTCCGCAATATGAACAACCACCTCGTCCGCAACGTACATTAAGAGAGCTTTTGAACGGAGAATATCCGTTCAAGAATGAAGCAAGTACAAAATGTTCCGTAGATCCGATGAAGACTCCGGATTTCCACTGCCGGAGCCTAAAAGACCGAAGAGGTCAACAAGAAGGGTGATCCCAACTTTCGCCCTTACCACCGGATGCTTGGACACAAAATGAAGATTGCATTACCTTCAAAAGTTGGCTCAATGACAACTCCGCGGAAAGGAATATAACGATCCCGAAGGAGTACATGAAGGAACCCCGTAAAGGAGGTTCCGTCAATGTTATCTCGATCGATCCCATCATTCCGATAGATCCCTATACGACCGACGATGGATGGACTACCGCTTGGACGAGGTCTTCGAAAAGATTTTAGACAAGCATCCGAACCGCTTCGTGCGAGCTTCAATTCGTAGTTTGAAACCCGTTAGGCCGTACTATCACTCGCGATAGAAGAACCACCTCAACGAGAGACGATCGAAGAAAAGAAGAAAATCGACGAAGAAGAGAAGACCGAGGCTCCTAAGGCTGGACTAGGGGCCGCTTATCCTAGGATAGTCGTTTCCGATTCGGGGGAGAAATCCCTCGAACCCCCGACTCGTATGATTATCCGCTCACTTCGGTGGGATCATATAATGATAAGGGTGATGGCGTTGGCTACGTTTTGATCGTTTCTAACAATTACGTAACTAACGATAATCCGAATATCGATTTCGATACCAACGACAATTCTCAAATCATACACAATCTCGACGATCACAATGATGAAGAAGACATCCATCAAGGAGGCTACGAGAGTTCAACAAGCAACGAATCTATCCGCGAGTTTCGAGGAGCTCCAATCACGATAGAGTTAGAACCTTCGTACTCGAAGCTAATCCGAAGAGCCCGTCATTCCGATTCAAGAAAAGACACCGCAAGCTCAACAATAGATTCGGAGGAAATTACGTAAGTCAACTTAAGGAGTGGAAAAGTTCTACCTCCGAGAATGGGTCCAAAAGACAAAGGAAAGCGTGTGGTTGTTCGTGAAGAACCAACCCCTGCAGAAGAAATACCCATTCGAGAAGAAGCAGAGACACATGAAAACAAAGTAGACTACAACGTGCTAGCCCATCTTAGGAAACTACCGACCAACCGAGCATCTACGACGCTCTCATCTTATCAAAGGAGATGAGAGAAGCTCGATCAAGGCCTTACTTCGATCCGAAATTCGCTTAGCTCAAATGGCCGGAGAGTCCTTAGATGAGGTTTGCTCGTTAAAAGAACAACGAGGTGTTACCTTCACGGACGACGACCTATTACTTGGAACGACGAGATCACAACCGACCGTTGTACATTTCGAGTCATAATCGGAAAATTTACACTCTCCGTAGTATTGGTGGATCCAGGAGCATCAATCAATATAATGAATCTTCGAACGCTAAGCATACTTGGAAATTGATGCCCGCGAACTCGAGGCGGACAAAATGTTATTAAGAGGATTCAACCGTGAAAGGAGAAAGAGCCCTCGGATCAATAACACTACCGATGAAGACCGGTGACTTAGCAAAGACAACCGCGAAATTTCACATAATCGATTCAGGAACATCGTTCAACGCTCTACCTGGGCCGACCATGGATACATGAAAACAGGATGGTACCATCATCTCTACATCGTTGCATCAAATACTACGATGGAGGAGAACAATAGCATCAAAGGTGACTTACAACCATTCTCCGTACATGAAATTGGGATCCACGAGGATGCAACTTATTATGCACCGCCGAAGAAAACGATCTTCTCCGGAGATACCATAACAAATGAAGCAAAGAAAGTTCGGGATAACGAAGAACCCGAAGTTCTAGTCCAACGAGCCACTCACCACTCCCTTACGGCGAGATGGTGAAGGTTTCTCCACGACTCGCATCCGAGGTCGAGGCCGGGGACGAGGTCGTGGTAGAGACATTAGGACGATCGGACGGAGGAAACCAACCATTAATGTCGATCGGGAAGATAGCTTCGAAGAAGAAAGAGAAATCAAACAAGAAGCAACGACAATAAGTCGAAAGAAGCCGCAATTCAAAATCCCTATCGAAGATGAAAGAGACGAAGAATATAAATCGATGTACGAGAAGATTAACCACTATGTACATACTATGACCCTGACCCCGATCCATTCTAATAAGATCGAGGGTATGGAGGTCAAAGAGATACGTAGCGGTGGTGCAAAACCAATCAAATTCTACCGTGGTGCTTCTTCCTCCAAAACCGAAAATAATGTACACTTCAAGATGCTACTTCATCGAATTAATGGAATCGCCTTTCGAGTGGTACTCTCCCCGTGTTCAAAATTTAATTCAACGTGGTTTCTTACCTCGACAAGTGGACAAAAGGTCAATCACAACGTTTTGAAAATTTATGGAATAACTCCGATCGTTTACCCAACTCAAAACATGGTCTCGGATTCTAGCACGTAGGATCGACTGACGATACCGAATTTTGCTTCGTTGTCACTGCGAATCTAATAAAAACCGCATGGAAACTACGGAAGAACTCGAAGATTTGCAAATCGAGACGCTCCACCGAATTCGAAGAAGAAATCAAATCTACGATAGATGAGTTAATGAGGTTAACTTAAGTACTAGCGAAGAGCCTAGTACCTACCTTTGTTAGCTCTTTACTCAATAAAGAAGACTCCAAAGAAATAATCAAGTTATTAATGGAATTTAAAGACTCGTTTTGCTTGGAGCTACGATGAGATGCCGTGTTTAGCTCCGCAGGTCGCAATTCATAAGCTAGGGTGGATCCGACTTCGATCCCAGTCGACAAGGTCCCGTAAGAATGCGTCTAGAAATCGAACAACAAGTCATAACTGAAGTTAAAAAGCTAATAGACGCTAAATTTGTCCGTGAAGAACAATACCCGACTTGGTTAGCCAACGTGGTACCGATCGAGAAGAAGAATGGTCGGATCGAATTTGTGCGGATTTCGTAGATTTAAACAAAGCATGTCCAAAAGATGAATTTCCTCTACCGATCCCGTAATTAATGATCGACATTGCTTCAACACACGAAATATTCTCATTCATGGATGGATCTTCAGGATACAACCAAATAAAAATGGCTCCGTAAGATGAAAAGCTTACAGCATTTAGAACGCCGATCGGAAGTATACTTGCTACACGATGATGCCATTCGGATCAAGAACGCGAGAGCAACCTACCAAAGAGCAATGACAAGAATTTTTGATGATCTCATCCACAATCAAGTCGAATGCTACGTGGACGATGTGGTCATCAAAAGCAAAGTAAAGGACAACCACTTGTATGATTCGAGAATTGTTTTCGAACGATTAAGACAATTTAACCTTAAGATGAATCCCTTAAATGCGCCTTCGGCGTCACCTCCGGAAATTCTTAGATTCGTTGTCCGACATCGTGGAATTGAAATCGATCCGAGAAGATTAAAGCTATCTTAGAAATGCCGCCTCCCAAAACCTTAAAACAACTACGATCTTTTCAAGGAAGCCGGCATATCTTCGACGCTTTATCTCAAACCCGTCAGTAGGTGTCACCTTTCTCGGCACTAGTTAAAAAGGACGCCAAATTTATTTGGGAAGAGAAAGGCCGAAGGCCTTCGAGGACATTAAACAATACTTAATGACACCTCCCCGTCTTAGCAGCCCTGGCCTCGGTGCAGATCGCCGATACTTTATACCGCGGCTTTAGACGACTCTCTCGGAGCCCCGTTAGCCTGTGTCAATGATGAGGGTAAAGAAAATACTCTTTACTACTTAAGCCGTCGTTTATCGCCGACGGAAATAAGGTATCCCGCAATCGAAAAGCATTGTTTCGCCTCGATCTTCGCCGCTCAAAGCTCGTGCATTACATGCTTTCTCATAAGGTCAACCCGATCTCGAAGTTTAATCCGTTGCAATACTTCGATGACTCGTCCAACGCTTTCAGCAGACTTGCCGGATGGTCGATGATATTATCGCAATTTGATATAACTTTCGTGCCTCTTCGTGCCGTAAAGGACAAGCCCTAAGCAGACTTCCTTGCAAAGACACCCTTTCGCGGCGAGATCGCCTCTCAATGACGACTCTGCCGGATGAACAAATAATGAACCTAGAAGACCTTGATGATCGACGTTGGGAATTATATTTCGACGGAGCATCTTCAGCACATAAAGACGAAGAATCGCAAGTGATAGTGTCCGTGAAGGCAGAATCGGGCTAATCTTTATAACACCGGAGCGGGGATGTTAAGATACTCCTACCACTCGACGAGCCGTGTACAAACAACGAAGCGAATATGAAGCCCTCATAACGGGACCGGAATTAACCATTCAAATCGGGATAACAGACATCAACATCTACGGAGATTCACGAGTTAATCATTCAACGGATCGCGGACAATACAGAATTTTGAAACCAAGACTCGAGCAATACTTCCAAGTATGCCATACAATTGTTGGAACAGATTCCAAATGCGACAATTTACAAAATCCCTCGAAAAGAAAATGCTTTCAACGGATGCGCTAGCTCGTCTCGCAAAAGAATTTGCTCGTTCGCAAGATGAATCAGTGGAAGTGTCGGCTCACTGACGCCAGACTTCGACATAGTACACGATACACAAATCGAAAAGGAAGAAGAATCAATCGTGAAGAAAGTGATGTAAAACACGTAAGATCGAGCGACAGACCATTGATGGATTACCTACAAACAGGAAAACTACCGGACGATAGGTCATTAGCCCATCGGATCAAGAAAAGAACTCGTCCTACGCACTAATAAACAACACATTATACGAAGGTCTTTTGATCAAATGCGGCTAAGGTGCCTAAGCGGGTCCGAGGCCCGTGAAATTGTTAAAGAGGTGCATTCGGGACTCGTGGCGCTCACCGGCCGAGTCCAAAGATGAAAATGAAAATTAAAAGACTAGGGTACTACCGGCCCTCGATGATGACCGACCGCATGAAAATCGCCAAGAGCCGTCCACCAGTGCCAAGTGCACGGAGTGGTTCTACACCAACCTCCAAATGTGCTACATCCGACAATCGCATCGCGGCCATTCGAATGTTGGGGCACTGACATAGTGGGTCCAATAGAACCGCCGTCGTCAAAAGGACATCGCTTCATTCTTGCAGCTACGCATTACTTTTCCAAGTGCAGAGGCAGCTCCACTCGTAGAAGTGAAAGCACATCACGTACTACATTTTTTCAAGAACCAAGTTGTTTACCGTTTCGGAGTGCCGCGCAGATCATCTCGTATAATCGGCCAGCATTCGAAGCACACAAATCAACAATTTTGTCGGAGACACGGAATCGATCGGCGATATTCAACAATTTACTACCCAAGAGCAAACGGCCTACCGAGGCTTTTAATAAAACTCTCGTTCAAATTTTAAAGAAGACTTTAGACGACAATAAGAGAAATTGGCACGAGAAGTTGTTAGAAGCCTTATGGGCCTACCGGACAACCTTCGAACTCCTACGCAAGCTACACCTTACGCTCCGGTGTATGGGTCCGAGGCAAGTGTTACCTTTAGAGGTCCAGCCTCCCTTCACTCGAATCGTAGCTTGCAAATAAAATCACAACGAAGAGAACGCCAAATTACGACTCGAAGAATTAGAGAGCCCGGAAGGGAAAAGACTTGCAAGACGCAACAGAATTTAGAACTATACCAAGCTAAGATGGTTCAAGCCCACGACAAACCGGTCCGTCCAAGAACCTTCAAAGTTGGTGATTTAGTTCTCGTTCTCAAAGACCTATTCTCGCACACCGCAAGATAGGGGAAAATTTGAACCCACTTGGGAAGGACCGTTTGTGGTCGAAGCAAGTATACTCGGGAGGTTCCTACCAACTAGTGAATTGCCAGGAGAACGACATATGCTTCCGATCAATGGACGATACTTGAAAAAGTATTACGCTACCCGATGTTTCGAAGGAATGAACTTTCCATCCCTAGAAGCACGGGTGAAGTGATTACTTATGACTGGGTCCGAACCCAAAAATAACAAAAATGTGCTAAAATAAATAAAATCCTGATAATAAAAGTTTTCCTTGTTTTCTTTTTCAAATCAAATCTCAATCAAATTTCAAATTCGATCTTCCAGAATTCCAAATCAATTCTCAAACTTCAAATTTCAAATGTGATCTTCCAAATTTCAAATCAAATCTTAAATCAAATTTCAACCGAGTTCAAACTCATCAAGTCAAATTTCAAAACTCAAATTCAATCTTTCCAAATTTCAAAAAAAAATCAAGTCAAATTTCAAATCTCAAATTCGATCTTTTCGGATCTCACATCAAACCTCAATCAAATTCAAACTCTTGGGTCGAGGATTTTACATCCGAGACTGCACTGCTTTAGGATTCTCTTCCTACTGCACCGAAATACATAAATTCAAACTCTTGGGTCGAGGATTTTACATCCAAGACCGCACCGCTTTAGGATTCTCTTCCTATCGCACCGAAATACATCAAATTCAAACTCTCGGGTCGAGGATTTTACATCCAAGATCGCACCGTTTTAGGATTCTCTTCCTATCGCACCGAAATACATCAATTCAAACTCTCGGGTCGAGGATTTTACATCCAAGACCGCACCGCTTTAGGATTCTCTTCCTATCGCACCGAAATACATCAAATTCAAACTCCGGGTCGAGGATTTTACATCCAAGATCGCACCGCTTTAGGATTCTCTTCCTATCGCACCGAAATACATCAAATTCAAACCTTTCGGGTCGAGGATTTTACATCCAAGATCGCACCGCTTTAGGATTCTCTTCCTATCGCACTCGAAATACATCAAATTCAAACTTTTGGGTCGAGGATTTTACATCCAAGACCGCACCGCTTTAGGATTCTCTTCCTATCGCACCGAAATACATCAAATTCAAACCTTTTGGGTCGAGGATTTTATATCCAAGACCGCACCGTTTTAGGATTCTTTTCCTATCGCACCGAAATACATCAAATTCAAACTTTTGGGTCGAGGATTTTACGTCCAAGACCGCACCGCTTTAGGATTCTTTTCCTACCGCACCGAAATACATCAAATTCAAACTTTTGGGTCGAGGATTTTACATCCGAGATCGCACCGCTTTAGGATTCTTTTCCTATCGCACCGAAATACATCAAATCAAACTCTCGAGGTTACGGATTTTACATCCAATACCGCATTATTCCGAGGTCTTTCCTCATCGCAATGACTCAATCCAATCGATTCGATCTTCTTTTGGGGTCGAAGATGTTACATCTAAAACTTCAAAAATTCCAAATTTCATTACAAATCAAATCCCTTCAAATTAATCTCGACAAACTTCAATCTAAATCGAAACTCCAAATCGAAATCTAAACTCACACATCATAACTTAAACTCGAAACAAAATAAAATCTAAATCGAAATTCTCCTGCATCATGTGATTTGGGATTCACCTCCTTTTCCTTCCCCAGCCGAGAATTCGAAATCTCCAGCCTTAGAGATACACTCGACACTCCCCAACGGAAACTCTCCTACTTCGTCCCAAGTTTGTCACTCGACTTTCGTGTTGGTTTTGTTGATCGCTTCGGTCAACACCAATACGCGCGGTGTGCTCCGTCGCCCCACCACACCTATCGGGGTCCATTTGTCGACCTCATTTTCGATGAGGTCTTCCCTTCTTCTCTTTAGTATTTCAGGATCTAGCCTTAGCTTTTCCTTTCGACTATCTTAGGGATTAGAATCGGGACCCACCACTTAGAAATTCAAACCACTTCTTAACTCCCCGCAAACTCCACAAACTCGATTGTAAACCCCTAATCACCTGTAGGGTCGAGATCAAATGTGGAAGTTTAAAGGATGAGTTCCTATGTGACTCTTTGGCGCTTAGACCGCCTCCGCGGCGCCTGGTCTCGGTGAAGGGCCGACTTACACATACACTACACCTATGCACTACACTTTCACACACCTCCCAAAAACACACCCATACTCGACTCGACTTCCCGACTCATGTAGGTGATTCACATGGATGGTCCCTAACCCCTAAGCCTCGGCAAGAGGTTAGGAACAACACAGCGAATGCCTCAAATGAGTCCCTTCATGGCTCATGTGGGCTTGATATGGCTTCATGGCTCAACAAAAATGATTTCATTCCACTTACATCCACCCAATCTTCAATTTTCCAAATTTTCAATTTTCGACCCCCGGACCCTACACCCACCAACTCTACCAAATGCCCTTGAAACTACCCAAATTTCTCAAAAATTTCCAAATTACCCAAAATTCTCCAAAATCAATCCCAAACATTCCCACATCACTCAAACTGATCATCCATATCCAAAAATATCAAAAATCCCAAAATACTCCCCAATACCTTCCAAATACCCAAAATACCCCTTTTGACCCAAAAATCCAAAAATTCAGAAAATTCCCAGAAAATTCCAGAAAATCCCAAATATTCCCAATTTCATTTTGTTCAACTACACCATGGGCCAATTTTGTCAATTTACCCCACTTTTGTCAAAACCCCCAATTCGACCCATTTTAACCCAAAGTAAACCCAATGTCAAACCAAATCTACCCAATTGACCCCAATTCTGGTCCAATTCAATTCTAAACTTCAATTCAACATCCCCAACACCAATCTAGACCAAATACAAGCCCAATTTGATTGACATTTGAATCCAATTTCACTTTTGGCCTTAAAGCCCAATTTGGACCCATGACCCAAACCTAACCCAAACTCACCCAATTCAACTCCAATTAACCCCAAATCTTTTCTAAACCTTCCTTTACATCCCCATAAACAAAACACTAGCATGATTTGCCCAAAATTTAGACCCAAACCCCACTCAAATTCAACCCAAAATCAAAAGGGCCCATTTTGACCTAAACCCAAACCTAGCCCAAATGAGCCCAAACCCCAAAATCAAAACCCAACCAAAGCCAAAACCTCTTTGAAACACTCCCATAAACATTTCCCAACATTAATTTCACATCAACTTCAATTCTAGCCCAACTTTGGCCCATGGTAGCCCATTTTGGTCCACTTTAGCCCACTTACCAATTAAACCCAAATTCAAACCAATTCAAACCCAAATCACTTCAAATTTGTTTCAAACCACTCATGACACATCTCTAAACTAAACCCAACATTTATTTGGCCCAAGCCTTTACCAAAATTTCATCCCAAAATCCATTTTAAAATTCAAAAGCCCACTTTCCTAAACCATTTTAAAAGCCCATCCTAAAGCCCACATTACAATCTCATCTCATCCTCACTTAATTAAAATCATTCCTAAGTCTTAAATCAGCAATCAAATCTTTCTAAACAAAGCCATATGACAAACCATCCAAATTTTACACCAAATTACCAAAAATTCTTAAAACCCATTTTCATGAAATCGACCAAGCTTTCCCCAAGCCAAAGGTGAGCCATGAAGCCATGCATGAGCCACATGGAAGCCATGAGAGCCTCTTTACATGTCACCATACCATATCGAGTAGGAAGGAGGGCCCCTTTCCTTAATCCCTAAAGCTCATTAGACCTTAATCATGATTCACCTAAACCTAAATTTAATCCAAATATATTTGGATGGAGACTTCTCCATGCCAAACCAACTCGATCCCTTTCGATCCCCCACAGCACCCAAAGCCACCTCGAGGGTGCACCAAGCCCAAATGGGTGAGTTGACCCATTTAGATCCAAAATGGTCTTCCCCCATTCCATTTCAATCCAAGCTCTTTACACTCGGCATTTGCCAACCGCTTGCACAAACACCCAACCCCGACCCACTCCGACCCCGAGGGTGACCCCGTCCGCCGGCCAGCCACCCCGCCGCCGGAAAACTCCATGGCCGAGAGGTCCAAGTCAATCCAAGCTTGGAATTCTCACCCGCCGAGCCGCCCCATGCCCAGCTGGCCATCGCGACTGTTCTTCACTTGCCATGAGCACTCGATCCCGACCCCTAACTCCCCCGGGAGGCCCTCCAGCCCATGCCTATTTAAACACCACCCCTCACGGCCATGAAAAAAGAGTTGCACAAACCTCGCCAAAACTCGCCAAAATTGTTCCGCACCCCTCCTCATACACAGAGCACTCGATCCCCAAGCGAGATCCCCCTGCCATTTCCTCTCTGCGAGCTCAATTTCGTAGTCGAAATCCAAGCCCAAAACCAGGACACTCCCACACGCTGGACCAATCCCCAAATCGATTGGTCCTACACCTTCACTCGCACCGATGGAAGGTGTCCACCAGCAAAAGCCCCATCTCCGAGCCACCCAATTGCTCCAGTACTCCAAGCTTTGTGATCACCGTGGTCGAAGTTCAACCTAGACAATTCACTGCATCGGGAGACTTCATCCCTACCTCCTGCAGCTCCAACGAACGTGCTAAGCATCTCCGATCGAGGCTTCACCTCTCGTAGCTAAGGTATGAATTAATTCTTCATCCCGAGCTTCCGGAGATTCTCCATTTCAAATGCCTTAATTGCAATGCATGTTTACCGTATGGATGTGTTCGTCTCTTCAAGACGAATCCATGAGAGCATAAGAACATAAAAATCCGTCGAGTATCGAGCGAGATCTTAAGGATTTAGTGTGGACGGCTCTCGAGCGAGGACACTCGGGGACGATGAACGGATGCCGTCCATTTAATACACGCGCGGACGGACGGCTCAGAGGGCGTCGGACCGAGAGACGGTACGAGAACTGCGGGGCCCGGCCGCCGACTCGGATGGCGGCGTCGAATGGGAGCGCGCCACGCGGCATTTCGGAGTCTGCCGAGGTCGACGCGGCGCCGCGTGGATAAATAGAAAAATAGGGTATTTTCTATTTATTTAATTCCCGTAACTTTGAAAATTCATATCTTTGTGTAGGAAAATCATAAAAATAAAATAAAAATACCTCTCGCTCAGCTGAACGTAGGAGAATAATGTGAAGAGAAATCATTTAATTTCATCAAGTATTTTATTTTTAATTAATTATTTACTCCCCGCATTGTTTTAATTCTTCATGCATGTATACAATTCACCATGGCATGAGACCATAGGGCTTTTGAAGCCTCCGAACTTGGGAACATTCCCCGAATTTTCCAAGGTCGAGGCCATCTCGTGAAAAGTTATTGATTTTTCAAATGCATGTTGCCGTTTTAAGTATTTTAATTTCAAAAATTAGCATGTTGTAAAATAAATTCTAGGAAAATTTGGTGATGTTCCATATGACTAGAGGACCCTAGGAAAAATAGGATTTGAGTTAATTCACCGAGATTAACCCTAATCGGCTTAAACACCTAAAATAGGTTTCTAATTAATTAGAGTTAACCATAGATCAAATTGACTTGAAATCAATTCTCCACTGACCTTTAGGATCAGAGGAACCCACCATAAAAATTTGAGGTCAATTGGACTTGGTTAGCCCCACTAATTGGGTTGATTAAGCCACTTAGCCATTTTAAACTTTAAAAATTCATAACTTTCAAAATATCTTTCAAAAATTCACCAAATTGGTTTTGGAGTCTCTCTGATATCAGGGGAGTTCAGGAAAATTAAAATTTCAATTTTCTAAAAAAGTTGATTTTTAATATTATTTTAATATTTTTAATAATTAAAAAATAATAAAAATCACAAAAATAATAAAATTCACCAAAATGTCATATTTTGAATTTTAATCACTTAGGAACAAGTCCCATATTTTTCCTAGGTCTATTTAGTGAGATATTAATTTTTAAAAGCTCTAGGGTAATTTTAAAATTAAAAAAAATGTATTTTCTAGCATTTTCACCAAAATAATTATAATAAATCAAGAAAAAATCAGAAAATTGTGAAGTTTGGTTCTCTGGAATCCTTGATATCAGAGAGAATTTTAAAAATTATAAAATTTATTTTTCAACATTTATTTTATTTTTAAATTAATTAATACTCCAGAACTTAAAATAATTCTAATAAATAAAATATAATTCAAAAAATTACAAAATTTGGTCCAAGTGGTCCTCTGGTCATTAGGAATGTCCCCTAATTTTCTTAAGGACAGAAACTTTCCCTTGGTCATGTCATTGAATTTTCCTTGAAAATTTCTATTTTCTACTAAAAATAATTATATAAATAAATTAAATGCAGAAAAATCACATTTTCTCCTCTCATGTCTTTATTGACATATGAGTGAAGTCTCATAAAAATTTCAAGTTCATTTGAGTTCAACTTAGTGAGTTATGAAATTATTAGAGCTTAAAGTGGCAAAATTGTAATTAAAATTTTAACCCTTAATTAAAATTTTAGGTCTCATAAAAATTAACAAGTAAAATATTTGATCCTAATCTGATTTGGATGATTGAAATTTAAATAATTAAAGTGGTAGAAACCCATTAAGTAATTTAAAATAATTAAACTTTAATTAAATAATTAATTGAATTTGGAAGAATAATAAATTTGAATTATTAAAATAGGTGATATTATTAGGAAGAGACTTATTCTTTAATTTAAAAATCCCTAAATTAATCATCTCATTAATACTCAACTCTTAATTAAAGTGATAACTCAAATTTAAAATATTAAAAGATTTAATCACTAAATTAAATTAAATCATTAAACTCTTTCAAAAAAATCTCAATTAAATTAAATTAAATTAAGATTAAAAAGTTGCATTAAATTAAATTAAAATTAAGTTAAATCAAATAAACAAATTAAATTAAATTAAATGAATTAAATACATTAAATTAAATAAATAAATAAAATTAAATTAAAATAAATAAAATTAAATTAAATTAAATTAAATTAAATTAAATTAAATTAAATTAAATTAAATTAAATTAAATTAAAAATTAAATTAAATTAAAATTAAATTAAATTAAATTAAGAAATTAAATTAAATCAAATCAAATTAAATTAAATAAATTAAATTAAAATAAATTAAATTAAGATAAATTAAGTTAAATTAAATAACCTCACTTAAGACATGAAGAAATAAATCTAAAATAACTCGAACACTATTCCAAACTTAAATCATTAATTTGAACTTAAATTTGAATCACAAATCATTAAATATCATTCTCGCCTCAGGAGCTTTAGTTATCATAACTCCTAAATGAACATCAAATCGAAGCTGACACTTCACTTATAAGGATATTCAAACATCCTAGCTCATCGAGCAAGTAAACAAAACTCAAAACCTCTGGACGGTTGATCCATTTACACAATTAAATTCATTTCGACTTAAAACAATCCTAGAAATATCGAAAAGATGTTTAAGATTCTTCTAAGACTTCCTCAATATGATAGGATATTTACAAGAACAATCGAACTTAATTGTTCTTCGATGAAGAAAATCGTCTTCAAACCAAAAACACAAAGAACCTGGACGTCATAGTGAAACAACTAGCTATAGTGATTAGGAACTTGCAGAAAACCATAAACCTTTTCCTTACCTTTACCTAGAACTCGCTTAAATATTCTAACCGTATTTTAAGTGCAACTGGAATGACGGGAAGACCCTCCAGTACGCTTTTACTTTATCAGCAATTTACTTTATCGCAATTTACTTACATGCACCGTACTTTACTTTTCTTGCATGATAAACCACGATTGCATGAAAACCGACACCTTTAGGACTGAAACCAAAACCGAAACCCAAAATTAAAATAAAAGACATTACAAGATAAAATTCACCTCCACAACATTTCAAAATATAAGACAACTCAAAATTTAATCACAAACGTAACACAAAACTACAACTACAACTAAATTAAAACGTCTCATTGAATGATCGGGAATACCTCTGATGATGTAACCCACGTGTTGCTAACGGGATTTCCCACGGTCTAAATGAAAGTGCGGAACTCATTTAGTTGAGTTTAAGCAAATTCATCCGGACTAAGTGAATTCGATGAAAATAACTGTGTCGGGATGACTGAACCGTGGGATCTTAATCGGTTCTCGTTTAATCAACTTTAAGATCCGTTTTAATTAAAACACAAAAAATACTTGGAAATTAAGACTTCTCTAAACCAGAACACTTCTCTCATCTCTTGATTTATAATTTCTAAAACTAAAACCTCGCAACAACAAGGAGCTCGGAGCATGGTGGGCAAGACGCTATCATCGTCGCCAAGAAACCGAAATCTACATCAAGAAAACTTTCTTAGAATTAAATAACAAAGCCATAGGACTTCGAGGTAGTTCACTTAGTGCAACATAAATCCTCAATCCTGCGTTAGGCATTTGCATCGCAAATTAAGCCCTAACCGGTCTTAGGATTCCGAGGTAATGTTCGATACGACATAAACCCTTATATCTTCTAAGCAATTCGTATGATTCTATCATATAAATATAAGCCCTAACTAATTAAAATCGGCAAGATTAAAACATTAAATGAACATTAGGACTTTCCTAAATCCAAGCCAAACAATAGGATAGTCGGAGATTACCAAGTTCGCTTCGAATCCGTGATCTCTCCTACTTTTCTCCCTTTGGATTCCCAAAATAAAATGTTCCAAATTCGATCCATTCCCTATCGAAATTCCAAAATTCAACCTCTGAAAACTTAAACTTTGAAATTCTTGAGAGCGGAATTATCGATTATTATCGAGAGTTTTCTTAAGTGATTCCCATCACTTAAGATGTAATTAACTATAGTGGCTTCGTCTCTATAGGAACTTTAAGAACCTGTGTAATATAAACCCCGTTTAATAGTTTCATATTAAGCGAGTGGAATTTGTCGGCTTATAAAATTGGTTCGCAGACCAAACGGATGTCACAAACCTTTCTAGTTTATTTGATCGAGCCCCATTATCAAGCAAGTGTGTCTATTCTTCGGGATAGATACACGGTTTATGGTGCGGCGCTCGTTTATATAAACTATTCTGGATGTGAGATCGAACTGATTTCATATCTTAAAATTTTCAAATTCAAAATTATTTTCAAAATCAAATACTACTTTTCAAATTATTTATTTAAATTAAATTATAATTCGCCGACAATTTTTGTAGGCGACTCCCTTTTCAAAATACAACACTCTAACCTAAAAAATATGCCGACAAAGGCATGCATTCGACCGACCTCAAAACTTGGCTTAAGGATGGTTGCATCTGATCAAACAAGTATTTCAGTATTTTGCTCGTAAACACTTAACCTTTTATTGATGGCCCCTCGACCATCCACTAATATACCTAATAAATGTCTGCCAAAAGTGGTGTCATGTAGGGGTTTATGTGTTCTTCTTTTATTGAGTATGTTAACATCGTATTATTTGTATCTGTATTATGTGTTATATGTGAAATTTTACTCATTTAGATTAATGGTTTTTAAATTAAATTTATTTTAATTGTTAGTCTGTGTTTGTGTAATAGAATTTATGTTTTGATGGTGGATAAGATAATTTTTATAATATTCGTATATGTTTAATGCAGTTGTAAAAATCTAATCATTCTTTTATATTTTTTTATATTTACTGCAGGGTTGTGTTGGATTTGTGTCAGACATTTCTGATGCTCATACCCTTGATAATTTCTGATGCTCTTTGAAATATTCTAAAACTAAACAATATCTTCGGCAGATACAATTGATGTAAATCATGATACTAATAAATGTCTGCCAAAAGTGGTTCCAATTTAGTAGTTAACATTTAGGTTGGGGTTGGGCATGTTAAAGTGGTTAATGTTGACAATGTCTGACATTAAAATTGAAACAAGTTGTTTGTGTCAAACACTTTTGATGCCAATTTCATTTTTGACCCAAGTTTTATGTGGACTATCTGTTTGATGCAAATCCACTGCTAAACAATTTTTGCATAATATTATCGCCGAATTAGCTTCAGGTTTGTTCGATGCTAATTAGGAAAAATCCTATAGTGTGACTATGTAACCATTTCTCACATACAAAAAAAATGATTTATACGTGTAATCACCAACTCATAGTAGATCATTTCAACTGGCTAGGCCTTGTAGTTCTGTCCCTTTCGAGTTTTCCACATGAAAAATTTTAGTGTTCTACCTGTCAATTTTATTACCTGAGTGTATGTTGGATTCTCATAGAACTCTAACATGATAATTCATTAGTCTATCATTGCAAATTCTCCAACACATATCAGTGGCGTCGTCTATGGGAAGTGAAGTCCCATTTGACATGGTATTTATGTCTGAGACATTGAGCCACAACTTTGTTTCCTAATGATATATATCATCTAACACCTCTGAAGCATTCTTTGATGTGGTGAGTAATGTTCACTGCAATCTAAAAAGGTGGTTCATGTCAACGTCCCGAGCATGATTATAGTGGGGTGGCCTTCATGCATTCCAATTAGAAATAAAGTTTATGAAAACTACTTTCAGGCTGGGTGCAACCTTCAGTGAAATCTCAAAAGATCATTCATGTTAACATTCTAGGAAGACTGTGGTAGAATAGTTATCCGAGATCTCATTCATGCATCAAGACTTTGAGAAGCACTTTAAAACTGGGGGAAACATTCTATACAAAGTGCGTCACCGTAATGTTGTTCCTCTTTAACTGGACAAGAAGTTGATCTCTTCAAGGTTTAATACATGGGATACTTTACAAACTCGTGTGGAAAACGCCAAAGTAGGGAGAAAACAAATTCAAAATCCATAACTAGAAAGTCACCAAACATCATTTTTATGTATAGTTGTAGCCATATTTCCAAGAAAAAATACGACATTTTTCAAGCTACACCATTGTCTCGAGAAATATGAGACATTTTTATCACCTCATTTTGGGCTGAATCGTTCACAAGGGCGCTCAATTTGAGCTCTTCCATCATAAGCAATAGTAGTCAAGAAAAATCTTCGACTAACAACCTTACATTGGTCAAATATTCTCAATGAAATCCCATTGACTTATTCCATTACAAGTTATAGCCTTTGACTAATAGCCTAGAAAATGTCAAGCAGTCGAAGTGGCAAACAAGGTATCCATCTATACCCCTAGAAGTCAAGCTCATGAAGCAAGACCCGATGGGAAGATACTATACCCTCGAAGTTGAGTCTATGACGCAAGACTTAATGAGAAGTTATGGTACCTATAAAAGTTGAGCCAAAGAAGCAAATCTTGTTGTTAAAGCCACCATGCCCCTATAAGTCGAGCTAGGAGACAAGTCTTGATGGGAAGCTATTAGTGGACAAGGTCATCACTACAAAGTCTTCCTAAGAGCAAGTGGTTAACTGGGTCTCCACTCAAAACCTCAAAAGATTACAAGTCTCAAAGGCACAAGTACATTTAGTACCTCAAAAAATAAATAAGCCTCAGAAGGAATATATATATATCAAAGATCCTAGAAGGTTACAAGCCTCAGAAGAGATAAATTTTAGAATAGAAATGCTTCAAAAGGTAAGCAAATTTTCTTTACACAAAACACACATGTTAACTTTGATTACAATTTTCTAAATATTTGAGAAGCCAAAACATTTCTAAAGGTACAAGTGGTTGGAGTTTTTTGTGTCTCCACACGCCACAGAATTTTAAGAAGACTTATATCTAGATGACTAAGCACAAAATTTAAAGAATTGTATATCATCCAAAGATGAAGAAATACTACCCTGAAATGGGTCTAATTATCCAGAATATGAAAATCTTCATAAATCTACAGAACCAGTGTTTTTCCCCATACAATACCGGTGTAAGTATTTTATTATGAGGTTTAATTTCCTAAAAAGACAAGCCTTCATAGTTAATTACATCTCCATAATCGCGAGCCATAAAGAAAACTCTCAATTAATATTATGAGCTAGGTTAGCAATATTGGAAGGTTTAACTTTCAAATTTAAGATTTTAGTGATGAAAGAGGGATCCAAGTTTGGAGTTTCAGAACAATTAAACTCAAAGGGATGGTACTTATAGTTCGATAGCAATGTGTCATGAAAAGGCCCAGATAAAAGGACTTAACCACCAGGGAGGAAGTTTTACCCAAATAATTGAATGTTAATTGTTTTTAAAGAGTTTTGATTAATCAGATTTAATCAAGGATGGGATAAAGAATGAATTTGTTTTGAATGCTTTAAAGTTGATGGAGTTTTTTAACTGAAGGACAGAGTTCAGTAGAAAGGATTTCTAGTTGGAAGTAAAACCGTAATTTTGGAACACCTATAGACTCTATAAGAAATTCAAATAAGCGGACTAATCTAGACTTTAATAATGATGTCCTCTATTAAGATACCAATGTATTTTCGTCATCCCAGGTATGTTGGTATATATCAAATATAACCAACCTTAACCAAAAATCCTCCTTGAACGCCATGTTCATGGCATGTGGAGTGTTTTTTTTGTTTTTAAGGCTATTTGAAATACTTTCGTCGATAACCATTGGTTATTTCATGCTAAGGCATTCCCTTTAGTTTCAGGGAGTAAGTTATTTGTTTTATATGTCCTAGTCCTTAGTGCTAGCAAGGGAAAGTACTAAATTAAACTAGGTTTCTATATGTAGACTAACCTAAGGGATGTGTATGATCCTTGATTTTCTAAGTTGGCTAACCTAGGGTTCATGTCCAATCTACTTATATATAGTTCTCATTATCCTGAGTTTAAAGTTTTTCAATTAGTTTTCTTGGTTGGTGTTCTCCGTTTGATTTTGTCCTTAAGTTTTGAGTTTCTTATTAAATGTATTTGGGGAGAACCAACATGTGAGAGGTTCTCCTCCTTTATCTTTTATTCATTTTTCTATTTTTATTTTTCATATATAAAAAACTACACATGAAAGTGAAACATGGAAAATTTATTTTTAACTCACTACAAATGAAATATGAAATAACTTAAGTTCAACTTGGATTAGACTTGGGTTGCGGGGGAGCTAAGTTTAGCTAGGTTTTAGCTAAGGTTAGCCTAAATTGAGCTTGGGTACAATTTGGGTTTGGTTGAGTTTGACATAGGTTTGACTAGGGCTGACCTTGGTTGGACCTGGATTGACCTAGGTTAAACCCGGGTTGAACTTGGGATGAACCTGGGTGGGATCTGGGATGGGTTGGGCCTGGGTTGACTTGGGTTGGAGCTAGGGAGACTTGGTTTAGACCTCAAGAGGCCTGGGTTTGGCCTGAGTTTACCTGGGGTGACTTGGATGGGATCTAGTTTGAATATGGGTTGAGCTTGTGTTGAAGCTGAGTTGAACCTAGGTAGGATCTAGGTTGGACCTGGGTTGGCTTGGGTTGGATCTTGGATACCTGGATTAAACCTAAGTTTACCTGGTTTGAATCTTGGTTGACTTGGGTTGAACCTGGATTAGAACTGGGTTAAACCTGAGTTGACATGGGTTGAACCTTGGTTAGACCTAGGATGGACTTGGGTTGGCTTGGGTTATATCTGGGTTGACCTGGTTTAGACCTGAGCTGAATCTGGGTTGACTTACGTTTACTTGGGTTGGATGTGGGTTGAATTTGGGTTGACCTGTGTTGGACATGATTTTGAGGTTGACTTATTTGGAATTTGGTTTGACCTAGGTTGGCTTGGGTTGGACCTGAATTAGAATTGGGTTAGAACTGGGTTGACCTGGGTTGGCATGAATTGGACATAGGTTTAGATTAGATTTTGGTCGGATTAAGGTCTATTTTAGGCTAGATTTGGGTTGAGTTTAGGCTAGGTTTGGGTTAACCTAAGTTAGACTCAAACCCAATATTAATCCAAGAGTTTAATTTACTTGAACTTAAGTTAAAAAGTACTAAGAAAAACATAAAAGAAGGATGAAAGAGGCTTGCTAGAGATGAGGGATGCAGAGGTTCGTTGGAGGAGGAGAAGGAGGCAGAAGCAGTCAAGTTCTTTTGAAGCCAAGTTGAGAGGGCAGTGAGGGTCTATTTATAGGTGTCAAAGACACCAGTGGGAGCCATTGTCGCTCACAGATCAACCTTGATTACCCTCGCTTGATTTAGTGATCGAATATCATAATCTCCTCAGCGGTTGGAGTGCCCAGGATTACTGACGCCAAAACGACATGTTGATTTTTTGCCATATCCGAGATAGAAGGTCGCGGATCGCTAGTGTGTCTCAGGGGCTTGGCCATGCCATCATCAGATGTGACCACTCCCAGGAACTTTCGGGCGTGGCTAACTCCGAATCGGACATAACAACACTGGTTTAGGGGCAACATGCACACGTGCAGGCATGCACACACGTAGGTGGAGCTGCACGTGCCTCAATGCATGTGCACACATGCTTGTGGTTTCATGCATGCTCGTGCAAGTGAAAGTGTTTACCTGAAGTGCACGTGTACGATCCTGATCGAAAAGACCACATAATTCACCATAGGAGAGGATAATTTAAGTATTTCAAAGGCAGGGTTGATCTTGGCTACATTGTTTCCAAGGTGAAGCAGATGAGGTCAAAGTGTGGGCTCCACCCCACAAAAGTTGGAGTTTGATGAAAGCTCAAATAATCCATGAACTGCTCATTCTTAGCTTAATTTGAACAGGTTTTAGATTTGAGTTGGATGTGAGTTGGTTTTTGAGTTTAAATGAAAGGTTGACTAAAAGTGAAGTCAGCAACAAGCCTTGGAAGAGTTCATGCCATGATGCTCTTACAGTAAAGCTGCATGAAAAATAACCTCTCGAATGCATGATAACAACGAAGAAAATCTCCTCCATGGTGCAAAAAAACAAGACAAAAAAGTTCCTCTAGAAATCACCATAGTTGTGCAGGAAATCTGATCCAAAAAGCTCGACAACAACGAGAAAGGGGAACTTTGATGATCGCACAAACAGGCTGGTAGACTCCACCATTTTCTTCCTCCTTTTGGCCTATTTATAAGCTCAAAATGACTGAAATTAAAGATACATAAAATAGTCAATATTAGTTCGGCCCACGGATCACAGACATGGCCACCTATTGTCCTTCAGATCACTCCCGTCTGTCTCCATACGATCATGCATCCCCTTGATCGCTGACATGGCATCCCACTGTACATGCTCATAGATCGTTGATTGTCATCCATCATCCACCGGTTTGCTCCCGCCTCTCTTCGTTTGATCCAATATCTATGGATCGCTAGCATGCCAGGCCACCATCCACGTCCTCCGATCACTGCTGTCGATTGTCACCATTAGTGTCCTCTACATCTGACATTGTCACTGGCCACAACCTCTAACCTTCATTAGATGTCACCACCGACCATCATCACAAGTTCCGTTGTCGCCTCAGGACAACCCTAGCAGCCATTGCAGACCTTCTCTAGCTATCAGCCACCACCACCGTCCACCTCCTACCTTCACCACAAGCCAACTCCGGCAGCCACCTCCGACCAACTCTGGTAGCCACCTCAGACCACCTCCAGCATCTTGCCTACTACAGACAACTCCACCTGCTGGTCCTTGCCACTTAGGCTAACGCCTCCCGCCATTGCCGCCTCCGATCGCCAGCCACCATTTTCGTGGGCCCCCTCCACCCTCTAAGGTTAGCAACCTCCACTTGCTAGAGTTGGCCTCTGAGCAATTCTGGTCGTCGGTGCCGCCATCGGCAATTTCTGGTGCAGTCCTCCACAATTACGACCACCTCCAGTAGATGACTACCACCTTTGGTCACCACCAAAAGCAAAAAAATCAATTGTTTGCTGGTCAAATGATTCAAACCCCTGACCTCGCATAAGTGAAACCAAGTAGCTGCCAACTAGCAGCCAACTAGATTAAATAATTTTCCTTATGTGAACATGCACTACAATGTGTGTGTGTGTGACATGATTAATAAACTTTACTGAATGTCGTCTAATAGATGGAATCTTTTTGGATCGTCCAATGGAGTGGTCGAATTCCTTCCTTAATTGCAGATATGGCTCTCTCAAACTCTATACATAAAATCCTATAAAGCCCTACGCGCTCTTAAGATGAAGGAGATGGTCTTTCAACCAAAAGAAGACTGAAGCTTAGAGAATGAATTAAAATCCAGTATCACTTATACACCAAAGAACCAACAAATACCTCCTACTTTTACAGCTGCTAGTCACCATCAACAATCACATGTTGGCCACCACGACCACCATCGACTGCCTTCTACTCGTTACTAGGAAGCTCATGTAAAATTAAGACTTAAGTTGCAGGTCGACGAAGTACCATTCGAAGTATCAACTGACACCACAGAGTCATGAAGCATCCTACGAAGTAGTGCATCATCCAGAACATCGTTCCAACTTTGAAGACAGTGTACCTACGCTCTAACAATTGCTCCCCGCTGCGATAACTCCATACTGTGAGGCAATGAATTCTTTTGTGCATGATCGTTGTAATTTGAGAAACCGCATAACCCTTTCTTGACTTTGGACACGAGCCTGTACATGCAACCAGCTTATAGTGGATCATTTCAATTGAGCAAGACTTTATGTAAAATATTCTAGAATTTGTATCTATTATTTTATCATCAGAGTGCGTGTCAAGCAACGTTAAGATAATAATTCGTTATTCTACAGTCATGAATTGTCCATCACACATCAAAACAGACATAAGATAATGTTCTGGTGATGTTGTATATGAGGGATATATATAAATTGGAGCATCTGTAAAGGATATATATAAGGAAACGTATTTTAAATCGTAGGCTATTTGAGCTAGTCTTCTTCGTCTTATTTAAAATGATTTTGATTGACCTACAAATGGAGTCATCACCTCCTTTTGATCCAATCTGCAAACACATTTCAGAAAAGGAATAATTACATACAGACCACCGAAAACGTTGATATTTACAAATTACCCATCTAATTAATTTTTTTGAACCACCGTACTGATGTATTTATGCGTGCCACGATCAAATCATTGAGAATTTGATAAAAATGAAAAAGACGAGTATGGGTTTAGCCCAAGGTTTAGAAACTGGATGGGATCGCCAGGTTCAACTGGTTCAACTGTGAATCAGCCATAGCCATAGCCATAGGCTTGGTTTTAGTTGGCACAAAAAACCACTCCTGTATAAAACCGCCCAGAACCGGGTTGAACCGAGAGTCGTAAGGAACAATTCAGTTCACCGGCATTTACATACATACCACCCAATTTTATGTATTTTACATATTTAACACCTAAACTCAATTTTTTACATATAAACCACCCAAATCACTCATATCACATCAAAAAACATCATTATTACAAAAGAATTCAATTTACAAACACACCACTCAATTTTATTTTTTCTTACATATCTAACGCGTAAACTCTTTTTATTTTACATTTACACGACCAAAATTATCCATATCACCTAAAAAGTATCACTATCTTACTTTTAAAAAAGTGAAATACATGTTTCCATGCATAAATAAAATGACAAAATATTAAAATTGTATTTTTTGTGTTAGTTATTTAAATAAATATGAATTGAGTGCAATGTAAATCTAATGTACTATAATTTTTAAATACATTTATGATTTATTAGTTCAACTTTTGAATCTTGAATCTCTCTTTCTACCGGTTCAATGTCCAATCCAGTTTTCACAACCTTAATTTTACCAATAATGTTGATATCAGAAAGTCAACTGTAATATTAATAGAAAGTTTTGGGCAGTTTTATATAGTTGCCCCTAAGAAAAGGATTGGTTCATATTATAATATTGCATAAAGATCTTAATTTCTCTCTTATTTTACAAAGGAAGACCTTTTCCATTCATCCAGAGGCCCAAATATCGATTTTTCATACGCTCAAGGCCTATGATGAGAACCCTACGCCGTGTGCCTGTAATTTGACCCCCCACGCACCACGGCCGGGATACCACCCAATTCTTTAATATCACATCAAAAATATCCACAATCATAATTTTCTTAAAAGTGAAATTCAAATTTTCATGCATAAATTTATGACACGGACGAGTTCAAAGTGTAAATATTAAATTTTAAATGTTACATATATAAATATATAAGAATTGTGTGGTATGTATGTAAATTTCCCAATTAAAAATAATGACATTTTGCTATAGAAAATGCACCTGTCAAAAAAATTTTTTTTTCAGTTTGTTTTTGGGCCATTTGGCTTTTATAATGGCCCCAAAATCAATATTTTTTAAATTGTTTCACCAATAATTTATATTTTTTTAAGTTTGCATTTGTCCCCATTTGTATTTAAATATTTAATTAAAAAATTTATTTATAATTCACAATGCAGATTTCTTAAAAATTTTCTCCACCACAGCTTTAGCCACCCCAAAAAAATCCAAAGTGTTAAATATGTAAATGCATAAGAATTATGTGGTATGTATGTAAATAACCCATTAATTTTGTTTCTGTATATGTGTTTTATTCTTTGTTGAGAAGTTATACTAAAAAAAAAATCTATCTCAACTCGTTTGGCCGTTTAGGATATGTCGCTGAACCAGTGGCATCGGCCTGTTTTATATTTTATTTAACGTGTTATTCACTTGTATATTATACGCTTGGATGCTTGAAATTGGCTTTGCCTTTTTTTATGTGGTTTCTCTGTGATTAATCATGAAATGCAGTTTAAGCTCTTTAGGACCTAAAATTTTAAATCTTTCAAAATCCTGATAAAATTTTAAGATTAATTAAAATTTAAGATTATCATAAGATTTTAAAAATTGCACTTTACTTTCCTGCATGGTCATCGGGTCATTTTTAAAATGGATTGCATTGCATGGGCATAACCCAAGTCATATTTATAGAGCTTCAACAATCTAAGGACCACTAGAGATAATTATATTGCATTTTGCATGTCCTGAGGAGTTCCCTTAATCCTCTAAACTGACTTATCCAACATAAATGTTTACCTTAGGTGGTTGTCTGGAACGCTTTCATAGTTAGAAGGCTCCCAAAATCAGATGAGGTGTAAGACCTTTTATGAGGGCGCTCGAGCTTGATTAGCTACGCCTTACTTTCCTCCCATCGAGATAGCTTGTTACTTATGTTTGACAAGTGTAAATCCTGCATCTATAAAATCTAACATCATGGCTACTGAGGTTCCTTTGGACGATGGAATCTATGGATTGCTGACAAAAAAACCTCCGATCGGTTAGGTCGACTACCTTTTCGATCAGGTAGACTTGAGTTCCGAATAACTTAAGATGAAGGATACAAGGTGTCATGACCGGCTAACTCTTCTTTCCTTTGCTTACCCCCATTGAGCCCTATTGCTCATTTGACTTTTTTCGTCGATGTCATTTGGCGGGCCTCACTTAGAACAAGTCACTGGTCGTTTGGGATACAACAATTTTCCCTCTGCCCTTATGACGTTTAAGACACATTCTTGCAATTCTTTCGTCATCAAGGTCATTTGGACAAACTCATCGAGGATCAAACCAAAACGTCTTGATTTTTGTGATATTAACCCGCACAAGGATCCAAGTAATATGAGTATCCTTAATAAAAATGATGTTCTTGATGTGCTCGCACAATCTTTTTTTTCATCCGAGGTCATCTGAATAGACTCATGGAGAATCGAGCCAAAACATCTCGATTTACGTGTTTGACCCGATTAGGAATCCAAACAATATGAGTGTCATTTCTTCATAAACTGATATTTTGGACACGCTCAAGCATTTTGTTTCATCATTCGAGGTCATTTGTACAAACTCCTCGAAAAACGAGCTAAAATGTCTTGATTTGCACGTTTGTGCAATTCCTTTCTTCGATCTAAGTCATCAGACGGACAAAATTCTGATTAGTCTTGGCCCAAACAAGAACCAGGGTCTATAAGAACGATCCCAGCCTTGCGTCCTTCAACATATACCAAGATGTCTCAATGTATATCTAGAGCTAGTTTTCACGCTCCCAAAAGAACTCTTAAAAGAAGTGGGCAGCCCAGGACTTAAATACTGCTCTTTGGCCCTACGCCTAGCCGATGTAGGACTTTTTATCATGACATTCTCCTCCACCCACTCACGAGACGCCCTCGTCACAAATAGGCTCCACCAAGTGTCCCACTGAACCATAGAGAAACCACACAGTTGGCAGGCAGTAACCTGCTCCGATACCACTTGTCAAGCTCTCAAAAGAGCTCTTAAGAGAGATGAGCAACCCAAGACTGAAATACTGCTCTTCGGCCCTACACCTAACCGATGTGGGACTTTTTGTCCGTGACATATCATACAAAACAAAACAAACAAAGAGAAACCCCGAGTCATTCAAGTGGACACCCAACATATGTGACATCAAAAATTAATGTCAACAAGAGTATCAACATATTAGTTATTATGAGATTTGTTGATATTCAAATAATATCAGCCGAACAAAAGCTAGCGTGAAGCTCGCTCGTGTTCAGCTCATTTGAAATTGCTCATATTTGAAATTACTCGTGAATAACTCTATTCTATGTGCAACTTCATTTAAATTCAAATTTCCTTGTATTAGCTACATTTAGCTCCCATATTTTTTTATTTCTAAATATTTTGAAGGAAAAAAAATAGAAAATCAAAATTGTTATTCGTGTTCCATTCATTTGTTTAACGAATACATCAAACACAAGCTTTTTAACGAACTGAACATATTATTTGCAAATGAAAGAGATTTTTTGACTCGGCAACTTGAACTTATGGCCCTTGACTCAACATTAATCCTCAAATAACGCTAGACTTCACACCCAGCACTTTATGGTTATAATATCCTCTGATGCTTAACACAAATTATTTCAAAGAACTGATAATAAAAATAACAAAATCAATCAATCAACCATCATATTGCATCATTTCAATATAAATTCAAAGATTTTAAAATTCAAATTCACAAAATTGATCCATCAATGATGCTACTAAGTAGTGAAAAAATCATGGGGTTAGCATTTCAATAATCTAACAAAACTCCAAATCTTTTATTCTTTGCAAAATTATTTTTTTAAAAACAGGAGAGAATATAATTTAATATTTACAGTAGTGAGAGAAAGTGGGCGTGCGAGGGGAGGGGGGAAAATACAAAAAAAGTTACCTTTTCTTTTTATCTTCTTTGTCTCTTTCAAGGAGAACAGGAGCAGCAGGTATGCCGAACCACCATTCTCTTAATCTTCTGGTCCATTTCTCTGTGCTGGCCCTCCTGGGAGGGGAGTATCTTGTGAAAATTTCCAGAAATGTGAGTAGAAGGAAGAGCTTGACTGGAAGAAAAATAAGAGAGAGAGCTGCCAGAATCAATATCACTATAACTCTATCGGTTGCCTGCAATACCAGATTGAGATAGTTAGGTTTTGGGGAGAAATAAAACATAAACAATATGGCCTTTCATGAAAGCATGGGTGTAATACATTTATGCCAGGATTCAAAATTATCATATTAATTTATATATATATATATATATATATATATATATATATATATATATATATATATATATATATATATATATATATATATATATATGGAAGATTTACATACAAATCATTCAATTCGTATGTACATACGTATCTAACACCTAAACTTTAATTTTTACACGTCACCTTACTTATGCATGAAAATATGTATTTCAATTTTTAAAAAGTTAAAATAGTGGTATTTTTATGTGATATGAAAGATTTGGATGGTATTAATGTAGGTATTAAAGCAAATAAATAGGAATTGGGTGGTATGCATGTAAATGCCAATATATAGGTGGGAAACAAGGAGTTTTGCATTTTTCAAGAGAGGCCTGCAAAGAGCTTGAATTTTCTATGAGATAAACAGTTACCAAATGATGATGAAATGATCAAGAGAAAGGTACTCTTTATAAAATCTACGAAATTCAGACTTGTCAAATTTGTTCATACTTTGTGAATTCCATTTTTTCAAGTAAAATACTAGGGTGCACGAAAAATGATCTAGATAGCTCAGTTGGTAAAGCAAATGATTGAATATCCTCATGTCACCAGTTCAAATCTGGTTCTTAACACGTGAATAAAGTATTAGATAAATATTCATACCGCACAAATGAATCGAGACACATCGGGATACATATTCGTGAATAGTCTAGAGCACAAAACATACTTAGATTGGTAAAAAAGAGATGTATGTCTAAGAAAAAAAATTATCAACTTTTTATTTATTATTCCTCTTCATAAACAACAATATGAAGAGAGAATAATTTAATTTTTCTTTTTTTTTCTTTTTTTCTTTTTTGTATGTCATTGATGATCTCACACTTTTATTTATTTAGCAATGGCCGAAACAAAGTAATTTTTTTTTTAATTTCTAAGAATTTAATAATTGGAAGCAGGCTAAATATTTTAAATAACTAATTTTTCATTGCTTAAAACCCTATTGCTTCTTCCTCCAAAAAGTTAAATAAAAAAATGACCTCATAAAACTAATGAGTGGTATTTAAGTGAAGATCAAACCAATCACAATATTTTCTTTAATCCTTTGCTAGATAGATGGTCAAAGTTTATGGGGTATCTACAAGCCTATATGTATCTCATATAGATAAGGGTGTAAATGAGCCGAGTATGAGTGAGCAAGCTATGTGTAAGGCTGGAATCGAGCCAAGTTGAGTAGAGTATGTTAAGGATTGGATTTTAGCTTGGTCAAATCATAAATTGTTTATGTTCAGTTTGAACTTGAGTCGAGCTTTTACACATATATTTATACTTGGCTTGATTAAAATTTTTAGTGATCTTAATTAGTGCTGGTTTTTCTATTTTAATTGAATAATCTTTGATTTTTCATATAAAATTAACAATTCTGAATGTTCTTGATTTTTGCATATAAAATTAAGTAAAAAAGCTAAATATTAGAATGACTACTTCATTTTGATATACAGTTATTAAAAATAATTTCATAATTTTAAATAAATAAACAATTGAATAAATTTCTAATTAACATCTAAGTAAGTTTATATTAAATAAATAAAATAATATATTAGTTGTGATCGGGCAATAAATACTAACAAACTAGTTTATTGAAAAAAAATAATAATAAATTGTATTAAATTTATTTGCATATTGATATTAAATTAGAATATATTATTAATAATATATAATTAAATAAGCTTTAGTTGATCAAATTTTATTTAAATAATATATTATATAAAGATAGAGTAATTAGCATGTTACTTGTTGAACAACAAACGAATTTGTTCATGAATATTAACAGAAAAGTTGGACTATGATCAAGTTCGATTTATTTAAGATTTGAATTTAAAAAAAAATATTCAAACTTGTTTATTTATTAATGTAAACAAACATAATCGAGGATTAATCAAGCCTAATTCAAGCTGTTCATCAAGTGCATCGGTTCATTTACAACCCTAGTTATGTGTTGACATCAAATCATTCAAATTTTTGTGTGTCCATGTTAGGTTGGTAATTGAAATTATTTGTGAGCATCATGTTGGGGGAGATACCAAAAGTAGGTGAGGAGAAAAAATAAAAAACCTGAGAAGGGATAGCAAGCAGTAGAGCTCGTAACTTCGATAGAACTATGTTTCCTTCTTTCACAAGCTCCTCGGCCTGAGAAATAGCATTCTGAACGGCCAAGAGCTGTTCCATGGCATTCATTGCTGGGGGAGCCTGCACCTTGACCACCTCAATAGACCTTCCTTGATTGTAAAATCTGGTAAGCAGCATAAAAACTGCCATAAAAAGCAACAGTGCCACAAATACATAGGCCAGCAATCCCCTACATCAAGCTGCGTATTAGAAAATACAATTACATAGAAAATTAACAAAACAGGGCCAAGAAATGCGGTTTGATAACATATGGTAGTCTACATGATTCTGAATAGCATGGTTACAAATGGAAAAAATCATAAGAACAAATCATACAAAACGATAATGATAACAGAGCTATTGTAATCATGGCTAGCTAAAAATATATACACAACATTTTCATCATTTATAATAAGAAAACGTACAAAAAGAGTGTCGCAATCCATAACCACAGCACTGGCCAACCTCGTCCAAGCAAAAAAAATAAAAAACGGCATTTACATACATAGCACAAGAAATTAATGACAAGTATGAAAGTAGTCTTCGCAAATTAATAGTTCTTTGAAATGCTTCAGGTGCATATTTGTGTGTATCGGGCCCACTAACAAGATACCATCCTCATGCAACCAATGCTCAAGTAGAAAATATAATGCCCGACATGTTTTATGTAGCCCAAGCGACCCACCAGAAAAGATAAAAAGAAAAAAAATCCCGTTAAGTCCCTAAAAATTAAAATCCACGCGACAGTATTTATAATTAGTTTTGAAGCCTTTAAAAATGGAAAGAAAATCCTTCCCTACTGGAGCCACCAGAAAGCTATGTTACTGGACAAAGAAAACAGTCGCAAGATGAGTCCTGTGACATCCAAAGATAAAGTAAAAAACTATATCAACTCCAAAAATGGAAAGTATAAAAATAACTAGAAATCCCTATTTTCAAGAGACTACAGATCAAGAATTTAAACCATGTATCCTCTAAAAACTGAAATAGAAGCTTTCCAAGTAGTCAATAAAAATATGTGAACTTAGGATACTCAGTTTTTTTATAGGTAGATTAGAAGGTACATAAAGCATTTCAAAACCCACTCAAACATTTCATATTTCTAGTGCAAAGTCTCACATGGGTGCAACCTTGATGGTTGTTACCTCCTACGATTGTCATAATAAATGCTGAGTCACAAAGTTCTATTTTAATTTTGATTTATTCATATGTGCAAATAACTCTATAATAAAGAGAAATATTGCTTCATACATGGAGATCAGGCGACGGTGGAAACCTTGTTAGGATCTTATGCTTCCTCATCTAGGGTTAATTAAATAGAAGAGCCTAACCTAGCTATGGATAATCAATTATTGGCATAGCAAATTCATGTCACTCACTCTTAATTGAGGATTTAATTATGTCAGGTCAACCTCTTTGACTAATCAAGGAAAGTGAATTAAGACTAATCTTGGGGTTATAAAGTCATAATATTATTGATTATGACCTTAAGCTTAAATTAAGTCCTAGGCATGACCCAACACGACCAAAGAAATTGATTGAACCCAAGTACAAAATCAAGACTCCATCTTTAGGGCTCTTTGATTCCAACCGAACTACTGGGAGTGTAATCAATAGACCAGCATTATTGACCCCAATTTGGGTTAAATAAATATCTAACATGAAAAAAGGTCAACTATAAGGAAATAAGAAATTCAGAAACAATTCTAGAAGTTAAGAAAACTCATTATGCAAGCGAAAAGCAAAAGCTGCTTATGAAATGTATTTGCTTCTTGAAAGACAGCCCTCATGCTAGATTATTCTTCAGGTTAGGATCATTGTTGACCTCTATATAATTTTCACAACTTGCCGACCACATTGCAAATAACCTATGAAGGATATCCGACAAAGAAGGTGAACAATGAACATGATGCAATCACCTAGTTTAAATTGCTCAATCGCCATTGAATTTGCCCAATCGATGCCAGTTCGTGAAACAATCGATGTCAACATGCTTGAAACATTGCAAATACTTGGCGAGTCTCTGGAAGAGGAATACAAATCTACGTATTCATGAGATTAATGGTATACATTTCATGATTTCAAGGCACACGAGTTATGAATTTCGTGTGACAAAACATGTATATCTATATCTATATATATATATATATATATATATATATATATATATATATATATATATATTGATATATAATAACTGAATATTTAATACAATAATAATAATAATAAATATTATAATAGCAGTATAACTAAAAAAGAAAAATAAATTTTGAAACGGCACAAGAAGTAATTGTTGTAGCGAGTGCCTCTTTCGAATCTAAGGGAAACAGACGATTAAAAAAAATGAGCAAGAGTGGGAGACATAAAAGAAGAAAAGGAGGCATCGACCGAGTCTCTCGTGTTAGCTCAAGTAAAAGGAAGTCAAGTCATATCCTAATCAAAAGACTTCAACTTCAACTTAGACTGCGATGCACGAAGGAAGAAAGGGTAGGCAGGAAGCATCGAAGCCATTGGTGGAGAGCTGGCCCCTCTAACCCCATTCGAGCAACTCTGGTGCGAGTTTGAGTCGTGTCAAAGAGTAAAAGAGGACGGAGAACTTAGTGCGTGAGAAAGAGGAAGTTGAGTTCTGGTCAAGGAGACAACAACACTATGCTCGTGTGTAGAGGAAGACGAAGAAAGAGGAGGGCCACACGCGGGTTGTGCTGCGTCAAGCATCGAAACCTCGGTCAGCCTTCCGAGTTCTACCCCCGCAATTGAAGGTGAAGGAAGAAGAGGAAGAAGCAGGAGGAGGAAATGTTCAGTTCTATTGAAAGGAAGGAAAGCCAAAGTCTAAGGTAAGCCTGGTGCATGCAAACCACAATATATAAAGGCGAGTTAAATATTATCATTAAGTTATTTAATAAATTTTAAAAAAATATATGTGAGTATGACTTTATTTAATTAACGTTAATAAAAATTTGATTGATTTAGGATCAAAGCAATCAAGTCCTTAATTTGAGGGAGTAAGGTGATGCAAACTTCTTAATATTATTGATAAGATTAATGGTATACATTTCATGATTTCAAGGCACACAAGTATGAATTTCGTGTGAAAAAACATATATATATATATAAATAATAACTGAATATTTAATATAATAATAATAATAATAATAATAATAATAATAATAAATATGATAATAGCAATATAAATAAAAAAGAAAAATAAATTTTAAAACGGCACAAGAAGTAATTGTTGTAGCGAGTGCCACTTTCGAATTTAAGGGAAACACGCGACTAAAAGAAGTGAGCAAGAGTGGGAGACATAAAAGAAAGAAAAGGAGGCATCGACCGAATCTCGTGTTAGCTCGAGTAAAAGGAAGTCAAGTCATATCCTAATCAAAAGACTTCAACTTCAACTTGACTGCGATGCACGAAGGAAGAAAGGGTAGGGAAGAAGCATCGAAGCCATTGGTGGAGAGCTGGCCCCTCAAACCCTAGTCGAGCAACTCTAGTGCAATTTTGAGTCGTGTCGAAGTGTAAAGAGGACAGAGGACTTAGTGCGGGAGAAAGAGGAAGTTGAGTCCTGGTCAAGGAAATAACAACACTATGCTCGTGTGTAGAGGAAGACGAAAAAAAAGGATGTCCACACGTGGGTTGTGCTGCATCGAGCATCGAAACCTTGGCCAGTCTTCTGAGTTCTACCCCCGCGATCGAAGGTGAAGGAAGAAGAGGAAGAAGCAGGAGGAGGAAACGAGCAGTTCTATCGAGAGGAAGCAAAGCCAAAGTCTACGTCTGGTGCATGCAAACCACAATATATAAAGGTGAGTTAAATATTATCATTAAGTTATTTAATAAATTTTATGAAAATATATGTGAGTACGACTTTATTTAATTAACGTTAATAAAAAGCTTGATTGAGTTAGGATCAAAGCTATTAAGTCTCTATTGAGGGAGTAAGGTGATGCAAACTTCTTACACGAGGTAAGAGGAAGAATCGATGGGCAAGAAGTGGAGAGCCAAGCTCAAGCTTATGTGACTAAAGACAAAGGTTAGTTAGGGTTTTATGATGTTAATTATTAGAATTGAAATAATTGTTAAATTACCGAATGTTAACAATACATTTAACTTAATCAGATATTGAAGACAGAATATTAGACGCTAAATCAAATAGGATTGCAAGGGGGAAAGAGAAATCTTGTGCAAAGAAGCAAATCAAACTTTTTATGGTAATGATTTTTGTACTTATTTATATGTCATTAGATAGATTTTAAGTTTTCACGAGTAGCATTAGTTAGACTTTTCAATTCAAAAGGTATTTGAAAGAAAAATATTTAAATAAGTTAAAAATATTTAAGTTCTTATTTTAGAATGTAATTCTATAATTTTATACACCTTTAACTGATATAGTGATAGCAAAAAATTGGAATGAATAAGCTTTTACAAAACCCTTCTAAGCATGTGAGTAGAATCGGACATCGCCGCGAGACACTTGACTCTAAGAAGCTTGATCAATGGCTCCATCTGGTTTATCAGGAATTCAGTGGATTCCAACATGTTACGGGTAGGATTCAGTTGAGTTGTGGTACAATAGGATATCACTGTGAGGCACTTGGTAGCGAAAGATTTGGCTGAAGGTTTATATGTCGCTTTACCGTGAAGTTTCCAACACTTGTCCCCAGTGTGGTTGGGTTTGTGACAGTGTTGAAACTCAAAATAATGCGGATCAATGCGGAATAATTTTATTGATATGAATGAGGTTATAAATAACCTTTACATGAATCCTAAAATAGGAAAAAACAATAAAAATGAAATAACATGAAAGAAAAAATATCACATAATATCTTCAATTAATCAATTCATATTAATTATTTGAAGATAAAGAAATAACATAAAATAGAAAGCCTAAAATAGGAAATGAAATAAATCCAAGTCAAGATATCCAATTTAATCCTCATAGCAAAAATTTATTTCCTAATATGACTTCTAATACTCCCGCTCAAGTTGAAATATGGTTGAAAATCATGTTCAACTTGAATTTGAAATCATCAAATAATGGGCGAGGAAGAAACTATGAGGTAGAACTTGAAGTCTTCATCCCGTATTACGGTTGACTTTGATTGCAGTTTCTGCAATGTCTGTAGGTAGGCGAAAAACTCATATAGATAACGCTGCAGAGAAGTTTACAAGGAAGTTGAAAATTGTGGTTATCTTTAACTGTAGTTCATGCGGTGTTTGTAGGTAGGCGAATGCTCCTACAGATAATGTTGCATGAGAGTTTGCAGGAGAGTAGACAACCCGCAAAAAAAAGTTGACTTCTATTTGACTGCGGTTGTTGATTGCAGTTCCTGCAGTACCTGTAAATAGGCAGAAGGCTCCTACAAGTAATGCTACCTGGAGTTTGCAGAAAAATAGACAACCTGCGAAGAAGTTTGCAGGAAAGTAGACAACCTGCAGAGAAAACTACAGGGTATGACTTGCAAGAAATGAAAATGTCTGGAGGTAGGCCATGGTGTAGAAAAAGCTCTAGAGAAGAGTCTGCTGCAGGAAAGATTTATGGGGAGAACCAGATGCAAGACAAGGCTCTAGAGGATGGTTTGCTGCCGGAAGAATTCCGATAGAGGACTTGTTGCAGGGAAAGCTATGGAAGAGGGTCTGCTGCTGGAAAAGCTCCGGAAGATGGCCTGATACATGAAAAAAACTCTGGAGGGTTTGTTGCAGTAAAAGCTCCGGAGGAGGGCCTGCTGTAGTAAAAATTTCGGAGGAGGGTCTGCTGCAAAAAATATTCCGGAGGAAGGCCTAATATAGAAAAAAAGCTCCGGAGGAATTCATCTCCAAACAATATGTTCTCCTCTTTACAAGCATCTTTGACACCAAAGACAAATCTAATGGCTCGCCAATAATGCATCCTCCCAACACTTCCTTCTGTGAATCTCCACTAGGCCAGATAGCAACCAATGTTGACCCCTTAAAAACCAATCCACCTGGCATCTCAAGGAGCGGAGCATACCATAGCCACATGCTGAGTGATGGGACCGATGTCCACTGTGAAGAACCTACTGAAGCCGATAGAGGCCTCACTCTTAGATCATGTAGCTGACATCGCACACCTTGGCCTTCTGCAACAGTGAGATCCAGGAGCTCCAATGTCTCATGATCACTAATGATGTGTTGGAGGAGGTAATGTCATGTAGAGGCACCAATGAGGGAGTTGATTGTCCGCCCATACAACACAAAGCTTAAGTCCCCCATTCATATAGAAAGATTCAGGAATGTTGTAGAATGTCTTCACTAGCACAGAGATCATTTGTGGGGTTAGCATTTGTAGATTTGGAGAGGACAAAGGCGACACCAAGGATGACATAGCTGTCAAGGATGGAGCCAAAAGCAGTCATTTTATTTGAGAAGGAAACCTTCATCAACCCCAAGTTTGTTGGCTGAAAGCTCAATACAAAGCCGTCAGATCACCTTAAAATTCATCAACACCTCAGAGGGGGAATGGTGTGATACTTTAAATGCAGAAGAGATGAAACGCGTCTGAAGGAGGGAAAAGAGAAAATCTAACCTAGGGTGTAAAAGGGTTGCACAATCCTGTAGAAAACGAAACGAACAAGATGAGAAAAAACAACATGGGATAGACGTCAAAGATAACAGCGGAAATGGATGAAAGGATCGTCCAATAAAACACAGACAACATATACGACAACATTGTCGACGAGGGGAACGAGAGCGTGGAAGTGGCGGGAGATGTACAGCACCATCCAGGTGCCTTCACGTCGCCGATCGGTTGAAGATGACAATCAAGATCGATTTTAGTAGTCGCTCCAAGTTGTCGATCATGTACTCCAATGACAACGATGTCAAAGATAAGCGGTGGACGCACCACCTGCGGGATTTCAATAGATCTGCAGTCGTTGAAGACATATTTTGGTTGAAATGAAACAGAAAATAAGATGGAAACCCTAGAATGTCATGCTTGCTAGAGCCTGGGGAAAATTGAAGGGTAGATCCCGCAACAGAAGGAAAAATCTAGTGTTGAGCTGATTCAAGATCAGAAACATAAGACACGGGGAGAAAGATGAAGTTTGGAGCCCCCTGAAAAAAAGACATTTGGAATTAATAGCCGGGTAGAAGGATAGCCGGAGGATGAGAAAAAAATAGTGAGTTGAAAGGTTGTACAGGGAGGCCTCACGTCAGAAAAATGGCAGGAAAGCCTGTAGGAAGTCATGGAGGGATGCCACCTAGAGGAGGTACTGGGATCAGCGGACGGAAGCTTTAGCGGCAGGAAGGATCCACTAGGAAGAAATATGGGCCAGCTGGGAGAGATGTTAATATCAGCAACACCAAGGAAGGATCAGCAGCACCAGAAAATATAGGCTTGGAGATGGTTGCTGGCAAGAATCCTACAGGAGAAGCCCTGTCGGTGGCCGGTGGCTAGAGTGAAACCTCTATGGTCAAAGTCATGACTCTGATACCATGTTGAATTTGTGACTAGAACAACATCTTCTTATTGATAAAAGAAGGGGTATTTATACCCAATTATGATAGACATAACAAAAGAAAGAAATAAAACAGAATAAAACAAATAGGAAAGAAATAAAACAGAATAAAACAAATAGGAAATTCATAATGAGGGAATAAAAGTTGATAATACATACTAACGGCTATAGATAGTTGTTATAAATTTAATAATAAATGATCAGGAAAAGTATGATCCAAAATAATATCTAATCAATGAAATTAAAATAAAAGGGTTTGTAAGATTGAAATACTTTTCCGTAAATTGACATCTCACACTCAAGGCAAAAATAATTTTTGTATCAAAACAAAAGTCATATATCTCTGCAGAGAAGCTAGAAAACTTGAGTAACGAGTGGTTAGATGTATTGAACCAAATTAGATGATGAGAGAAGCAATAGAAAAGTAGGTAATTAATAGTGACATGTATCAAAGACTGATAGAGAAAAGCTCAGGCTCCCATATCCAACCAGATATTGCATGCATAATGAGCTTGATCGATTAACATACAGATATGAAAAATGCTTATCATTTGCGAAATTATTTCAAAGGCAACCCAAGAAGAGAAGTGTTGTATGAGAGAAATAATACTCACTTCAGAATACGATACAGACAGATTATGCAAAGCTCAAAGTTGACAGGAGATTAACATCAAATTATTGCAAGTTTATTGGAGAGAACTGTGCAACACGACGTAAAATAAATAAATAAATAAAAGTTATAAATATTGTGGCTAAACCTAGTGCTGCATAAGAATTCACAACTATAAAACAGAGAATTTGTGAGTGAATAAGATTAAATATGAGCTTAGCTAAATAAAGAATTGAGGGACCTATGGAACTATATAGTGAAAAAAATAATAAACACGCTCGCAATCAAGGCTAGCAGGATAGAACAAAGCACATTGAAAATTGACACAAGAAATACTCCATATATCCTATATGTCCTCAAAAAAGGAAACTAGCAAGTTGTGTAAGGATCAAGGCAGGGAAAAGAATGGTTGTAGCCAGATTCGAAAGGCGGCAGCAGCTGCTTTGAGTGAAAATAGCCAAGGGAAAGAAATCGGCAAGGATTTGAATGAATCCAGAAGTCGAGGATGATCCATTGCTTGTTCTCAATCAAGCTATGGCCACACCACCAAGAATAAAAGTGGGTCTAATGCGCCAAGTTGAGAGAAAAATAGATAAAAAGGTCTCTAATAACATAAAACAAGCAAAAAAAAAAACAAAAAACAAAAAACAAAAAAAAAAAAAAACCTAGGCGATAGAGTCCTAGTGCTGATGGGCTTACTTGGATGTCGGAAACTCTTGAACCAAGTCCAGTTCAGGTCCTATGATTCTCCCTAGATATAAGAGACTTTGTCTTCGTCACTGGTGACACCAAGATCCTCTAGTATTACGACAGATCAACAACGTTGTAGGTAGCAAAAAGTGATAGTCGCCCTAGGCGAATCTTGTACACGTTCTCATTAACTCCATAACTCTGAATCAACCATCAGCTCTAGATCTAAGTTTCCCAAAAGAACATATAAAAAAGCATTTCTTCTTCAATCTAGTCCACACTACATCTTATTTGACAAACATAATCTTCTAGGACTTGCTATCATATTTTTGATAATCTTCCACACTACATCTTATTTTTGATACGTTGTAGGTAGCAATAAATTTATAATACCAAAGAAAAACTAACCCTAATTCTATTCCAGAGTAGGCGATTGAGTCCTTGTGCTGATGGGCTTATTTGGATGTCGGAAACTCTTGAACCAAGTCCAGTACAGGTCCTTCTATGATTCTCCCTAGATATAAGAGGCTTTGTCTTCGTCACTGGTGACACCAAGATCCTCTAGTATTACAACAGATCAACAACGTTGTAGGTAGCAAAAAGTGATAGTCGCCCTAGGCGAATCTTGTACACGTTCTCATTAACTCCATAACTTTGAATCAACCATCAGCTCTAGATCTAAGTTTCCAAAAAGAACATATAGAAAATCATTTCTTCTTCAATCTAGTCCACACTACATCTTATTTGACAAACATAATCTTCTGGGACTTGCTATCATATTTTTGATACTTAGTGTTGAGCTTAGAATTTCTTTCCTGAGTTGCTTATGTTAAGTCTAGATCACTCTGACTCTAATCTGTACATCAATACTAAACTCAAAAGTTGGCAATATCAACACTAACTCCAATAAGATGAGGGAGTTTCGTCACTCGAGTAACTTATGGATCCAATGTTCAAAATTATGCAATTGGGTATTGAGGCGTTTTCCGTTCATGAGACGGGGCGTAAGCCTCACAATTTGAAAATTGTGTAGTCAAAAGAAATAAGAAAAAAAAACGAAACAAACGATCACATAGAATTACTAGTATATGAGGCGGATGCCTCAGCTTCAATGAGACAAGAACACATCTTATTGCGCACCTCACAAACGCTAAGGCGTATGCAATGCATGGATCAGGCGAGGCAAACGCCTCGACACGGATTTTGTCGTGATTGCGCAAATGTGCACCTTGAGGCATGCCTCTAATTGCACAATTTTAAACTCAATGGATCAATTATAAGCAAACTTAACCTGATGAAGAATCAAATTCTGTTGCCAAATATTCTATCATAAAGCACCAACAGAGATTTCTCAAATTGTGATTCAAACCTACATCAATATGATGATACACAGTTGAACTGAACTAAAACTTTATACCTAACTTACCCTGTAAAGTCCTCCAAAAGTAACTCAAAAACTTCACATCTCTGCCTGAAGTAATGGTTATGGCATGTCATGAAAGCAGATTATCTACTTTGAAGTATAATTTTGCAATGTGTGAAACGTCCATCACTTTGTGACAAGGTAGAAAGCATGTCATAATGAAGGGACTATCACTACCATAACAATTCTTACCATGTTGTATTCGTGAGCTCCCAAACGCCTGTTTAAGGTGTTCTTCTTATTTGCCATCACTTTAGGATTTTGGAATGTAAATTTGTAGATCTAGAGTTGACCGAAGGTTCTATGATTTGAGGATTGGACTAAATTTGGATCTACACATGAATATCGGATTCGGGATAGAAATTAGCTCCGATATCAAAATGATACTGAACTAGAATTCATAGGTGTGTAAGAATCAAGGAAAGGATCAAGGTGCTTGTAGGGGAAGAACAGATGTAAAAATAAATAAACTGAAGGTGTTTGGGAAGGATTCAAAATGCCAAAACAGCCAAGGGATTCGCAAGGACTCAGTATTCAAAAGGCAGAGATGATCCACGGCATGTTCTCAATCAAGCTATAGTCACACCACTTAAAAGAGAAGATGGTACATCACACCAAGTGAAGAGCAAAATAGAGATATAAGAATAACATAAAAAAGGATAAAAAGTCCAAACTAGATTCTAAGCAATACATAAATACTATCAAAGCAAAAGTAGCGCTAATTCTATTCCTAACAAGGAAATAACTAATCATATGCCCGCCGACTCCATTTGAAGTGGGAAACTACTGAACAGAGTACGGCTAAGCTCACCCGAACTCAATACAAGACAGAAATCCCATCCCTTAATTATGGGCAGAAGACGCATGCATATGTCAACATCTTTACAAGAGACTCAAATCCTCAAGAATAATTCTATGTTGGTAAAGGAAGATATCTCTATTAGCCTAACTTAAGGGAGTGTTAAAAGACATAACCTCAAGCAAAAAAGAAAAAAAAAAACAAAGAATTGAAAACACATTCACCTCGTAAAGAATCCAGAGGTACCTGTGCTATCAGAGTCCCATTTGTATGGTCCAGTTAATGATTTAATTCTTAAATTAACTTGTCTATAATAGGAAGATGCTTGCATATATATATTAGTTAGATTTTATAATTTTTTGACCAAGAATATGATGAAATAATGTGTATATTTGTTTCTTAGTATAGATCAAGTGCTTTCTTCTCATAGAGAGGTCAATAAATAGTGACATGTACACATTACTTTGAATCGATGAAAGATAAATTACATCTCCAGTCCATTCTTCTTTCTTCACATTTTCCTACAAAAATCGTATAGGAAAGAACTTTCCAAGTGATACTAAAAATGCAGCCAAAAAAAATACAGTAACGAAACAAAACAAAAATAATTGAAGACGTAAAATAGAAGAAACAAGTATTAATCAATTTGAAAATATAAATGAACTGGGATAAAATTCAACATAAGAATCGGAGCAACGCCAGCTTCAATAGGAGAACGTATACAATTCGCTGAGACGTACTAAAATATCTCAGAGTGTATATAAACAGCTATGAATAAATATAAAGAAAGTACTTCTACAATTTTCAATTAGAACAGAAATAAATTTAAGATGCATGAAACTTAAAATACTCAGAGAGACCATGATCAACAATTCATAACTGGGATTAGAAAGCTCGGGGCAATTCAAAAGCACATAGAATGGAAGAATTGCCTTTCCCACAGACAGGAGCAGGATAAAGGAGCTGGGTAACAAGGTGTTCTGTTTGACAAAAATACGTATGATAAAATAAAAGGAATTTTACATACCTAGCACACAGTTCTTAAGTATTTACACATCTCATGCCTGAACATTCATATTTACATTATATATGTAGCATTTCAGTGTTTAAAACCTACACATAAAAAGATGTATTTCACTTTTAGAAGTGGTGACAGTGCTATTTTTCATACAATATTAAAGATTTGAATACAATGTGTAAATATGAAAGATTAGGCGTGACATATGTAAATACATAATAATTGTTTGCTATGCAGGTAAAATACACATTAGATACTAATGATTTGCACATTATAGCTACACATGAAATATTAAATAATTTGTCATCATTAAACATCCATGTATGTCATTTCTTAAAAGTAGATCTTTAAGATCTTCAACAATAAAAAATGTCTATGGAAAATAAAGTCGAAGATCAAAATTGAATAAGCCATTATACCTAAAAATGAAAGTAGCTTCACCAGAAACAGATCTGTTGTGAACATAAAAAATATGAAAAATGTACGAACCTGCAAATAATATAGCTAAAGATTGAACAGAACAGCAGGGACCTGAGCGGATCTTCCCATTTAGCTAAACTCAATAGCTTGTTTCCAGTTTCTATAACAGGATATAGCAATTCCTGAAGCAGAATGGAAAAGAGCAATTAGTAAAATCTAAATACAATTGATCATTTAGTACTAAAAATGAAAATATCCCAATCAAATCTTATTTTATATAAATAAATATATTAAGAAAATTTGGCTTTCATTGACTCATAATAGTCATAATTAGCCAAATATCCCCATTATTTCCTTCCTTGAAGCATATTACAAAGTTTATTTTAAAACAAAATGCCCCCTGTTCTATTCACAGACAGCATATTGAAGTATGTCACAAATAAATTGACCAAACGGAATTACTTTCAACCTGAATTCAAACTGCAATTCTAACATGATTCGAACTTGATGAAGATCGAAAAGCTTCAAACAAGGTTCAACAATGTTTCTAAACTAATCGAACAAGGTTTTAGTAAAGTTCAGGCAAGACCAGAGAAAGGTTCGAACCCAATTCATATGTTGTTAAATTTTTAGACCAGACTTCTCCTATAGCCTCTTTCATTTTATAACCAACAAAAGATGGCTCAAACATAAAGACACCGTTGAGAAGCTTTACCGCACACCTACCACACAAGCTCTGAAATCAGGGGAGACATAGAAGGTGCTGGAACCAAAAGTTTGTGAGACTCTCGGGTGAAAATTATGACTAGTATATTTATGTAAGAAAGGCATTTCAATCTGAAATGAGCTTTAGGCATATTTCTCAAAGAAAAGACAACGAAGAAATCTGACAATTTTTATGGAGATTATGAGCATAAGATGTTAGATTCTCTCTCTCTTTATACATAGCTTATATAAGTCAAACTCTTAAAAATAGATAAAATATTTCTTATTCTACCCTTAAACAATTAACATTAACAATGAAATTAACACGTTGATATGATCCGAAGTAGAAATCCGCAAGAATTTCCACAGAAATTAGGGCGAAGCAAATATTTTTTTTGAATAATCTAATCAACTCAACACGAACACAAACATAAACACATACAATCCAAGAGGTAGACGATCTCTCACAATTCCTACACTTCAAAAGGTGAGAAATCTCTCTAAAACCCTAAAACTTAAGACTCACCACAATAATCTCATGTCTGCCCAACCCTAAGCCTATTAGGGTCAATTTATACTAAATAATTATAAATAATAAAAGAATCAATGGCCCTTAGGCACATAAAAGACAAAACTACCCTTAAGCTAGACACCAGCATAACAATACTACCCTCCCAAAAGACAACTCGTCAACAAGGTGGGAAAAAATGAAGATGTTCCTCCTCTTCCACCACTTCTTCCTCCAACTTATCACAATCTACCTCTATTTCCCTCATAAAGTAAAATGACCATGAGCGTGAGATCCCTGCACCGATGGCATGGGGCATACTTCTTATCAGATCGAAAACATAATCTCTTTGCTCTCTTGTCCTACATCTCTGACAATGTGAGGTGCTTGAAGTTGCCCTCGAGACAAGCCCCCATATTTCTCTACTTTAGCATCTTCTTATAAAATGATACCGTCTGGATCCTCAGTAACATGTCGTCGAGGTGTTTTTCTGGAATCCTCCCATGGTGTCGATTCTGCTTGTCACCATCATACAATTCTTGTCTACCACCATTTAGGCTAGATCCATCAACTCCCACATTCCACGCCGTCTCAAAGTCTAAGTGTTGCCTGTATTTCAGGCTTTAAGCCCTTCATAAAGTTTCTCTCCAATCCTGCTTTAACCATGTTAGTCGTCCCAATAATAGCTTGAATCTCTCCCTATATTACATGAAAGCCTCTTCCCGAGTCAAGGCATAAAATTGCTCGTGTAGATCTCCTTCCCGAACGACTCGGAAACATTCTAACAACAATCCTTACATTCCTCCAATGAACGGATCGGATATCTAGCCTCCCTTGGTTGAAACCAAGCTAGGGTTTTCCCCTCCAAACATAACTCTACCGCCATGAGTTTATCCTCCATATCTAGCATATTCACAGCGAAGTATCACTCCACTCGATACACCCACAGTGTGTGTCTTTCCCCTTGAAGATCGGCATCTTCAACTTTCCTAACCCTAACATCACCACCCCAACTTCCTCTCCCTCAAGCTATTTTCTCCAATGTATCGGGGGAAAACTCCCACTTTCGATCATAGTAATGCCTCATTCCGGTTTCTCTCCTTTCTTCTCCATGCTCCTCACTAGCCCTTGCATAACCTATTCTCCATGTTTTGGCCCAACAGCCTCCATCAAAAATCACTCACCCCCCCCCCCCAAAAGTTGAAGCCTTAGGCAGAGGTTCTTAATGGTGGATGCCTTCCTTCTCATGTTCTTATCGCTCAATCTCTTTCCTTTTCGATTTAGCTAATGAATATCCAGTCAACCCTTGGTTAGGGTTCGCAAACTGATCTGTCAGTGGGATCTTGGATTACATCTCAATAAGTCTTCTCATCATCTCCTCCAAGTGCCCAAATCAATTTTTCATGGAGGAAAACCTTCCTTCTATGGTGGAGAGTCTTTCCTCCATCCAAAATTTAATTTGCCTCGCCTTCCAAATTCTTCTCCAAATCATCTACCTACTTTATTGCCATCTCTAAAGACGATTTCCAATCACAAAGGTTTTGACAAACTCGCGAGGAGTTCCTGTACGTCGCAATCCTGATCAAGGTTCAGTCACAAGATGTAGCGGTTTCCTGAAATATCAGTTATAGGTCGCATTAAATTGCTGGAATATCAAAATTTTAGATCTTCATAGGCCGCAATCCGGTCATGCAGGCGATTGATCACAGAGGTGCGAGGCCCGGTCACACAGGAGATCAATCATGAAGGCGCAAGATCTGATCACGAAGATCACTATACGTCATGATCCCTTATGTTTCCCAGATAGCTCGAACCACGATAGTATCGCAAGGATTAGATCACGAAGACGTAGCCCTAATATGATCTTGTCGTCGTCTTCCTTGATGGCTCTAATCATGAGTATATCACAAGGTTCGATCATGAAGGCGATAGGCAGCTAGCTCCAATAGAAACTTTATCGCTATCTTCAATCCCGCAGGAGAGTCGTGATCTCGAAATCGCGATTATAGTGTGTTGTTCCCTTCTGCAAGCCTATTACTTGCTTCCTAGCTAGCTCTGATCGTGATTGTATTGGAGGGTTCGATCACAAAGGCAATAGGTAACTAGCTCCAATAGCGACTATATTGCTATCTTTGGACCTGCAGGAGCGTTGCGATCTCGCAATCACGATTATAGTGTGTTGTTCCCTTCTGCGAGCTTGTCGCGTGCTTCTCAACTAGCTTGCAGTTGACTGTATCACAAGATATTGTCACGAAGGTGCAGACTCCTCCATGCAGCAATCTAGTTGTTGATTTCCCAGAAATCAAAAGCTCTAATAACAATTTGATACGATCCGAAGTAGAAATCGACATGAATTTCCATAGAAAATAGGGCAAAGCTATTTTCCTTTAATAATTCAAACAACTCAACATAAATACAAAGATAAACACCTACAATTCGAGTGGTAGGCAATCTCTCCCAATTCCTATAATTTGAGAGGTAGGAAATCTCTCCTAAAGCCTAAGCCTAAGACTCACCACAACAATCTCATGTCTACCCAATCCTAAACCTATTAGGGTTTATCTACATTAAACAAATATAAATAATAAAAGACTCAATTGCCTTGAGCCTCATAAAAGACGAAATTACCCTTAGGTTAGGCTATGGCGTAACACACGCCTATTGTAGCATCAATATATAAAGAGAGAGAAACGAGTGCTAAAATTAGGAAAAGTAAATGAAAAAATTACAATTAAATAAAAATAGAATTTATCAAAATGATCAATCATAAATTTTTAATCTAATGTTTTTAAATATATCTATATTTCAAATAATAAGGAAAAAAATTTATTGCAATACAATACATTTATATACGCAAAACAAAAAATTATAAGAAAGAAGCACATTTTAAAATAGAGGATTATTTAAAAAATCATTTTATCTGAATTCATTATAAAATAATTTAATATTATAAGATGATATACCTCATAATTAGACTAATTACTATAATTCATAACTTCACATCTTTTGAAGTTAGGCCTCCCCAGATTTTTGTCTTTTAATTTAATATGAAGAAATTTTTTTCTTGCATGAAAATCATTTCATTAATCACTAAAATAAAAGGATGAGTTACTAAAGAAAGAACAAAGATGCATGCATTAGTGTAGGTTAGTGTGCTTATTGAATAGAAGAATTGATGATATACAAAAGAGAGATTCAAGAATTCATAATTTCTAGATTTTTCTAGTTACTTTTCTCATTTCATGTATTTCAATTTCATTTTATAATGCAAATGATTTAATACTATATTTTAAAAATAGATAATAGGATATTTAGGACTTATCTAAACTTAATTTTTAAATGGGGAATTTACATACACAACACCCAATTCTTATGCATTTACGTATCTCACATCAAAACTATCATTTTTACAAATCCAGCACCCAATTCACGTTTTTCAAGTGTTGAACAGTGAAATCCGCGTTTTCATGCATATGTAAGGTGTAGTATTTGAAAAAATCTAATTTTGGCGTGAGGTACATAAATGCATAAGAATTGGATGCTACATATGTAATATTTCCATTTTTAAGCATTTTGGGAATAAGTTTGGTGTTGAGTGTGAACAAAGTTGATTAGCTTGATCATAGATGAAGTTCAAAATCTGCTATAATTCTTAAGGATGAAGCAAGGATAATCACACTCCAAAGGCAATCCAAAAGCGGTGATGTAAAAGAATAATTGTATCATTGTGCCCTCATTGCAGAGAATAATGAAAATTTTGAATTTATGATTTTGTAAGGACATATTCGTATTGATCTTATTAGAACCATAACCCAAGCTATTTCATTTAAATAGTGCTATTTTAGTATTTTACTAATTGAAATAATCATTTAAACCAACCTCAAAGATTATCATGAAATTTTAAACCAATATCAAATATTGATGCATGATGTTTTAGATCATAGAGCTTTCTAATATAAATCTAAGATTAAATACGCAAAATCACACAACAATAAATTTTGCAGTTCATAATTTTAAATTTAGACAACTATCCCCTCAATTAGAATAAAAATAAAAATAAAAAAAATGAATAAATTTGGTACAAATGCTAATTTAATCGTTGTGCATTAGACAAAATGCATAAAAACTCAAAAAATACAAAAACCATAATACAATAGAAGATCTCGAGTAGTCCGAAAACAATTTATACTAAATATCACAAAACATAATCAAGATGCAAAGAGAATGAAAATTATAGAAAATATGAGCAAGGCAAGAACAGATCACCAAATAGTACAATATCAACAAATTTAATCATAAGCAAATCGAAAGATAGAAATTAAATAAAATACGAGTAAGGCAAAAAAAGACACTAAATAGTACATTCAAGCCTTATGGAACTATAAGGAGATAACTTTATCGAGAAATCTTCAAGCATTGATTGCATTAGATAAAGGCTACAAGGAATAACATCTAACCAAAAATTATGGATTCAAAATATAGTTAAAGAAGTTAGAATAAAATGTTTCCTTTATGCCCCAACCCTATAGGGCCTAAATTTATAATCACAAACCATCCTAGAATTTACAATTTAAAAATAGAAATAAATCAATAGCCTTATCCCAAAGCTAACAATTTGTGGAATTGCATAATAGTCGCTATCAAATCCTGTACAAAGAAGATCACAGAGAATCAAACTCAACAAGACAGCAAGAAACAAAAATCTTGTAAGAAAAAGCAAACAGCCCAAATGGAAGGGAACTCAACAAGATCACAAGAAACAAAAATCTTGTTTAAATCACAAGAAACAGAAATCTTGTTTTAAGAAAAAAAAGAAAGCTAACAGCCTAAATGGAAGAAAACATAACACTTGTAATTGGATAAGATTGAAGGAAGCCAAAACTCCACAAGAAAAAAAAAATCCTATGACATCTACAACCAAATCTAGACAGTAAATAGAGACAAGCAACCATGAATGGAGATGAGATATGGAAGGCGTTATTGTCAAGGATATAGCCCAGCGCCAATGGGCTTCGTTACCACCATCAACCTCACGCAAAATGCTTGGGATTAACTGAATCTTTAGAAACAGATATCAATATATTGGGTCATTCATCATATAATTGTGCTAATTATTTTCTTACATCAAAGTAAAGTGTGGCATTAAGAAAACACAAGCATCATGCACAAATCAATGATGGTGTTCAAAGAGTTCAATGGGGGGCATACCTTCATCACTGCCAAATTCGCATCTATGCCATCCACTTTAACTCCATCAACTGTGGCCTGGGCTTCTTCCACCATTTTGTAGTTATCTCTAGATTCCGTGACAACTTTTTCCAAGTCGGTCATCTCTCCCACCACAACATCTCCCACCAGAAGTTTCTCGTCACTTGCAACATGCGATACAATCCCTAAATTAGATAAAATTGCCAAAGCAGAAATCGAATACATTCCAGAAGCTGATCTCGATCCATTAGTCCGATATAAACTCTTCGAAATAATCATGTTAGCCAAGGTTTCCAATATTAGGTCACCTCCTGGAAGCTGGTCAGCAAGGTTAAACATGAGAAGTGACTCGTATCGAACAGGGACTGAAGAGGACATTTCCTGAATAGCTTGTAATCGTAGAATTCCGAGTACAGCCTTTGAAAGTGTTTCTTCTTTGTCAACACCCACTATCTGAATTTTTCTGATAAATCTATGAGCATAGAGAATTTCTCGCATGATAGCTAACCAATAGTCCCGGCGAGAATGGCCTGTTAGCTCGGGAAACTCCATGATAATTGGTTCTGGCCTACACGTAGCATAAGCTATCTCAAAAGAGACTTGTATGAAGCCAGTTTCCTAATTAAAAAGACAATCCAAGGAAAAAGAGAGATAAATTGGTGAATATTACTTACGTGGATACAGATTTATACAAGACTGCCTTGTCAAAAAGGCGTGAACCCCAAGGCCCAGTTAGCTCAGGCTTAATAACTTGTTTTAAATCACCAGAAAGGTCATATAGCTTTGCTTTGTCATAAGTTACAACTTTTAATGCCTCAAAATACAGAGAATGGTCAGTTAATGTTAATCTTCCTGTAGTTCAAAAGGTTTGGTGAGAATTCAACACAGATCAATACGTTTCTAATCCATATGTTAAATAGCACACATTACTTCTAGTGGTAATAAGATAAAAAGAAAATATTTCTAGCTAAAATAAGAAAAACATACCAGGCCATGTTGAAATGCCTATATGTTCAAGAACAGGTTGGCTTGTCAAGGTTCCATCTACCTCAAGGACCTTCTCTCCCCTTTCTGAGCGAATAGCGTTAAGAAGAGATGACTCGGTTTGAGATTTCATTTTTCTTATTGCTCTGGATAGAGAGAAAGGACAAGCAATACATATTCATTAGTAACAGAACATCCAGAAATTTGTGTGAAGGTTAAATACAAATAATTATTATAATTACAAAATCCACAGAATAAAATAAAAGTATGCCATGTGGGATCACTCAATCATGAACACAACCATGAAAAAATCACTTCTTGTAGAAGCAAAGATATAAGAATGGAAAAACAGCAATGAATAACATGCTAAAAGTTGGCTCCAGCCAAGCTAAGATAAAATATTTCATGACGTTAAAACCATTGTACTGTTAGAGCTACTGAATAGAAATCAAGACTATGAAAAGTTGCACCCAGATCACGAGCCTATAAGAATCACCAAGGAAAAATCAATTCATATCTACAAGCTCCCTCCTTTTCTCCCTCTCCCTGTGCTCCCTATCTAAAGTGTAATCTTCATAAAGATGTAAGCTTTATCCATTCCTCCATTCTTCCATATAGTTCTCTCTGTATAAACAAACTTACATAATTGTGGGTGCCTATAAGAGTGAAGAAATGAAATATACATATATGGTCTTCAAAGATTTTGGAACTAGGGTAGTAAACCAAGAAAGTTATTGGATGGTCTTAAACATTTAATAGTTTGGCTTGGAAAATTTGCAACTATAATTACAGCAGAAGTTACAAATCAACAGGATCATGCTTCATTCATTAAATGTGGCCTACATTTATAATAAACTTGTCATAAAAAATGAAAAGAAAAAAAGAATCACTGATATAGTAATTGATTAGAAAATGTGGGATAAAGAAGCTAGAAAAGTTAAAGTGCTCGCATTAGAAGATATCCATTTCACCTGTCAATGATCTGTAAACGAACAAGAAAAATGGCTTGAAAAATTATATATACACTTATTGGTCCAAATCATAAATTGGAAGGACTTATAATCCTTCAATAAACAGAGAAATGAACCTTCACAAGTGAAAAAACCTATTTATCTTGCTCCTGCAAGGCCAAATATTGCTTATATAGTCAATCTCTGGTGTATGTGTGTTGAGAAATTTAGGGCAAAGAAACGCAAGAATCGACACAAATCCAAAAGAACACAGAGATTTAACGAGGTTCTGCAAAGATGTCTACATCTTCGGGAGCAGAGCGGCAAATTCACTATTTCAAAGGAGTTACAAGTTCGGTTCACATACCCATAGGGTTACACATCTTCTGGTGAGATACTGTTGCAGAAGGTTCATACTGATGAGAATGCAGCTTATATGTTGACCAAGCCAGTTACTATCAACAAGTTCTTGCATTGCTTGGACTTGTTGAACATTACAGTTGCTAGAGAAACATGGTGGCCCAACCCACATTGGTATATGTGTAACTCCCAAGTATCTTTTCTCCTAAAGGGCAGGATATTCGTCAAGGTGGAGATTTGTTAGGTATGGCTCATATACCTAATAAGGGACGGATGTTGGAGCTGAGCGAGCGAATCAGGGGAGTTGTGTTATGTGGGTTGGGGGTGCGGGGGCAACACCCTGCGGACTGCGGTTTAGTACAGGGGTAATTTGATAATTACATAATATACTCGGACGTTTCCTTTTTATTCTTTCTAGGGTCATAAATAGGCATTGATTATAATCCTAGTCTCATGCCAAGTATTTTGTAAACTTTTCTGATAGTGAAAGGAAAGTCGCCGCTCTGCTCCCGAGAACGTAGGCATCTTTACCGAACCTCGTTAAATCTCTGTGTGTTCTTCTGGATTTGCGTCGATTCTTGCGTTTTTTTGCCCTAAATTTCTCAACAATGTGCTACAGGAAAAAAAGTCAAGACACATCAAGGAAATAAGTTAAAAATTGAATGGCACACACAATACAGTAAGAATAAAATGGGGATATCGTGATCAATAACAAAACCTTCAAGGTCAAGCTCATGTTAACACAACTCAAATAAAGTCAGAAAAGCCCAAATTGAGCAGAATTTAATAAAGAAAAAAATAAAAGACTAAAAGAATTATTAAAGCTGTTAAAAAGCCAAAATCCAGTGATGCCATCTCCAAGTCACTCTCAGGTAATTTTGTTGTTTTATATGGACTACAATGGTTACCTAATGTCATAATGACTCCTGAATAATCGATTCAAGAAAAACATATCACATGACAAATTTCTTGTCAAAAGTTATCTCCTACAATTTTCCAAATGATAGAAAAAATACATTATTGATGGCTCTCTTACTTTTAAGATAGTAACGGATTGGAAGAAATTCAGATCAATCTATTGTTTGTTCCAAGGAATTTTCACTTCAACAGGCTTTTGCACTAACCTAATCCTAATAAAAAATGCATCCATAATACGATTTACAAAGTAAATCTTTTCCTACTTGTGTTTTCCATGATCAGGAGTCAGGAGGCAGGAAAAAGGATTAGAATTGCTAAGAGGTGATTTGGTTGCAAATATTCATAAATCAAGGATATTCAAAATGCAGTGTAATCCAAATGCAGTGTATATACAATTCAGGAGATTATTTTTTCTGTGCCTGGTTGAAACAAAACTAGAGAACATGAAAGGAGCAAGCTAGTGTAAACAATGATAGAATTGGTGGCGTGTGAAAAATAAGAGACACAAAGAGAGGGCCGTAGGGGATATGTTGCCAGGATCAATAGCGGTGAGGGAAGATAGAATGCGAAAGGAGCTCGTTGAATGACGATGTCTGAGGGGAGAACATGCAATGAGAAATGTGAGTGATGATGAGAGGATCGACATGGAAGATGAGAGGATGTTATGTAAGCTCATTAAGGGAAACCTCCACCGAATCAAAAGTGTGTAAAATAAGAGACGACGCGATGGATCCCATTGTAAAGAAGAAAAGTAGAGTGTCGCACGGTAAATTCTAAAATCACATGAATCCAACTATTTTAAAATATACCAAATTTGAGCTAAATGTAAAATTTCTCCTCAAAAAGCTTTGGATTCACTTTTCAACTAATCAAAAACTTCAATTTTTAAAACCTTTACATTTGAGTGCACTCAAACTCAACCAACAAAACAGTCCCCAAGGAGATGAATGGAATTTATTTTCTTAAATATCAAGTAATTCAAGTTGCCACGAATGATCTACCATTGTCTTTCATTTATTTCTCAAATAAGGATATTATCTGATTTTAATAGAATTTTAAAAAACATACTCCATTCTCTTTTTAAAGGAATTCATGCTAAAACATTTTCTTTATGATGTTTGTAAATTTGCAAGGAATATATATATATATATATATATATATATATATATATATATATATGCCTATAAAATGTCGTTGTCCCACTCCGCTAGGGTTTCGCCGAATGGCGAACCCTAGCGCCTATCCCACGGAATCTCGTCGCAAGCTGTGGGAAGTGTTCACGTTTCTCGCGTTCGTGCTTCTTCCTGCTCCACTCGCCCGCTGCGCTGCTGCTGGTGGTCGAGCCTGCGGATCTGCTGCCGTGCTCGACTTCTGCGACTCGTCTCCTGCGTCGCTGTCTGCTTCTCCAGCGTCCCTGTTCCAACGTCGTTGTCTGCGTTCCTGCGTCGCGGTCTGCGATCTCCAGAGTCGATCTCCAGCGTTCTGCTTGCTAGTGGCCGAGCTCTACTCGATATCACCTGCGTCTGTTTTTGCGGGTTAGGTCCCGCAATCCCATAGGTCGACTCCACTGAGCTCCAGCAGTCAACAATGGCCTCTGACCGTTCTTACGCCGCCGCCCTCGCCGGCGACAACCCCTCCCGCGCCCCTTCACGTTCTAATATGTTCCCGCAGAGGTTCCATGATGCATTCGAGCAAGATGTCGAGAGTGGATTTCTCAAAAAAGCATCTCGCAAAGACGGCAAACCTGCAATCTTTCTCACCGAGGAAGAGATTTCTATTCTAGCTGCACCCTATAGGTTGTTTGGGTAAGTTCCTCTACAGCAATCCTAAACTTGAACCGATCCGAAAGTAATTTGAGCAAATGAAGCTCAAAGGAAGTTGGAAGATAGGAAGACTGGATGGCCGACATGTTCTCATCCAATTAACGGATGATTCAGATTATGCCCAAGTGTTTGCTAGAAGAATGCTCGGATAGACGATCGGGTGATGAAGGTCTTGAAACGGACGAGTGGATTTCGACCATCGCATCGAACCTCTCATAGTCTTGTGTGCATACGCTTCACGGATTTGCGAGTACATCTTTATGATCGAGAGCTTTCTTTACTTTCACAAAGATATATGGAACGCCACTTCACATCGATCCGCCTACAGAAGCATCTATCTGGATCTTCCGAGGCTAGAATATTGATTGAAAGAGATATTACGTTACTCTTCCAGAAAGAGCTTTGGATTAGCACACGCATCGGGGATTTTAGCATCAGCGAATTTGAATGCAGTACATCGTATCGCACCCATTGCCGTATATTTGGCCACTCTCACCAACAATGTTACCACCTACATCCGAATCTAATACTTCCCCGTACAAACGCTACTGGCCCACACATTCCTGCGACGGATATACCGCCTTCCTCAGTTTCAGAACAAGGTGACAAGGATCGACCCTTGGAGGAACATCGAGTAGTTGCATGCGATAGGCAAGACGTGGTCACCTCTCGGCCTTCTTCTACTGGAGCGGTTATACTACGACTCAAGTACGCACTACTACGAAGGGAGTTCGGACTCCCATCTTGACAGGTCCGAAGACGATGAAGAAACAAACACTCATAATCCGACGACGGAAAATGAGCTTACTCCTATCGAGGAAGATCTACTCGGCTAATAAGCACTCGGTTGTTCTACGCCGCTCGAGGGTAGGAGAATCCCAAGTATTGGAACCAATCACTGCAGCGACCTTTGATCGGACGCCTCACTCTTTGGAGGAACGAGTAGCGAGTGTATACCTCCCGGTGGAAGAAAAGGTTGTAGGTACTTATGCTTCTTGGGAATCTTATGGATGACACATTGGTCTCTCACAGTAATGGAGAATCACTCTAGAGCTTGATTATCGAATGCGCTACAAAAACTTATGAAAGAGGAAGGCCTTGGCGACCTCGTCAACTCAGAAAGTTTTAGTTGCATGTTTCATTTTTGTCCTATCTTTTGTACTGTTTGTTTGAGCTTTTTGCTATTTGCTTCTTATGAGTAGAGCTCCATCATTGGGCCCTCTCATACTACTTCTTTTGTAACCCCTTTATAATAATGAAAATGGCTCTAGGGCTTCTTTTAAAATATATATATATATGCCTTTCTCAGCTAGTAATGAAAGAAGTTTTATTCCATTTTACTTCCCTCGGCTAATCTTAATTTAACGTTGTTTAATTTATTTTTTACCATCATGAAATATTAAAATTATCCGGTTAATGGTGCTTCAATAGGTTTATATGATTTTAATAGACTAGTTGAGATAGCACATCTAAGCATATTAAATTATCTAAAGATAACAAATCTAATGAAATTAATTTGCTTTAAGAAACTCTTATTTATAAACAAGATCTAAACTCAATGAAATAATTGACTAGTTGAGGCAATACATCTAATCATAGCATAAAGAGCTTCACAATAATTTGCTTCGTTCCTACCTTAGTTCTTCTGTAAATGTATTCTAGTCATTATTATCAAATTGAATATCTTCACAGTAATTTAATTTGTGTTATGATAGTAACTAATGTAAAAAAAAGACAAAATCAAGATGAGCGACCACTACATGAAAGATGATCATTGCATGGATGGTTCCTAATGCAAAAGCATATGATACAGCATCACTCAAGATTAAAATCATTGTGTGATAAACTGGGGGATTTGAAATACACAAAAACCTATGTTTTCCCAATAATTGAAAATAACACGAATTGAGTTAAAAATCTCACATTGTGTCTGCTCAAAATGCTCACCACCCCCGGCTCGTTACCATCACCTACAACCATTGTCACCTATCATTATCATCGCCACTCACTACACATCATCGTCACCATAGCCATTGACTGTCATAGCAATTACCCCCACACACCATGTTCATGTGCGACAACTGCCACCCCCACGACATCAGGGCTCCTCTACCTGCCATCATCTATCAGAAAAATTCGCTCTTGCCCACCATCTATCATCGCCACCGGCACTTACCTTCATCCCATATCCAGGCATTTGAAAAGTAATTACCTTCATCCCATATCCAGGGATTTGAAAAGTAATGTAACAAACAAAAAAATATTTTAAAATATCTAATTTGCATTCAACCAAACTATTCATGTATTTTTTAAATGCAAGCATTTTCAATTACTTTGTATTTCTAAAATACATGTACTATAAAAGCCTCCAACTAAATGGTTAAACTGAATCAAATACATGTTTTCAAAGAAGGTTAAATTTATAAGAATTGTGCTGTGTATGTAATTTCCAAAAAAGAAATACAACACTTGATGTTTTAGGGAAAAAAAAAAATTCAACAACAATCTATCAATTTTTAACCTGTCTAATCCACCAAGGTACTTCTCATAGGCTGCAAATGAAAGCCGACCACTACTTGGATTCGCAAGCACATCAAAGATATTGGGACATGTAATTATATCTGCAATAATGGGTGTAGCAGGTGCGATGCGCAAAAATGCATCTAAACCAACAGTGTTGTCATTAACCACCTGTCACAATTTGCAAAAGAATTAGACAAAAAATTACAGTAACAGGCAAGAAGAATATGCATCTATTCGGATTAAATGCTTATGCCAACTAGGATTTTGAATAAAAATTTAAAATTAGCTTTAATGGATAGTGTAAATGGTGGACATGGAATCCAGTTTAAATCCTAAATAATACTGAGTAGAAAAAGGTTTCTTGCCCCGGGTGAGGGCGGGCTTGCCGCAGATGGAGATTCCCATGCCAACATCATATCGAATGTAAGGCGCCGAAACTTTGGATCAGCAGGATGTCCTGCAACTCGAGTCATTACAGCCAATGCCCTGAAACAGCAGTACTCTAAGAAATTTCTGGCATAATTTGAGGGCTTCTTTAAGGCCTCAGATGCTTCCATATCAAAATTTGTCTGAATTTCATCCATAGAAACATCAAGAATTCTGCAGCAAAAATTAATAATCGATGTCATTCTCATGCTTTTCAAAAAAACTCATATCTCTATGATGCATTCAATAAGATATACATTAAACTGTCTGGGATTAATCTGAACTATGGAAAAAAAGCATAATTGAGTTGAAATCTACCACAAAAACGGTGATAAAGAATAGCAACAGTTTCCACAAGATCAAAAATGCTTAAGCAAGCTTATATAACCTTTTCCAGAACCAGTAAGAACCCAAGAGGCACATCAATTATTGCTACATAAAAACAATACAAGTATCTATTATACATCGAGAAACCAGTTTCTCAGAATAGTCGTGTCAAATTTCCTTATGAACATAAACTTTGATGGAACACACCAAAATCAACTTCACAGTTAGCGCACCCAAAGACCATCAATGCAGTACACGAAATGATTTAACACTCACATTACATTTCTGATTGTATTCCATAAAACTATGCAGGATATTACCCAAAACGTCTGGATAACAAACTGAAACTAAAATGAGACTACTCCTGATCCAACAACAACACGACAGCAAGTACAGCGACAGCGGAACTTACCGCGAGCAACGGCCGACGATCACGTTAGCCATCTGCGAGAGCTCCGGAATCCACTTCCTTCTGCCGGAAGGAGACCGGCCCATCTCCTCATATTCCTCATCAAAGGAAGTTCGGCGACTGAGAGCCCATTTGAAGGGACCCTCCATGAACCCCTCCAGAAGGTTGCGCGTTTTATCCATCATAGCCATGTCTCCCTTCCAGAACCCAAAAACCCTCTCCCTTCAACGATCGATCCAAGGCTGAAAACCCTCTCCCTTCATACAATACAATCCCTATTCCCAACCAAAAAAAATCTCTTCAAAACCTCATTTTGTTCCTCCGAAAGGAAAAAGCAAAACCCATTCCTCCGGATTGCAATCGATCCCCCGATCCCAAGCTTAATCTGTGGGAGAAAAACCTTATTCGCTTCTTCTTCCTGCTTTCTTCACTTAGAAGTAACTACTGTGGAGCTGGGCTGGACTCTCGGACAGGATGCGATGAAATAAGTTTGACGAGTGATCAGAAGGGAGGGTATATAAATGTAAAGCGGTTCTGCGCGGTAATAAGATGAGATTTTTCCACTGAATTAATTTAGAAAATTGAAGGTTCACTAAAGGCTACGTTTAGAGTAGCGGTGGGGTGGGTAGTTTTGTTTATTTGAGTAAATTATAATTTTGATAATTTTTTAAAAAAATTATTGTTGAAGTGTATTTTTTTACCAGTCTTGCATAGGTGTGGTGGTAGCTTTCTAATTGCGGTTTAGCTTTTCAAAAAAAAATAATAATAATAATAGCAATCACATCGTTTTGAAAATAAGATTATTTTTCAGCAACTTCACAATTATTTTTTCTCAAGTTGCGCTTGCTCAAAAACAGGAAGCGAGTGCGAACTATTAAAAAACTGAAATTGCTATTGAAAAATAATCCGATCTAAAAGCTATGGTGGTTATTAAATTTCTTTTTTTTTTTTTTTTGAAAAAGTTTGACCGTAATTATAATGTCTACTACCGTACTTAACGCAAACCGGTGGGAGAGTGCGGGTTTCAGCGTCAGTTTTTTGAAAAAGCTGTCAAGTTTACTGAAACTGAAAAAACTATGCACTGCTGCCCGAAAAAGACCCTAAGGCTCTTAATGCCACATGTTTTTATTTTTTATTTTTTTTGGAAACTTACATACATTCCACACAATTGTTATGTATTTATATATCTAACACCCAAATTTTTATATTTACACTTATACCATCATGTTGTTATAAACCAATGCATAAAAGTGTGTATCCCACTTCTATAAATATAGTAATTGTGATATTTTTTATGTGGAGTTTAAAATTAAGATATTATTAATATAAAATTGAAAACTTATGGTTCAATATCTAAATATTAGAATTGTGTGAAATGTATGTAAATGTCCCAATTTTTTATATAAAATTAACCCTCATGTATTGGTTTGTTGTTAATGAAGCTATTAATAATAAAATTGTGCCCAAATAAACAGTGATTGATAATAAACAAATTGAAAATCCTAAAGATTAAGGTCTAAGCACCCACCTTGCATTTACAAAAATAAAATTAGTTTAAACATAAATTTATTAAATTTAAAATAAATTTCATAATAATTCATTTGTGAATTGATGATCATAGTGTTCATATGTTAAAATATTCAATTAATGTATATAATATTTATACATCCATCTTCCTTTACTTATCAGTCAAATTTTATTTTTTAATAATAATAACATACATATAATTGGTTATATAAAGACATCCTGAAATAGAGAAGTTAAATATCAGCCCATAAAAAATTAATAATTTCCCATAAAGTTATCAGTCTATGAGCCTGTAGGTAGGGCTGTCAAAAAAGCTCGTTGTTCGCGAACAGTTCGTGTTCGGTTTGCCAGGAAGTACGTGTTTGATTCATTCGATGAGCAAACGAGACGAACACGAATAATTTTTTCGTTCGGCTTGTTAAACGAACAAAAAACAAACAGTGATGTGTTTGTTCGTGTTCTGTTTGTTATTGTTTGAAATATAAAATAATTATATATATATATATATATATATATATATATATATATATAATTTATGATATTTTAAAAATAATTATATATTATAAAAATTTATCATATTTTAAATAATTAAACTTCTATAAATTATAATATATTATAAATTATTAATAACAATAATAATATTATAGTATTAATTATATTAATATAAATATTATAATATTATAATTAATATACTATATTATATATTAAAATAAAACCCTAAATGTCGTATTCAGTTTGCTTCATTTTGAGGAAGTGTGGTTTACTTGATGTGTACGGAATACCTAATCAATTTGCTTCATTTTGAGGAAGTATGCTATCAAAGCTAGGGCTGTCAAAAAAGCTCGTTGTTCGCGAACAGTTCGTGTTCGGTTTGCCAGGAAGTTCATGTTTGATTCGTTCGATAAGCAAATGAGACGAACACGAACAATTTTTTCGTTCGGTTTGTTAAACGAACAAAACACAAACAGTGATGTGTTCGAACATTTCGAACACGAACACAAACTCTGTTTGTTCGTGTTCAGTTCGTTTACACGTTCAGTTCGTTTACACCACTATGCACATGTAAATATTATATGATCTTTTTATTATCATGAAAGTTCTTAATAAATTATATTATACATGAAAATTGTTGCCATGTAATGTTGATTGTTCAATTCAAAAATAATATTTAAATCATAGTTATGTAGGTTTATCATATTTATTTTTTTATTAAGTAACATAAATCATTTTTGTGCTAAAAAAGATCACCATTTATTTTACTATTATAATTAAATCACAAGATAAAAAGTTTATGCCAATAAAAAATTAATATTATATGTTAAAAATCTATGCCAATAAAATTTAATTATTATCATTTATTTTCTTATTTAACAATCAATTAGTTTATATGTTAAGAGATACTATGATTTTTTTTTACATTTTTTGCCATATTATTTGTACATATAATAGGAAGTAATGGTCTAACATTTATTCCTTTTAATAACATGTCACCTTAGTCTTTAAGGAAATAATAGAGTTAGAGAAAGTGGCCTCCTTGATATCCTACTTAGATTTGGCCACCTTATCATCATCTTAGCATGAATGGGCAAGTTAATAGCAAGGGTTCATTCATTCTTTTTACAAATCCCCTTCACCTCCTTATATATAATACTCCATAGGTCACCATATCTTTATCTAGCCATTTCAAAATTCTTTTCCATGACAATTTATCACATTTATATTCAAATAAATGTTTCCTCATTCTCAACCAAGAAAGAATCACAATAAAATCATTATCATGCTTATCATTATTCAGCAAATCACCATTTATATGATAATAATAATATAAATTTCATAAATTGTCCCTCTCAGCACACAACCTCATTACTTTATCTAAGTGAAATATAACTTTTTAAAAGATGTTGTGGGTAAAACAAATATTAAAAAAAAACATTATGGTGTTATTTTTGGTATTTTCTTAATAAGTGTCCATCAAAAATATCAAAAGAATTCTATCTAAATAATTAGATATGTCATTTAAAGAATAATATATAACCCCAAATGGATAAAACATTATCTTAAAATGGATATAATCATTCAGATAACGAAAATTCTTGAAATTTATGGGTCTACATGAACCAAAGATTTTTGTCCTACTTTACAGATGTGATATATGATTTATTTTATTCTGGAGTATAATATTCTTACAAGGGCAAGCCCTCATAGTTAATTATAATTTCATAGTTGTAAAGCTCTATAAAAAACTCTTATTTAAAATACTTACATATTATTTATAATTTAAGGTTGGACGCTTTAAAGACAAAATTTTCAAGGGTAATGAATGGATCCAAATTCATAATTTTAGAGTTAAAAGGGACATGGAAAGGCTCGGGAAATGGAAGTAACCAACAATGGGAGAAAGGTTTACCCAAAGATTTAGAAATGAGTATTATTGTTAAGGATTGAATTCCTTTAAGATTAGGATAAAAACAAAGGTAATTTAAATGGATTTGATAAGCTCGATTTGAAAAGGTTGATTGGAAAGGTTTAATTTGAAGGTTTGAATTGGGAAGATATGTTTGAAAGATTTACTTTGAAATGCTTGTATTAGAAAAAATTTTCAAGTAATGGGGTGGTATGGAGTATAAAAATTTCTAGATGGATTTGAAACCTTATTTCTAAAATAAACATAGACTCTATAAGGAGGCTAAGTAATTAGATTAACCTAAAATTTTGATATAATTCCCCTGATACCCGATCAACATATTTATGACTTCCCATAGTCATGAATGCATTGGTATCCTTAAAATATTAACCAACCATATAATTAGAGAGTTTTACTTATAATGTTATAGCAATGAATAGTGTAGAAATTTTTAGTTGGAGGTAGTTAGAGGTGTTCTTTTGTTAGTAACCATGGGTTACTTCATCTTTGGGCACCTACATAGTCCATGGGTTAAAAGTTGTTTATTTTATATGTCAAAGTACTTAGCACTAACTAGGGATACTTATTAGTCAACTTAGGCTTTTATTGGACTATTATAAGGTGTCTGTTATCTTAGATCTTATTTCAAGTTGGTTATAACATCATAGGGTTTACACTTGATCTGCCTAGTGATGGTTTTTGTTATTTAAGTTAGTGAACTTTATATTTACTTTGGGGTTTGATATTTAGTTCATGATTTAGTTCAACTTCTAGGTTTGTTAGTCAGCATGAAAATCAGGGTATTCTATTTTTGATGTTTAACATTTGATTTTATCTTTAGGTTTAGTTCCCAACATTAATTTGAAGTTTTTTCTTTGAAATTTGGAATTTAAAAACTAGAGTCTTTTGAAAATTTTTAGATTTCAAATATCTTAAGGTTTCCAGTGTCTTAGATGTTTGAGTTTTTAAGTTATTTCATATGTCTTTAAATATTTTTAAAAGGGGAAACTTAATTATACATTTCTAGCGTTATCTCTTGACACAATAAGGGAAGCCACAATTTTCATTTTCAAAGTTAATGATATATATAAGAACTGCGTACTTAGGGCTATTGACATGAAATTATATACTCTATCTTCTTTTCAATGTTATTTACAATCATATGTTATCTTGTTCCTTAGCAAGCAATATATCCCCATAGCCAGGAAAAAATATTACGTACTTTGTTTTGATGCATCCGGACAGAGTTCATAGACAACGAGGTTTTATAAGTTGTCAAAATTGTCGTACAATGTGTACAATCATGATATACATAAAGTTCAGATCCTTCAGGACAAAATATGTAATCGACTCTCATGATCTCTCAACATAATAACTATAAAATTTTGAGTCTCCCTTTATGTTATCGCTCTTCCCATCGTCTCTTGTTGAACTACTCATAGTACATGCCCTATATTTAAAACTCTTAGGTCTCATTTGGGATCATATTTATATTTTGTTTTATATTATTTATTTTTATATTGTTTGTTTAATTTGATTTAAATGAAAAGCTGTTTGGATGTGATAGTTGTTTTAAAAACACAAAATAAAAATTTATAAAAATTATATTATCCAAACATGTTTTTAAAAGTAAAAATAAAAAATAAAAAAAAAAAGAAAATAAAAGTGATCTCAAATTGGCTCTTGGAGGCCATTTGGGATCACTTTTATTTTATTTTATTTTATTTTGTTTATATTTTAATTTGAAATAAAATATGATTGGCTATTTAATTAAATTATGATTGTTTTTAAAAAAATCAAAAAAAAAAGTTTATTTTTGGAGTTTTTTTTTTAAAACATGTTTATTTAATTTTAAAAAGAATAAATGAACATATAAAAAACACACTGAACATATATGTTTTATAATCAAAATAAAAAAATAGACGAAAATCCATCAAAAATATTATGAGTTAATATGTGTGTGTGTGTGTGTGTGTGTGTGTGTGTGTGGTGTGTGGTGTGCTGCGTTTCCCGGCTTATTGGTTGGCATCCTCGGTATAAGATCCCTCTGGTTCGGGTTTCGAATCTACTCTCGTGATGTAAGCCTTAAGGAGGTGATACTCTAATAATTAGGCATATTAGGAGTGGATGGAGGCTCGTACAATAGCATTTGACCATTTCTTTTATCTATATATATATATAGACACGCGCGCGCGCAAACACACACACACAATTTAGATTAAACTAAGTATATACTATCTTATTTATGCCTGAAAATATTCATTTTACTTTCTAAAAGGTAGATTGCACCTTAGGAAAATAAAAATTAAAGTTTAGATATGTAGATACTACTTGATGAGTAGTATTTCGAGCCAAAACGAGCCGAACACAAGTGAAAAAATCTTTGTTCGTTTCGGCTCGTTAATTTAGCGAACGAGCCGAACACGAACTTCTTAACGAGCCGAACAATAGCTATTAGCCAACAACGAGCCGTTTTGACAGCCCTACTTTAGATAATAGATATATATATACATAAAAATTGGGTGGCACATATATATGTAAATGATACCCACGTCCCACTTATCTCTCCAATCCTAACTAAAACCCTGCCACCCTCCCATACTTTGATGCACCTTTTCCTCATCCATCCACCTCTCTCCCCCTCTCTCTCTACCTACATATTCATCGACACTCTCTCTCCTCTCTCCTCTCTCCTCTCTCATCTCTCTTCACAGCTTGGTAGCCATGAGCCATTCTCCATCCCTAAAGCTCGCCAATACCTCCCATGCCATCACCAAGCCCAGAAAGCGCTCCTCCTCCATCACCAAGCCCAGAAAGCGCTCCTCCTCCATCAACCCCTCCACCTCCAACCCAAGCACTCAGAAAACAGTCATCTTCTACACTCACTCCCCCAAAGTCATTCACACCACACCTGACAAGTTCAAGTCTCTGGTACAGAAACTCACAGGCTATGATAAAGCTCCTTCGCCGGATCATCTGAGAGAGATTAATGCTGGAGAAGATCAGAACTCTGAATATGGGAGATGGGCTCATATGGAGGCTGAGAACTGCAGCAGTACTCCACTTCTGAATTCCAACATTACAGGATCTGCAGTCTCTACTGTTCCTTTTCTCTTTGATTGCTCCCCAGGATTGCTTTATCCTGATTTTAGTGGGAGCTTTTGATATGTTCTGATTTGATTCTGGCTTGATGTCATAACTTTGCAGGAGATTTGGAATAAATTATATTAACTTTTGAGATCTTGAACCTATTGAAATGTGTACATGCACCTAGTAACACTGCTTGGCCTAGTTGAATATAGCCTCAACCAAGGTATAATCTCTTGTACTTTTTATACTTCTATTTGTTTACTATAATTAGATATACATACTACATAAAACTTCTATTTTACTTTTCACTTAAATGTAAAACTGATAGAATAGGAGTTTAGTTACACTATATCATAATCACCATATGTGTGAAAGTAGCACTTTATTTAAGGTTATGCAAGGAGGACCATTTGATTATAGATTGGCACTCACCACTTTTACATACATGACTTGGATTTTTATTAGTCCAAATCAATCCTTTGTATTGTCATCCATTGACCAGTCCCTTGGATCATGTTGCCATCTTTAATAGGACCAAAATTACGTTGTATCATGACACTCACTCATTGGATAAGTTTTGAATGTACTTATGGGTTTTTTATGAGCTTTTAAAAGTCTTACAAATCATTGAATAATGTTAAAAATGACATTACATTGAATAATGTTTAGGTTTTAACTCCCTTTTTCGACCATTAACACATATAATTTTTTATTTTTAAAGACATTAACTTAGATTTCATTTCCCTAGTCATCATGGATCTTAAGTGATTTAGTATATTTAGCATAGTTTTAGATGAACCTAAACCTTAATCGGTGGTTTACTAGGACAATCTCATACAATATATGACCTTAGCCTTCTTCTTGTATGATTTGAAAAGGAATATTGAACCTCTCATAATTTAGTTTTAATAACTGCAGACTAATCAATAAAACTCTCATCATCCACTTCATTATAATGTAAGTGAGTTGACAATTAGAGGTCTAATAGTTACCCTTCTAGACTATTTAGTAAACTAAATAGCTTTAGAAAATTATGAACTCTCTAGTGACTCTTCTACTTAGCGCTATGGTCTTTGCAAATCTTAAGTGAACCAACTAACTAAACATTAAACACTGTTCTTTACCTTAAATCTGTATACTTCTTAAACTTTGACCTTAATTTTAGCCTACTTGTGCATAGATAAGCTAATGATTATTTTTCATGAGTGCTAGTCCCCACTAGGCTAAATAGTTTTTTTATTAGATAAACTTAAAAAAGCCTAAGTTTGTCTAGTTATTAGGTTAATTAGATTTACTATATATATATATATATATATATATATATATATATATATATATATATATCTTAAGAGTGGCATGACCCACCTCAAGGCGGGCTAATTTCATTCTCAAAATTCCTTGAAATTTATGAGGCCTTAGATATAGAAAGTATAAGATGCTTAAAATTGGTCAAAGTCCACTATCCAACATTGGATCCTCTACCTCTTAGATGTATTTTAGGAGCCAACGGTGGATATCTTTCACTATGTTTGTACATTTCACATTATAATTGCATTATCTTAGGATTTAAGAGTTGTAGATGGATTACCTCTCTTTTTTTTTCTTTATAATATCATTATTTTTCTTTTATCTTGGACATAGATGTTAAGGCACACACGATAGCATATCCATTTTAATGTGCATTATGTTCATCACACCTAGGCTACTTATATCCTTAATTTCAAAACTTCTATGTTATAAAAGAGGGAATAAATGAATATACATCATTAACTACTTAAATGTAAATCATTCTTAATTGATAAACTTAAACACTTTCTAATTAAATCTATATAATTACAACCTCACATTTGTTAAGCATGTTATGGATATATTGAAACATTTAAGATTGTTTATTTTTTATGTATAATGTGATGTTTTGATTGCAGGATTTTTTCTTATATAGAGTACTTCACATCATAAGTTAGAGATTTTTTTTTGTAGATCAGTATATTTAAAAAAGGTTATTAAATTAAAAATATATAACTTATTTGCTTAGTTATAGGTGCTATTGTAATTAGTTTAAGTCATGATTAGGCATGGTGAAGATGGGTAAAAATATGAATTGACATCAATTTATGTTAGGCCTTATGTGAAATAAATACATTAATGATTTTACTGTATCAATGTCTATTATATAAGGGATGGTTATAATTTATATTTTAATTGTATATTTCTTAATATAGGAGGTTCATATATGTATGGAGGCTATACAGAAGGTAGAAACCCAAATGATAATTTAATAATAGATCCTAAAATCCCCATAGAACATTTATTTTTGTATAGTTTTAGAATTGGTTGTAATTATGGTAGTCCTATTTATCTTTTCTTTTTCCATTTCTTATGTTGTGTACTTCAGAATCAAGCTAAAATATTAATATAATATTTATTTCTTTATTTCCATACTTCTGATTAATTGTTTATTGGGTGCACATTAAATTTTCATAGTTTCTTAAGTTTATTTCTTGTATTTGTGTAGAGTGACATAGCCTTTATTTCTTTTTAGGCCCTTAAAACATTAAATTTTCCATCTTAATAATCAAATAAACTAAAAATAATCATAAAACGTTTATGGCTTTATTAAAGCTACACTTTTTAAATTTATAACTTCTATTTTTTTTTTAATGAAGCATAACTAAGGAGTAAGAATTTAGTTGATTGTCAAATCCATTAAAATTGTATCTTGTAATGTTATAATTAAAATATACACATAGGCATATAACTCATGATTCAATATATTAGATTTATTTTATTTTCTAACTAGGTTTGTGCATTAATTAGTTTAAACAAAAAAAAATCAAATAAAATAGTGAATGTTTGATTTATTTAGTATGGTGTATGGACTCATAGATTTTTATTGTTTTTATTTAAATATTATTTGAATTTTGTCTATTGGTTTATTTTAGAAAAAGGTTTAAGAAAACAAATTCCTTTGTCACTAAACAAAATCCAATAAACCATTGGTTAACAAAATAGTTAATCAATATTCTATATCATCTGATCTAGTCCACGCCCTGTTTTTAAGATTGTGGAATTAGATTAAACCAAAATTGAATTGAATAAATCAAACTATATAATGATTTGATTTGGATTAGTTATATATATAATTTGGTTATAGCTCACAAAAAACTAAATGACTAAATAAAAAATTATGCTAACATGTCATGCCCATTCATGATCATTCTACATTCACATGCATCAATCACATAATTATAAGATCAAGTATTATGCACATTATGATTGCATGGAGATCAGACTTGAGGATTTTATGGGACTAGATTAATTTAGCTTGTCATTCTCTTGACAAACAATTATAGTTAGACTAAGTCATGGAGGTTTATATTGAAAGACCCATATCATCTGCATTAGATAGGCCATGGGATATATATGATTAGTATATTTAATCTCACTTTAAATATTAGTTTGACTATAACATTATATTTATAGTGTTCTAGTTCTTATTTGTAGACAAGCGTCCACCCTTTTGGGGCTATAAGACCTGCATATCAATGTCACTTGATGCCGCTCCCTCACATACTATTATATATAATGTGTTTGCTCTATTAATTTGTCCCGTTTATACTTACTTTTTGTGCTTGATTGTGTTATCCATTGCATGATGAGTATCCATTTGAACTTCTTTTTTCACTAGAATAAAAAACTTCATCTAAAAAATATTTATATATCATACCCAAAAGAAATAAATAAATACCCTTAATTTTGGATATTTTTTGGCCTTTTGTTTAGAAAATATTTAACCAAGCTGCCATGGACCCATGCAAAATTTAATAATCCAAAATAAAATAAACATCATGTTACATTACTTCTCTAGTTCACTCAGGTTATATAGATATATATATTTGGGTTAGTACTGTCCCCTCTCAATGAAATGCTCAGAAAATACATGTATATGTAACTAGTTTGTCTTTTGTTGATTCACATAAATTTTTTTAGACTATCTCTAACACAAAAATCTCTCTCAAAGATCACACATAAAAATGAAATAATACTTATGTAATTAGCACTGATTTCTCGATGTAATGTTCATGTTAGATTGTTAGTATTTCTTGTATTTTTTTTTTGTCAGTTGTTTCTTCTTCCTGCTACTATGTATTCTCATCTTCATCAGTTAGTAGAACCACCCAATAATAATATTAATGATGTTTATTATCCAATCATAAGAACTTCAACATGCATTTTATTTTCTTCATCAAACATTTAATAAATACTATCAAATTTAGGATTAAATAAAGGCATTCTTTTTTAGAATACATCCATAAAAAATAAAATAAGAAGAGCATTTTGTTGTAGATGTCTCAAAATAATCATTTCTTCTGGGTATAAGAAGGGGCGGGAAGAGAGCCTTCAATAATTCTTAATTTGGATGGCAACTATTATGTATGCATGTTTGAGGTTTTATTAGTTAGGGTTTGCAATGGGTCAATGCCTTGTTAAATTTCTTTTTAGATTCTAATGTTTTTTTTTAAATCAAAGTAAAATAATTATCATTAAAAATAATAGTGACTATAAAAAGATATCAAAAAGTCCAAATAATTATTGTCAAATTTTAATACTTTCTCCACGACTTAGTGCTAGTTTAAACATTTACACATAAGTTTTCCGTTGACATTGTCATGAATAAAAATAACCTTTGAATTACTCATTTATATCTTAACTTTATCAGAATGAAAATTTTATTTTATTAAGTTTTTCTATAATTTGTAGTTATAAAGGAAAACAACTAATTTATAAATAATATACAAAATTTTACATGCATACCGAACAAATTATTTATTACTCCCACAATACAAACTATTATTTATAGAACAAATATAAATGCAAGGAAAATAATGTTATTATATAAGTTATTGGTTGATCATAAATTATTTTAATGAAACTAACACAAAATTAGTTTATTAAAATGGCTACAAAAGTGTCAAGTAAAAAATGATTAAAATAAGCATAAATGTAATTTCCACCCATATATTAATTTGAATTATCATACATGGACTCTGGATTGGAATTGTGATGATGCTTAGCTCAGTTGGTAACTATATGAAAATTTAACTTTGATTAGATTATTTGTCTACAATTTTCATAGATCATAAAATAAAGGTACTAGAGTGACTATTCTACATAACATATTACTTAATGAATGTTCATATATTTTACAAAGAGGAATGAAGGATTGTTTTGCTCATTTCACATATAGACCTAACAAGTAAATAACTATTACTTGAGGTATCTGATGGATACAAGTGAATAAAATTTATGAAAACTTAATTTTTAATAATTTTTTTTTTGTCCATATGTATTTTCAAAGAACGTCATGAGGGACTAAATATACCACCTCAGACGAGAAAGATAAAATACTAATTAATTTGATGGAGTGCAAATAATATATATATATATATATATATATATATATATATATATATATATATATATATATATATATATATATATCAAAAATACATATTAATTTATATTAATTCCCAGGGCTTTCTCTTTTTTAGTACAAAACTTTATAAAAGAAATATTTGATTTTGAGCTCAAGATTTTCGTAGGGGAAAGTTCATTTAGTCGTTTTCTTAGATAAATAAAATTCCTAATAATTTTAAAAGTTAGATTTTCAGTTGTGATATATATGTTTATCAAATAGAATTTGATCAATGTAAAGAACATGTGGAGTCTAAAAGATGAGATACCATAAGGATTTTAATCTAATAAAATTATGATGATCAAAAGAAAATTCCTATGATAACAAGCTATAAAATATTTTGGAAATCATCTATAGAAGTTTAAGTTGATCCAACTTTATAATTTAGTTTTACTTTTGTGAAGTTATAGTATGGTCTTTATTTTGGAAAGAATGAGTTGAGGATTTAATGAGATTATAATTATAAATCATTCCTCGAACATAAATCTATATATTGGATTAACATATCACAAACTATCTAAATCTAAAGCAATGAAGGTGATCAATGTTAGATTTATACATATTAACCTTAAACTATAGCTTATCTCCATTATTAAATTAGGATTCTTATTGATTAACCAACTTATGGCATTATACTTTATAGTTAATGTATTTATTACTATATAAACTTTAGTAGGTTAGAATTGAATACTCAAATCATAAATCTTGTTAAACTTCAATCATCTTCTTGTTCTCAAATTTAATTCTTTTTGGAAGGAGGGCATGCTTCAAACTTTGATGATTTACTTGCGCCTTACATCAAACTCCTTAAAAGTAATGTCTACTTGTTTTTCAATATAATTTTTATTGCATTTAACTTTAGATCAAGGGCAAGATAAATTTTAAATGTGAATTTCAACATTTTGATGTTAGCTTCTAATGTTGCATTAGTATAAATCCAATCCTCAATATGAAGTGTCACTAAAAATTTGAATATCCACCATCTTTCTTAGAAAAGTTAAAATTAGTTCAGAAACTAAGAAATTCTTCAACCTCTAAAAATTTTATTTACACTGAAAAAATTAGTTAATTCAAACTATATTGCCTTTCATATCAATTTTGATTAATGTGTTGCAGTATATAAATATCCTTTCACAAATTTTATGCTATATCCTCCCACCCTTCAAATGCATTTGTACACCTTTGCTATTTTATTAGAACATTCAATTTTGGTGGATAAACTGTTATTCTATCACTAATAACAATGTGTTTAAAAAATACAACACTTCCCAATCAAACATCACATTCAAAGGCTTTTACATACAACTAATTCTTCTTCGATATCTCCAACACCAATCTTAAATTTTTGCAAGATTATTATTATTTTTGAAATATATCAATAAATCTTCTAAAATTATAATTAAGAAAATGTTTAAATACACGATTCATCGAGTTCATATAACTTATTGATTCAATTATTTCTTCAAATAATTTAACTAAGAATTCATAATAGTTATATCTTATGTGAAACCCCTTAAGAAGGATGAAGCTGAACTCTTCAAACATCGAGGCACCTTTTTTGGAGTAACGGTGAAATTTTGATAGAAACACCAAATGCTAGAGCACTTTTAGGATAGGTGACCTCTTGGGAAGTTACACCAACGAGACAAAACTGAGACACCAATAGGCGAAAGTGGACAATAACTTTATGGGTGAGAGTTCACGCAGTCACAAATGTTATCAGAGCATTACATTGGCAAGAAGATGGAAACTAAGAAATATACTAAACAAACGACTATGCCAAGGGAGTTATCTCTTGAATCATGGATGAGACAAAATGCAATATGTTAGGAGCCACCTCTTGAATTCATTAAGGGCACCTGTAGAGTCATATATGTATGGTGGATGATTATGGTATAGATAATTGACAAGGACATCCATTACGTAAGTGGGAGAGACTGTGAAATCACTTAATTAGAATTAAACTAAACTGTTAAACATTTAAGGTGCCTTTTGGTTAACATTAAAAATTTGATAGAAACTTCAAAGTTAAGTGTGCTCATGCTGGAGCACTCTTAAGATGGGTGACCTCCTAGGACGTTACACCAATAAGACAAAGCCATACAACCATTAGACCAAAGCAGGCAATACCTTATTCGGTGAGAGTACGGTCTGCCACTTCTTAAAATGATATTAGTCATATATGCATTATCATTTCTATCTTTTAACTAATTATGTCATGATCTTACATTAAACTTACAAAATATTGATGCACATTTTAATCAAACAGATTTTTAATCACAGACAACAAGTACATATTTTTAATTATAATCTTGCTAAACTTCTTGAAGTTAATGTGAATGTGCATTATAAAATATTTTTCTCCATGAATAGCATAAGATTCATAACATTATATTTTTGTTGAAGTGTAATATATCTTGAAATAGATTGAAAACACAAGGAAGAAAACAAATAAAAACCATTTGCCTATTAATTTAATGTCATCGCCTAAATTCACCAAAAGATAACAAAGAACTTGACAATCAATCCTAATTAATGGAAGATAAAGCTATGAGATATATTTTCAATATGATATTTACATTCTAAAATAAGTCCATATTCATAACATTTAAAATAATTGAGTGAAAAAAATAAAAAATTTTCATAATTTATATGGGTGATTAAGTCTTGAGTTATAGAAATATCCACCATGATTCCTCTCCCTCCTTGGTTGGTTAAAAAATCTTGAATGAATTTTGGCATGTTTTGATTGATCCATGCATGTCATGTATGGAAAACATCATGTGCAAAGTAAAAAGGTGGTGGATGCATATCCACCTTATATGAAAATACATATTTAAAGTAAAATGTAAATAAAATAAAATTAGTACCAAATTGTATATGATATATTGAAAGGTAAACCTTCTTGATCACATATAGTTTGACATGTGGTAATTTTTTCTACTATATTAGAATTTCCGATGTTATATCAATTTATTTAGACTCTTAAGAACCATTTTTTGAGGAGTTGAAGTTGAGATGACGCTCCACTAAATTTATGACAAGCTATTATAATTCTTGATCAATATGCTATTACCATATAGGATATATATGTTCAATTTTATGAGAAATGTGTACTAATTGTTTGCATTTTGGGGTCTTCACCAAGAATAGCATGATTTACCACATAGAATATTGGTGGAAATATCACTTGATTTTGGAAAATATGCCCACTTATAAAAGGGTTAATTTACATAACTCCGTGTTATAGGGTTCCCTTTAAGGCAAAAAAAATAAATAAATAATAATAATAATAATAATAATAATAATAATAATAATAATAATTAGAGATGATCTGGAATATATGCAATATGGTAATTTTAGAGCATGCATTTTCTCAAAATTTCTTAATTATTTTGAAGAGCCTACTTAAATTCCTCTAGTAGAATCTTTATGATTAACTTGATCAACATACTTAATATTATTTTCTTTTAACTTTTTCTTAGTATATTCATGCATACCAAATAATTTGTCAAAGTAAATGTCAGATACAAGAGATACAATGTGATTAAGATCAATTGAGTTCTCTGTAGCACATCTAAACAATTTCAAAAAAAAAATTTAGGGCAGTTTTAGGCATCACTATTATATGAAAATTTAAAAATGACAAGTTGTATGCCTTGAGTGCCCAAATATTTTCTCATAAACCATATAAAATTTTTTACTTATCAATTGTATGTATGCAAGTACATAATATGTACGATCTAGTGGCTCTATGTATGATTTTCAATAGCATGTTGATCAACATGTTGAAATTCAAAGACCTTCAATTTCCATGTTTGAATAAATATACCATAAAATAGAGCCATCATGATTAAGAATTGTCAACTAAGGAATTCAAGAGCAACATAATATATATATATATATATATATATATATATATATATATATATATATATATATATATATATATATATATATATATAATCTTTAGGAAAAGGTACACGTGCATTTTCCTTAAAATGTAAAATAAGTATAACATTCAAATAATATAAGACTTATGTCATTTGAAAACAAAGAGTGTCATCTTTATAGAAGATAATAAGTTATTACTGTGAAGCATTGTTAAGTTTGACAAATCAAGATATGTAACAAGCTTGAGGCAGCAAGGACTACGATAATACCTAAAAATAGAAATTAAACTGTGTTGGTGGACTAAATTGGGCAATATATCTCTTAAGATCAATGATCCAATTGAAAAGAGGATTGACATCAAATGATATAAAATTCTACCACTTTAGGTAGACAACATAACTCACATATTGATGAAGTTTTCATAGTGCCCGTTAAAGCTAAAATGCCACATTGATTTATAGGAAGATTTTAGTCGATCAATTTATGGGTTAACCAAATTACTTGAGAAGACCGCTTGTGTTTTACTAAGAATGTGGCAAATAATGCCACCTACCTATTTTACATAACAATTTGCTCCTACAAAGATTTTTCTTTCATGTTCATTGATAATAAATAGAGCTAATATGAGACAAGTTAAAATGAGCTACAGTGGAAGATGATTATTTGGAGATAATACATGATGGCAGCAAATACTATTAAGTATTTAAATGGGAACTATGAACCCATAACAGATAAGCTTTCATTCCACTTATTGGACGACTGATTTAAGATATTTTACACAATATCATTCTACTACTTGCATCCGTCAAAATCAAATAAATGTGAAATATATTAATGCATGAAGTGTACTTAAATTTTATGACATGAAAATGTCGTGTGAAAATGGTGCTTAACTTGAATGCTTGAAATGAATTTTAATAAAATGGTTGATGAATTAGAGCGGGAACACTTATATTGGTCAATTCTTTGAGGGCATTGGAATGCGTTTTATTTTTAAACACCAAGCATGTGAGGATGGGTGATGGTGTTATCAAAGCACCATCTTGTGGGGGGGACACATTTTGGTTGCAAACTAAGAGGTGACAACTCCATGTTGCCAAGTTCATAGCGGTGCAACAAGTCAAACGTGTTAACACACTCCCCGGGCGAGCAAGTTCTAGTTGAGATTGAGTTGGCAAAGTCCTAGAGAAAGTCTTAAGGAACATTACAATATTCCATTATCAAATAGGGGATTTAAATGTATGCCACTTAATTCCTACATGCAAATCTAAAAACTAAACTTCAATTTTCACATACATATCACCTTACTAAGCATGAAAAGATATATTTTTCACTCCCAAGTTAAAATGATGGTATTTTAAATGTAATATGAATTGGTTCGTATAACTGTAAAAACTAAATTTTAGGAGTTAAATATGCAAATACATAGGAATTGAGTTGCATCTATGAAACTATTGCTTCTCAATCAATTGCCTATAATGATGATGATGGTGACCTTACATGACATGCATCTAGCAATCTTCTTTCTTTTACAACCAAACCACATGCATTAAGATCACATTGTCCCACTCTTTAGTAATGATCTGTTTATTGTCTTGGGACTATCTCAGCATCTTAGGTGACCCTCATCTCATTTTAAATAAGACTGAACTCTTTAGTGACTTATTACCTATTTCTTAAAATCAATGTTAAATGTGAAAGACTTCAAAAACAAGCCTTGAAACCATCTCTTGGACATAAGAAATTACAAAAAATTATGCAGACTATTTTAAGCTATTAATTGAGTGCTTAAATTTCCAAGCAAGAGCAGGAGATTCCAAGGTCTTGCTTGAGCATCACATTTGCAATTAAACTCAATTGAAGTCAAAGTAAGTTGGCAATATGAGAGAGAGATTGTGCATGCAAGGTACCTTAATGAAATTATTCACTCTTGAGCTATCCAAAAATAAAGGGTCTATTCAAGTCATAGCAGCAAAAAAATAACAAAAAATTGTTGCAAACAATTATAAATTTATTTTATTTTTAAAGAATCAAACCGTAATTTTTTGGCAGCCACTGCTCTTATAATTAGATCAGGTTGAAAAATACAACTTCACACTTCAATTTACTGAAAAAACAGACAAAACACAGTTTTATCAAATGCCCAAAGCCGACTAGAAGTCTTGAAGTCTTTCCCCCAACTTCTTCGAGCCGTCTTTCTCTCTTACAATCAGATTCCTAATTTTAATCATGTTGAACCCAAATTTACCTAATCTCAAGTCTCCAAAGATAAACGGAGGGGAAGAGAAGATGATCAATGATGAATGGATCATAGATAGAGAGATAGAGTGAGGGAGAGATGAGCACTAAAGCAAGCTCCAGTAATTTTTCTACAATAGAATATGTACCAATAAAACTCCAATGATGACACACAGCATGTAAACAACCAGCACTTTTGCTTGTAAATTTTAAACTTAATTGAAGCACTGAAGAGCTGAAATGATATAAAAAATACAGTTAACAAAATTTGAACATGAAAAACAAAGATATCACCCCTACGGTTAATACGAAAAGAAGGTTGCTTCAATTTGCTGCCGAATTAACATGAAAGAAAAGGTAGCAATGCACCCAAAATCCTCACAACCCAGAAGGGTAGTGGAAATAAATAAAAGCTGAAAGTTCTTCTTTTTTCAGAACCTCAAATCAGTTTATCTTGCCTCTATTATCTGTAAAACTAGTCTTTCTCCCTGCTGTTCTTTGAATGGATTATTTGAGCCTGAACTTGTAGCACCACATCAAAGGGATCGAAAGGAACTGAGAAATTCTTCGAGCTTTCTCCGGTCCATTGCCTCCGGGTTAAGGGTTATAAAGAAACCAATCAAAACTGCGAGAACAGTTATAAACACGGTGATCTTCATGCAGTTGGAGCGACGTGTTACTCTTCCCAAAAGAACCTTGCAGTACTTGTCTGCCTCCTTGACGGAGGCTTCATTGATGCCAGCATCGGCTGCAGACGAAGCTTTTTCATTCTGTATAGAGAAAGATGGATTAATTCCATTTGAATAATAATAGACATAACTTGGGATGTAAGTGAGACAAGTTAACTTGAGCTCGACCCGTTAACGAGCTTGCAAATCAAGCTTATCGAACTCAAACTCAAGCTTGTCTATTAAATAAGCTTGAATTCAAGTTTGTTTAGGCTCGGCTCGTTGGCTTGCAACCCAGGTTGACTAGCCGATCGATTGTCATGCCAATGCACTCTCAGGCAAGCTGTTGTGATACTCCTTCCCAGCCAACCAGCTAGCAAGCTCGATGTCATCATTTTAAAGCCGAGTTTAAGCTCGAGCTCGACTCGAGCTTAGGCATGAACTGAGCTCAACTCAACTTGTTTATACCCCTAGACTTATCTAATGCAATATTAGACAAGTGCTTCAGTCCCACAAAGTAACCCTCACAGAAAACCTCATATTTTAGTATGCGTGAGTATGCGTGTTGCGCGGGGGTAGCGGTGGGGTGATAACACTGCACTATTCCTTACCAAAGCCCTGAGGTGTTTAAGAGTCTCCTGCAAAGGACCAAAAGGTGAGAGTTTGGTGGAGTGTTCTTTCCATTCATCAGATAGCTTCCTAAGAACAGAAACGCTGGCTTCCACATTCTCTGAATGAAGCTTTTCCTGATTTACAAAAATGTGACAATATCAAAAACATAAGAAGAAGAGAATCATAACCATATATAAGCTCGACAAAGGGGCAGAATCAACTTCATTCTTGAGGGTACGCAAATTATCAAATATTTAAGTTTTATAAATATTGGGCAAAAAATTTATAGAGTTAAGGCAAAATTACAAAATTGCTTAAATTATATAGAAAAAATTACTAAATTTTCTATGCTTAATATGAAAATCTCAAATTTAAACTGATTCCGCCACTAAGAGCACAAAGGGAACAGTAAGAAGTGCTCACCCATTGCTTATAGCAGTCTGAATTTTGAGCCAAACACCAAATAAAAATACTAGCAGCCTCTCTCGTTAACAACGAATTATCTGAAAAACAGGGAACGGATTGTAATTATTATATGAAGAGATTCTATTATAGTCTCTTAGGCCCGCATGCTTTGAAGAAGGTAAAAATGGAAGGGAGTAAAACCTAATATGCAGAAGCAATGCACAGACTTACTTTCCTGTAGTGCCTTAGCAGCATATGGCAATATCTGTTGCGAAGCTTGTTTTGTAGCTTTGGAACCTGGAGAACCAGCAAGCGCCAGCTCCTTCAGGGTTGGATAAAGAGCTTCTAACCTGTCTGTAGCCTGCAGGGAATTAGAGTTTAGCGCAAACGCTTAGATCAATGTTTTCTAAAAAAAAAAAAAGTAAGAAGAAAACTTGAATTATGAAAGAAGTATTTACATACATACCACCTGATTCTTATATATTTACATATCTAACATCAAAACTAAGTGTTTAACATTTATATCACCCAAAATTTTCACATCAAATAAAAAATACCACCATTTTAACTTTTAAAAAGTGGAATACACCTTTTCATGCATAGGTAAGGTAACATGTGTAACAATTGAAGTTTAGATGCCATATATGTAAATACATTGGAATTGAGTGGTTTGTATGTGAATCTCCCATTATGAAAAAGAACCTTCACTCGAGCAGAAGGTATAGGAAAGGTAGCCCGCATCACTAAATCAAGTGCAAAAGGAGGAACAATGCGTTCTCCTTTTCTAACAGCACCATTTAATAGAATTGGACGGGCTTTAGGCCTCTCCAAAATACTGCCAAATATGAAAAAATATTTAGTAATAGTACAATAAAATTCAATTATTTACCATCTAGTATAGATCTATGGCAAACCTCTCAATCAACTGTAAAGCCAAACCCCTCGTTTGCGGATTGCCACTCTTTCCGCTTATTAGAGGCAAAAGGTAATGCGCCCACGCATGCATCCCAACCACCAGATCCCCTTGAGAAGCCTATAACACAAGTTCTCATTACATGTATTAAAAAAGACAGACAACCAAGGGATCATTTTTATTTTTTGGGCATTTACATACATATAACACAAGTCTTTTGTATTTACAATTCACATGTAAACTTTCATATTCTTATGTATTTACATATCACACCAAAACTTTCATATTTACACACATGACACTCAAATCTTTAATATCACATCAAAAATAACATTATTATAACTTTTTAAAAGTGAAATATACATTTTCATACGTAGGTTTAAAACACCAAAGTGCCATTTATTTAAATATATGAAAGTTTAGCTGTGAGGTATGTAAATACATAGAATTGTATGTTGTGTATGTAAATTTCTCTTTTATTTTTATTTTTCTTTTGTCTTTAAAAACATATTTGTTTAGTCTATTTTTTAAATATTATTTTCTGTTTCTAAAAAAATAAATTAACATATTTTTAAAAATACTCAAAAATAATTGTGTTTTGATTATTTTAAAAATAAAAATACCATAATCAAACAGACAAACATGTTTTGCTTCAAATCAAAACATAAACTGAACAAAAGAAAAAATAAAGATAAAAACAAAATTATAAAATTGATCCCAAACAAGCCCGCAAGTGTTAAATCAATTCATTTGCATTTGCTCAACTAGCTACCTGAGATATAGTCCACACAATCACAGGAACTTTCTCCTGTCCCTGATATTGTGAATCATCTCTAAGTTTGGGTAGAAGACTAATAAGCACCTCGGGCTTTCGTCGAAGAATCATTGCCAGTACGGTAAATATTGCAACCTGCACAAGGTAAGCGATTAGAACCATTATCAGTAAACACTCATCTTTGGTAAATACAACTGAATATGAGTACAGCGTATCATTTATAGCAGAAGAAAACTATTTTGCAATTACAAATATATTTAACTCGTTCAGCCAGTCAATTATTTTACTAAAATAGTTAACACATTCAACCAGTTTTCTGACTCAAAGGTTTCAATCCTCCCGACTTTATTTAATAGGAATATCAATATGATCATAAGCTGAAAGAGTAAAATATCAAAATAGTCCCATGACTATTTCTATGGGGGAGTTTTAGTCCCAGAGACTATAAGAGTACTAAATAGTCCCTAGACTTCTTTAATAAAAGCTTAAGTAGTTCCTTGAGGAGGATTATTTTAGGCCCATTAAAGGAGTGAGAACTAAATTTGGTACTTTTATAGACGTGGGGCTAAAATGGCACCGTAAAAGGTTTCAGGGTACTATTTTAACAGTTCTCTCTAAGCTGAAATAATGACCAACTGCATTTTATGCAAAGACAAATGGCATTTTAGCAGAAATTATATCGAAATGATTCTAATGTCGTTTATTATGAATTTGCCATTGTACAAGTGCTTGTAACTTTTTGAAACATTCATCTCCTCATAAAAGGACCAGCAAAGAGCTGAACCATCCATAGCATATACAGATTTACAGGTTCAACAACTAGCACACTCCCTATTCTAATAAGGCTCTTTCCAACCATTAGAAATTGGAGAACGAAACACTATAGCCTAATCATCAATCCAAAGCTGCTGTAAAATTTAAAACAACCTTATCTACCAACCCATAAGCATATCTACTACTGACCATGATCACACATCATGTAAACTTACTAGAGGTGTGAAACATCTTCAAAAGAGTAAAGAACCAAAAAAATTCCGACTGTTTAAGGAGTCATTTTAGTCTCAGAGTCTATAAAAATGTAAAATTAGTCCTCAAACTGTTTAAATTGGAGCTGAAGAGTCTTTTGTGGGGATTATCTCATCCCCTATTAAAAGAGTCTGGGACTAAATTGGCACTTGCATAGACTTTGGAACTAAAATGACCCCCGGAAAAAATTAAGGAATTATTTTAGCACTTTTCTCATCCTCAAAAGGATTAATTTGCTCATTCTCATCAATAAAAAATAATACAAGACAGGTCGTGATAGAACAACAAGAAATAGAAGAATAATCAAATTGATCCTCAATTTATTTAGGTGCGTTCATTGTGACTACAATTTTCTTTTTCTTTAATTTACTCCCTAAACTCATCTAAATTTGACCCCTCTGTTCTTTAATGTGACTCTTTTGCTCCATCAATTTGACCCTTTTGCTAAATCGACTGACTAAACTGAAGAATAAGAAAATAATGGAGCGAAAATGAGATAACTCAAGTAATATACGGATCAATTTGGTTATTTTATCAAAAAAGTAAAAAAATAAAATTTCAAGCAAATTGGTGTAATAATTGAGCCCAATGGGTAACCGTTCTTCTACTTCCTCCTTTCTTAAAGTTTTAAAAAACATTTAGAAAACATAGGTAACCAATTCAATAACATAGAGATATATTTTGGTGATTTAGGTGAACCTTAAACAAAAGAATTGCATGATTAAATATGATAAGTTAAATGGAAACACAAATCATCATCTGCTTTATGAAGGACCTTCTACTAATAAAGTTTAGGTGGAACGAAGCTTTTCCAATTTTCCCTCTTTGTGTATCAAAATTTGATTGGGAATGGGATGTATGGAGCGCAATAGTCATAGTGAATGGTTATTAAACCTATATTCATAAGCAAGAAAGTTAATAAGCAGTTTTATATATTCATACGCTAGCATATCATGTAATAAAATGCTGCAATAAATTGATTAGCAAATATATAAAATTGTAGTAAAGAAAGGGCTAGGCTAAAACTCAGTATTACTGTGCAAATTTAATAGAAATCATAACTATGAAGTTCATTAGATATGTCTCTTAACAGTCTCCACAACTGTATTGAGTAAAACAATTGAAATTTCAGTGTTAAAGCAAAAAAGTAAGATGGAAAAAAGAATATAATTGAACTTTTAAACATCGACATGCTTTTTGGAGAAGCTATTGGAACTTCAGTAAGATCATCAAAGAAGAGCACTCATGAATTGGTGACTTCCTGGGAGGTTGATCTAAGAAGCTCTGAAAGAAATTAGATAAAAAATACCCTCATAAGCGTAGAAGTGAAAATATAAAATGGAGGAAAATAAAATGCTAAAATGTAATTTAAACTTCAAATTTAAGATTTGGGTGTAATGTGAGAAAAATTTTATATAAAGATAATCAAGGAAACTACTAATATTTTTTTTACTAATTTAGCCACCTATTTCTAAGTGGTTGATGACCCAATAGGGACAGATCCAAGAAAATATTCCTCAATCTAATAAGTAATGGTTATCCATAATTTCAATGGTTTTAAGAATATTCAGAATAGATTACCTAAATTTGAGTAATTATTAATTTTTGATAAACGTGAATTTGGATCCTAACATTTCCATAAATAAGATGCTTTGGAATGTAACCTTTCCTCTCCTTAAGATATACATCATCTCAAGGCCATCCAAAACCTTGAAGGGCATAGTTCCTAGAAGCAAGGAAGTTGGCTCTTTCTTTCACTTCTTGATTAGATTAAGAAAAGCTCATATTCCTACATAGAAACCCTATTCCTTGTTCCCCTCTAGAATTTTTATATAGTAGTTCAACTAGTCCCAGACGCCCAATTCTAGATCATAGTTTGATATCAAAGCACTAGTCACAACAAATGGGATTTTATTATGGTTTGTAAGAGAATAATACAAACTTAGAAAGTTCTATGCTAACAAAACCCATCAAATCAAGATAAGAGTCAAAATAAATTTGAAAGAGTCCCTCCTAAATTTCACACATTATAGGTTTAAGCAAATATGTAACAAGATGGCCACCATTTTAGCTACTCTCAAAGATAATGTTGTTAAATTTGTAGCATCAATACAACATGAAGAGCATGAGAGTCAACCATAATATTCAAACATGAAAAAGATCAATCGATAATCAGCAAGAAGAGAGAGAAAGAGCCATAGGAATTTGCTCCTATTCAAGAAGTTAGAAATAAGAAGTTGGTTGGTGTTTAACAAAAGGATCAACTACTCTATAGTGAGGTAAAGTACTTGAGCAATAGCATAGAAGGTCCACCACTCATTTGCAAAGAAGATCAATCAAGCATAAATGAAGATGATGACTTAGTCATCAATGAAAGAGATCAATTGATAATCAACAAATTAAAGACAAGGAGAGATTGCTCAAAATTCCCAAAGATTTAGGTAAATGTTATCTATATGAATTGAACAAAAAAGCAAACTCATAGGTTTGGAAATAAAAAATTAAGAATATCTAAAGTTGATAATTAGTTATCAATAAAAAAAAATAGAGGCAGTTGTGCTCACCTTCTCAGCGATATTCAAGAAATATCATCAAAAAAAATTCTCATCAAGTTGGCAAATCAAGTCTGTGACAGAGTGCGTTCGTCGTTATTTTATAAACAATTTAAAAATGTGAGTATAATTTTAGGGACACGTTACCTAATTGGTGAGGGCAATATGAAATTATTTGCTTGGAATGAATTACAAAATATGAAATATAAAAAATTATCATACAAATCTACTAAAAGCAAGCACAATTGCTCATAATGAAAGTGAAGTAAGATCGCTATAGAGGTGTTGAGATCCTAACTAAAAATTAAGATGTGAAAGTTTATGGAACCAATGGGATGGCATATGCTTTAGACGAAACCTGGTAGTTCTTCATAACCTGCAGGTATCATGTAAGAAAGAAGGATTCAACTAAGATCTATATTCTTAGGTTCCCAATGTACAAGCATTGCATACATGCATGCAAACTAAAGTTTTCCAAATTTTCAAAGATTGGCGTTTTCTTATGGTACTTAATGAATAAAAATGAAGGATGTCATGAAGATAAATGAAAGAACTGTGAGATTTTTAGCACGCATTTGATCTCTCAAACTCAAAATAGAGTTTTCCATCATGAAATACTTCCAACCTTGTTGTATCTCTCAAACAAGGAAGGTCAATCCTTCTGATGGGCAATAAAGATAGAATTAGACTACTCCAATTGCATGTAAGGAGAGGAGCATTACCTATTTCCTAGAGATGCTTACGACCTGAGAGAGGAAGATGATTGATCAACTGAGGTGATACCTTAAATAACGAAAGAGAGGGAGAGAAAGAAGGATTTTGGCTATAATAAAAAATGGAAATATTATTATTCATGCAATCAGATCTCAAAATTGCAAATAGAAAATGAGATCCACATCAAATCATAACAAAACCCAATTGAAATAGTAAACATAATCTAATCTTAATTCATGTACGCCTATATAAGAGCAATTATCCAAAAAAATTTTAATGTAAATAAAATAATCCAAATTCTTCAAATTTCAGTATTATTGATGATATGGAATGAAATTGTGCGAAAATAGATGGTGCTTAAATCATTTTGCATGAACAAATATCCCACTTAACAATATGGATGCCAATGCTTATATTAAGCCTGGTTGAATATATAAGAATTGATTTGAAAATCTAAATCCTGAAATTAATCAGCATGATAAATTCAACCCTAATTGGGTTAAAATGGAGTTTGGCTAGAACCGTGAATCAAAAGTATAAAAAGTCATTTTTAATCTCTCACTGGAGTGCTCTTCATAAACGGGTAGTTCAAGGGGGGTTTCTCTCTCTCTCTATCTCTCACATAGTGTGGGGGGAATAGTTTTTCCATTCAAATGAGCCACTGCAAAATTGGTAGACCTGGTTTGGACTCAATTAATACTGAATTTGGATGGCTCAGAAAGTGTTTGCTAGGATTAATCTAACTCATTGAGATATCTGGACATTAATTCGGTCAAAATAGGTACAATTCAACTAAACCTTTTATAGGTGTAAAATATAATAAATCAAATAGAAAATTTTACTAGTGCCATACCCAAGTTATGCTAAAAAGAGCAATGAATTTAGGTTTCTTAATGTATAAGTTCATCATTAAATATTATTTTCATAAATTAAATCATTATTAAAGTTTACTTTCTAAAACATAATTAATTCAATTAGTAATTATCATTTAAATCAATTGCTTGATTTAGCAAATTTGTAAGTTGGTTGCATCCCGATATTAGTTTAACAGTCAAATGCGTGTGAGATGTTATCTTAGGCTGACACTAAAGATTGTGGACAATTATTGCCTCTATAAATCACAGCATATTTTGGATAGACAAAAATTTAAAAAGATTACATAAAAAAATTACAAAATAATTCTATATAAGTAACATAATTGATGCAAAAATAAGAAGGAAAAAGGTTTTCTTTTCTACAAAGAAGTTAATATCACTAGGGCTATCTAAAAAGCTCGTCATTTGCGATCAGTTTATGCTTGGCTCGTTAAGTAGGTCGTGTTTGATTTTTCTGTTAAGCAAGCGAGTCAAAAATGAACATTTTTTTGAGCTAAATTTTAAAAGAGCTGAATTCGAACAAACCTTTCCTCGATCATGTTTAACTTATTTTGCTCTAATTAATTAAATAATTGAAAACAATATTTATTATAACCTTTATTTATTTTTTTAATGTTATTTTAAAGTGTTAAAATTTATTTCCAGAATATCATTCGAGCACAATTTGAGCCGAACAAGAGCTAAAACGAACAAACGAATTCAAATAGAGTCGATCACGAACATGTCATTCACGAGTCATCTCGAACATGAGACTGAACAAAAAAAAAATTCAAGTTAGTCAAACAGAAACATATTGGGCTCACTTAAGCTCTCCACTTGTTCACACACCTAAATATCACCTTCAAACAATTATCTTTGTCGGCGACCCTAAAAAGGTATAATGTTGCATTGGATGAAAGGTGGATGAATAGATTGAATTATGATATTCCTTTCAAGTGCTTTTTATCTTATTTTGAGAGCCAAATAAAATGTTATTACTCAATTGAAAACGTATAACACAATGTAACAATAAAGCATTGCTAAATATAAATAACTAAAAATAAAATACGTCGAAAAGACCAATAGCAAAATAAACGTCCAATGGCCACATTAAATCTGCATAACTCAAAGTCTGGTATCTCTTAAAGAGAGACGATAAACTTTGTTGTTATTTCTGTGTCTTAGCATATAGAATTTAAAACTTTTTATCGAACAACTCCTCTGTGCTAGAAGCTAATATAAGAGGTAATGAAAAGAAAGTCTAGATCGCCCATAGCTCCAACATCAAGAAGATCATCAAAAACAAAATTCACAGAAGGAACTCAAGTCATCAAGCATAACAGTAGGCATGAAAACTGAACTAGCAACTAGAAAAGTCAGTGATAAGCAGACTCCAGGCTTTGAGCATTAAACCAAATTGTAAGTAAATGGAACAATCACCATTATATTAAAGGATATTGTCCAGATTTAGTTAATGATACGCTTTCACAATCTAAGTGTGCTCTACCCCATCCAAATTTCTTTCTTTAGGGGTAGGAAAGTTCAATTTGACTAAAACCTTGATCTAGAGAACCTTGCAATAGTAGCATTCACCTAAATTAATTTACAGAACGTTGAGTCGAGAGAGCACAAAAAGGATTTGTTAAAATAGTGAATCCATAGATATGTAAAAATAAGGAAGACTGAAGTTACAAGAAGTTAATAGAACATTTAAAATGAGGTGTCTATTCAAACATGCACATTGAGAACCCATCCATAGTGGGTATTCACCACGAGAAAAGTCAGAAGCAATCTGTTTGCTGGGATAGCTTAATAAAACCTGACAAGAATCAGTAAGTCCCGCTTTACAACCCTCGTTCACATGAATCAGTCCATGAATGTGCAAATAATCTCCAAATCGAGATGTCCTTAAGAAAACTTGTCAACAAGGGAAAGGAAAAAGGACGAAGTTAACTCAGAATCTCCTCTTCCCACGAAAATGAGAGGGAAACTATCGTAAAAAGAGAATTACAGCTTGTGATTTATATTTACAAGCTCTCGTTGAAAATGCGCCAAGAAACAAGAGTAAGGCAAACGATAAAGACATTTATTCCCCTTAATAACAAAGCAAAAGATTGGCTAGAGTACGCCAAGGAAGACCATATGAAGAGAGAAGCCATAGGAACGAGGGCAGCCATAAAAAAACATCAAAATGTAGAGTAAACTGCAAAGTAATTACTGATATAGATAGACTGGATGCCTAGAGATCCAGAACAAAAGGAAGCGAGGTGGCATTAACTTTGAAAGTGAGAAGTGAAAAAGAAATTGATAAAACATGAATGTAACCAAAACAACAGGGTTGACACTGCAGGGACTGAGACTTCAAATGACATAACTAATGATTCCAAAGTCCCTTAGGAAAAGCGTCAACCCAAGATCAACAACTATAAGCAAATGACATAGAAAGATATAAGAAAGAAACAAGTCACGAGTATGGGTAGACCCCAATGTAAAAGGATGTAGTCATGTGTGCGAGACATAACAAATTCATGGTGCAAGGGAAGAGGAGAGTGACATGAAGGAGGAGAGTGACATAACATTTAGGGCTTTGAAGTGAATGTTTTCTCTTTAAAAGCTTAGACTTGGACTACAGTTGAACTGGTCGACCAATCCTAAGTTTTCAAGAAGTGGCTGAGAGGTGGTTGGTTAGGCGAGAAGAATAATTAACATAATGATAAGTAGAAGATGTCACCCACATAACTACAAAGAGAGGAAGAAGCTAGGAAGCTCTACAAATCAATTGTAAACAAGCAATAATTCTTGATTAACTCTTCCATGATTTCTAGGGTTACACAATACTTGTTCATAAAATTACAAAGATATTACATAGAAATAAAAGAATTTTAGCATGATAGAGGATTAACCATAGCTATTAAGGATGTTTTGTTAATGCTACAAGAGATGGTCTTCATATATTTTCTATGAAGAGGTATGTGTTACGCCGGTGTCTAGCCTAAGGGTAATTTTGTCATTTATTAGCCTAAAGGAAATTTAGTCTTTTGTTATTTAATTTTTTATTAGTATAAATAGGAATAATATGTTTAAGGTTGGGGTTATGCACGATATTGTGATTAGGAGTCTTAGGTTTAGGGTTTGGGAAGGTTTCTTACCTCTCCAATTGTAGGAATTGGGAGAGATCACCCACATCTTGAATTGTAGGTGTTTATCCGTTATTTTTTTTATCTTCGTGGTTGTTTTGTTGCTGCAGATAAATATAATATTTATTTTGTCCTAATTTCAGTTAAAAATTTTGTCAATTTTTGTGTTAGATCGTATCAAATGTATCAGAGCATTCAACTTGGGAATCAAACAAATCGGGTCTTTGACCTAGCTGGAAACTTAGAGACAGTCGCAGATCGACTCGCAACTTAAGAGATGCAACACCCAGATTGCGGGGTACGGGGAAAGCAGATGGGATCGCGGCATATAAGAACCGCACAAAGAGGGCGCCGACGGATCTGCTAACACAAACGAGAGTTAAGCTCGCTAGGAAGGAGACGCATCTTCCGTCTCCTAAATCTGTTAAGATCGGCAGAACTTGTGGCGTACAGAGACCCATAACTATCATCTTTAGCCTCCTCTAACTCTGTTTTGAAGAACACGACATATAGAGTCTTGAAACTCACGTGCTTACTGGAAAGGCAATGATAGATCTTCCGTCTCCTGTTAAGACCGACGAGTTATCCTTGTTTGAAAACATCGAGATTCAAGCCAACTTTTCCACGACCTGGGTGAGAAGATTACAACCTGCAATAATCATAGAAAAGTTGCAATTCGAGTCAATTGACTGCGATCGAACCGCGAAAAACAATTCTGATTCTAAACAACTACGGGATTGTAGCATACAAGCTTCAAAAACTACAAGTAATGACAGCCAAAAAAATATATAATTAGAGAAGAAATTGAAGGAAGAGCGAGTCGACTTAAATCTGAGAAAGATTAAAGTTCTCCATCATAGAAGGAATGTTTTCCTCCATAGACGATAGATCTTCTTCCATGAAAAACAGATTTGGGAGCTTGGAGGAGAAGAAAAGGAAGCTTATTTAGAGGAAATCTAAGACCCTGTCGGTGGCTCAATTTACAAATCCTAACCAAGAGTTAACTGAAAATTTTGTGGTCAAATCAAAAGGAAAAGAGATAGAACATGAGGAACATGAGGAGAAAAGCACCACCGTCAAGAACTCCCCTCGATTCCACTGGGGGTGGATTAGACAATTCTGATGGAGGGGTTTGGGCCAAAAGATAGAGAAGTTATGCAAGGAGTTGGGAAGAGCACTTGGAAAAAAAGATGCAACCTCTGAACATATGAGATGAATTGAGTAGACAAGATTAAATGAAAGAATCAGAATCTGATTCAACTGGTGGCGTGTGGAGGCAATTGCACAACATTTGGAGAATGGAAATGAGCGACAACCAACAAAATAGGATGAAGTGCAATTCAATTTTGGAAAAAAATTGTTTCAAAGAATTTTGGCTTAGAATAGGGAACCAAGGAGGGTGGGACCTCGACGAAGGGTTGCATTCAACCACGTTGGTGCCCTTTGCGGCAGCAGCCCGCCAAGTGGAAAGCAATTTAGGAGTAATGATGGAGGTTGGGATCATGCAGCTTTGTGTAAGCTCCTATAGCCTGGTCATGCTAATGAAGAAGAGGGTTGGAGATTGGTATTTCTATGTGGATTATCTAGTCGTAAATAAAAAAACAATACCCAACAAATTTTCCATCCCTATGATTCATTAGCTATTGAACGAGTTGTTTGGGACTATGATGTCCTCCAAGATTGATTTGAGAGAGGGCCTCAACAAAGTCTGAGGTGGTTAAATGTTACAAGACCGTATTATAGTTTCCTGGGTCACTCTGAATTTTTTATTAAATGGAAAGAATTCTCAAATGATGACTCCACTTGGGAGCTATACTACCTAATTCACAACAATTTTTGAGGACATTGTGTATTTTTGGTAGGGGGCATTATCATGTCAGTGTCTAGCTTAAGGGAAATTTTGTCATTTATTATTCTAAGTGCAATTTAATCTTTTTTTATTTAATTTTATTTAGTATAAATAGGGTTAATATGTTTATGGTTAGGGTTATGCATAAGACTGTGATTGGTAGTCTTAGGTTTAGTGTTTGGGAGAGATTTCCTACCTCTCGAATTATAGGAATTGGGAGAAATCACTTACCTCTAGAATTGTAGGTGTTTTATCTTTTATTTTATATGTTTTTGGTTGTAATGTTGCTTTGGAGAAAAAAAATATTTGCTTTGCACTAATTTCTGTGAAAAATCGGGACAATTTCTACGTAGGATTGTATTAGAATGATATGCAACATAGGAAAAAGAGTAACTCGATGATTTGAACATTAGTTTAATTAATTGAGAGTGGCAAAGGACACTAGAAAGAAAAGTAAATTGTTGTTTCATCATATGTTGAAATCCATACAGGGGGTGGGCATACTATGTAAGAAAACCTGGAAAGTCCACATTGAATACGTAGGATATTGTAAGGTCATGCAAGTGAGAAGAGACAGCGCTCTTGAATGTGTCAATGTTAGTGGTTTTTTAAGGGTGGGTTCTAATGAGATTGAATGGTGAAATTGAACTAAAGCGTTCATAGAAAGACTTAGATTACATTAGGGTTAAACTGTTGGGCCAATATCAGAGTTCTTAAGAGATTGAATGGTGATATTCAAATAAAGCGGGGGATTGTTATGAGATTGAATGGTGAGATTGAATTAAAGCATTTAATAGAAAGATTTAGATTATATTATGTGTTGAGCCAAAACCAGGGTTTCAAAAAATGGAAGGTTGATAGAAGAGAGGTATAAGAAACAAAGAAAATGATCAGGGAGGGATATTTCAGCAAAGAACTTTAAAAAGTGAAAGAAGTTATCTAGATCTTCAATTCAATTGCAAATAATTCAGTTATTGTTTAAACCATCCATGCTTTAGAGGCTTACATGATAATTGTAATATAGATCTACAAAGCCATTACATAAAAAAGGAAAACAATTCTAGCATGTAAGGGATGGGTGCAATACCATTAACACAATCTTCACATATTTTTAATGGAGGGGCCAACCATGTAAACTAGGGCAGAGAGTGAATCCTCGATTTTAGCATACATAGAAAACCATTGTTGGAAACTCCTGGAATTAATTCGCATATTTAAGACAATCATGAGAGGAAGGAGACACTGCATGTGAATCTTGAAAATATGCATGAAATTAATTACCATCTCTAAAATCTAGATAATAAATTATTTGGCTTGCAACAGATGAGGTTGTCATGTAGGTAAAGACATCAGATAGAAAAATCTGGCGAAATCTAAATAGATCTAACCATGCGAAAGCCACGACCCAATACCCCAAATGATAAAAACTATATAAATAAAAGAAATTGTGACATGCGAGACATAAATCAATAGACTCCTCTTACATAAAGTATGACTAGAGCAGATATCAATTAAACCTTTTGAAATAAAGAGCAAATCAAATCAAATGACAAAAGTAGGCCTCTCCAAATAGATTTGTTCAAATCAATTCACCAATAATGACACTTTTTTTATGTTATTTCAATTTCCCTCGATATTTTAGTATTCAAAACAATACCAGAAGTAGAGGAAGCAGCAATATCATTTGAATTCAAGTAATGCGTTTCTTTTTTTCCACAAGAATAACCTCTTTTGCACCTTTACAATCAATTATTAATCTACCAAACCATGGTCATTCAACCACAAATGACCCCTCAGACATCATTCGAGACTAGGAAAGCTGGCTGCAGGAGTTAACCAGCATCAGATCTTAACAGGTGCCAAAAGCAGCTTCTAAGACACAAAAGAGCAGTACAAGCTTAAGTCATGAATTAGCATAAAAAGAAAAAATTTCGAATAATAACTATCATATCGGCAATGCAAAGCTTACAAAAAAAATGTAGTCTGATTTGAAACTTTAAGGGAACGGTACAAACTATTCAAAAGTTCTGTACAAAATCTAACCATATATGAGACCTCACAGAAGAAGAGAATAGCCATTTTGATAACTAAATTGACTTTTAAGAAATAACTGCTGCAGAACATTTCTTCCTCCTTTTTCCACATTTCCTTTTCACTGTGCACCAAACACCTTTTCTTTTCATAGTTTATCTACTGTATTATCCTTTCTTTACACTCTGCTCTTTCCACCGAGTGAATTCAACTACATTTTCTGCTCATGTTCCTGTTACATTTGTCTACCAAATCCCCTATTTGTTCCATTGAATCTTCTCTTTCTATTTCTAGTTGCTCTCTTCAATATTCTCCCGCCTCTATATGGTGTTTGGCGGCCCAATTCAAGTTGCTCCGCATTGCTTACATCAGTATCTTTTAGAGAAGTACTGGAGGAGTAATTTCAAGTGATAAATAGGGTGAAATAAGAAAGTATACCCTAAAGAATGAAGCTTTCCACTTTCTTGAAGTTTATACAACTCAAAATAGATTTTGAAGCAGCACCTGACTCAATCAAATGATTAAATAACATATTATATAAAGTATTTAAATAAAATTTAAATTTTGTTTAAAGATTTTGATAATTAGGAAAAAAAAAGATAAATTTGTCTTCAAATAAATTTTCTTTATCAACTAAGGAGAAAATTCAACAATTAAAATAACAGAAAATTTCATACATAAAACCCAAATATTCATTCTTTACATAGCAAACACCCTCGTACCCACGGGTGTAAGTGAGCCGAGCTTGAGCGAGCCCAAAACTTGTTCATTCGTCTCGTTTGAAATTTTTTTGTTCAAAATAGCTTGTAAATAACATGTTCTTGTTCAACCAATTTAAATTTGTTTGTCCGAATTAGCTTGCATTCGGCTCGAATTTGAGCTCAACAGCTAGAACCCCCAAGTGGGCCACGCAGCTATAGTGCTCAAATGAGGGATCTCTATTCATACATTTAGGGTCTGTTTGGGGTAACTGCAACTGTTTGAAGAAGCAATTGTAAAGTTGTTGCAGAAGAAACTACTATTCAAAAAGCTGCAGTGGCTACTATATTTTTTTTTTCTTTTTCAAAATTTCAAACCACAACTTTCTAGCAGTCTCGCATTCAACCAGGTCAGGTTGCAAAAAACATAGTTCCGCCGCAGCTTAAAAAAGAAAAACTGACAGAATGTAGTTTTAACAAACAGAAAAAGTGTGATGCGGCACCGCACCATTGCCCCAAATGCACCCTTAAACACCAGCAAGGATGTAAGCAAAGTTATCCCACTAGTGTCGGACTAAACAAATATAAAAAAATAAAAGCAACAACAAGTCTTTATCTCACTAAGTGGGCTCGGCTATATGAATCTTTCTTCTCTGTTGTGTCCTATTAAGTGTCACATTTTAATTTAATTATAGTCGATTAAGATCATTTTTATACAATATGCCCAAATCTTTTTAGGTCTACCTCCGCCTTTCTTAGCATAAGTCAAATCTAAAACATCTACTTTCCCAACCAGACCTTCAAATGATCGCCATTTAATGTGACCAAACTATCAAAAGATGACTCTCTCATCCACCTAAGCATTCTCATCTCAGCAACACTAAACTTTGCTTTATGCTTCTCTTTTAAAAGTTTAACATTCCGTGCCATAAAGCATTGCAGGTCTCACCACCATCTTATAAAATTTTCCTTTATAAGTCTAAGCGGTACTTTTTTATCACACAATAGGCCCAGTCTTCAACAAACCAACCTGAATTCTACTAATAACAACCCATCTATATCATCATCTTTTTGAACAACAGACCCAAGATATCTAAATGTTCACACATTTTAGTGATTTGAACACCCATAGTTACAACTTTGCCACTAGAGCTACTACTACTAAATTTACATTACATGTATTTTGTTTTAGATCTACTCAAATGAAGTCCTTTAGACTCCAATATAGACCTAAATAATTCAAGTTTATCCCGAACTCTTTCTCTCGTCTTATCCACAAAAAGGATATCATTGGCGAAAAGCATACACCAAGTTACGTCATCCTACAAACGTCTAGTAAAAGCATTCATAACTAAAGCAAACAGATATGGGCTTAAAGCGGATCCCTGAGGTAATCTAACTGAAATAAAAATTACTTACTCAATCCTCCTGTTCGAACATAAGCTTCAGCTCTATAATACATATTTTTAATGACTTGAATATAAGTCATATCAACAGCTTTCTTTTCTAGAACTCCCAAATAACTTCTCTTACAACCTCCTTGGGCATCTTTTTAGTTTTTAAAAACACTAAAAATCATATCTATTAATCTATGGCATGATAAAATGTAATACTAATAATGGTGGGCAAAAGGCAATACAAATCACAAAATTTTCAGGCAAAAAAATTCATGAGCGCTTAGTGTCCATACTCCATGTTATTTTCTAGGGCATTTACATACATACCAGCCATTTCCTCTGAATTAACATATCTAACAACAAAATTTTACTTTAACATTTATACCACTCAAATCTCTTATATTGAATTTTTTTAAATACAATATAAAACTTTAATTATAAAAAGATATAAATTAATAATATTATATATTTATATAATTATTTTGGGCCAAATCAACCCGAGCATAAGCAAATAACCATTGTTCATGTACGGCTTGTCTATAAATCGAGCAAAAAAATTTATTTGTGATCAACTCACTTAACAAACGAATCAAACACAAGCAATTTAACAAGGAGAACACAAGTTATTTGCGAACAACAATTTTTTTATGCAGCCCTACTCATGCCTACATTTCTGCAAATGTCCACCCAAAAATCAAAATTCACCATAAAGCCCTCCCTTACAAACAAAACCTTCACTCCTTTTTTTTTTTTTTTTTTTTTTTGTCAAATTCTCAATGGTTGGATTATGGCATAGGCAAATACATGGTTTTGATAATTCAGGCAAAGGCATTAGTTTTAAAAATAAAGATGATTTTCATGCAATGAGACTAAATTTCAAGTAAATAATAATTATAGCAGTTGAAAAAATATTAGAATAAATATTAGATAGATGTAATTTGTCTTATTTAGAATGTCTTGAGCTTTTAAATTAAAATATTGTGTCTTACCTTTAAAAAAATAAAAAAATTAAAAGGGGATCCCTCTTTTATGTTGTGTTTTAAAATGGTTGGCTCTATCTCAATATAGCTTCTCTATAATATAAACAATATATGTGTGTGTGCATGCTTGTTTTGTTTAAATAATATTTTTCCAGCTTAAATAAATGAAAAAAAAATAAAGAAAAATAAAGTTCTCTATTTTGAAATGAAGTTCTATCCTTGGTAATAATTTTGAAAATGTCCACATGAAAGTTTCTCTTATTGTCTACGAATACAATATACATAAATAAGATTCAAGTTTAATCAATAAGATCATGTCTGGGACACTCCTCGATGAGATACTAGACATGGTTTGGGCGCGATTTAGGAAAAAAGGGAAATGAGAAGTATGAAATTATAAATATACGTGTAGCCCTGATTACACATCATAATCAAAGCTATCTCTTCTCTTGTCGTGTTAAAGCTCCCTCCAGCATTCATTGAAGTAGGGTCCTCGAGCCTAGCATTGAAGGTGCATCTAGCATTCATTAAACGCGAACATCAAAGGTACATCTTGCATACATTGAAACCGAGCGTTGGAGTTCACTTTTATTCGTCAAAGTCGAACCTACACTCACTAACGCATAGGCATTAAGCTCTTTCGCCGCATCCTGAACAGACTTATTCATTGAAGCCAAACCAAATACCTAGCATCAAGTAGAAGCTTAAACCTCGACACTTATTCTGCAGCTTCTATTCGTTTTTATTTGTAGTGTTTTTAGCTAAGAAGAAAGAATATATATATATATATATATATATTCATTCTTCTTAGCTAAAAACATTACAAATAAAATATGCAAGAATATATATATATATATATATATACTAATAAGTTATTAAACATGACACTCAATAGGACACAATGGAGAGAAATGATTCATGTAGCCGACCCCACTTGGATGAATAAAGGCTCAGTGTTGTCGTTGTCGTTGTTGTTGTTGTGTAATTTATACATAAAAAAATTATGTCTGTATACTATTTTTTGCAATTATGTTGTGTCATGTAAGTGCTCCATGTACATGCTTGCATAGCAAACAAAACATCCCATTTTTGCCCTGATTAAAATTTATTTTTCCTATGTTGAATCGATCGCTGATCTTGTTTTTAGATCACTACATAAGATATCGCTTAATATTTATTACTTACATAACCAGCAAAAATGATTCATTTATCTAACCAAAACCTAGAAATCTTCAAATTAATTTGATGCTGGATGATTCCGCCTATAGCCTTGAACAGAAATAAAAAGATAAATAAATATACATATCTGAAATAGATATAATCAGTTCTGTCAAAAGTTATTCACAATACCATTGCATTGCAATTTAGAAAAAAAAATCATTCAAGAGCATGAACAAATACATGCACCAATGAATGAGCAAATCACAATGCTAAATTGCTGGAAGGTAGAGATCTTCTCATGCGAAGCAGATATATAAAAAGTTGACCGAGTTTGATTATTACGGAAACAAGATGGTACCGAGTGGATCTGACATAGATATCATCAGTTCTGTCAAAAGTTATTCAACAATACCATTGCATTGCAATTTAGAAAAAAAATCATTCAAGAGCATGAACAAATACATGCACCAATGAATGAGCAAATCACAATGCTAAATTGCTGGAAGGTAGAGAGCTTCTCATGCGAAGCAGATAAATAAAAAGTTGACTGAGTTTGATTATTACGGAAACAGGATGGTACTGAGTGGGGGAGGAACCCTTTCCCAAGTGTGGTTCTCCTTCGATACCACTTTTTTCCAAACCTACGTCAACGCCTTCTTATTTTTTGAATCACTTTTAATTTAAAGGGGATTTACATACATAGCACCCAATTCTTTAAAAATAACATATCCAACACCTACAAGATCACATTTAAAGGGGATTTACATACATAGCACCCAATTCTTTAAAAATAACATATCCAACACCTACAAGATCACATTTACAAACCTAACAACTAAAACTTTAACAAAACCACAAAACTACCACTCCGTCGCCCTTCGTTATAATTTCCGTCTTCCTCCCCAAAATCCTAGCCACAAACCTCTCCACAAGCAAATCTCTTTCATGCATAGAGCTGCACGTTGCCTACCAAATCCTGCAACCGGCTTGACTCCCGTCTCTTTCGGTTTTCTTCAGATCTGCTTGCTTTGTCTGTGCTTTCGTTATCTATCTTCAAGTCATGTGCTCAGCTTGGAGCAAATATGGGACCACTTGTTTCATTTTATGGCAATTGTATTGATGCTTTTGTTGAACTTCCCAAGCTTTTCCCATGAAAACTGATATTGTAGACTACGTGATTTGAAAACTTTGAAAAAATTTGAAACCTTGTTGTTCTGTTTGCTCGGTTTTCAATCCCCTGAAAACTTTTTCTTATCAGATGCTAGCAAGAAGCTTGGAATATGGGTGATGATTCATGTCGAGGAATCTACCCACTGCAATAAGGGTTTGGATAAAGCTTCATTTATCTTCGCTCTCAGTGGATAATAGTTTGATTGGTTCCCTGTCTTTAAGCCCTCATCTAGTTGGAAGCAAAGCAGTCAACAAAATCTTTGGTTCATGACCTTGCTAGAGAAGGCGAGATAGAATGTTGGATTTTGGGGAGCAAGATGAAGATTGTAATTAAGGCTAAGGGATTGATAGTTTTGTGGTTTTATTGAAGTTATAGGGGTTAGGCTTGTAAATATGATATTTTAGGTCTTATATTCGTTATTTATAAAGAATTGGGCGGTATGTATGTAAATCCCCATTTAGTTAAACAACACTTTAAAAATCTATTCATGCAGATTAAGATGTCAGATAATACACAAAATTTCATCTGCTTGGCAATTTACTAATCACAGATCCACATAGTGTTAGACAAACATCCAGCCAATTGTGATGATACTGGTTCCTTCTTTTAGAATACGTGAGAATATAAATCTAATAACTCTCTCTGGGTAGCATTGATTGTTTGAGATCCATAGGTAAAATAAACGTTAATTAACTGTTAATTAAAGGACAAAGAAGAGATCAGCCACTTTTAGCCTTGAATATCAATTGTTAAGATAACCATACCAAAAAGCCTTTACATGATACTACGAGAGAAATAAATTGCAACATAATAATTCATACATAAACAAATGATAGCAAAGCACAAAAAAAATTGAATTTAGATAACTAAAATCAACAAGCTCATATGGTTGCTAAGGCTTTCAGCTACAATTTAGTTTCAGATCTTCAGCTGACCAAAAAAGTAAATGATAGCTATTTAAGAAATTAGATGAGAGATTAAGCTCATGCCAAAGAAGAGAGGTAATTTACATAGAAGTAACGTATATTACCTGAGACTTCGAAGAAGGTTTCTGGGTGGCCTTTTTAGAGCCTTTAGCAGCAGCCTGCTGAGCTGCAAGATCAGCAAAAATGGAATCTAGACACCAAAAAACAAAATCACCAAGAGCCTCAGGTGATTTCGAAGCAATCCAATCAACTGAAGTTTTGTAAACTGACTCTGAAATATGACATATAGGGATCTGTTTCAAGGAAATAGAAGTAACTTAAGTTTTAGCTTAATTGGCATGGAGGAGACTAACTGGCTTATTAAAGGTCTTCTATGGAATAAAAAGTATCAAACTCTGCATAAAGTAGTTAATTCATTACAATATATTAAAAAACATTCAGTCCAGCATATTATTCTTTTAATTGATGTAGGTCAGTAAATGACATTTCCAGCAATAAGAGGAATTCCAAAGAGAACACGAAATTAATTTCATTCCACCATGCTTATCTTAGCAACATTCGAAGGCCCATCTCACCACTTATCTGGCAAGAATAACTTACTTCCTGAACAGTTAGTCTCAGAAGCCAATAAAATCAAAATACTAATTTTTAAATTAAAATTGCCACAAAAAATATATCATACAGTCTGACGCAAAACATAAGAGTAAAAAAAGGCAAAAAAATTGCAGAATTATACATTGAACTCACTTCAATGTTTTTAGCAACAGGTAACTCCTTCAATATCTTCGTCCAAGGGAACTGCGAGGCACTGACACTGGAAAATGCTCGCCCAAAGTAGTCCGCGAATCGCATGAGCTGGATATTATACTGCGACTCATAGGAAACCTAAAAATAGGATAAAGATCTAAACTATTACAACATCATTGAACAATTGAGAAAATGAAAGAACATACGGCTTGGATCTAAGCTGTAATTCAAAGGTAATAGCACAAAAGAAACAAATCAAGTACTCACCGACACCTCTGCAAGGTATGCAGCGAGATCTGCATCGTCAATCTTAGAGGCGGCCTCGTGGACCGTTACCTTGGGTTTCTTAGGCTTCTTTTGCTTGACCTTCTTCACCGCCTCTGGCCCGTTCTCCTGCCCAGCTCCCTCTGCACCACTATCGTCCTCATCATCATCAGAAGCAGCCGCAGCAGCCGCAGCAGCTGCAGACTTCGATTCAGAAGCATGAGCTGCGGCGGCCGCAGCGGATTCAATGGCGCGGCGGCGCTCCCGAGCCTTCTGCTCAACCGATGCGAAGACGTTGGAACTTTCGAGAGGGGAGACGCCAAGTGACAGCTGATCAGCTGCGGCGGGAGTGGCCGCCGGATTCTGGCGGCGCTGGCGCTTGCCGTAGGTTACCTTCTGCCATCCGTTGTTGGATGCCGCAGCAGCAGACCCTCCGGAGTGGTCTTCGACGGCATCGCCGGCCGTGAGGTGGGAGTCAGTGGTGGCGTCCATGCCGGCAAGGTTTGAGGAAGATCCGTATGATGCGAGGCAAGTCGGGGGACACGGGGGGGCCAGAAGAAAGGTCGATTTGTATTATCGTGAGGATTTATCGTATCGCTAAAATATATATGTGAGGATATTTGAAGGCGGGCACTTTATGTTAAGGCAAAAAACATCCTTAATGATTGATGCATCACTAAAAATTTTGTTAAGCATACTGGATAAGTGACACGTGTTGAAGTGGAACGGAGCGAGCCAGCGGATTGAAACGAACGAGCATAGTGGAGCTTACGAGCAGATTGGAACGACCGAGCGGAGTTGAGAGGCAATCGGGGCAACACCCCCGCTGTACAATGAGAGGTAATTTTGTAATTACATATTGTATACCAATTATATATATATATACATAAATAAATAAATATATATATATATGTGTGTGTGTGTGTGTGTGTGTGTGTGTGTGTGTGTTCTTTTGTAACCCTAATGGGACTCGTACTATTTTTTGTGAAATAAAAAAAAGTCGTCACTTTGCTCCCGATGACATAGGAAAATTGTCGAATCTCGTTAAATTTATTGTTTTCTTTTTATATTTCTTTACCATAAAATTCTCGACAAAACTTTTTATAGATCATGCATATATTTCAATGCATCTTGAGATAAAACTCTTTTTTAATTAAATGGGAATGCTTAATAGAACTTTAAGGCTTCGAGGATTCTTGTGCTCCATGCGTTCATCATCATTAGACCACCACAGCAAAACCATTATCGCCATGGACCACTATCATCTAATTTATAGACAACTAAACCACCATTATCATCACATTGTTAATGTTTGACTAACTATGCTAATAGATTGTTATTGTCTAGCTCCCCCCTTCATTGTTGAACAGGCATCATTAAACCGTATATGTCGTTAGATCACCAATGCCTCAGTCCACCACCAGACCGTTGTCATATGTAGACCTCCATTGACAGGTTGTTACTACTACTAAATCACTATCATATCAGATCATCATCATAATTGTTATCATTTTTGAACTATTGTCATCATCATCATCATCAATTCATTGCCCAATTTCCATAATAAAACCACATTCGTTCAATTACTGTTATTGGATTGTTTTCATGTAATCGGCCTCGTCAAACTAGTGTTGCTAGTTAATCATTGATTGGATTACCACCATGAACCACTCCACTAGAGTGCTATCCACTTATGGTCTCTCAACTTCCATTACCCAACTACAACGACCTAACTTCCAATGCGAAACTATAATTGTTTGATAGCATTTGCCCATTTAACCTTTATAACCTCTATCTCTAAATTT